>OX421966.1:38053041-38705983 GCA_949128115.1 Anaspis maculata | reverse complement strand
CTTATGGACCGAAAACCCCCAAAAATTTTGTCTTACGGCCAGATTTTCGATCAAGGGGATGTTCCCACACAAAATCCAGTTGGTTTCATTCATGTACCTTATGACGTAAATTTTTGGCAATTTTTCCGAAAATTGACAGGCTCATACCAGCCTAAAGCCCCCGGTCTGACATGTAAGACAAAGCAATTTTTAACAACCTTATTAACGCACATTAGACCTACAGGGTTAAAATCATGTACCTTATGACGTAAGTTTTGAGGCACCAGCTCCCTGTCCACGACCACTACGTTAAAAATTTCAAACACGTGGTCGCTGGTGACCACAAGGGATGGTTGCAATGTGACCATCAGCGTCATTACATTGGGTGCGTTTGATTTTTGGTTGATGGTAGTGGGTGGCAGTGGGTGGCTCCAGTGTGACCTAATACCTAAATAAACTGACTTAACCCATCCTTATCTCATAGAGTGAAACTTGAAAATTCGAAGCTCTACACTCCTAGCGGCATTCTCAAAATTATTGATTCGATTCAAAATTGATTGATTCAGTTTTTGCTGAAAAGCTTGAAAATCGCTCATATTGTACCTACTTGTGAAAAGCTGTAACTCTCAGACGCTTTGGCCGATTTAAACCGGGTGTATGGATATATATGGAGCTTTTTCGAAAACACGAGTAAAATAGGTAGGTAGGTACTTGAAAAAAAGACAATATCAAATACCTACATTAATAGAACAATAGATCATGTAGATCCTTCATCTTGATATCTTTGTCAAAGATCTCATCATCCAGTTAGATCAAAATTGATGATGCTGCTTGCTGTTCACGAAAACCGATGTAGGTAGCTAAGTCGCGATTTTTTGGGGTTGGGTGTGTATTTGGATAAACAAAACTCATAAAAGGCCATATTATGGCTGTGGGAATTCCCAAAAATTCAAGTACGGTTGCGGAGCCATTGTAAAGGAACGACGATGTCATATTTAGCTTATTGTCACGTACGCGACGTTCAGACCATCAGATTCCCCAAAAAACGGTCAACTGCTGCCCACTTTATGATGGTCACAATATGGTACAATAACTTTTATGTGGGTACATATACCTATAAAATACCCGTGCACAAGAGTCTACCAGACTTCCTATTTCCCCCGAAAACTTCAAAGTTTTCGGAGCAGTAAATATCCAGGTTAGTTCGTTAGTTCAGTTCCGACATTCATCTCAACTTGACGATTATTCGTTTTACCAATAAGTTCTGCAAAAACTAGGTACTTACTATAGTATAATATATTTATATTATATACCTACCTACGAAAGTACTTGGAATGGTGTAGGTAGTGTTTACATTACATATTCGGAAAAAAAATGGTACCTACCTATAGTACCTATCAAGTCCAGAGAAAGCATCCGAAAAATAATTCCCTGGGAACACTCGTCATTAGAAAGGTACGTGTGAATTAATTGATTGCGATTTGGTTGAAAATGGGATTGCTTGCTCAAAAAATAATTGTATAAGCAATTTTTATACTTTGGCATTATCGTACTGCGTACTGGCCAATTTTTGACAATGAACCCAATAACGTAATGTGATGGAACGGAAAGTAGGGAAAATTGATTTCACCTATTATTGCAAGTAGGAAAAAAAGTATAGGTACGAGAATTATTACCTACGCTCTTTTGCAGTGCCGTCTTTAGGCATGGCCCTTAAGAGCCCATGCTCAGGGCCCCGGCTATTTTGGGGGCCCCCGAGGCCTCCTCAAATTTTCAAAACCAAAGACTATTTTTGTAAAAAATATATTGTTCTCATATCCCGTTCACGACGTTTATTTAATTGAGTATACAACATTTTAAGCTGATCGTGCGCCCCTTTACCTCCAAGCGCCCACGGCGTTCCATCCCACAAAATTAATCCAGAAGAGACCGATTTTTTTTTGAAAATTTTCAAGAAGCGCAAAATTTTTGCTAAAAAAGTTTGTTTAATAATAAGTAATTGTGCTAGGAAAATCAAAAAGTGAAATCGCAAAATGCTTGAAATACCTATATGCCGATTATTATCAGCATCATTATTATTACGTCAAAAAAATTTCCGCTGCGGCGCTACCACTCCCGAACTTGTGTCCTCGTCGTTACCTTTGCCAAAATGCTAAAAAACCAAAATGAAACCAAATACTTTTTGGTTATATAAAAAGCCACCAAAACGTTTCAATGACTAGAATATAACCAGATAGTTTTTTGTTTTGGTATATTTCGAAGTCATCAAAAGGTTTTCATGGCCAGAAGTATAACCAAGTAGTTTTTGGCTATTTTAGGAAGTCATGAACAGGTTTTCATGGCGGAAATAAATCCAAGCGATTTTATTGACGAGCTCAAAACAACCAGTAAATAGCCAAAACGTTACGATTTCGTTATCATGACTATTTCACAACTTCTATATTATACACACATCAAAAGAATCTAGGGGACAAGCAAATTCAGACGATTTCTATCGTGTGATCAAATGAATTCTTATTTTAGGTAGGCTGTGGCCTGGCCAAATTCAGGGGTGCGAAGCTGCTTTCGGCTAGGCCACAGCCTGCCTGAAATAAGAATTCATTTGATCACACGATAAAATCATCATAACTTTTGATTGCCGTCAACGATTTCATATCGGTTTCCAGTGTTCGATAGCCCATCCTTTGTTTTTATGCGTTGATCACGTCGAATTCGAACAATGTTTTATAAAGTTTCTACAGGGTGATCAATGGAACAGTGTAAAATTGCCGAAAGTTCAATACGAGCACGATTTCCCAAAAACAATTTTTTGATGCATTCCAATAGCGCAGTTACGAAGATTGGTGCTTCAGCTCCAGTAACGTTTTTGAATTTTGAAAATCGAAGGTAAATTGCCAAAGATACCTATTGATCATTTTGTGCCGCCATGTTGAACTTCCAAGAAAGTGATCCGATTTCATTGAAACTTGGATCACACTCATGTCTGGTTCAAATAATTGGAATTTCAAGGTCAAATGTCTTTTTCGGTCACTTTCAGGCCGCCACATTGAACTTTTACGTAAATGATTCGATTCTAGTGTGTTTCAAGTTTCATTCAAATCGAATAATTCATGTGAGAAGTTCAATATAGCGGCTCGATGATCTAAAGTGAAATTTGACCTTGAAATTCCAATAACCTGAACCAGACATGAGTGTGTTCCAACTTTCAATGAAATTGGGTCACATTTTTCTTTCTTGAAAGTTCAATATGGTGGCACAAAATGATCAATATATTTGGCAATTCACCTTCGATTTTCAAAATTCAAGAACACATTTGAAGCTGAAACATCAATCTTTATAACTGTGCTATATTGGAATGCATGAAATTTCTTTTTTGGGAAATTGCGCTCGTACTGAACTTTCGGCAATTTTACACTGTTCCATTGATTACCCTGTAGCAACCTTATAAAACATTGTTCGTATTTGACGTGATCAAGGCATGGAATCTAACGATTGGGCTATCGAACACTGAACACCGATATGAAATCGCTGACGGAAATCAAAAGTTATGATAATTTTAGAAATCGTCTGAATTTGCTTGTCCCCTGGACATGGGCGCCCGCAGGATTTTTGTCAGGGGGGGGCAAATAGCTTTAGTTAGAGAACGTCACATGCCTACCTGGCCTAATTTGCGAAGTCCTTTAGATTAGCGCCGCAGGCGAAATTTTTTTCGAATAATAATAATAATGGTGATAATAATTCTTGTGCGAAAAATAAGGAAATATATTTGAAAATTAAACTTAACTTTAGAGAAATTTATTAAAATTTGTAATTTTGCACAAAATGTATAAAAATTTACTTCAAAATAGCCAGGTCAATAGTTACACTCGTTCATTATCTTGAAAAAACCCCTAGTGTTTTAAACCAGAGGTTTAGAAAATTTCAATTATTGCCATGATTGATATAGAGGTCAATTGTTACACTCCTTCGTAAGGAAGAATTTATTCAGCTGCTCCGGAGCCAGGGGGGGGGGGCAAGTGCCCCCCTTTGCCCCCCCTTCCGGGCGCCCATGCCCCTGGAAGGTAATCTTGACGTTGTCGTTACCAGACTATGATTCCCCACTTTGGTAACCACAACGTAATAAAGACGTTTTATTGTATCTGGATGGTAATTTCAAAGGTAAGCACCGTTAACGGAAAAGTTAACTTCGTTAAACGTCGAATCGTTAACAAAAAAGTTAACTTCGTTGATCGTTATTCAGTTTGTTAATTCAAAATGTGACGAGAGTTCACGTTAAACCAAATAATCGTCTCTAAAACCACCTTAAGGACGGCATTTCCTAGCAAAAAAAAAATGCTGAAACAGACTGCGGATTAGCTGCAGAGCGAAAGAGAAACAGATAAATTCTTGTGGCGTGAATTTCTGCCAAATCTGTGCAGCTAAAAATGTAACAAAAAATGAAATCTGGGCTGGCAAGAGACTTATCGAAAAATATAAAAAAAATTCGAATTTTGAAATACTCATTCGTTTTCATACTTGATTTTAGATTACCCTTCTTTCTTTCAATTCTCCTACTCCACTGGTTTTCATGAAACTCACGTTTGAAGAAAAAACAGGAGGAAATGCCGTCCTTAAGGCGAAAGTGGACGATAAAATAGTGTGTTTCTGGACCGCTAGATGGTGTGGAAAATAATCCCCTATTAAAAAATCAACCGATTGTACAATTTGAAAAATAATAACGCTGTTGTATGCTGAAAATGAGGCTACTTTTCTGCTGGCTGATACATTTTTGAAAAAAAAATCGAATTCTTTTTATTTCTCAATTAATTTTGGACTCTTTCAGAAAATCAGGTTATCAGTTGGTTCTCCCGAAAGTATAGAACACAAATCATTTTTCGGAATCCAAATATCATGAGCAGTATTGACCGAAATCGATTTTGAAATTTTTTCTTTGATATAAGCCGCCAGCCGCGCGCCGACCACAATATAGCCAGCTAAGCCATCTTACCGCCATTCAGGTAGCATTTTGTAGTCAGTCCTATTCAACATTTAGTCACCTTTACTTAGGTACCAATCTTTATAATGAGCAAGTAAGTGGCAAGATTGCTCGCAAACAATATTTCACGAATGGAAAGGGGCTGAATGTTAAGGTGCGTACAGACCTGAGCACTTTTTCGCGGACGAACGTCCGTGCGAACAGTGTTCGTGCGCGCACAAATGCTCAGGTCTGGACGTGTAAATACGGAATTTCAACGCGCACGAACACTGTTCGCGGCGGACATTCCGTGGAGTGGAAACAACAAACACATTTTGTGTGCGTGCGAACGCTGTTATGTGCGTGCAAAAATTGATGCCGAATTTCAGTAATTATTTCGATTCAACTGAACTGTGAGAGGTCTGGTGTTATTGATGGGTCTTGATATTGATTCCGTTGCCTAAATGAAGATGCCCAATAGGTTCAGTGCGAGGCTTTTCTCGATATATTGAGCGCATGATAATTTTCTTAAAAAGTTCAAAACCTTACTGAAGAGAGAAAGAGCGGTTTTGGTTAGCACGTATTTGCTAATGAAACATCAGGAATTGAAAATTTGAAACATCCCATGAAAGTACCTATCGCGCTTGTTGTTCTATATTCCATTCTTTAAACCTTTTTGCTTCACTGAAAAGCTCCCAAAATCATGTCTGATGCCATAGAATCGAAGAAGGTGGAAAAGTCTTATTTTCTTATGAACAATAATCATCATGTCTCATATAATAATTATTACAAAATCAATGGTATTGCCTTACTCCAATAAGCGCTAAAATCTATGGTGGAGGTACCTACCGTCTCCAAAAAACTATCCAACAGGAAAATTGAAACAAAAAGAAAACGGACGATCCCTGTTGGGGTAATTAATTGAAGGATAAACAAACGGTACCTGTCAATAATTGATAAGTTATCATAGTACTCATCTACCAAAGAAAATCAATCACATTTAGTACTGTTTCCAGTCTTCAAAAGATAGCCCTTGATATTGCAAACTCATAGGAAGTTCTTCCAAAGCTTTTGTGTGGACTTTGAAGTTTGAATGTCCCTATTGCAAAGAAAAACGAACAGTAACAAGTGCCCGTTTCCTTGAAAAAAGAAACCAAGAATGTAACTCCCAAAAAATTAACCATATAGGTTAAAAACCATAACCAAGCAACTCTTTTATACATAGTTTTAAATTGTTTAGTTGAGTCAGCTCTGCGGGGTACAATGGTCTTAGACAGTTGTCATAATAATCTAGAAGAACTGACATCTACAACAGGAATAATTCCCATGGAAAAAAAATTCTGAAAATGTAACAACGTTCAACGTTATTGGACTTTTCTTCTTATTCGCATCCAGCATCTTATACCAGTAGGTAGCTCTTCTATTTGGAGATGGAGAAAAAAGGAACCTTAAAATAAAACATACGAAAAAAAAAACACTTGAGAGAAAAAAGTTATTTCAATTAAGGACTTTTTATAATTCTGTGAATAGTAGCATGGTTACGTGTCTCTGCTTCTCTCCCAAGAAAAGGAAAATTTTCAAAATCGATTTCGGTCAATATTGTTCATGATATCTGAATTCTGAAAAATGATTTGTGTTTGATATTTTTCGGAGAACCAATTGACTACCTGATTTTTTGGAAAAAAAATGAAACTCATCAAGAAATCAAATTTTTTTCGAAAAAAAAGTATTTTTGAAAATGTGTTAGCCATCAGAAAAGTAACTTCATTTTTAGAGTACAACAGTGTTATTATTTTTCAAATTATACAATCGGTTGATTTTATAATAGGAGATTATTTTTGGCATGTTTTCTCTCTGTCGCACACTTGGTAATCAATTTCAGTCCACTTTCGCCTTAACACCGCCTTGAAAGCGACAAAACTATAGAACCTACCCTAAACCAGCGTGGGTATACCTACCTAACTAAACTGAGCCAAAATTGAAGTTCCCTTTGCTCGCAGCTCGTAGCAAGTATTCAAGTATACCAAGCTCACTGGTTGCAGAGATCTGGTTGAATAGGCGAAATTCAGTGCCACTTTTGCGCTTGCGCAATCTTGCGAGGGGATTTCAGAATAGTGCCATATGCTAACACATGTAAAAAGCATTTTCAAGTAATTTCAACATTTTAAAGGTATTATCAAAAACAGCTGGAAATGGAATTTTCGAATAAGTTATGAAAAAAGAGCGGTTCTTGATCTTTCATTGTGTTCAAGACCAGCAATGATGGATCAGTTTTAGATACACAATGAGCGAAAATATGGTAACGTGTTTATCAGTAAGTGTTTTTTTTTTAAATACCGCCCCATTTCTAGTATTCTTCTCTGCCTTACGGTTGCCGTCCTGTCTGTCAATGGCATACCTACTCGCCTGGCTGCAAAAAACGTACGAAAAAAGCACTGCAGTTTCATCCCATGTGTGTTCCCATAAAAGATCACATTATAGGCAACCAGTCATACACTGAAAACGGCTTTTTCGTTATTCTCGGAAAACTACGAGCGGAATTCATTTTTCCGACAGCGATGCACATGGACAACATTATTTCGCATAATGTAGCATGGAAATTAGGAGTTTTTTGTCATCTGCTTTCTTCTTTGTTAAATCGGTGGCTGATAATCTGCAGGTTTTGACTTTTCCTAGATCGCGCAGACGCATGAGCTCCATCCCCTAGCTTAAATTGCGAACCTACAGCGCATGTCATGCTGCTGAATATTGCATATTGGCTGTTTAGATACTAGGTCTTTTGGGCCTAGTTCCTGTTGTCCTCTTTTGAGTTTTGACCCTACCACTTACACATGCCGAGAACTTCAATGGTGCGATGAGCAGAGCAAAAAATTACCATAAAATCAAACAGAACTGTCCCACATTCATCTGGTGCAATCCTGTTCTTCACTACATCTAGTTGATAATAATAATAATTATAATAATAATACGCGGACAAGTTTTTCGTGATATGGTGTTGTTAAAAGCGATTTGTCTTTCATTTCTAGATGAAGTCGAGCATTCACATAGCCCCCAATAAGTACCTGGACAACATCAGCTCGATGTTCAGGAAACTTTACACCGACGAGCAAATGGCCGATGTCACTCTAATATGCAAAGATGGCACCATCAAAGCGCACAAAATCGTTCTGGCAACTTCCAGTCCGTACTTCCACAAGCTGTTCACAGAAAACCCTCGCGACCATCCCATCCTCATCATGTACGGCGTTTCGTACCGCACGTTGCATTACTTGATCGAGCTCATCTACAAGGGCAACGTGGAGGTCTTCCCAGAATCACTCAATGCATTGTACGAGCTCGCCAGTGAATTTCAGCTGGCAGGTCTTTCGGGAATTCTCCGCGGAGACGACATTGGGGTTTGTCAACTTTCATCCACGGTTGGTAGATGTTTTTATTGATTGTTTTTACAGAATGGACGGGAGGAGGATGACGATAGCTTGAACGACAGCGATAGTCAGCGGGGTGTGAAGAGAGCAGCAATGGACTATTTAGGATTAGAAAAGAGTTCTAAAAAGACAGCTTTGCCGCAAGAGTACACCAAATTTAGAAGTGTGTTTGGTAAGAGGAAAAACTTTAAGCTATGGCAGTGCTTCATAAATAATTTACAGAGAAGAAATACAGTAGTACGCCAAAAGATGAGGAAAGCACGATGTCGGAAATAATGCCGAAAGTGAAGAAACATTTCAGTGATGAACGGGGTGATGATGAACCAAAATTGAGCGCTTGGGCCAAAAAGCAGAGAAAATTCCAGTGCGATTTGTGCCCGAGCACTTTCAAGCGGTCATCCCATCTGCTCAGACACCAGCTGGTCCACACTGGGGAACGTCCGTACGCTTGCGACCAGTGCGACAAAGCTTTTTCCAGACACGACAAACTCAAGCACCACATCAGAAAAACTCACGATGTCGGTTACGTGGATTACCAAATGGAAATGATGACTTCATCCCAATCCCGAAGTTCCTCACCTTTGCCGTTCATTATCTCCCATGTGGAGCCGGTCGAACCAGCATCGCCAAGTCCTCAACCCACGCCGGCCAAGCGACCGCGCGGTAGACCAAGGAAATATCCGCCCGGTCAAAGTCCGCGTAAGTCTTTTTTCAATTTCAGTCAGCAGTTATCAAGTCAATAAATATGATTTCCTCCACAGTTGAATTAAAACCGCCAGCGTTGGTTAAACGCGGGCGGGGCAGGCCCCGCGTGAACCCCATTCGTCCAGACGCTGAGAGCCCCCAGCAACGCCAGAACTACGACATCACGAATCTGCCTTTTGGCGATTTGGAATACCTCACGAACTCTTGCGTGGATTCGGGAATAATGGAGCCTCTGGTTGAAATTAAAACGGACGCTGCGGAGAAATCGGAACACAGCAAAAAAGAAGAACAAGAAGAAATTACCGAGAAGGATGACGAGACGGTGGTTGTAAGTGAAGATAGCACGAATGAACCGGTCGTTTGTGATGATAAAGATGAGCAAGGTGAACGAGACGGCGAACCAGAGGAAGAAGAAGAAGAAGAAGAAGAACAACAAGAACAAGATAAAGGACAAGATAAAGGACAAGAACGACAAGAACAAGAAGGACAAGAACGACAAGAACCAGAAGAACAAGAACAAGATGAAGAAGTGGTAGTAGTAGAAGGAGAGACGGAAGAATCACAAAAGAAGGAAGCACAGCGAAAAGAAGATGAACTTACTTCTAATCTGAAAGTATTAGAAAATATGATCGCGGAAATCGGGGAATGTACGATATCCGTGGCCAATCACTGAACAGTGTTCTTCAGTTCATCTAGGAAAATCTTCATTTGTTGAAGTTCAATTTAACAAAGTATATTTCTATGTGTGTTTCTGGATCAAAGCCAGGAATTGCTACTTTGAAACATTTTTATTTTTCAACGATTTTTATGAGAGTCGATAAGTCGATGGACCATGATACATTTTTATTTTTCAACAATTTTTATGAGTGCTGACTAGTGGATCCACCACTTTGCAACAACTTCCTGAGATTTATGATTATTAAAACTATCTTCTAGTTTATTGTAAAATTGGATAAGGCATGAGATGTCTAAATTATAAAAGGTGACCTCAAACCTCTGTCATCAATTTTAAGGGGTAGTTCCTTGATTCATTCCAAAAACATTGAAAACAATAATTTTAAATTTTTGCCAAAATTTTTCACAAAGTCATGCTTTTTTACAGCAATCATAAAAGGAGAGGACCACTTTCTAAACGGCCAAGGAATCATTTCTCAAATTTAATGACAGAGGTTTGAGGTCACCTGTATGAATAATTACTTGAAAACTGTTATTCTTTAGAAAATGTCAAAAACACTTATTATTGGCACACCACCTAATAAAAAGAGATGTGATCCAAAATATGACTTTACATAGAACACTCTAGGTGAGTACCTACCTATCTCCCAAACAAAACATTACATTAAGTATTTTCATTTTCGGACTCGTGATAAATCCGTAAAATTACTTGACATTCAAAATGTTCCAAGTCATCAGCTAAATCTAGAGCTGTTTTTCCATTTCGATCTAAAAGAGAGAAATCAACGTCAGCAACCAAAACCAGTTTGCGTAAAAAATCAACGTCGTCTTTTTCAACGGCCCAGTGTAAAAGCCCTTGGCCATCCTGATTCTTACTGGTAATGTTGTCACTGTTTATCATCACTTGCAGTTTTTCTACAAACGCATTTTCCCAAGCTAACTCGAAGGCACTTGTACCGCTTCCATCTACAACACTTGAATTTGCACCGTTTTTAATTAAAGCTTCCACAATATATGCATCGCCGTTGGCTACCGCCCAGTGCAATGCCGTACCACCATCTGTAGTTTCTTCGTTAACATCTACCCCATATTGATTTACCAAAAGACCGATGATCTTTGCCGAGTCATCTGGAACGGAGCTCCAGCCATCCGTTCGTTCAATCCCATCCGGGTACACTTTGCGACTAACCCTGGAATTCCGTTGAATAGCCCATTTCTTGTCTTCGTCTCCCTTTTCACAAACACTTTGTATGACTGTACAACCATTATTATCTTTGGATTTGGCATCAATACCGTTTTGTGTTGAGAGCCATTTTACAGCTTCCAAGTTACCGTAAAGGGCAGCGATGTGAAGCAATGTTTTACCGGCGTTGTCCGTGTCGTCGATCTTCAAGCCTTTGTCGAAAAGGTAGTTCAAAAGCTCTTCACTGCCGTATTTCGCTCCTTCATGGAAGAGCGTCTGGCCGTCCGCATCGGTGATTTCGAGGCAGTTGAAAGATTTTTCTTCGATTATGTACTTGACGATGTTGATGTTGTCATATTTGGCTGCTTCATGAAGCGGTGTTCTATTGGCTTGATCTGTAACTCCTACGGCGAGTCCTTTTTCCTCAACTAGAAATCGGAACAAATCCAGATTGCCAGAGATTGCAGCTTCGTGTAAAATACAACTCCCATCGTTAGCCCGCACTTCGACGTCTATTCGTTCTGCTAACCACTGGCACATTCCCAGGTTTCCAGCGTAAGCTGCGTAATGCAATGCCGAATAGCCATTTTCGTCTCTCGCATCTACTTGATCAACTTTTGAACCTATCAGTTTGACTAGGGCCACGTTGCCTGAATACACCGCGTAGTGCAGAACTGTTATTTGGTAATCGTCAGTAACGTTAATAACACAATTCGCGTCCAGCAGAGCCTTTACTACATCAAGATTGCCTTTTTCTGCTGCATTATGGATATCACATCGGCCGTCGTCACCTACGTTATTGACTTTCGCACCAAACTTGATCAATGTTTCTATAACTGCAGGCTGGAAACATTCGCGAATAGCTAGAGTTAACACTGTTTTACCAGTTTTGTCAATGGAATCAACATCGACATGCTTGCTCAGGATGTATTCGATCAATTCAACGTTTTGCTTATTCGCAAGCATGTAAAGCAGACTGCCGTCATCATAATCACGTCTAACATCGGCCATGGTCTTGATGGTTTCATCATCCATGCATTCAACGAAAAATCTGAGCAAATTGAAGTTTTCTTCTTCAACCATCACGTGGAATACAGTAGTGTTCCTATCACCAATACACGATTCGCGTTGATTTTCCCACATTTTAGCGATCTTTGGACTCAACTCTGTCCGAGCTTCTTCAAAAATGTCACCAACTTTACCGTCATAATCACTTTTTAATGTAAACACATTTGGGAAGTCTGCATCCAAATTGTTGAGCAATTTTAAAAACATATTATCCATAAACCTTCGGATGACTCCATATTCCCTTTGTAACAGAATACGACAAAATACAAATTGATGAAGCACTTCATCAGAACAATCGAACATTAGGGCTGTGAAGAAAAAGTCGGCGATGAGGTATTCCATGAAGGTTCTGTGTACAAATCTGGGCTTGTTATCAATGATCAAGTCGATGATCCCTCGGTTTTTCTTCTCTTCCTCGATTTCTTTCAAAAACTTCTTCATCTTGGATATTTCTTTACGCGACAAAAGCTCTGTTACGGCCTGTTCATTTAACAGGGAGTACAACGCTGCACTTTGATGTTCCAAAACTAAGTTTCTAAACAACGTTTCGTTGTCTTCACGTACACCGACTTTGCTCGAGTCGTCTCGTTTTTTCTCTATCGAAATAACACTGAACTTTTCCCAGAAAAACTTCTCGTACAAAAACATGACATCGAGTTTAGCTGGAAGTTGAGGTGCCTCTTCATTTGCCGCTACAAAATCGGTGTAGCCTTGCCATTTACCTAGTTCGGAGCGGTGAAAAATGTCCCTTACCATTCGCATCTGTAGCGGTACGCCTGTAAATTCGCGTTCTCGATCGCTGATTGAATCTGCTAGCTTTTCGATGATCGCATCGACGTAAATAACGCAACGTTCACTTGGGGCGCCAGCGTTTCCGTTCCAGTGCTTGCACAAATATTTATGCTGTTCATCTTTGGTAAAGGGACGTATCCTATGAGAAAATACTCCCAGCGTTTCCTCGACGGCATCACTCGTATTCAATCGACTGGTAACGAAAATTTGCGTCGAGTATTCCAGAAGAGTTGTTATCATTTGCAGCACAGGTTTTTTGTAATCGGGGCTGATTTCATCAAAACCATCCAACAAGAACACCATTCTATCCTTCTCAACAAGTCTGGCCTTGAACAGTTCTGCCTCGAAACCACGCAAATTTAGTACGTCATCCGATAAAAAACTTGCAATTTCTTGGAAACCTTCAAGACGATTTTGAAAAACTGTTGTGTAATCATTCAAATCGATTCTTAAAACCCAAAAACTCGGATCGTGTTTCTTCAATTGCAACTCCAGGCTGGATAACGAACTTGACTTTCCCATACCAGCCGAGTCGGCAATGACTACCACTTTTTCTTTAATGAGATCCATCTCGTAACAACCTTCGTTTCGAAACAAACTCGAATATTTGTTGATATTCTTATCCTTTTTTTGGTACGGCACTAATCGCGTCACCTTCCCTTTCGACTTCTTCCAAACTAACGTTCCATATTTTTTCAGTAGGAAGTGGGCATTTCCGTGCAAGTTCTCGAAAGTCTCCTCATTAAAGCATATGGCATCTAGAAACCCCCTCCGAATGAACTCCTCTTCAATCTTAGCTTGGATTTCAACGTGTCGAAAGTAGAACCGCGGAATGTAGTAATCTGGATCGAAATCGTGATGTTTCACGTCTCTCCCAATGGTCATAGTCACGCCGTTGAGTAACTGAAGCAAAGTGTCTGCGTCAATTTCAGGTGTTGCGCCTACAATGCCATCAAGTTTCAGCTCAACACCCTGAAAAATCACTTTGCTTCTCAAGATTTTATTTTGCGACTCCAAAGTTAAGAACTGAAAACTGCTCCATTCGTCTATTACTTCATCAAAGGACTGTTTGAACTTCGTTTTCACTGACTCGCGAGCGACCATTATCAGTTTCTTTAACGGATTCGACAAAATTTCATTCAAAAGTTGAAAGTGTTCCGCTCTCAGTGACTCGCTACATTCAATAACAAGTAAAGATTTGCTGTTCGCTTTGAACGCCGTTGATAACTGTTTTCTCATGCTCAACAAGAACTTCGAAGATATAAAAACAAAAGCGTCATCTTTCTTGAAATCAGCAATTTGCGTTAATTTTTCATTGACTTTTAAGGACCCAAGCCTTGGCTGTTTCGTTTTTATATTCAACACCTGAATGTTGGACTTTAAAAAATGTTCAATTTTTTTCAACGTTGCATCTTCATTTCCGTAGGACACGTCATATGAGCTGAGCTTAGATGAAAATATAGCACTAGGCCCAATTAAAACCAATTCAAACAATTTCGCTCGGAGGCCTTCAAAAAACTTTTCGGCATCATCATTCGACAGGTAAATTCCATCTTTGGTTTTCAACCAATCCAGAACTTCCGCTTGGAAATTGTCAGTTACAAAATCAGCTTGTATCAGATTAAACTCTGAGCCAATTTCTTCGTTTATGATTTGACCAAGTTCGCTTTCGTTGGGTTGATCCACAGCCAAGACCAATTTGTCAAAAAAATCGTCTATTTCTTTATCGTCAACGTGATCATCTCCCAGTTGCGTGTCGCTATTGTCAATTTTAGCAAAAGCTGAAGAAACTTGTAGACGTTTCTTCTCCAATTGCTTTTTGAATTCGGCATCGCCAGTTATTCCCAAGCAAGTTTTCATTGCTTCGCGAAATTTTAACTGATCTTGATCTTTAATTTTTTTAGCAAAGAAACTGTTGCGAAATTTGCAACAAGCTTTCGCCCCGGATGGCTCCAGAACTTTCTTCATCAAAGCCACGTGGTACTGCTCGAAAAGCTTGTTAGCTAACGTGGCAATTTTATTGTTCTCCAGATAGGCGATTAATTCATTGGCTAACCTGTGCAAATCTGAAGTTTGCCTCAGCTTCTCATAAAGATCATTGCTTTTATCTAAAGCAGACAACTTGTAACGTTTTGGCTGCTTATTTCTTTTCGAAACATCCATAATTGGATCAGCTCGAGTGATTTCTTCAGTTTCTATTCCTCTGTCTTTCAACTCTTCGCAATTCAAGTCGATGTTTGTGCAGAGGATCAAGTCGAGAACCTTATTTTCAACGGAGTTGAAGTCTTTGCTTTTCATTATTTTCCGGTACGAAATAAAATACTTTGGCAAGTAAAACTCGCCATCGAGCGGACCCTCCAGCAGATCTTTGGTAGTGATTTTGACAGGAGTTTCAATTTTTGTTTTCTTATTGTTGACTGTTTTTGTTTCCAGTTTGCATTCCTCCTGCTTGTGCTTTGCTTGCAAGAATCGATAGATGTTGTGTTTGTTCTCTTCGTACGCCAAAACGACATCGTCGAATTTGTCTGCAGCATCCATCTCAGTGGCCAAATTGAACTTGTAACCGTTTTTCATTGCTCTGTGCAGAAAAAGCATGAGAAGCTTGAACTGATAGACCACGCCGTGGAAAGAGCGCTTCAGCCCTGAACTGGGATATTGAGCGGTGGTTGCACTTTGAAGACGCAGTCTTTTTGAGGGCCCTGAAATAAAACAAGCAGTCAAAACATCAAATTGCAAGAAGCATGTTTATTCGTGATAGGAATACCTGGCTGCTGCGCCATTTCAGGAAGATCTTCCAATCTGGGATAATGAAGACCAATATGTTAAGTTAGGTATGCGGTAGTATTTTTGGTAAGGTTCCACAAAATCTGCTGTAAAAAGGACAGTTTCATTTACAAAACGTAAATACTGATATCATAAGAGTACAGGGTGCTCACGCGAGATGGATACCTCCCCATAAAAAACTTCCTTTTTTAAAAAAAAGTTCTACAGTGTCATCTCCAAAAAAGTCGATTTTTTTAGAATGATGGACTCATTTCATATAATATGTCCAGGATATTTTGTTTCACTTACAAATGACATGGAATGACATAAAATGCCTGAAATATTCGGGACATATTCATTGATTCCAAAAATGAATCGTTCATTCTGAAAAAAAAAATTATGTGCAATCGTCCCTTAATGCTTACTTTATCATTAAAAAAAGACAGTTTTGAAAGTGGCATTTTTCAGTATTTCGACATAGTTCGCATCTCTCTTGTCACATTTTGGCACTCTTATGTTACTTTTTCTTTTTTGCGTTCACAAGAAAGTCATTTCAATACGCAAATGACGTCATTCGCATATCGTAAGGGGCTCTATTTCGATGCGCATTTTTTCAATCCCAAATGTTGGCAATATCAGCGGGCATGACATCGACTCATCGACATGACAGCGCTCACTCACAGAAGAGACAGCTTAGATGACATCACTTCGCAGAAGGGCTTTATTTCAGGAAAATCCGGCTCATTTATTATATAAACTGTGCTTTCACCATCAAGAGCAATTCCCAAGAATTTTCTTAGCAGAGGCACATATTTTACATTTTTTTAATTAAAAAAACCTGGAATAGTTGCAAAATAAAAGAAATTGTATATAACACGTTTTATAAGACCTATTGTCACACTCGTCAATTAAATCACTCGTCGCTTCGCTCCTCGTGCATCAAAATAACGCGTGTGACAATACGATGTCTTATAAAACTTATAATATACTATTTTAGCACTGTTATGCTTTCAAAGTCATTGTTCGGCACTGTTATGTCAACGCAAATGTCAGGTCAACGTCAATTATTGTGGCCGCAGTCAAGAAATACGAATCGTGAACGCTAAAGTGAAAAATTTATTGTGAAAAGTTGCAATTGCACATAAAGCAGTGTAGGTATGCATCTCGTGCTAAAAGTGCCTTTTTGCACTACCTATATTAAATGCGTTATTTTACGACCTCAAAACAGGGCCTAAAGTGACTCTTTTTAGCCCTTGGGCAAAAAAGTCGTCATGGCAACGAGCGCTCTTGATCCGTCAGAAGAGACGTCACCTTCAATTTTGACGTAACTACTTGATGCGATGCAAAATGGACTTCAATTTGTAGGGAACACGAAAGACTACAAGAACAACAAAATTGGCACGTTTACATAACAAAACCAATAAATACCTGTTTTATGCTAGTAAGCGATGGGGCCCCGGCAGCTACGTGTTCAAGATAGGTGATAAGTAATAACCTGCCACTCGTCCATGCGATCTGGTAGGCTATGACCTGGTTAAATTCCAGGATGTCAAGCTGCTTTCTTGGGGCACAGCCTACCCCAATTCCGAATTTTGTTGATCGCATGGTAGATCGTGCGACGTACAACCAAGTAATCAGCGCTGCCATGACAATTTTTCAACGACTGAATAACTCGAAATTTCCAGTCTTGCACTAGCCAGTGCAAAAAACATTGTATGCACCTTGGGCCTAAAGTGCGTTTTTTCCCCTTGTGCTTGCTTCCCTCGGCCTACGGCCTCGGTCGCAATCTCGCACAGCGGGGAAAAAAAGTGGCACTTTATGCCCATGGTACCTACATAAATAACTATTTTGGTATGAGCGCGACCGCTAGGTATAGACCGAGCAAAGCGAGGTCTATAATCGCGCGAATACCGAAAAGATGCACTTTTAGCACTCATCACATGAACTACTATTTCTAGTATTTTTGAGATGCCATCGTCAATTTTTTATTTTTTTTTCAGAAAAAAATTAAAAACGGTCATGCATTTTTGTAATCACGATAATAATGTGGATCGATTGTGCTGATGAAATACGGGGTGTTTAAAAAAAATGCAAAAAAATTTGCGATACCTGTATATGGCACAAAATGGGAAATTATACCTGACATATTCAGAAACTACGGGAAAAATTATTCTAGGAAAGTATTTTCTTTTTTCAATTATCGTGAAGGGGAAGTTTTTTATGGGGGGGGAGTACCCGTCTCGCGTGAACACCCTGTACAGTACAAATTTTCAAATTGATTTCTAAACATTCTACACAATAAAAATCTACAAGTATTACTACAAAACTGACAATCTTACTCGGTTAACGAAAATAATCAACAATACACACCTCCAACACTTTGATAAAACTGCACAATAAAACTGCAAACTAGGTACCTGTCTCTAGGAAATCAAGCTATTCACTATTCAGCTATATTCACCATCACCCGATACAGATAGTTCATTTTATATTGTACGAATGAGGAAAATAAGACATATTATTATCTCAGTCTTATCCCTTTGACAGTGATTGAGAACCGCAAAAGCCAGAGACAATAATAAGTTCTGACGAATCATCAATTTCCCAGGAATCCCAGGAGGTTTTTGGACGGTTGAAATTAACTTGATAATTCACTGATCAGATACTATTTCAGCAATCAGCAAAAGGCAAACGTGATGACATCCTCGCCCCAGTTTGTACAGGTAGGAAACCTACCTAATTTGAAAACCACGGGTTGGTGGTTGAAGAAAACACAAGCTTTTTCAAGATTATTCGTGTAATTGTATTATTTTTAGAAACTTTTTGTCATTTTGTGTCAATTTTTTTTTTCATATTTTAGTTTTTCGATCACTGACTTTATTTCATGTCATAGGTACTACTGCTTTTGACGATTAATTTTCAAGAAGTATCCCACAGTACCTTATGGGGTGTCCCACCTGTACCCGCGGTGCTGGGGACCTACATAAGCTGATGGGGCAATCAATAACATCAATAACAATAACATCGATGACACAAGTATAGTCTGAGGGCATAGGGTCAAACGAGGGGTCAAAAAAGACTTGGCCGTGTGCAACTTCGTGAAGATATATAGAGATATGTCCTAATCGATTCCTGGGCGATCAAGGATCATGAAAAATTATGGTGGAATATTGACATCTGCTGCAGGCAAATATGGTGGAGGCGCCAAATAGTCCGGCGGCTTAATGTAGAATTCTATAACAATTGTGCAAAATGGGCTAAAAGCAATTTTATTTCTTTAAGTTGTTATTTGTACCCTAAAGAGTATTTCTAGATAGAGACCCCAACCGGTTAGACCTTATTTGGCCCTCCAAGGCGACGCCAACTTCGACCAATATCTGATCCATTTTTGTACACCAGTTTTATGATAATTGACGTATTATAGCTGTTGAGATGTCGATTCCCATGTTTTTGAGGACGAGGAATTCAAATATGATTGTCCTGAAGCTTTCAAAGTGATCAGTGAGTGAGCTTTCAGATGGTCACTGGTACCTTATTGGTTCAAGAAGATTAAAAAAGCTGCCTGACAATCTTTAAAAATAATTCAGATTGAAAGTCTAATTAGTGATCTAGGGTTATAATCTGACGTTGTACAACTGATTAGTTCATCGAAAATACGTGCTCGGGTTTTTCTCTTCGCGAGTTCAAAATCCAAGAAGTTTTCCAAATAGTCACTCATTGTTTTTGAGTCAACTAAACTAACACAATGCGACCTTTGGCAATATTGCAATAGTAATAACCAACGAGTCGATCAATTTCAAGAATACCGATCATAAAGGCCATTGAACACAATAATGAAATGATGAAAGGTGATGGTAGCGCTTAGCGCAATTAGCCTGACCGAAGTTCCCCCAGCGCGTTTCAGGTAGGTAGCGAGACATAAAATGGCTTGACTCGTTGAGACTTATTCTGCCCTGCAAGTTGGCCGGAATATTGGTCAAATAACACAGTTTTCTTTCAGTTCTAGTAACCTTCTTCTATGGAAGAAAATTCTTTCGGATTTTTTGAAAACTACAAGAATGGTCTTCAACTTAACAAGCTCCAATTTTAAATTTTTGAAAAATAATTTTCAAAACTGTGTTTTTTGACCAATATTCCGGCCATCTTGCCTATAGTTCCCCATTGAGACTATTAACGAAGTGCGGTAATCCTTTCCCGATAATAATTTAGTCTTTCTTTGAAAAAAAAAGTTCTCTCGTTCAGCATCGAGTCGTCAAATGCCTCAAATCCCACCAGAAACTTCAAGTTGCGTCTCTGGAGGCGCAAAGAAGGGAACTTCTTTTTGAAGTTGCATAATTATGTCTCTGACCAAGTGCGTAAAGGTAATTAGGGAGATTTTCTCCGTCACAGGAACCAGTCTTTCCCACCAGCTCTATCAGATAGGTATTGGTAAACTTTGTTTTTGTAAAAAATTCAACCTTCTGGAGTTTTCCAAGAGAAGAAAATTCTTCCAAAGATTCTCTGTCTTCTACTGCCGAAATGTTATTATAATCGGATGGTGCTGCAGCTGGGCGAAAAATTCAGTGCGTACGGGACAAGATTTGTCGCCTACGTAGCACGTAGCCAGTCAGTTTGTTGGAACAATTCGGCGCATTGGCGTAGCGTTTGATAAATATCATCAGGATTGACTGAAAGCTGCATTTTACTTGCGAAAGGGAAAACCGACGCCAGACATGGAATTGAAGCAGTAAAAGTGATACATACCCTACCCAAGAACTGGGCAGAGTTTCTTAGGGATGGACGATGACAATAAACGGGAGATGTTCCGATCCCTAAGTGATCTAATTGGCACCAGAGACTTACCCAGAAGAAGTTGTTGCTACACAAAATGATGCAGTACTTAAGTACCTACTCTGTTCTATTCCAGCGAATCTGAATAACTTTATGCCCTGTTATCACGAAGAAGCAAATTATGGTATTGGAATGATACTTCATGCGCAGGCGAATGTGCTCTGCTGGAGGCTTGAAGCTAATCATCATCCGCACAGTAGATATGGATGTGGTCGTTCTGGCAACAGCGTTTTTGGACTCTACGAGGGTCTAAAGTCTGAGGATTGCTTTGGTGGTGAAAAAACCCTATCGTGTGCTTGATGTAGCTTTGATTCAGCAAGTTGTAGGATCAGATGAATGCTTCGGCCTGTTTTTTCATGCCTTTACTTGGAGCTATATAACTTTGAGTTTCAGGACCAAAGGCAAACGTACGACCTTTAGTGCTTGGGGAAAAGCCTTTTGTCGATGGAGTTTTTCACAATTTGTCAAATACATTATTAGTAGAAGAGGCAGATCAAGCTATGCCTGCGCTTGAGAAATTTGTTATCCTCGTGACCTCGTGTATGACAGATGCTCAAAAGACAACGAAGTTGATGTTTCTCGTTTCCGTCTTTTTATCTCAGAAGGGACGACTCGAGGGACGAAATATAGAAATTATTCCTCTCACTCAAAATGCTTCACGTCTCTACGATCTTCAAGCAGGGCATATATGGGCTCAGAGTTTCAGTTTAAAACTGCACCCCACCGGATCTTTCTAATTTTGGACGGCAAAAGACAGTAAATCCCGATGACAGGTGAAAAAACTACCTGCTACCTAACATGTGAAGCTTTTTCTTATCAAGAAATGGATTTTTTTTTTCATCTTAAATCCAATGGACTAGCTGATGGGCCATCACCAAAGAAAGCTTGGCACGAAATCATTTCATGCAGTTGCAAGACGTCAGCGGAACTGCATCGCACACACCACACCGAATGTTTGTCTTAACTCCGAAGCGCTGAAAAAAGGGAAGTAAGTTATTGTTTGAGGTAGAACCAAGATGGAATGATGGTCAAAATCTGCTTACAGTATTTACGTCTCGATTTATCCTTTGGAAATAATCAAGGAACGTCATTTTGAAGTTCACCATTGAGCCTTCAAACCTTATCTTGCCTATCAGCGCCTATTAGTTATTGTTATTACCAATAAAAACTAAGGTGGCATGGCGAGTGAATGCAATCACGTGTTTTTTTTACTATACGATTGGGTCAGTGGTACTTTGCATATAGATGAAGATGATCGCATTGTTTTACTTAAAATTAAAAACAGAAATTTTAGGAATAATCGTAACTATTGACTATTTGGAAAATTGCGACTGCTTTGATTTCGATCTCGCGAAGAGAACAACCCAAGCACGTATTCTCGATGAACTAAGGTAAGCTCGAAAGTAAGTTGTAGAACGTCAAATCATGACCCTCGATCTCTCATTATAGACTTCTCATTTCAATTATTCTTGAAGATTGTCAGCCAACTTTTTCAAATGTTTTAATCCATCAGGTTCGCAATTTCAACTTCAAAAGCTTCAAGACCATCATATTTGAGTTCCTTGTCTTCAAAAACATTATAATCGACACCTTATTAGATGGTATACGTCAATTATCATAAAAGTAATGTACAAAAATGGATGAAATATTGATCGAAGTTGGCGTTGCTAAGGGTCGCTAAACAGGGCCTAATCGGTTGGGGTCTCTATCTGGAAATATTCTTTAGGGTCCAAATATTAACTTGAAAAAATAAAATTGCTTTTAGCCCATTGTGCACAATTGTTACACCTTGCCGCCGGACTAAAAATGGGCTTCATCTGGTAATAAGAAACTGGCTGTATCTCGTTTGTTTTCCAACGGATTTGAACATCTGGAACGTCATTTTGTAGACAAAACAATTCTCTTCTTATTTCATACCTAAATTTACAAACGTCATTTCGGGAAACTGTCAAAATTGTCTTTATAAGATATGCTGAATTCCGGCTTTTTTTTTAAGGTTATCTGATCTTATAGATCTTGAGGTGCCCTTCCCAAATTTCCACATTTTCATTTCGTATATTTGCCGTTTTGGCCGCCATATTGGGAAGATGGCGCCCAAAAAACAGTTTTTTGTCTATATCTTTATTTCAGTCAATGTAAAGTGGAAGCGTTTGTATGCGTATGAAAGCTTATTCAATTCTCTACAATTTGACACCTTACTCGTGTACGTGCTACTTCCGGTTCTAGGGTTATAGCTTCTAGAACTCCCTGAAGCATCAACTTTTGTCATCCAATCAACATGGCGAGTTGATCTTAGCTCCACGTGGCAGTCAAATTAGCCATAAATAATGATAAGTTGTCAACCAGAGACCATTATTATCCAGAAAATCAATCATGGTAACGGTTGTTATGCAACTACAGGGTGAACTCTAAGGGAAAATTGACTTTGAAAAGGTATAGCTTGAGAACCGTAAGTCGCACATGAGTGATTCAAATGTTAAATTTTAGAGAATTTTATAGACCTTAACTTTTGATATGAATCCTAAAATGTTACAACGAATTTTCCGAAAATGTTCCAGAAATGTTTTTTTTTTTGGGCGTCATCTTTTCAAAATTATGGCCAGAACAGCAGAGATACGAAGTGGAAAGTGAATATTCTGAATGATGACCCCAAATTTCATCAAAATAATGAGTTTTGAATGTATCTGATATCCTTCGAATGCTATACAGGGTGTTTCCAAAATGGTGTTACAAACTTCTAGGGAAGATTCCCCATCAAAAATGGACAAGGAAAATATATACCTTTGATGTCCTAAAATGCTCAGTTGAAAAGTTACAGGGTGTTCAAGTTGACTTTTTAAAACTGATTTTTTGACATAAGTTTTGAACCGTTTGACCGATTTTGTTCAAGTTCTCACCAAAGTTGACTGAAATAAGTCTCTATCGAATAATAGTAACGTGTTGGAGAAAAAAGTTCAGGGGCGTAGATAATGGGGGCTGTCCTCATATTTTCCCCCCTATTTTTTACACCCCTAGCTATTTTCCCAAATTGTTCTTATTTTTTTATTCTACGTTCAATTTAGAAAAAAAAGTTACTCTTGCAAAATTTTGATTAGAGGCTTCGTTTTTGAGATATCTGAGTTTGAAACTTTGGAAAACATCTCGAAATTGCCACTTTCCAAGGCCAAAAAATTAGAATAAAAAAAAACTCATGATTTTTCAGCAGAAATAGGTTCTCTTCAATTTTCTAAGTTGATAAACCACTATTTCCTCTGAAAAACGAGAGCATTTCAGGGAAAAAAAATTGGGCTCATTGAAAGTGGCGATTTCGAGATGTTTTCCAAAGTTTCAAACTCAGATATCTCAAAAACGAAGCCTCTAATCAAAATTTTGCAAGAGTAACTTTTTTCTCTAAATTGAACGTAGAATAAAAAAATAAGAACAATTTGGGAAAATAGCTAGGGGTGTAAAAAATAGGGGGAGAAATATGAGGACAGCCCCCATTATCTACGCCCCTGAACTTTTTTCTCCAACACGTTACTATTATTCGATAGAGACTTATTTCAGTTAACTTTGGTGAGAACTTGAACAAAATCGGTTAAACGGTTCAAAACTTATGTCAAAAAATCAGTTTTAAAAAGTCAACTTGAACACCCTGTAACTTTTCAACTGAGCATTTTAGGACATCAAAGGTATATATTTTCCTTGTCCATTTTTGATGGGGAATCTCCCCTAGAAGTTTGTAACACCATTTTGGAAACACCCTGTATTACCTTCATTTATTTCTAAAGTGAAGTTTGCTTTCAAACTTCACCCTGTAATTACACAATTAACATAACCATGATCGATTTTCTAAATTTTTATCATCTATGGTTAATGGCCAAGAGCTATTTATGGTTAATTTGCTCACTACATGACGGTGGTATCAATTTAACATGCTGATTGATTGCCGAAAGTTGATGCTTCCGGAAGTTCTGAAAGCTCTAACTCAAGAACCGTAAATCGCACATAAATGACTGATATGTCAAATTGTAGAAATTTGAATAGACTTTCCTCTGAATATACACGTTTCAATCTTGAGTCAGTTGAATTCAAGATATTGACAAAAAACTGTTTTTTGAGCGCCATCTTTTCAATATGGTGGCCAAACCGGAAAAGATACGAAGTGGGAAAGTAGAAATTCGGAAAGGTCACCTCAAGATCTATGAAACTGCCAGGTTTCAAAAATATCGGATAGCCTTCAAAAACCGGCGGAGTTTAGCATTATCTTATGAAGACAATTTTGACAGTTTCACGAAATGACGTTTGTGAATTTAGGTATGAAATAAGAAGAGAATTTTTTCGTCTACAAAATGACGTTCCAAATGTCGAAATCCGTTGAAAAACAAACGAGCTACAGCCAGTTTCTTATTACCAGATGAAGACCATTTTGGCGCCTCCACCATATTTGCCTGCAGTAGATACCAATATTCCACCATAATTTTTCAATGTCCTTG
This sequence comes from Anaspis maculata, assembly GCA_949128115.1. Lineage (NCBI taxonomy): Eukaryota > Metazoa > Arthropoda > Insecta > Coleoptera > Scraptiidae > Anaspis > Anaspis maculata. Next base: position 38,681,134 of record OX421966.1, on the reverse strand, counting down.
ATCCCCCAGGAATCGATCAAGACATAACTCTATATATCTTCACGAAGCTGCACACGGCACGATCTATGCCCCCATATGTACTAGTAGTTTGTTGCTCAAATATGGTCAACTGTATCGAAATTTTACTTACGATGTAGGATGTAGGTGAACGAAGGTTTTCAAATTATTGCCCTATTTTCACAAAAGCTCTAATATCTTCCAGTTTCAAGAAAAAAAAAATCTAATGTAAAAATTATCCCACTGTATCTCGCTCTCCGCTAAAGTATAGTAGGTATTCTACTTTCATGCAATGGCCGTTATTCATTCGGATGCTCTAAAACACTCGCCAAGGCTCGTCTCGGCAAACTGAATCCTCTTGAGTAGTTGATCTCTATACTAAACCTCTTAGATTGGAATGAAACACAAACTCAAAATTTAAATTGAGTACCTACTACTAATATTAGGTAGGTAATGTTATTTTACTCACAACCACTATGGTAATTGATTCATTACATACTTAGTAGGAGGTCGGGAAGTGACCCATTGCCGACCTCCCGAGAAAGTGAAGAAATGGTAGCTTTAGAAGGGAAATTTCAAAATATGCATCCAACCAAACAATAAGTGTGTTAATCGTATTTCCTGAACCACGTTTCAGCAAAATTAATCGGCCTATCTGGAAGTTATGACAAAAAGTTAATTTTCAGATTTCAACTTTTGAACGCCTGTAATCCTGCAAGCTGAGTACATGGTTGTGAGTAAAATAGTATACATACTCTCGACGGTGAATACATCATTCCAGTTTCGGGCTAGAGCCTCCGGGCAAAGCCTGAAGGCTCTCTGTGCCCTCAGCAGTGATGATGTATTTCCCGTCTCGGTATGTAATATACTATTACATCTCACGGCTGGAGGCTGGGAGAGCAAGGGTGAAAGGTGGAAAGGGCTAGGGCTGGTTTTCATTTCCTATAGTATTGGTTATTGCTCTCATCTCCACAATTTTCGAAACAAATCTTTTACAACACGCTCACGTCCACTTACAGACATCATTTCCAATACATCTTCAGAATATACAAATTCTCTGTTTCAAACTGCACTGTGATTATTCTTGTGAAACGTTTTTTTGCCCTGCTTTTTTGAGATCGTGCTTCAAAAGGACTTCATCCTCGCTAGTTTTGAGAAGTTCCAAATAGTAATTTGCAAAATCCTTGCCTTAACTCATCACCACTGAAGCAGAGGTCAAATTCGTGTTAAATATCAGATCTGGCTAAAACTTCCACTCATTCTGAAAGACACAAATTTCTTCGTAGCTCGTTTCCCTAGGGTGCTGAAAACAATTTCGTACTTGGCCTTAAAGTCACAAAACATGTCCGAATTTCTTTTGGCCATGTACAAAAATAGTGGATTCATCTGAACCGTAAGGTCATGTTTGAACCTCTCATAAAAATACAAACGAATCAAGTTGGCGAGCAAGTTGGGGTCTTTGGCAAACAAAGCTTGAAGCTGCACGAGGGTTAACTGCATCGAGAAGTTCTTGAAAACCCCTTCGATTTTTTTGCAGCTGCATTTTTCAAAAATTTTACTTGCAAAATGGACGCCGTACCTGTCATAAAGCCGTTGATTGAACTTTATCGCTGTCCTCTTCGCCAATGTGAAGTTTCTTGATGATTTTAGAACGCATGGAGAACGAAAGTGAAGGCAAAAGTTCCTTCATGAGAAAGTCGACTTGAAGTTGATGTGTTTAAAAGATAAACAAGGATGTTAGAAAATTTTGCCGATGAAGATTTCGTCGCCGTTTTTGAATTTCTCGAACAACTCAATTAATCTTTTAAAGTAGAGGAGGAACTCGATTAGTAACAGTTGTTCTAAATAATTTTCTGGTGATGAAGTCGCAGTGATTGCGTCCAAGTCTTCCTGCGATAGCGACGAGTTCTTGTTGAACAAACGGAGCAAGGATCGCTTTTTTTCATCCACAGTGCCAACAGCCAAGTTCTGGAATTCTCGTGCAAGATGTTCACAAGACATGCTGAAAAGAGAACATTGGTTAGTGATTAGTGAACAACTAATTGAACAGCTTTGATGAACGTTCAAGCCCCATCAGAAATACATAAAACAAGGAACACGTTAAGATTACTTTTTTTCATTTATTCCACTCTGCGTAGAGTATAGGCAGATACAAGGATACAAAGTGCAAGCATAAAAAATTACGGTAATGTTATCAGTGAACAATAAACATTTCTAGCAATTATTATAAACTAATTGTGTCTCTCGAGTTTATATTATCTAAATTTCACAAAATCGGGACCAAACATAATTTCAATCTGAAAATATCATTTTAGCTTCTCAAGGCGTCACTTTTTTAGCGGAAAAAACGAATTACTGCCTCAAGTAAAAATTAACTTGAAGTTCAACAGCAGCGTCGTTAAATTTACAAAGCAATTTCATTATTTGATCATGTAATCTAGCACTATCAGCGTATTTCAATTCCGCCCCAGGCAGCAATTTGATAACAAATAGGGCATCATCCACCAACAAACGGTTTTTCAATAAATCATAACAGAACTTATACTTATCGCTTTCGTTTTTAAAAATGTAAGATAAAGAATTATTTAAAACGTCCAAGAAAGGCTCTTGAATGAACTTTCCGTAAGTTACTACGAGGCTTTGCTTCAGCTGCATCACTGCATCTTCCAAGCTGATATTTTGTTTCTTCAGTTTCATAAGCTCGATCATGACATATTCACCGAAAGCTTCTTCTGGATTTGGAGTGAAATTTGCTATAAGCTTGTTGACGGACTCAACGTCATTTTCATCATTCCAAATGTTTTCTAAACAAGTCTGACATGTATTCGTGAAGAGGCGGTAACCGTTCTTTCTTTCCAAAACCAGCTTGTATTTACTTGGATCCTTGTGGAGCTTCAAGAATTTGTTTATAAAATTTTCATCAAGGCTGTATTGCAGAACCTGTCTGCATAAATCTATTTTCATTATCGCCACGTCGGATTCACTTAAACCACAAACGAACGTCTCTTTCAACGATTCGTTGTCACCTGTGGCTTCCCAAAGCAGCTGAAGAGCTTCAGCTCTGTACCTAATTGGATACTTTGCGGCGATCGCTTCTTTCAATAACTCAATATCTTCAAGTTTGGCTAGGTTACTTTTGAAGAATTCCCACAATCTATCGTTTGGATTTTTAACGAAGTACTTTAAAATTATAGCAAGAAGCATCGGCAGTGACGCCTCAGACAGATAATTTAGTACAGACTCTTGGTCTAGCACTTCACAAGCTAGCAACAAGCTGTGTTTCTTAACGGACAAAGCAGGTTGGTTTGAAAGTTCGTCCAAGTAATATCCAACACGGTTCTGCGGCAGTTTGTAAATCGAACTGTACAACGAACTCAAAGACATTTCCAAGTAATCTCCAGCGCAAAATTCCAAAAGCAAGGGCAACACTTTTTCTGGAGTTTTCACCTTTTTCAGGAACAAAGCCATTTTCGTCTGTATTTTGTAGAGCTTGGCTACTTCTTGATCTTTTAAATCAACTTTTTGCGTCACTGGTTTGTACTTGTGTGCTAAATCAATATAGTCGCAGGGCTGCATCAAAATTGCCAATGGCTTCGTCAAATCTTCTCTGAGACCGTAAGTCTCATCTTGTAATTTTGAAAGGCATAATTCGATTGCTTTGCCATTTAACTGATGATACTTTTTAATCAAATACCAAATCTTCTGCGCATTGAGGCCCCACACAGTATCAAGATGCTTGAAAATGTTCTCGAAGTGATCTTCGATTACTTTAGGATCGTGTCTCAAGAACCAAACAATGCTTTTGGAACTTCCGACATGTTCGAACTTTTCGAAATACAACTTCACAAGCTCGGCATCGGCGTCTCTTCTTCTGATGGCATAATCTAGCACTGCACAATATCCATCGTAAGGACGGTGAGATAGATTAGCAACGTAATCTTTGAGCAACTGGATCAATCTAGGATAATTGTAGATATCAATAGGATCTCGTCTGTTTGCACGATTGTATTTAACTATGCTTTCGGCATTTAATAATTGAAAACGTTGAATCTTCTCGTGATCTTCAGATGATTTGAAAAATGCGTCAATACACTCGATTAGTAACTGCCTGAGAAATTTTGGTGTATGATCAATTAGACCGTCATAAAGATGCTCTAGTTCTTTTTCATACTCTTTGATTGCATCTCCGATGGGTCGGTTGTTGTTGAACAAAAATTCTATGTACTTGAATGCCAACTTACAATCATCCCAAAAACCATAAAATTCAAACTTTGCTCTCCTCAAAATCATTATTTCACGTAGATGTTTCCAGATGTTTTCATCAAAATAATTTACGAAGTCACTTCCAGTGATTGTAGATAACAGTGCCTCACGTACATGGTAGCCGTCGTTCCTAAGCCTACCATTCACAAGCTTGCAGACTTTCAACAAAACAACCAAATCCTGATTGGAGACACACGACTTGGTCACAAATTTAATGTATTCTCCTCGCTTGGAACTGTCACTTTCGGTGTTCAATTTTTGGGTGATTATTTCGAAGCACTCACTTGGCTTGTAGTACTGATAATTGCTCTCATCTCCATTTTTTTTGAACAAATCTTTCGCAACACGTTCCCGTTCACTTGGAGATATCATTTTCATCACATCTTCAGTGTATTCAAATTCTTTGTTCAGAACTTTGGTGTAAGTATTCTTGTACAAATTGAATCGGTCATTTTTGGCGTAGTGCTTCAAAAGCGCTTCATTCTCGCTGGTTTTGAACAGTTCCAAGTAGTAATTTGCAAAGTCTCGGCCCAAGCACCTCACCAGTGAAGCCGAGTTCAAATTCACGTTGTAAACGTCAGGTTTGGTTAGAACTTCGGGTTTTTTGAAAGCCACAAATTTCTTCGTGGCCCGTTTCCCTAGCGTAACTTCAATTTCATACTTGGATTTCAACTCACAAAACATATCCGGATTTCTCTTAGCTATGTACAAGAATATCGGATTCATGCTGACATTAAAATCTTTATCATGTTTCAGCCGCTCATCGAAATATATAGAAATCAAGCTGGGACCTTTAGCATACAAAATTTGAAGCTGCACCACGGTAAGTTGCACCGGAAAGTTCTTGAGAATCTCCTCAATCTTTTTGCAGCTGCATTTTTCAAGAATTTTGCTGGCAAAATGCACGCCGTACTTTTTGTGGAGACGTTCATACAGTTTATCGCCAGCCTCCTCGTCTAGTTGAAGTTTCCTGATGATTTTAGAGCGCACGGAAAAAGAAACTGAAGAGAGAAATTCATCCTCGAGGGAGTCTACTTTGAAGTTGATGTGTTGAAAGAACCAGGGCTGTCGGCAAACCTTGCTGATGACAATTTTATCGCCATTTTTGAATTTCTCGAACAACTCGTTAAATCTTTTGAAGTAAATGAGGAACTCGATGAAGAAAAGTTGTTCCAGATAATTTTCAGGTGCTAAAGTCGAAGTGATAGCGTCCAAGTCGTCTTGCGGCAGCGATGAGCTCCTATTGAACAAGTGGAACAGGGATCGCTTTTTTTCGTTTACGGTGCCGCCAGCCAAGTTGTGGAATTCTTGTATGAAGTGTTCGCAAGACATGCTGAAAAAAGAACACCGGTCAGTAAACCTCTCGGTAATCATCAGCTTCGATGAACGTTTAGGCCCGTTGGCCCATCAGTTGTATGATGCAGCGGATAAAAAATCGGTTGTGTCACCCCAAAATTTTCCCGACTAGTATCCAGGAACCTATGGAAATTTTTGTTCGAAACATGCCTTCGGGCCGGAAGTTAGTTGCAATTATAGAGAGAAATATTGAAAATAATTTGCAGGAAATTGAAAATTTTGCCAAGAAAATTTGAATTTTCCGGGAAAGCCTAAATCTTATTCCAAATCATCTTATTGTAAAAATCTTCAATTAAGGCTCCACTTGAGGCTCTATCATTCAAGTCCGGTCTGGAAAACCCAGGCCGGTTTTACATTTTTAACCGGAAAATTCCCGGGAAATGGAACATATGTTCAAGAACCAGTTACCTCTTGTTAAAAAAAATGTTGAAAATCTGTTCACGAGATGAAAAGTTGGAGAATTTGTAGTTTTCCCAGAGAGGAAAACTCGAAAACCATGGGTCCGATTTCAAAAGTTTTTCCTTAAAAAATGAATTGTATTTTTTCTCCAACTTTTATTCCCTGCATGTCTGCATCTAAAAATGAAAATAGTCTTAATCGTCTTGGAGGACCTCCAAATGGATACTTATATGTATATCCGGTGAAATCTCAAAACTTTTTTCTGCACGATTACAATACTTCCCTTTTACCTTTCCATGTTCGTGGAGGGTCGGGAAAGAATTGCTGCCTAAAATTTCGTGGTTGCAACTGTATCTACATGCCTGCTAGATAGTAGATACCCATTTATACGCAACACTCGCGCAGTAGGCAGTGCGTGCTTTCCACCTAGCCCCAAGTTCGGTACACCTGCCATTTACGCATGTGCGGGTGCCAAACGGTGCTTTCCATCTACGTGTTCCTACTCGGTTCTGCGCCGTTCATTGGATCACCTAAAATTTTGTGCCACACCATGGAACATGTGCCGTCTGGTGGTATTTGTACCGTCTAGGTGGAAAGCACCCAGTAGGCCCTGTAATAAACGCTAAACCAAGCAGGTTTTTTTAAGGTTGTCATTTATTTATTTATCGTCCAGTAGAAATGTTGTTAGCTTTTCAGGTCTTGGATGATAGATGATAAATAGAAGTGATAAATAAATTGATTCAAACTATGAAAATTTAGTCGTGCGACACTTATTTTGTTGAGCACTTAAGATAGGTGTTATCTCTATCTCAGTGAGCGGAGTGTAAATACTGTACCTACCTAGCACAGTATTCCAGATACTCTGCCCTAAACAATAATCATTCAAATGTTGTTTCGCCGATCAAGAACTTTGAATTCTTATATGACTCGCCCAGTTAAAAGCGATAATTTCTTGGAAACTTGAGCAAGGGCATGAACAAACTTCAGTGCTTTATCAAAAGAACGCTCGAAGTTAACTAGTTATCTTGAACCGATCTATCAATGAAAAAATAAACTTGAAAATTGGCATTTTGCGGCATTCACTGAAATGTTGAAATCGATTTTACTCGAAAACAGTGCAAACAGTTTTATCAAAGTTAAATAAGATCACCTTTTTTTCGTAGAAAGCTTCAACATTCAACAATTTTGCACATTAATTGAAATGAGGGGGTCATTGAATATTCTTCAGAGTCCCAACTTCAAATGCTAGGGGCTATAGTATGTACGTCTTTACGTCTAGCGGAACCGCGATGGAATCGAATGACGGGAACAAATTTTCTAGTTTGGCATTGTAGGCTTGCCGCCTACTTGCCTGGTGTGAAACTGGCTCGTCGAAAAGTTCAAGTTATGTTGCCTGGTGTCAAACTGATATCAAAATGTTGAAATCTTTGGAAAATTCACCGTGTCATGCGCATGCGTGGAAATGCGACTCGGGGGTCGCAGAGACGTGTTACGGTCACAGTCATAAGGTACTCACGGAAAGTGGAAACCCCAATCTGTGTGATTCCAGATTTCACTTACGTCAGCCTCTCTTTTGAATGAGAATGAGACTACTGGATTGATATTGATTGATTGGATGATTGATTGATTGATTTGATGCAGATCACGCCGATTAAGGTTTCTGAGGCCCCAAAGCTGCACGGCCATAAACTAGTCGCATACAAGCCCTGCGCCTGCGCACTGATGAGCCCCAAATAGGGGCGGAACACGTGTCTGTGCAGTTCTGATCAGATTGTCTGGTGTCTGTTGTTGTGCTTGTTGGAGGGCTTTTTTTTTTATTAAAAATGGGATAGGTCCGCTATCACCCTAAAAAGCGCAATATTTACGTGTTTGTGTTTTCTAAAAATTGAACATTGGAAATTTTAGTTATTTCGAGGTTCATTTTGAGAAATTATTGTAAGAGCCTCGTTTTTTGTATTAAAGGAATAAAATTTGCCACAACAATAGTCGAATAGAGGATGAATAATTTTATGACGAAAATTTCTAGATTTAGTGATACAGGGTGTGCACAATCTTACTTGGTTTGATACTAACAAGTCTTGTTCTCGGTCTTGTTATTGAAGTAAATGTGCAGTAAAAAAAACGTTGCACGAGGGAAAAAAAGAAATTCAAATTCAGCTCAGTAAAGCAGTTTTCGCTACTTCAAAAACCTTTTAAACTGTTGAATTGAAAGGTGCGTATATTTTGACGTATAGTATAGTAGGTTCAACTCTACTGTGATTTTATTTAGTTGACTGGGTCAAATTTTCTACTTGAGCATATTGTAGGCTTGCCGCCTTTTTACCTGGTGTGAAACTGACTGGTCTAAAAGTAAAATTATGAGAAGTTATGTTGCTTATCAAATCGCACAGACGGCGGGCGGCTATTCAGGGCCGACAAAAACTCGTCCCGTCAAGCCCCAAAAACGGAAGCAAATTGCAGATTGAAGGTACTCACATCAATTTTAGTCCAATACGCAACTTTGAGCGACTGGGTTTTTCGATATTCGGTTTATTGAACTTTTTACGCGTAAATTCTTCTGCCCATAACAGAAAACAGACCTCCGCGGCGATCCTTGTTCTGCCAATAATTCTTCAGGGCTATTGGCGTGTCTTTTTGACTGGAACAGGCGAAAGAGTTGATGATTCCACAGGCACCTTTTTTTTGGGCGAAGGGCTTGTATATTCTTCAGTTTGAAGCATCGAAAAATTGAACTGGCTTCAGGAGGTTAAAAATATTCTTGACAACTGTCGAATGTCAAGGCTGCTTTGATTTATTTCTTAATTGGTGATAATTGAAGACAGGTCGAAAAATTACTACATTTTCCAATAAAATGGAGAAAAGCGTCAGACATCACGTCCTACAAAAATGTTCCGTCTACCTGCAGAGGAAATGTGCAAAAAGAGTGTTTCAAATGTGGTTCGGACGACCTCGTGTCTCGTCGTGAATGATTGTGCCGAATATCGCCAGAGCAGCCAACCGCAAAGTTTTGAAGATTTTTTATATTTCACATTTGGAAACTTGAAAACAGAATCTCTCAGCTAACTAGAATCACAGTACAGCTGAACGTCTATATGATTTTTTGTATCAGGGTCTAATAACAACATGAAAAATAAAAATAAACGATAATTTTTATCAAAATTATCGATGATCTCTAAATTATGGAATTAAGGGGTAGGCAGGGGAGGGGGGTAGAGGGTATCACAAGTAAAATGAGCGAGGAGGGAAAAGCTATCGGATGATGAGATGAAATAGGGGGCATTCCGAGGGGGTAATCACTTGTGCAATATTTGGGACAAGGTGTGTGCAATAGTGTGCAATACTGTGCAATATCGTGCAATAGTGTGCAATATCGTGCAATACTGTGCAATATCGTGCAATAGTGTGCAATATCGTGCAATAGTGTGCAATATCGTGCAATAGTGTGCAATATCGTGCAATGGTGTGCAATATCGTGCAATGGTGTGCAATATCGTGCAATGGCGTGCAATAGTGTGCAATATCGTGCAATAGTGTGCAATATCGTGCAATATGTGTACTAACGTATAATATGTGATAAGCATGGAACTCGCATAGAACGCGTGTAATATGAGAAATAAGCATGGAATATGTGTGTAATAAGTGTAATACCGTCTAATATATGAGAAGTGACATCTAATATCTGAAGTGAGTGCAAATTATGCGTGAAATTGGTGGAAGGTTACCCAATTGTCACTCCCACGACATATGAACACTCAGGGAAAGGTGGCCTTCTTAGTGAATCTGGTTAAGAATTGACATAAGTACTTCTATACTCAGATCAAAAGCTCGCTTGAAAGTATAGACAACGTTTATGTACAAGTTTCGCCATATACAGGGATTGGGGGGGGGGGGGGAATATTGACCTTGCTCTTTTCTTGCGATCTCCCATTGGGGCTTTGTCCGGGCTTTGCTCTTACAATAATATAATATAAAATATTATATTATAATTTGGATAATGAGAAACTTTCATTTCAATGTTTTTTACCCACAGAAATTGAATCTGCCCCTCATACGCCCACATTTTTCAAAAATTCCAAATTTGACAGTGTACATTTTTTCCGATTTTTCCAAAATCATTTTTTGGCACTCAGCTTAACTTCATTGTCGATCCGTCTGGTCACGTATCTCTTCGTCTATCTCCTGAACGGATGTTTTTGACTTTTAAAATTGTTACTTGAAAACAAATGTTTCGATTTTGTTTTTTTCTGCACAAAAAAAGAAGAAAACACAAATACGCAAATATTGCGCCTTTTAGATGTATCGCATTTTTAATAAAACAAAGATCTCCGCCTACGACACCAGACGATCAGACCAAAACTGCACAGACGCATGTTTTGCCCCTACTCTACTGGGGGCTCATGTATTGGTGCGCAAGCATCCAATCCGGATGCCCGGCGCTTTGGTAGTCAGATCCTTGTAATGCACACAGTGGGGGACTCATAATATGTAAGTCTCTCAAGCTGCGCCATCTATCAAAGGCATTCCGCGATGCTATATTCCAAAAGCACCAGGAATCTTTGGCATCAGGCAGGCAAAGAATATAATACGAAATTCCACGTCAAGCCAAACCGTCGCAGCCTCCTAGGGCCAAAGTGGACCCATTTGCGTGTTTATGTTCTCTAACATTGCTCATATCGGCTTGAGTATACCTATGTATGTTGCATTTACATTGTACACTTTACCATCGATGATCCTGGCAACGGTTTGGCTTTGCGTGAAATTTCGTATCATATTCGTTGCCTGTCTGATGCTTTTGGAATATAGCATCGCGGAATGCCTTTGATAGATGGCGCCGCTTGAGAGGCTTACATATTAGAGGTGCCCCCACTGTGTACATTACAAGGATCTCTGACTGTCACAGCACCGGATGGTCGAACTGGATGCCCGGCCCTATTGGATGCTCCCAATAGGGGCGAAACACGTCTCTGTGCAGTTGTGGTCTGATCGTCTGATGATGAATTAGCCGGAGAGCGTTGTTTTGTTAAAAAAAGAACTCGAAAGGCTTTTCAAATGATGTATCACTCGACCCCTATTTACGGGAAACATTTTTTCTATATTTTTAACTTTTCCTCCATTAAATAGGACATCAGAGTATTTTAGGAGAGAAAGGGAGTTTTTGAAAATTTTGAAAATATTTTTTTGGAAAGATAATTCAATTCTCTTCAAATTTGATATATCACGAAGTAAATAACTCAGTAAATAGGTAGTGTCCCCAAGTGGGGTGGGAGGGAGCGAAAGGGGTGAATTTGGGTGGCACTTTTTTCACCGAAAATGTTTTCCTTCGATGCTGTGCAGGATGACGTTGAAACCAAAGAGAATTGAAAAGTCAAGGATATCAAATTGGACATTCAGAGAATTTTAGAAAAAAAGGGGGTGGGGTAAAAAACTTTGAAATATTTTTCCAGAAAGAGACTTAAATTTTTGATAATTTGATGTATCGGTATCGCAAAGTAGGTAGTGTCATTTGAAATTCCGAAGTTGGTGTGGGTGTGGGTGAAGATAGAAAAATTTCGCCTGGTAAAAAATTTGTTCTGGGTGGCTTGTTTCCATTGAAACACCTGTATGCAGGGCGTTACACACTTTCTGTTGATATTTCAGGAGATGCGGTAGAGCATTAACAACTTCTGTTTTTTTTTATTCGGCATTTTACACAGCATTTCAATCAATAACAAGTGCTTAGTGTTTTCTCATTGAATCGTTTCAACCCAAAAATAATTGTCAAAGTCGAGGGATTTTTACCAAGATAATATCGGGTCTACTTTTCGAGTGATTGATAGTTTGTTTGAGGAATTTGAAACATTTAACTCGAATGAACCACAGAACAGGAGTAAAATTTTGCTGATTGTCGCCCAAATAGATTACTAGTAGAAATGGTAATTGTAATGTATCATTGTATAGTTGAATATGTATAGATGCTATGAAGTGTCTCTTCTCTTCTCACTTGCTAGTATGCAATAATTGATAGCCTTAATGACCGGTATTCTGTGAAAAAAATGATAAAAAGATATGTTTCTCAAGTTAAATGGATGAATGAACCATTGACGTACATCGCTTGCTGAATTGTCAGTGCATGTTATCTTATCGAGTGTATCGCTGTTCACGTTAACGAGTAGTAATGTTCACATATCCTACTGTTCACGTCGAGGTTCACGTATCGAGCTTCTACTGTATTTATGTTTTCCTGTCTATCTTTTGGCGACTATTTCACTAGAGTGTATTACACCGACAATAAAATCTAGTATTCAGATGACAAAACACGTACCTATACCTACCTGGGCAAAACCAACATGATGGTTTTGCAGCGGCAATTTTTTGACGTTTCACTCGTTCCATTACATTCAAACTGCTTTAGTAGATGTAGCGCATTTTCCTATCGAATACGCTATTTTTATACTTTGTATTCGCCTGTCCGTCCCAATCCGTCCAGCCGTCCGCCTTGTTATAAAATTCCTTTTGTAAATGACCGGAACTTAGCTAAAGATGAGCACAGGAAAACAAAGCAAGCTCAAATTGAGTTACCTATAATATTTGTCAGACTGACACTTTTGCATCAATTTGAATCGGCGGTCGTCACAAACAGTATTCAAGCAAACTAGTAAGCTTCATTGCATCTTGTTGTATCAATCGAAGCCCCAGCGGGCCCCCTTGTGTTTTCATGCATCGTTTATATCCCTAATGAGTTGCCCCTTGTGTCTGTTGCCCCTTGTGTCTTCTTCTGTGGCTCGAAGCCCTTGCGGGCCCCTTTGATGTGGATGTCTATGTGCCGTTCAAAGACCTAGCTCACCTTCTTATGACGTACTGTAAGCCCCATTGAGTCTTCTTCTGGCTTTCGAAACTTTGGTGTGTTGTCTTGTATTTTCTTGGTTTTTCAGTCAGGGTTTTAGTAGAAACTCTTTTCTTCATCTCCCGAGACTCTGTGCTCTTCTATACTTTCTTTGGTGCTCAAGATCCCAGCGGGCTCTCTTATACCTCCATACGCCGTTAGTCATGACTTCCGAAACTCTCTCGGCCTTTTTATGGCTTCACGTTATTTTAGAACTAGATAGGTATCTTGGTTTTGGATGAAAAAGCTGTTCAAAGAAAGCCTCCTTTTCTCTCGTAAAATAGTCATGTCGAATACCACTCGAGATAAAATTTTGAAGGCAAAATTTTTCTCTTGTAATATTCAAATTTGTTGCTTTTTGGCAATTTCGCTCATGACATTTAATCAAAACCACTCGCCTAACGGCTCGTGGTTTTCTTACAAATGTCATTCGCGAAATTGCCAAGCAACAAATTTTCATAACAATCGAAAAATTTTGCTGACAAAATTTTATCTCTTGTGATATTAAATACGATAATATTTATTTTTCGATGCCCTCTACCATCTCCTGAAATATTGACAAAAAAGTGAAACACCCTGTATAGTACACGTTTGTTTTCATGTATCACTCACTTAGTGGCGCAGCCAGGATTTAGCCATGGGGGGGGCTAACGAACGCGAGCGACTCGAGCTGCGCCAAGGGTGACCCCCCCCCCCGGAAAAAGGGTATAATTATTGTGGTACCAATGTTACCTACCTCAAATTGAAGTAGGTATTAAATTCAGTATTCCCCGGGTTTGCGGGAAAATGTCAGTAATAAATGGTAGTAATGACACTTGCAAACTGACAGCTGCGCTGCGCGCACGTAGAAACATCATACACGATCGTTCGGCACATAGAAACGATACGGCCGAACGCAGCTGTTCACGAAATACGGTTTTTCGTGCTCTTGTTAGATATATCGATAGTGGCAGTCTGAACGATAATCGTTCGCTAACGAGTCGTTAGTGAACGAGAAGTTACAAAATAAGCCTGATAGGTAGGTGAGTCTATTTGCTTAAGGACGGAGTTACATCGGTAAAATAAGCGTTGTGGAATCAATAATCCCTGTGGGTTCATTCCTTAACAGAATCTTACCATTTAGGTATCTCTCGAAAGCTACAAGGATGCAGTTTGGTTTGAGCCCATTGGCATTTCCAAAATCGAAAAATATCATTCTCTTTATTTTTGGATTAATAATTGATTTCTGGATTTTGGAAATGCCAATAGGCTCAAACCAAAGTGCATCCTTGTAGCTTTCGGAAGAAACCTAAATGGTGAGATTCTGTCAAGAAATAAACCCACAGGGATTGATTCCGCAAAGCTTATCTTACCAATTCAACTCCGTCCTTAAACCGAAAGAGTTTCTCTCTCCGCACCAATTGAAAAAAACGCGCAATCCAATCGCAGTAAACTCTTACACAGAGAGACTAATGATCTATTTTCTAAATGATAAAGAAGGTAACAGTTGAACACAATATTTTTTTTATTTTGTTCAAAATTTTTCATTGCTTCGGTGAAAAAGCGAGACTGTCTGGGGGGGGCTATAGCCCCCTAGCCCCCCCCTTGGCTGCGCCACTGACTCACTTGATGCGAGTTCACCCGAATGAAAATTTGTTACTGAGCCCGTGAGGGCATATTCCTCGGCATATTCTCCTATTTAATTTTTTTTTCCATACACACATCGATCTTTGCTTTAATATGCTTGATTTCGATTTTGAGCAAAATAGCTAAATACATAATGGGTGGCCAAACTTCAGGCCAAGTTTGTGTCCGGAAAATAAGACAGTTTCTAATTTGTTTCAAGTTGGTAGATATTTAATGAGATGTTGTTTCAGCCGTAAAGTCACTTTTAAAGTTCTTGAAGCAATCTAGCCCTTCACGCGATTGTAGGTACCGATTGTACCTCGAATGTACCCACCCACCTACCTACCTAGCTACCTACAATACCATGTGTAATAGTAAATTTATAATTTGTGTAATCAATAAGAATGCGTGTTATATGTGCAAAGTGTGTAATAGTGTGCAATATCGTGCAATAGTATGCAATAGTGTGTAATATCTGCAATAGTGTGCAATATCGTGCAATAGTGTGCAATATCGTGCAATAGTGTGCAATATCGTGCAATAGTGTGCAATATCGTGCAGTAGTGTGCAATATCGTGCAATAGTGTGCAATAGTGTGCAATATCGTGCAATAGTGTGCAATATCGTGCAATAGTGTGCAATAGTGTGCAATAGTGTGCAATAGTGTGCAATAGTGTGCAATATCGTGCAATAGTGTGCAATATCGTGCAATAGTGTGCAATAGTGTGCAATAGTGTGCAATATCGTGCAATAGTGTGCAATATTGCACAGTTGGGACACCCCTTTCGCGAGTGATTACCCCCTCGGGGCATTCCGTTTGAAAAAAAAAGACTTATCCTACGGCACTTGGAAATTTCGTTGAAAAAAAATTGGGGTATTATTGTTAAATCAAAACTTTTTGGGTTACGGTGTACGATTAACGGCCACATTTTATACACATTTTACAATCACGAAACCAACTCTGTTGCGCTCTACTCATGATTATTAGTCGCCACCGAGGGGGAAATCACGATCACACTTATAGTTTATTTGAAGTTGAATTGTTCAGGCCGTACTACTTTTCTTTGCGGCGCCCCTTCTTAGGCCCACGCGCAACGGCGCAACATTGTTTTGTTGGTAAGGCAAAAGATAGTCAGTGTAGCGTATCTACTCTTATTTTCCACTGAAGTGATGTAGGTAACCAACAATACAACAACATCTAGAAATTTCAACTTGTGTTTCTTGACCGCGTTGTTTCTTCATTTTTTTTTGAACAATTTCTTGATAGTCTGCTAATTTTATTTTAGAATATCATATTAGGGGTCCATGACACTTGACGACTACATTGTAAACACTTTTTACAACCACGAAACAAACTCTGTTGCCTTCTACTCACGGTGATTAGTCCCGACCGAGGGGGAAATTACGATTACACTTATAGTTTCTTTGCAGTTGAATTGTTTACGTCGTACTGCTCTTCTTTGCGGTGCCCATCTCAGGCCTACGCACAACATTGCGCAACATTGTTTTGTTGGTAAGTCATGAGCCACTGTACCTACCCCGTACATGCTCTAATTTTCCACTGAAGTGATGTAGGCAACCAACAATACAACAACATCCAGAGTTACTCTGTTCTTTGAACGCGTTGTGCCTTCTCAATTTTTTGTTGCAAAAATTCCTGGATAATCCCTAAATTTTATTTTAGATTATCAATCCACACGCCATTCTGAGTGATTTGCCTATTTTTTTCGTTTCGATTTGCGTGTGGCCGTTATCTGTACCGTAACCCTTCATTTGTTATGATGAAGTTGATTACCTTCTATCCGACTATTGCTGGGACAAATTTCATTCCTTCATTCCCAAAAACGAAGCCCCTCCGATTATTCAAAATGAACCTCAAATCGGTAACCAAAATTTACAATTTTTTAGTTGGTAACACTGTCACACATTGAAGTAACAAAAACACATTTGTAACGGAGCTTAGAAAGCTGAACAAGAAAATTAAATCAGAAATGGGGCAACCTCGGGGGCAACACTATAGAGGGATTCCGCAAAATTTCCGGTATACCTAGTGGAGGAAAGCATTCACCGGCGTCGGTGTTAGGCCTTGTTGCGGAAATAGGCCGACGAATAAATATATTCGTAAATAAATTTAATAAACGAATAAAAAAATGGGGCATTTTATTTAAAAAAAAACTTTGTTTTTGTTATAGCGCGAAAATGAGGCACCCTCTGTACCTCGCCCTGTATCTAGTTGAAAATAATTTCGCAACGTAGAATTTTTCAAATCAATAATTTTGTGCATTACACTATTTGAAATACACGACGCACTGTTTATTGTTGCAGGACCCTGTATACAGGTGATTCATAAAGCATGATGCTCACCCGCCCCATTTTCATCGAGAATCGTTTGCGGTATCGAGTCGCGGAAAAAACTGTTGAAATCACAGTTTCTTTGAGGTCCGACTTCATAATATGCTACCAGAGTTTTTTCACCATAATAAAGCTTTCGTGAAATAAAATCACTAATTTTTGATGCGCCCCCGTACAGAAAGTTCAAGTGAAAAAACTCTGGTAGCATATGAAATCGGACCTCAAAGATATTGTTAATTCAACAGTTTTTTCCGCTACTCGACATCGCCAACGGTTCCCGAGAAAAATGGGGGTAGGCATGCATGTTTTATGAATCACCTGTATATTGATTTTTTCATCTCGAGTTATACTACTACCACCTACCACGGTGGAGCAGGGCAAGCAAATAGTCGTCTTCGCCATAAATCAAGAGGGCGCTATTTTTGCTGCCGAGAGGCACCTCGACCTAGGTAGGTAGGTAATATGTATAAGGACCTGGTAGCTCGGTGCGAGTTCAACTTCAAACTTTAAAGTTGCGTTCGTTGTCAGCCGATCGTCGTAAACATTAATTATTATGCACGATTGTAATACATAATATAAATCAAGTACCTACGGTAATAAAACTAGCTTTATATAAAATTGACTTAAACTGAGCAAATGGTCGTAGGTATTTATGTCAATATGCTAAACATATTAACAAACAAAATTACAAGAACAGGACCTACCTTATCACCAGTTTGATTTTACATTGATGAGAATATTTTGGACTTATTCAACACAGCCGAGAACACAGCAAATAATGAATACTTGAGAGTTGAAAAAAAAAAGAACTGCCGCACTCTTCACTGTACTGTCTGATTACGGATTAAGATAAGATTGCGCAATTCAATGATGATTCAGTGTAATAAATCGCCTAGGCCTAGGGTAAACCAGGGAACAGAACCACCAAGTTCGTGGATAATACCCCCCACTCTCCAGTCGAACTTGAACAGCAGAACTCGGAACAGCTGAGAGCTGAGGTCATCTCATCACTCATCAACCAACAACAAACCAACCCAAAATAAGCATGGAATATGGAATAGATTTTTCCAGTTTTCCTTATTACCTGTTTTACTGGTTGCCTATGCTCATATAAAACTGCAGCCGCTACAATAATCGGGAGGAAAATTGATTGTTTTCTGTATGTTTGTGGATTGAAGGCTCAACTGCAGCAAACCAGAGATCCAGAGAACAAGGCAGATTGAAGGTTTATAATTTTTTTTGCTAAAACGATTCCCTGCCGCGAAGAGGTTGGTAATGCCGTTGGTAACACCGATTTCACCAGGTTTGACTCTGACAGCTGTCGCCTGTCGTAGTTGACGTGTTGACGTTGACGGCGCACCACATGTTTTAGCAATTAACCTCAATATTGCACGCTTCTGGTTAAAACCGTAAAAAGTTGATTGGTTCAAGGCATTGATTGAATAAAGTTTTCTGGCGAAAATGACCAGGTTTGCACGTGCCAAAGGCTCGAAAGCTTCCAACGAACGTGTCCCAGAAGAGGCGTCTTCTTGGAGCGAAATCAAAGAACAACTCGCCCAAAAAAATCGAGACATCGAACGATCCAAAATGCAAAAACAGGCAGAAGAACAGAGACAAGCAAACTACAAGGCGTTTTTGGATGATCTACAAGACGAAGAAATGAAGAAAAGTGAATGGGCAGACTTTCCGGACGCTCCAAAATTAAAATCTAAACCTACAAAACAGACCAAGAAAACTCCCAAACCTGTCGATTCGGACAGCGATGGCCCACCGGAAGAGAGCAGTTCTAAAATCCAACCACCTGAAATTAAGGTAAAGAAAGCTAAGCTTAAAAAGAAACCGCTGAAAATAGTTTTGGACTCTGACAAATCTGAGGAGCAACCCAAAGAGGAAATTGCACCCAAAAAACGTGCTTTGGATACAAATGATAAAGGACCGAATGCAAAGAAACAAAAGAAAAATATTCCATCTGAAACAACAACTGTAGAACAGCCAAATGAAACTGCTACAAGTCCAAAAAAGAGCACTGCTGGGAAAAAGGAAGCAATGAAGAAGGACAAGAAAGGAAAGAAAGGCAAGACACCTGAAAAGGTCAAAAAGGATCCTTCGACTTTAACCGAAGCAGAGCTGAAAAAACTTGAAAAAAAGAAACGCAAAAACATGAAGCAAATTGAGAAAAGGAAGTTGAAAAAGCAATTGAGGGATGAGAACAGAGCCAAGGAGGCTGCGGCGGCGGCGGCTGACGGAACCATATCCAATGAAAATGGCACCAACGAAAAGGCAGACGTGGATTCACAATCAGCGGAAAATGTTGAAAAACCTGCTTTCAAAAAGCCTTTTGAAAGGAAACCTTTCAACAACAGTGCCAAACCAGGCAAAGCCAGAGACAGTGAGAAACATGACCGAAGAAAGCCGCAGCAACCGGACAAAATGTACATCAACGGAAGAGAAGTGGCAATAGCTTACGTGGACGGTTTCCCCGTCAAAAAAGAAGACGCTGAACGAATACAGACGCTGCGAAAAACCATGATCAGCAAAGGACTGCCGAGGAGCGAAATCAAAATCGCCCTGAAATTGGAGAGGAGGAAAGCCGAAAAAGCCTTCGCAAGAGAAAAGAAGAAGGTATGACACTTATTATTATTTACTTCATATTTATTTTCAAGTAATTAATTTTCGAACTTATTATGTACAGGGTGTAGACTGTAGACGTTTAAATTATACCTCCCTTGGAGACTTTCCCTTGAACATAATTTTAAAAAGAAAAAATATTCTTACATGATTTTTTCCGTAGGTTCAGAATCTTTTCACTAAAATTTTCTGTAGTATATCGCTTACAGGGTGAAATATCGAAAAATGTTCTCAAATTGGACACCCCGTATTTTAATATGGGAATCGATTTCACTTTTTATTCGGATTATACCGATATAGATATAGAGAACCCCGACTGTTGACTGAAACTTTTTTTTTTGCTGCCTTATCCGTCGTGTAATTTTTGAGTTATCAAATTAAACTTTGTTGGTCCAGAGGCTGGTCCATCACAGCGTAATTATCCCATAGCGGTCTTACCATTCAAGATAGAAAAAAAGATGTATGAGAAAAGTTATATGGTTTGATGAGACCTATAACAAAATCATCTCCACCTATAATACAGGTGTCCCATTTTTACGGGGTTAATGAAACGTTGATTTTTTTAAATAAAACACCCTATATTTTTTGGATTTATAATGTTTAGCTTCTTCAACTGTCTTATACCTGTATTTTTGTTTTTCAATTGTGTGGCAGTGCTACCAACTAAAAATTAAAAACTGAAAAAATCGCATTTTTATGATGATTTGAAAATTATAAAGTTCGTTTTTTTGTGTACTTTTTGACATTGGGATATTAATTTTTGACTTGACTATCACCATGTCGTTTCTGTCTTAGTTTTGAAAAGCAAGGCCGCTACAATTTTTCTCAAGAAAATTGTGAAAATGTGATATGTTTCAGTTTTTAATTTTTAGTTGGTAGCACTGCCACACAATTTGAAAACAAAATCACAGGCATAAAACAGTTATAAGAGCTGAATATGAAAATGCAAAAAAATATAGGTGTTCTATTAAAAAAATGACGTTTTGTTAATCCCGTCAAAATGAGACACCCTGTATAGCTGAAAACTATTTTAGATTACAGGTCTCATCAAACCATTCTACTTTTCTCTTTCATCTTTTTATCTATCTTGAACGTTAACATCGTTATGGGATAATTACGCTAGGATGGACCAGCCTGTAAATGGAGCATTACTTAAACATTTTCTGAATTATGGTTTTTCAATAGCTTTCAGATGACATCCCGTACGTTGAGTTTGAGTTCCGTAAGAAATAATTTGTCATTTTCGACAGTCACACTTCTCTTTGACATATAAACAACCAAAAACTAATCAGCACATTCCAGGATGTTGAAACCATATCATTCTGTTTACCAAGTTTCAACTCAATCGGATCAACGGTTCGGCAGTTATTGTGGTAGACTGTTACATACAGACAGTCGAAGTTACAGACATATGAACATACAGACAGACAGAGAGACATCATTCTAGAAATGGTCTCAATCGTCTTGGGGGACCTTGAAATGGATATATCCATCGTCATCCGATTTTTATTCTGCTCGATCTCAATACTTTTCTTCATGTTGGTGGGCCGAGACCGAGAAAAAATAAAAGTGATGTTCGGTTGACCTTTTGTCAATGAAATGTCTCGGCTTTCCATAAGTGGAACAAACTATAATTATACATTTTGTTAAGTTGATGTTTACATTAAGCAATTTCACTTTTGTGTTTTCAATCGCAAAAGGTAATTCATAAAATCTGAGAAATGATATAATGGTATATTATCCAACAAGCGTGTAATGATTGCTATTACTCAAGAGCATGCAGTTTGCTGACACGAGCTTTGACGAGTGTCATAAAGCATCTGAGTGAGTAAGTAGTGGTCATTACATGAGAGTAGAATACTGTGCTTTATTCTACTGGTAAAGTATTGTAAAATGTGCACAGTTGAACATTTAGTAGGTATACACCATCGAACAAATAATGCCCAGCTTTGCTTTTATGGCCTTATTGGTCTAAGTCTCCCTTACAGTCATACTTCACACTCGTACAAGTTTACAATGATATGACAGTTGTGAATCGAATTTTTATTTGCATGACCTTATGGTTGAATTTTTTCCTAGGTTTGCTTCAACTGTCGTAAATTCGGCCACAACTTGTCAGAGTGCCCAGAACTGGCCAAGGATCAGCTGGTCCAGTCCGCCGGCACAGGGATTTGCTTCAAGTGCGGTTCCACCGAGCACACCCATTTTGAATGCAAAGTGGTGAAGGGCCAGGAGTTCCGATTCGCAAAGTGTTTCATATGCCAAGAGCAGGGACACATATCCAGGCAGTGCCCGGATAATGCTAGGGGATTGTACCCGAAAGGCGGCGCCTGCAGGATGTGCGGTGACGTCACTCACTTGAAGAAAGACTGCCCGCAGTACCAGGCGCAACAGCAGAAAGCCGAGAGCAAATTCAGCGTCGAGACGCTGGATGGTGGTAATCCAGAGAGCTTGGAGAATGGAACTGAGGTGAAACCTGTACATAAGCGGCCCAATAAGATCATCAAGTTTTAAAATTTATACAAATAACATATACATAGATATAGACATATCTACTACTGACCCTACTGTACATGATTATGACAAAAATTTGAGCTCCAGAAATAAAAGCAGTGAATAGTAAAGGAACCGAGTCTCACGAAACGGTGAGTTGTATTTTTAGCGCATTTTCGTAGGAAACCCGCTATTAGACGCGCTTTGAAGTCCGTCCGTCTTGTAGTTAAAGTCCTCCTAAACGAAAAGTCGTAGCGGTATCGGTTTTTTTTGCAAACATAATGCTGAGTGTCTGCGGATGGAAATAGGCACAAAAAATATTTGGTTAGACCACAGAATAGAAATAAGTGCTTCGCACAGAAGCCGCACTCCGGTCGGCTCCTTTGATGTTTTCGGTTTACCGCCAGGGACCTTGAGCACTACTGATTTAAAAGGCCCATCGTCTATGCTCGGCACACTCGTGATGTTCCGTCGATGTGTGCGATGCCATTGGCGGGTTGGCGCCCGCCCAAGCTATGACAGTTGTATGTTTGTGTTGTTTGTTGACAAGGATATAACCTTAACTGTACCTGACAGACCTGTGTCTGTGTTTCTCTGCTTTCTTACTCTCCACACCGCATAGCAACAATAGTGCAATAGTGCAATGTGTTATGGAAATCGGAAGAAACGCCGGCCGTCGGGCACCTTTACTGTCAGAATAAAATTTGTATCCACAACCCACATACGCGCAAGCGGTGCCCCATTTTCTCTTCTTTGCGGAAGGTGGAGGGTTCTCCTCAGCCAAGGCCACATGAACTTATCACCAATTCACCACCACAAAACCGTAGTGAGGAGTCCAACAGGTGAAACACGAACACAGGTACAGTTGAGGTTAGCTTTTTGTCAACAAACAACAGGAAGAGCGACGTATTAAATGACATTTAGCAACCGTCATAGCTTCGGCGGGCAGTAATCCGCCAATGACGCGTCGTACACAGCGACGAAGCCTCACGAGTGTGCCGAGTACACACGATGGACCTTTAAACCAGTAGTGCACTTCTATCTCGCTCATATTTTTGATATCCTTTTCAAGTGATGCTTCTGTGCCAGGCACTTATTACTATTCTGTGGTTAGACCGCGCGATTGCAAGAATAAAAATAGAATGATTGAAAATTCGGTATTCAACGCTACGGTGTGAACTTCTACATCGAGGAATCTTGCGAACTGTTCTAGATACATGCATACATCCAGCGAACGGAAGATGCAGAAAGAAATGAATATATTTTTAGTGAAAAAGTTAATCTGATTAATCCATTCTCAAGGAAGATATCTTTATTTTTATGCGGAATCTATACTTATGCACTTATATGCAGATGCGATTTTCAAGTCGCGGCGCTGCGGTTCAGCAAGCAGCTTCTGGCTCCGTGCTTGTGATCGATATAAGTATAATTCTTACATGTAGGATATTTTCTAGTTTTGGTTGATGTCATTCTGTTTCTTCAATTTATTATTGACTACTCGTGTTTTCATAAAGATTGATGATTTCTTGTGGTACTTTTGGAACAATCTGTTTACAGGCAACAGTGAACAGTGTACTCATCTGCACTCCGAAAATGCGCTCATGAGACTCACCCCCGTGAAGACTTTGCTACTTGTTTTCATTTTCTTTTGAAAGTTAATTTGTTGAAATCTCGTCCTTTTTACAATGGCCGCAACCGTAGGGAAATGAACCAATCATTGTCGACCAGGGGCGAGGTGCCAAGATTCAATAAATTTTTCTGTGTTGTTCGCCTTAAAACTGGGTGTTATTAAATCGCCGCCGCCCCTGAATTATTTCAACACTAAGGTGTTCACCGCCGCCACCTCCGCGTGCCGCCCCTGATGAGTGTCCTGAGAGTGGCTCGACCGATTTGAATAAATTATTGTGTTGTCGCCTCAACACTGGGGTATTTTTAAACCGGCGTCGCTTCGGCGTGCCGCCCCCGACGAATGTCGAGAACCGAATGTGAATTAGTACATTTATGCGGCGGGCTGCATCACGTGTGCGGCGGGCTGCCTCACGTGCAAACCGCACTGATGACCAGTGAGCGACGCATAAGGCAGCAGTCACACTGGAGCCATCACCACCCACTACCACCAAAATAATCCGCCTTGGTCTCACTGAGCCACCGTCCATCGTCCACCGTCAACCACCGTGTCCCCCTCCTGAATTTGACATAATCCTGTTTTATATAATCCGTACTACAATTCTGTAGCGAAAGTTGCCTAAAAACCACGATTTTAGGCAACATTCGCTACATCAGTGTACTGCGGAATGTATTTCATACTCCCAGGGACTTTTCTCACACGATTCAAGAATAGCGGCCCAGCTCATGATAAGATTGACAAGTTCTCTGATTGCAATGATTTCGTCTGATGACTCAGATACCGACGAAGTTGTAGCTTTATACCACATCTCGAAAAAAATCCGTAAAAAACGCCGGAACATGTGGGTGCGTCAAATGTTTCTCGATAGAGAACAACTAGGAGAATTTCATCAGTTAGTGCCGCAGCTTGTTGATGATGAAGAACAATTTTACAGTTATTACCGTATGAACAAGAAATGTTACAATTTGTTAGTGACAAAAGTGAAACCTTTGTTCACTTCGGGACATACACATTGTATGTTGTATGTATGCACAAAATGTTTGTTCTGCATGCGCATCAAGATGCGTATTGTTAACCACCGACCACTGACCACCACTTTGGAAATTTCAAACACATGGCCACCGGTGGTCACTGGGCGGTGGTAAGAGGTGGCTGCAGTGTGACCACCATCATTACATTGCGTGCGTTTGATTTTTGGTTGATGGTAGTGGGTGGTGGTGGGTGGCTCAGTGTGACTGCTGCCTAATGCAAACAGTCATGTTGGCATGTCCGCATTTAATATCTCAATTCGAAAATGATACGACCGATTTGAAAAAGAAATCGCCGTATTACTGGTGCTTTAAAAAATTGCCAGTATCTCGAGAACCGAAGAAGATACCTCCAAGCGACAAAAACCAAAGACGTCCTGCTACTTGAGCGATCCCGGCAAAAACAAGTCCCGCCAAACCAATATAATTTTCTATCGCATATCGTTTTTCGCAGCACTAATTACCGAGACAAAGGAACAACCTGCCTACATATTAGATGCTACCGGAAGAAGCGTGGGGTGTAGCCCACGAGTCCACCTAGTATATTGAATAGAAATTTGTTGCATACCCAGTGGTTAATATTTTTTCCTGATTAGTCCAACACAAACACAAACAGAGCGGAGTCCCACCCTTTGACCCCCCCATATTTTGAAAATAAATATCATTGGTACTTTTTTCATGTTCTTGAGTGGATTCCATATCGCTTTGGACTTGGATCTGCGATACTTTTGTACTTTTGAGTCATCCTGTATAATAGGTCTTTACCCTCAATAGGCCGTTACGTAGTGTGGAGGTTACGTTAATATTTAGATGTAATAGGTAGGTAATTCATCAAACAAATAGTGATACCTGTAATAAAAAAAAGATTTTATTCAACGTAATACAAAGTACAATAAGTTATCGCGTTGATAAAAGTTTGGTGGAACCGAAGGTCAAGAAGTTAACTTTATGTTATTTGATTGATTCAAAGAATCAGCCTCAAGTCAAAAATGAATTCTCCATGCACTACTGCCAACTCCACGTAACGTCACTGAATCTTCAGGCCACTGCTTATCGGGAA
This sequence comes from Anaspis maculata, assembly GCA_949128115.1. Taxonomy (NCBI): domain Eukaryota; kingdom Metazoa; phylum Arthropoda; class Insecta; order Coleoptera; family Scraptiidae; genus Anaspis; species Anaspis maculata. The sequence goes on along the minus strand of OX421966.1, from coordinate 38,655,464 downwards.
TAGATATAAACACTACGCTCCCATTATTGACAGATTTGCGAACTTTTTTCGTAACGTATGTTGAGTCGTTACCTAGGCGCGCATGCTTACCGATTCCGCAATTCACATTACCTATACACGTTAACAAAGGGTTAACATCCTGACAAGCAATTTGGAAATTCGTGCCGCGACATGGTGGTATCGAGGGTGGTAGTGTGTGCTTTAATTTCCAGCTGCTAAGCTCAGTGGCGCCTCTATCGACGAACACTCAGTGAGTCAGTGTTACTGCAGGTTGTTTTATTTTTGATTGTGAACAAGAAATGTAAAAACAAACGTAATAAGAGCATTACAAGGATTAGGAGATTTTAATATTCGATTTTCTTACTCACCGAAACCGCTAGCACAGAATAGCTAGTGAGCGTAAAATATGTCACGCTGGACCAGATACGGTTTGATGCCGATTCGTCACTTTACTACCTATAGCTGTCATACTGAAAACTATTTGAAGATTGCTCAAGTGACAAATTTACATGAAATTGGCAACAGTGCTCACATGAGTACTGCACCTGAAGAGGCAAAACCAGAAGGAATAGAATAATGAAGAATATAACAAATGATTACTACTGCCTAAATAGGAGAAAATAATAAGAAATGTAAAATGTACAACAGGTACCGATAAATTAAAACTTTAAATAAATAACGAAGGTTCAATACAATTTCACGTCACGTCACCTGTAATGCTTGAAAGTCTGGTGAGAAAGCCATATACCATATAGCTATATAGCTTACTATCGCGTGAAGTTCAATTATTGAACGCTCTGCAGTTAGGACACCTATTGAAATACAGCATAACTGAAACGTTATACCACCAACAAAACATGTTTGATGGATAAGATATTGCTTATGCAGTTTCTATTAGCATTTCAAAATTGTCTTTCAACCCTTGGTACGATTCTTGCGCCACCACAGCCAGCTGACCTTCGAGCGAATTGGGCGATTCGTGCTTCAGAATTTCAACCGACTCCTCCAGAATCTTCAGCGCCTCCGTCATCTTCCCTCTGAAGAATTCCTTAGTTATCATGCCGTTGCTGTACGAGGTTCTCGCCGTCAACATGATGGGAGCGTGCAGCTCAAACAGGGTGATCCCTCTGATCCTCGAATGTCCCGGTTCGATGACATCCAGAACGCTCAGCAAGTCGTTGCACATTTCGATCTTTCTCTCGTGCAGCAGATCCGGCAGCTCGTGTATGGTGTACCCTTCGGCCCTTCCATACAGCTGGGTCAGGGCCGCCCTCAAAATCTGCATGTACGCAGCCCTCGGGTGGAACACCGATTTGTACTTCCTGAAGATGGCCTCGCGCGCTTCTATGCCCTGGGCTCCGGAGATCATCTCGACCCCATCGATTTCCGCCTGGGCCACCGCGAAGACTTTTCGCACGGCCACCGCGTTCGTTTTAAACTCGCAGTGGGTGCACTTCCATTCGCAAGTGTCGCTCAGCGGATCGGTGGATAAGATGACGCCGTTGTCGCATTTGGAGCACTTCAGGGTGCTCATGTGGGTGCCCAGTTCGGTTTTGTCGCTGCATCTGGCGCAGGTGCAGTCGAAGAATTTGCTTTCCTTCAGGAACTCGCGTCGGACCAGGGTCGGCCAAAGGGAGTACGTGTAGCTGCTGTAGATTTGGTCGTCTTTTTTCAGATCGACCGCCGCCCGGATCGTGACGGCGAAATCTTCCAGGCTGCCGTCGCTTTTGCTGTCGATGGCATGGTGGATGTTGGAGATGCAGTTGTGCGAGAGGATGGCGAGTTTGGGGTAGAGGCAACGGATTAGGTAACCGGAAGAGGTGCGGGCTTCGAAGGAGTTAACCTCGAGGATGCCGCAGACTGTGTGGATTAGGTCTTCGGAGAAACGATCGAGCTTGCAGGGGCCTCGGAGGTAGGCGACGATGTTGGTTTGGTTGAACTCCCAAATGGGCTTCTGCTTGCGGATGTCGTTGTGGGCCTCCATCGGTGCGATTTCTTCGTCCCATCTTTGCGGGAATTTCTCTTTCATCAGCAAAACCCTGTGATGAAAGCAGGCGTTGAAAGTTATAACGGTTCATTATGCTACCCAAGTGAAAAATGAATTTTTAGCAAGGTAACCAGTCATTACCCATAGCTGGGCTCTTTTATCTGTTGGGTATAGTAAAATAAAAAATCTGTTGTGGGCGACACAAAACTTTCCTGGCAGTATCCAGAGATGTCAGTAATGATTTTGATTTAAGCCTCCCTCCGGGAAGAGGAAACTTGGTTTTGGAATTGAAGAAAAATCGACCAAGTCGAGCGACCATTCAGAAAGACTAACTTGCATATACACATCACAAAAAGCACTGCGGTTCAAGGAGTTTCAAGGCGCTGCAGAACCTCATCCGTAAGAACATTTAGGTTCATAAGGAGAAATTTGTTTTCCAATTGAAAAAAAACTCGGAAAATTGGACAAAAAATTGTTGGAAAATATTCTAGAACCATTTACCTATTGTTTAAAAATGATTGTTGAAAATCGGTTAACGGATTGAATACCTGGGGGCAGAGTTCTAATTGATTGCACTTCAGGGCCCCTAAATGACATGAAATGAGCCTTTAAGCTCATCAGAAGGGTAGGTCCGAACCACACCCTGACGACACAAGAGTTCTTAAAACTGAAAAAAGGGGCTCATTGGGGCTCTATCAGCCACTTGTAGACAACAAGGGGCCGATAGGGCTTCAATCAACCCAAGAAGAGATGAGGGCGTCGCTTTGGCCTGAAACAGCATAATCTGATAGCTACAAAACGCACAAGTGGGGGCCCCATCAGGGCTTTAAACGGCAGGAAGACACCATGGGGCCCTGGTACCGAATCACACAAGGAACCGCACACAACAGAGCATGCAAGTATACGCCAAAGGGATGAGCATACTTAAGTTGTAAACGCTACACAAAACACAATGGGCTTTTCGGACACTCATTCCACAGTGAAACTATGCTTGCATACCAAATATCAAGCCGATCGGATCAACGGTTCGGCAGTTATCGTGGAAGATTACATACATTCATACATACATATACGCACACAGACAGACATAATTCTGGAAATAGTCTTAATCGTCTTGGGGGACCTTAAAATGGATATATCCCTTGAAATCTCAGAACTTTTTTCTGCACAATTATAATAGTTCCCTTCCATGTTGGTGTGACAGCCGGGAAAGTATAATAATAGCTTTGTTTGGTATCCTGCACTAGTGCAACCTAGTGTACACTTTTACCGCACAGACAAGCGGTTTATGGCGGAAAAGTGTACACCAGGTTGCACTAGTGCAGGATACCAAACAAAGCTAATAATAGTCCTAAAATGATATGTCTGTCATTTAGTGATATGATTTTCGTAGTGATGGTTACGAGCATTTTTAGGTGTTTGGATGCGGCTTTGCCTTGGGCTTTGCTATTCACTTGTGCTCCGAAAAGAATTTATTTTTCGGTTCTCCTACGTGCATTTCCAGATTCGATCACATTCTGTATAAACAGAAAACAGTCCAAGCTATCCATTTCTGCCTCAAATTCCTGATCGAAAGCAAACATGAAAAAATGACCGTTGAATTTGGTGTTGGCACTTTTACACTACTTGCAGTGCACCTTGTCAACCAAATGCTGTTATGAAAAAAATCGGTCGTCTCACCCCAAAACTTTCCCGACTAGTTTCCAGGAACCTTATGTAAATTTTTGTTCGAAACGTCCATTCGGGTGGGAAGTTGGAATTAGAGAAAAAGTTTGCAAATAATTTCCAGGAAATTGAAAATTTTGTTGAAAAAAATTTGAATTTTCCGGGAAAACCTCATCTTATTGCAAATCATCTTATTATAAAAATCCTCTATTAAGGCTTTACTTTAAACTCCATCATTCAAGTCCGGTCTCGAAGATATAATGTTAATTCTATGTTATGTAAGCTTATGGCGTGAATAAACATATTATTGAAAACCCAGGCCGGTTTTACATTTTCAACCGGAAAATTGGAAATTGGAAGAAAAAAAGGTAAAATATTCAAGAACCAGTTACCTCTTATTTTAAAAAAAATATGGTGGAAATCTGTTCACAGGATTAAAAGTTGGAAAATTTGCAGTTTTTCCAGAGAGGAAAACTCGGGACCGTGGGTCCGATTTCAAAAGTTTTTTCCTCCAAAAATTATTCAATCTTTTCTCCAACTTTCATTCTCAGCATGTCTGAGCCTAAAATGGAATATTTCGTGGGCTCACCGCATGTCGAAATTTGCACTGCATTTTTTCAAATTCACGAAATGTTTGATGAAACCAACAAGAAAATAATTAATTTCACGGATTCTCAATTAGGTAGGTACTGAGAATCTGGTTTGGGTTTGACCTGACCCGATTCAAAAATTTGCAGGAACAGATGTCCGCGAAGAGAGGTCCCGCGGTAGAAATGACAATTTTTCTCTAAATTAATGTAAAAAACCCGGCGTGTAAAATCTCAAACTGGTTTTCTGTTCTATTACACCTGACGAGTGAATTTCACGTGATCACTCTATGTGTTGGTGGGCCGCAATAGGCACCTACCTACGAAGTCATTATTTGCAAGAGAATATCATGAATATGTTAAACGATAAACAGCGATTTCAAGTTGTGAAAACTGCCAGGAAAAATTGTGTCGGCTTTGTGATTACTTAATCCTAACGGACGCTAGTTCCAAGTTGGAAACTCGGTTGGAAACAAAAATTCAAAAATAGCCGCAGGAAATAGCCATCATTACATTACCTACCTCATCGGCGTTATGCATTCGTACTGAAGACAGACACTTTCTGGGTCTTCAACAGGTTGAAATTTGGCACCGGCCGAGGCGAAAACTGAGCATTCGAGATCCTTATGGACGGTCAAGTTTTCACAATCCGGACCGCAAACGGGCCATCCACATCGCGAACACAGCACTGAGCAGTCCACCGGCGAGCAACAGCCCAAACAAAGCGGAGGAGAATCTGCAACATGTCGCATTTTAGTAATAACTCCCCCTTGGTATATGGCCACGAAAAGAAAAACTCACCAGATTTCGGTCCGTAAGCGAAAGGACTTTCTTGGAAAATAAAATCGCCTGCTTTCAAGTCTCCACTAGCCACGGCATACCGTCCGATTTTATCGTCGCGTTTCACAGTGAACATCGCCTGGAAAATCAATCGAAAATCAATAATCAATAATCACTTCGGTTTTTGCTTCGGAAAAGCAGAGCGACCCACCTCGCTACTCATTTGGATGCGCTTTTCCTATTCTGTATTCCGAACAAGTTCAAAACTTCTTCTATTTAAATGCAGATGGTGATCGTGGTTTATATGCTTTCAAAATGACCACCGACGATCGGGACGGCACTCTCGTAATTTCTCGAGCGATCTTTGGCACGGTTTTCCAATCCAGTCTAGAAATAAATCGAAGCTGTTTTCGTTGAGACTCTTGACGAAAGCACGCGAACACTTTTTATTATTATTAGGTTTGGATTGATTTTCTAGAGCGATGTAATCTGCAAGTTGGAGCAAACACTGGGCGTGGATTTCATTTGTAAATCCAACGTTATTTTTCTATATTGTTCCCCATCAAATAATAACAGAATGTCTCTAATTGAGCTCGCAGTGGCGGTGCTTCTAAAAATATCATGCTTTCGTCAAATTTTGATGTAGGTAGTCCTTGCACAATAACGCAAACAACCTGAAGAAGGATACTAGTACGCCTATGACGGAACGAATAAATCATAGGCACTTACAGTCTATAGACTTTTCAATAATTGTAATCGCTGTACAAATCGTTCCATTGTTCATTTTACGGAACAATGGAAGAGGTGTTAACACCGATTCAATGGTTCCCGTCTATTTTTGCCATGTCTCCTTTCGATTCCAAAGCTGCAACTTTCAAGTTCAAGTGCTTCTTTTACTTTCGTCTTGGCTTGATCTTGGCAGTAATAATGGGTGGTATCCTGTACAGGATGTCTTTTACGACCATTCACAACGCTAATCAAGGAGTCATCGTGAGCAGCGTTGTTTTTGCACAATACATTTTCAGAATGTCCACAACCGTGTGTTGTTTGCTGGCCTTCAGACCTCCTCTGATTTGGGCATTTTGCAAGACAAACAGCGAGTTGGATGAAAAGTTCAAAGCTCTAGGCCAAGGCGTCCACTATAAAGACGGCAGAAAATTGTCTCAGCAACTGGCAGTGTTTGTTGTTGCAAAGGTAGTTTTACAGCAAATTCCGTACGTTGCTAAAGGTAGGAACCTATCAAGATTCAGTTCTTCTCTAATGTTTTTTTTTTCAAGTAATTGCTATTTTGCTATTAATTTCCTTCGCCTGTTTTCGTCTCTTTTGTTGAGCATATCCGTCCTCTTTTGTCCGCCTTTTCATTCTGAAAAAAAATTCAGTAACTTTGTCTTTCTAAGTAGCTAGGTAGGTACCGAACCCTATTACCCGTTCAAGTTGCAAATACAGAACTAGGACTTTTTTGGATCAGAAAGTAAGTGACAGTCCAGGAGAGGCCACGGCTACGGTTAATGGCACCTGCAACAGCAACCAAACGACAGAGGTCATCCCCATCAGCTGTAGCTGTAGCGCCCCAGCTTGTCACTTTATTTTTTATCCAAAAAGTCTTAGTTCTGCATTTGCATCTTGAACAGGTAATAGGTATTTATGCGGGTATTGACTTTCTGTCAAAGTTATGAAATGGTTTCTAAAGTGAAAAATATACCTACCATTTTTATAGAAGGTATACTTACCCAGACAGCACGAAATGTTTTGAAAATATTTGGTAGTAGTTGATGAATATTTACAACATTCTATAAATGTTTACAAAATATTCGTCACAAATATTATCAAAATATTAAGGTGAAATATTGTACCAACATTCAGCAAATATTTTGAACATTTATTGAATATTTAGCAATAAATATTATCAAAATATTTAGTGAACTAATTTCTCTAATATTTACAGTATTCTAGGCAATGTGGTTTCCGGTTTTTGTTTTGGTCATTTGCACGGAGCTTTGAAATATATAGTTGTGTTGTGTGTTGTGTTGAAAAGATAGCGTTTCACATCCCTTTGACTTCAAGTGTAGTTTGCCTTAAATTAGCAAAACTCGGTTTGCGGTCCTGAAATTGCCTTTTTAACGGCCTACAATAGGTTTTTTCTATGTTACGGTTGAAATGATTCAGAATGTCGTGAGATACATCCGTTGTTTTATTTGTTTCGTGCAAATGTGTCACTTTAATTTATTTCGACATCAATTGGTAATTTATGTAGCAAGTACGCGGATCAATCCGCGTGTATAAGTACGAGGCGGTAGCCGAGTATCCCTGAAAGTGGATGAGCCGCTGAATCTTTCAGATATATAAACAGGTCAGCAATTGAAGTGGGCCACCCAAAAATTGTATTCCTTTTCAAATATAAATATCAGCGGAAAGAAGCAACCGATTTTGAGACGGTTTACGATGTCTGATAGAGTGATCTTTTGTTTACGATGTGTGATGTCAGCTTTTTCTATTGTCGGCAATGTACATGATATACAGGGTGAGAACGGAAGATGTACCGAAATAGTCAATTTTGTATCATGTGTAACTATTGTAAAAATAATATCAGACTTTTTGTGACTTCATATTTGGAAAGCTCGAATCAATGTCTCGGAACGGTTTTTCAAATTCCCGTCTATCTCTTCCAACTACAGGGTGATTTTAAATTTTTTTTTTTGGTTTTGCACTGATAATAGGTTTTCTTGCTATCCGATTTTCAAAATATGAACAGCGAATTCAAGCTTATTCTTCGGGAAATGGAGTCTGAAAGTCAGAATCGACTCAAAACAAACATTCGAAACAATGGACTTCACCAAAGGTAACTCAAATATGAAGTACGCTCGGGATCTGTTTTGGATGAAAATTGACAAAAACAACCGCTTTTCAAACGAACCGTTCACTCGAACATTCGACGTACTTTTCGCTTGTATCCTCTCCGTAATCATGCGGTTGTAAATTCGGTTCCATCACCGACCATTATTGACTGATACAAGCGAAAACTACGTCGAAATGTTCGGAGTGAACCGTTCGTTTGAAAAGCGGTTGATTTTGTCATACATTTTTCATCCAAACCAGATCCCGAGTGTACCCACTTCATATTTGGGTTACTTTTGGTAGAGTCCATTGTTTCGAATGTTTTTTTGAGTCGATTATGACTTCCAGGCTCCATCTCCCAAAGAATATTTTTTCAATTTGCCGTTCATATTTTGAAAATTGGATAAAAACGAATCCCATTATCAGTGCAAAACCAACTTTTTTTTTAGATCACCCTGTAATTGAAAGAGATAGAGGTGAATTTCAAAAACCGTTTCGAGACAATGAGTCGAGCTTTCTAAATATGAAGTCACGAAAAGTCTGGTATCATTTTTACAATAGTTACACATGATTTAAACTTGACCATTTCCGTACAGCCTCCGTTTCCACCCTGTATATCATATATATTGCCGACAATAGAAAAAGCTAACATGAAACATCGTAGAGAAACAATCACTCTATTAGACGTCGTAAACCGTTTTGAAATCGGTTGCGTCTTTCCGCTGATATTTATATTTGAAAGGGAATAAAAATTTTGGGTGGCCCACTTCAATTGCTGACCTGTTTAGTTAGCAAAATTCATATAGCGGACATCTGCGTGTTCACGTAGTAGTTTACCCAGAACCACTGAATCTTCTCAACGGCCCCGTAGCACAGGTGGTCAGTATCTGCCTGTGGTGCGGAGATTGTGGGTTTGATTCCTGCTGTAGCCTGGGCGTTGTGTCGTCTTTAAAAGGCAATTTTTCAGCTAAATCAATTGTATATGAAATAAAGGCGAGCTCCTATGGCCAAAAAAGGCCGATAAGAAGAAAAACAATTTTTTTTTTAATTTCTAAAAATACCCGGTTCTGAATGTTTTCAAAATATTTTTGGCAAATATTGTACAAATATTAAAAAGGGGGACATCAAAACATTCAATAAATATTTATACAATATTCACTGAATGAATTCCAATATTTTATAAATATTATAATATTTGGCTTTCAATATTTCACAAACATTTTGAAAATGTTTATGTGCTGTCTGGGTACCTGCCTTATTTATAGTCTTCAGAGTACCTACCTCATCATTCAACTTTGCGCGTAAGTTCGTAAGTATCCAGTTGAATGTTCCGAATCAACAGGTCCACACCGAAATTTTGCCTCAGTTCAAACGGGTGTTCTCAAAAAAATTAGCAACCGATTTCTGAAAGGCTGGTGATGTCCAGAAGGGCGTTCTGCTGGCTACAAGGCACCATAGTGGGTTAGATATTCACCGACATAAAACTGAAACACGGGGTGACAACTGATAAAGGTGAGTCGAAAAGTTCCATTTTTAACGTAGGTATAGCTTTCCCAAAAAAATTCGAGATCTTATCTGCCGCCATTTTAAGAAGTCCCGGATCAGAAAGTCGAAATGGTTTCTGATTTGTCGCCCCAATTTAATTTTTGAAATAGATAAAGTAGGTACGTAATTTTTTGTGAAACTTGAATTTTCTGATGCCGCCTCCGTAATTGGACATACGATACGGTTCGTTTTATCTCGTGGAAATCATAATTTCCCCTCAACTGAAGGAGTTTGATCTCCTTTGGATCTCCGACCCCCTAGGGGTGCTACCCCTTGTGATTTTCTAGATGAGTCACATCCAGAGCCACACTAGTATTAGTATTATTAATTACTATTATTATAATTATTATTCATTTGAACGCTTTAAGGTGATTATCTCAGAAACGAGTAGACATAAAATCAAAAGTCGAAAAGTCTTATTTTGTTTTCAATCAGACAATCAGAACATTATGTATATTTTGGTCATGTGCGAGCAATTTTTACGATAGCCATTAATAAGGGGTTTGAGGCGACTTTAACATTTTGGACTACCGATGAACCTTTTCATGCTTATACATACATCCAATCCGAATATAGACAAGTAATCGTCTTTCGGAAATTCAGATTTCGACCACAAGCTGAAACTTTTGCTCGAAATTTTGATAAAGCCGAGAAATTGGGGATTGTAGAAAATCAATTTGAATATGGTATTTTATATTTTTGTTGACATTCGGATTGAGAATATAAACAGAAGAAAGGTCTGTAATCCAAAATGTCAAAGTGACCATCATGAACTTCGAATTAGAAGCGGTTTTGAAAATTTCGCGCCAGGTAGAAGTATGCACCATGATGTCTGATTGAAGACGAAAAAAAATTGAAGGCAAAGAATTTTGATTTTACCTCTCCCATCATGCCACGGTGCCTCGTACCGTACCCAAAAAATGACCTTTCAGACCTAACCAGCTTTACAGAAGTCGGTTACTTATTTTTTGAGGCATATAGGTACCTACCCATTTAAAGTGAGGTGAAATTCCGGGGTAGACCACTTCATGGTTTGACCTGTTCAGTTTTTCCAATTCATTCTTTAATCCGGGCCTACTTGATTCTTCCTGAAATTCAAATTCAAATGACAAATAATAAGGATAAGGTATAAGACGCTTTCCTTTTACCACAATCTCACTCCGCCTGATCTCAGTTAGATAGAGAAAAAGCGGAAAATTGCGAAGGAACGAGTGAGACACAGTACTATCCAACCTCGTATCCAACTGAGGTGAGAATATCTGAGATTAATGGCAAAAGGAATACAACTAATAGAATTAGTAATTTCAATGACAAACTGAAAACAATCAAGTTTTTGAAGGACTGAACTGGGATTTGACCACCTTCATCGACTACCTGAACTGCAACGTGCCCCTGCTCCTCATCCACAGCGTCCTGCTCCAGTGGACGGTCTACATGAACATCCTCAAAGCGCACTTTGTAGATCTGAACAGCATCCTCAAAACGGTCAAGTATCGTCAGTGCTGGGTCGTCGACGATTTGGATTCGAGCTCGAAGAAACCGAAAAAGTCTATCACAAACATCGAAATCGTACGCAGATCTGCAGAAATCTACGACAAACTTTGCGAACAAGCGGCATACCTGAACAGAGCCTTCGGAAGACAAATGCTGTGCATCATCCCGACAGTGTTCATATTGATCATTTACAATTCGTTCCGCGTATGTCAGATGATCAAGAACAATAAGATCGATTTTGAAGCGGAAACCGTAGTTTTCGACCTTCTGTACTTCGTTTCGTTGATGGAAATGGTCATACCTTGCGTCTTGGTCAAACAAGGAGGCGACAGGTTTGTGGATGTGTTGCACGAGATCGACGTCGACGGCTGCCCCGATTACGATTCCATCATCCTTCAAACGCATCATCAGAAAATCGAGTTCTCAGCTTGTGGCGTTTTTCCACTCGATGGCACTTTGGTTTACACGGTATGTTTACGGACATTTAATAAATCAGAATACGCCTCTCTAATTTGCTTTTGGTATACCACTAGATTTCTGGAGCTCTGACAACGTATTTAGTGATTTTATTGCAATTCGACTTGTAGAACTTTTTTGAATAGGTTTTGGTACCTTGGTATACCCCCTAGTAGAAGCATAAGCAAAATGAAAACGCCCACTCATTGCAGGTAATAATAAACTTAACACTGATTTACATTGCTCAATGAAGCATGTGATGGTAGCAAACCACAAGCACGTGCATAAGTAGGTAGGTACCTAGCAGACCAAATATTCAAGATTCGCTTTTCCTGTTATTTCAATTAAAACTTTCTTCAATAAACCAAAAAGAAAACGAAAGCTGTTCTTTTTGTCCTTTCGTGATTTTTACTTGGCTCTTACTATAAATACCACAGGACTTTGATGAATTACAGTCATTGCAGTCTGATCTTTAAAACCATGAATTTCGTAAGTTTATTATTGATGATTTTCAAATTTGTATAATTAAAAACGAGATCTTACAGGTGAATTATTTAGTTGCTCTTTTGGCGTTCGTGATTGCCTCGTGCATGGCTGGATCTTATCCTGTGAAATATGCTGAGACTGCTGAGAGTAGTGGAGACAGCCGTAAGTGTTTTTTTTTCAGAGTTCATCATTTTATTTCATGTCTTTACGTGATTTTCAGTTCCTCAAGCAAGTGAATATCGTGACAAACGAGAACACGGTCACGGTGTTACAGGACCTGTCCACACTTTCGTGAAGACTGACAAACATGCTAATTTCAAATGGGGAGTCAGACACCATGTGGGCCATCACTACGCTGGACGCCGCTAAAATTGCGAAGTCGGGATTTCTTTTTTATACCTGCTTATTATATTATGTGTACATACAACAGGAGTGAATAAACATATCTCTTTATAACTGCACTTTTTAATAAACGATGATGGAATTCTCAATTGGAACTGATTAGAGCAGAGTGGCACGTTCGGCTATCACTAGCGTAGAGGTAACGAAAGGATTTTTTCTATTGAAATAAGCTACTATTCCTCCCCAGTTTTTAGGAAATTTACACACGATTGTATCTTTACAAATCGTCATGTTTTATAAGAACTCGATATAAGTTGAATCAAACGCATGCCTGAATCGTAACGCGTCTTGAAAATGGACAATAGTGATCATGGAAAAGGGAATAGCACGATAGTTCCAAGCTTCAACCAGGTACTCTAGCCCGGTAACTGATTCCCAAAGAGACTCATGACCCTCAGCCCTCAGACATGAGCTAAGATCCCTTTGGACTTGGTTATGGTTATGCCAAACGTGTCAGCATTGGTTAGGATAAGACGTGAAATAGTTCTGTGTTCTGTGGACGACGTATTGTGATCCCAAACAGCAGATAGATTCTGTGTATACGCTGACATGTGGGATTGGGGGAAATTTCTTAGACGGTTTGGTAATAATAATGTTTATTTATCACAAAAAGTTATTTTAATCAACGACAATTAAGAACAACTAGCTAATATACACACTACAATCACGCGATCAAAGTAGAAAAGATATCACGGCTTGATTTCAAGCTTCTTTCTGTCTGGAACACCGGCAACTGAATCTACAGGACAACCAGAGTTTATAAATGTCTGCGGAATATCTTTACCAAAATAGACTTTACTGTTCTGGGACAGCGATTCGTATTTTTTCAACTCGATAAACTGCGGAGTGTACAAGAGCTTATTGACCTCGGCCTGCTGTTGCAAGTTGTAAAATTCCGCATCGGCGTGACTCCTTTGCCTGGCCAGATGCATCTCGTCTTCGATCTGAGCTATGCGCTGCAAAGACTCCTTCTCCATGATCTTCTGCTGGTACTGGATCTTGGCCACCTGGGCCTCTTTCTCCGCTTCGATTATGGCCCGCTTTCGTTCGGTCTCGGCATCTTTTTCCACCACCTTCTGGTGCTGCGTAGCGATCAAGAGTTTGGTCTTTTCACCTTCCATGAGTTCGTAGTTTTTTCTGATAACTTCCGGTATCTTTGGTTTGGTAACGCGGACGGCTTGGATCAGCAGACCCGGCGCCATTTCCACCAGGTCGCGTTGGAGGGCTTGTTTTAAATTCTCATCTATCTGGTCGAACAAGTCTATGTAGACTTCGTGGAGCGAGTGGATGCTGCAGAATTGGTTCAGTTCGTGATGGACTTTGTTGAAAATCAGGGTTTTGTCGTAGTCCGCTGTGTAGTTTCTTACAATGTCCATCACTGGAAAATTAGCAATTTTGTAGCATCTGAAGGTATTAAAAGCTAGTCCATATTCAAAACTACATACTAGTACATAGACACCCCCTCAAACGAAATCAGAAGTTTAGGCTTTCGTAGAAAGAAAGTTTTGTTTGCTAGATATTTTCTGAGAAAATGGAGCTGAGATGTTTTAGGTGGGACACCTGTATACACCGGCAGTACAAGTTATTCCTACAAAAAGTTTAGCGCATTTTCCATCTTTATGAGAAGCTAAATTGCAGCCGCTTTGTCTGTCCGTCCGTCTGTCCGTTCCTCGAACTCTTCGCAAACTAGACGCCCTAGCTTTCTGATGTTTTCGCTGTTACATAGCTGCCACTCCCAAAGCTGGGCTAGGCTATATTGAATGTCTATATTGCACCGCCAAAATAGAGAAAACCGCCCCTGATCAACTTGAAATAACATGATATTGCAATTTCTCCCAGACCTAATGTTCTGGTGTTTTCATTTTATGAATAATACATAGTTGCCACTTATAAACGTAAGCCCAGAAACATTCCATCTTCAATATGCGCCGCCGACATAGAAAAATTGCTAAAAACACAGAGACATAGCGATCTAATTCTTTCGTTATATGAATGGCTGACTACAAATGGGAAAGGACAGGCTACTTTTGGTTAGTTGCCGCCCCCTGATTCCACCCCAAAATGACAAAAAGTGCAACTTCCACAACTGTTACTGATTGAGATGTTTCCTCAAACATTTAGAAACTGCCAACTCAAACTGTGCAACATTTGCTTAGCCAAACGCTGCCGCTCCCACATGCCGCCCCCAAAGTAAGAGATACATGTGAAACATAAACCTTGTTGTTGATGATTGAAAGAATTTTCATTCAAATCTATTTCGTTGGCAAGTACGAAAGAGTGGGCAAAGAATGGTGTTTCTTCTTCAACCAAATTTCTTCACGCATTCACAATATGCCTCTTTGAGAAAATGCGTTACTGAGACTCACGCACGTGAAGGCATACTCACTTATTCTGTTACAGAAATGAAATTTTTGTGAAATGTTGGAAACAGAATAGTTGGTGGTACTTTTGAATAGGTGGCGGTGTTTTGGTTTTTCTTGAAACAGTGAGTTGTGCATATTGAAGATTGAATATTTTACAAAAATACTTTTAAACAATCCCAGTGGTCCCTATCTATGACCGATGCAGAGCATAAAAAAACACAATTATTTTCATAGAATTTTTCACCATCAGTTTTTTTTTTCAAGAAAACTGAATACCCACTCACACCCACTGTGGATGTGAATGACTCACTCACACCCTCTGTGGATGTAAATGACTCACTATCAATTATTTCGATCCAATAGTATATACTATGTTCACTTGTACCGTGATTCTAGTCGGCTGTGAGATTTTGAATCCAAGTTTCCAAATGCGAAATATAGAAAATCCCCAAAACTTTGCAGTTGGCTGCTCTGGCCGGACCAGTTTCTAAGCACATTTTTTGCGTATTTCCTTTGCAGATAGCCGAAACATTTTTGCGGGACGTGATGTCTAACGCTTTTTTCTATTTTATTGGAAAATGTAGCAATTTTTCGACCTGTTTTTAATTTTCGCCAATGAACAAATAAATCAGAAGAGCCTTGACATTTGACAGTTGTCAAAAATATTTCTAACCTCTCGAAGCCGGTTCAACTTTCGATGCTTCAAATTAAAAAGTATACAATGCCCTTCGTCCAAAAAAGGGGCCCCATGCAATCATCAATTTTTTCGCCTCTTCCAGTCAAAAATACACGCCAAACCCTAAAGAATTATAGGCGATACAAGGATCGCCGTGCAGTCTGTCATTGGCAAAAGAATTTACGTGTAAAAAGTAAATGAAACCAAATTTCAAAAAACCCAGCCGCTCAAAGTTGCGTATTGGACCGAAATTGATGTTAGTACCTTCAATTTGCAATTTGCTTTCGTTTTGGGGCTTACCGGGACGAGTTTTTGTCGACCCTGAATGGGCCGCCGTCAAGATGACTTAGGTTTGCGGCCGCCCCGTGCTCTTTTGGTGTCTACATGACGGTAACACAGCTCTGCGTCCCCCTAGTCGCACTTCCACGTATGACCAGGTGAGTTTTCCAAGATTTTAATATCAATTTGATAAGAAATATAACTTTACTTCCAGAGAAGTCAGTTTCACACCAGGTGGAAAGGCGGCAAGCCTACAATGCTAAAGTAGAAAATTTGCCCAGCCAACTAGAGTCACAGTACAAGTGAACCTACTATAGTTGATAATTTTAACTCATAAGTCTATCACAAACAGTTCCTCAAAATCACTTCAAATAACGGAAATAGTGACGGGCGAAGTCCCAACCTTTGACCCATTATATTTTAAAAAATAAGCATCAATATTTTTTTTTTATTCTTTTCGTGTTCTTGAGCAGATTCTACAGGCTGTCTCAAAAGTATCGCATTCCGAGTCCAGAGCGATAAATGGAAATCTAACCAATCTACACTAAAGACACGAATCTAAACAAGAACACGAAAAGAATATTCAGAGGAGTGCATCAAAAACGGCCACCGATGTAGCATCGTTATTCCTCATTCAATCTTGAAAATTCAAAAACTAGTTCAAATGGCTTAAAGTCTTCTATGATTTGACAGTAGAAAATATTTTCTTGGTTATGATGCTTCTAAGCACTGATAGTCAACTTTTGTTTTTCAAATGGCAATAATACTTTTTTAATTTCTTGTTTGATTCCCTATGCTTATCTGAATATAATGATATCACATTAATATCACAGATATTATTATCAGACACGAAGAAAAAAATTTGTAACTGCGAAATTTTTACACATCATAGTAGCATCACAACACCCACGATATGCACGCAATCTGGTAGGCTGGGTGCAAAATGATGTTCAAAAGCACATAGTAGGTCAGGCGTTTGGTTTTTCAAAATGTAAATGTCAAAATGTTTTCAAAATCCAAAAAAAGCTGTTTGTCTCTTTCTCTATTTTCAGCTTACTATTTTATATCTTTTTGAGTAGGTATGTATGGTGACCTGTCAGGAAGAAAGGTCTTATTGATTTTTTATTTTCACAATGCACATCACTTGACAAAATATCGAATATTCCCTTAGCTAAAAATAGAGCATAAACAAGTCTTGGAGACGGACACTTCTTTCGGATTTTGAAAACATTTTGATATTTACATAAAGAAAAACCAAACGCCTGGCCTCCTATGTGCTTTTGAACATCATTTTGCACCCAGCCTACCGGATTACGTGCATATCGTGGGTGTTCTGACGCTACTGTTGCGTATGAAAATTTCGCAGTTTAATTTTTTTTCTTCGTGTTTAAAAACAAAAAGTGTGATTATACCATTTGAACTGGTTTTTGAATTTTGGAGATCGGATAAGGAATAACGATGCTACAGCGGTGGCCGTTTTTTATGCACCCCTCTGTTAAAAAAAAATTGTGACGTTTATTTTTGAAGATATAGGGGGTCGAAGGCTCTATTTTCATTATTCAAAGTGATTTTGAGGAACTATTCACGATTTACCAAACAGTCAAAACTATCAACCACTGGGTGTGCACTGAATTCCTGTTTGAGATACAGGGTGAGTCATAAATCACAAAAATCCAGTTTCCTACAATTATGTCTGTGAATTATTCCATTGGTTCCTAAAATCATTCAGAACAAGATTTGACTCTTCTTGTTAATATATAAAAATTTTTAGTAGCGTATTTGTAGGGAAATAAATTTTTGAAATTTTTGACCTCACCCTGTATATTAAATCGAAGTTCAGTGCACACCGAGTGGTTGATAATTTTTACTGATTAGTCTAGTAGAAACAGTTCCCCATAATCACTCAAACTTACAAAAATAGAGAGGGACGAAGTCTCACCCTTTGATCCCCATATCTCCAGAAATAAACGTCACAATTTTTTTTTTGTGTGTTCTTGACTAGATTCCATTTATCGCTCTGGGCTCAGAAGGCGATACTTTTGAGACTTCCTGTATCATGTATACCCCTCTAGACTCGGAATCCAATACTTCTGAGACACTTGTATTAAGCAATTCACAGTGGTGCGGTGTGGAAAATGCAAAATCCAAGCCCTGTCGTGGTTAAACACAATAACTAAATCAATATACTTTACTTACCACTATTAATGTTGAGGTGATTAACTACTTCAATGCGGTCAAAATAAATCATGACACCACCGCTGGTCCCACAAGGTACATTTTTAACTTCATCTGTTTGAAGGGTGACCTAAATCAATATCATTTCATACAATATACCCACAAACAATGGATTATTACAAAAATTACCTGTACTGATTTATATGAAGTCAACAGAGGGATCATCATGTGGTACCCAGGCAAACTGGTGCTGGGAAGCAAAGCTCCCCCCTGCAAAAAATGAAGACACGATTTCAACGTGGTGAAAATGAAGGAAATTAGGTACCTACCCTGAAATAAACGCCAACATGTCCCTCTTCGATTCGGTGCAGGGAGTAATTAAATACTACAAAGAGGGTGGTGAAAATTGTACCTATAATTACGTGTTCGATTAAATTAGACATGACTGTTACTACCAAACGATCAAATCAAAAGGAGGATAACCCTTCCGGGCTCGTCAATTATTAACGATAACTCAATCAAGCTTATTGGAAATCTTTAAAGTTCCGGCATATTTTTAGGTTAAACACACATCACTTTGACAGATTGCCAAATTTGACACTAATGACGTGTGATGACAGCTGAACTGGGGATTTTTTGTTTTCCCCTAACACCAACAATAACGTCCGTCGCCGTCCCCATTCAATGCGCGAGACGGTCAGCTGTTGTGTCAGTTTGTGTATGTGTGTGTATTGTGCAAATTGCGTTTCAATTCTTGCGTCCAGTTTCGAAAAAACCGATCCCGAGTGAGATTTCTGCATCGCAAGTCGCAGGACAAAACTTCGGCGATGTTCTAAAACGTTTTGCGTCGCAGTGTGCTGTGAAACAAGTTTGCGAAAAAATCCATACAATGGAGTACGGTGCAGAACAAGATCAAGTGATGGAGAGACAAGGAAGGTAAATAAAAACACCTTTAATTAATTCGGTGCTTGCTGCTTGCGAAATACACAGCTTAGCAGGTGTTTATGTAATGTCAACCCATGTTTCTTTGGATCAAGGCGCCTTGTACTTCTTATTTCTGGGCTGAAATAACTGAAATTTCAAGGCCTGCTTTGCAATGTGCGACGGCTTTTTTTCTTTCGCTGACAGTGCAGGTCCGGACTAAGGCCGTTGACCTATGGTTTTTTGCAGACGTTCCAAAAGGATGAATTATGAATTTCTTGATTTTGAATGCATTTACTACTTAATTATTATTATTATTATTATTATTATTATTTACATAGTAACTTACATTTCAAGATCATTTAATATAAAATTTCGTCTTTGAAAAAGTGGTAGGCGAGATATAGTAGTAGGTAAGGTAGGTAATAAAAGTAAAATAATCAAGCAGATTACTGGAAGGTCACAAAGAGCTTGAGGCCCCCTTTGGGTTTTGTTGAGGTCTTAGGTATGATCTTGTAAAGTTCTGCCGAGAGTTCTGCAGATCCTAGTTATAGTACCTATTATAGTTCCTAGTCTACGTTGATTGGGCTAAAAAAGTTCTGTTTGGCCCACAATTTTTTTTTAAATAGCGCCTGCTGGGCTTATATTCGAGTTTCAAAAGAAATCATCTCAAACGGAAGTTTGGGTCAGTACCCTACAGTACAGGAGGGATTTTTGCGATTTTTTTTGACAATTACTTGCCTTTGGAAATAACTCAATACTGTGGTAGGTATACAGGTGATTCATAAAACGTGCTAACCCCCATTTTTCTCGAGAACGTCGCGGAAAAAACTGTCGAAATAACAATATCTTCAAGGTCCGATTTCATATGCTAGCAGATTTTTTCCACCAAATCTTTCTGTACGGGGGCGCCTCAAAAATGTGTTGATTTTTGAAGTGAAACTTCTATTCTCGCGCCTAGATCACAACACACAACTAACGCAGAACCACACATGGGAGTTAAATCGGTTCATGGCATTAGTGGCTGTAACGAACGCCTGTAACGTTGTCTGACCTTGGGGCGACCATCGTCGTCCCAGGAAATGAAAGAATAAGCTGTTGCGGCGTTCGCCGCGTTCGGTTCTATTTTTTACAGTTAGTATTCTTTTACCGCTTGCATTGTGTTTCAAGTACATACAACAGCTTTCACCATAAACAAAAATTTGATTTGATCGATGAATTCTAATACACGGTAGTGTCATTTGCAATCGAAAATGATTAATTTATTTTCGTAATGCGTATCGCCGACACTGGAGTGCTCTTCTTGGTGTTTGGCTTGAATAGATTCGAGCGGATGTATTTTATTATAGGGATAGGGAGGCATATGGTATACAGGGTGGTGGAAATTTCGATGCTCACCATTAGTATATTGAAAACGGTAAGAGATACCGAGGTTGGTTAAATAAGAAAAAAGTTGCGCATTTTTTTGGCGATTGAGAATCTGGAAAGAAACTTTGAATATTTTGATTGGTTCCCGATTTATCACGAAAAAACTAAAAATTCTGATTTCAGAAGTTATTTTTTATCTTTCCAACCATTCAAGCTATATTTCAATCAAACTTGATAGTCTTATGTTTTTGATCACTCCGAGTCGAATAACGTTGACAGAAATTTTCTAGGCCTTCTAGATTTCAAATTATGATAGTCAACTTTTATTTTTCTTATGGCCGCCATATTGGATTTTTGCACTAATCTCGGCACTAATAGATAGAGACAAAAATTAGCCTTCCGAATTAGTAACCAACATGTTCTTTTTATGATTTTTTAGGCGGCATTCGAAATTTTTGTAAATTATTGACAAAATAGAAAATACTTCAAAAAACAATTGAAATATTATCAATAGCAACAACAAAAAAAGTGACAGATTGTGTGCAATTGACGTATCTAACTTCTTAATCGTGTTTTGTGCTTGTTAGCTTGTACCTAGGAGGATCCTCCTAGGCTTGTACCGAGAGTTCATAAATTGAATGAGTCAAGGGTGCCTGTGAAAGTGTGAATCCAAAAACGTCTGTCGAAACTAGGGTAACTCTACTCCTCTTGTAATAAATTTATCAAACTTTAACAAGACGATGCTAGTTCCGACAGACGTTTTCAAACTCACAGACACCCTTGACCCATTTAATTTATGAACTTCCGGTACAAACAAGCACAAAACACGATTAAACCCAGTCGGTAGCACGGTGAGCTTGGCCCCGCTTTCAAAGGCGAAGGTCCCGGGTTCAAATCCGCACTGGGCCAGATGGACTTTTTCACACGTTTCCTAGTACTGGGGCATCTACTATCGTGCGATGATGCCCCGGGAAAAAGGATGTAACGAGAAAGCCATCGAAACAAAACCCCACTGAATAATCCCCACTGTTCCAAAAATGTATTTGTTGTTATCGACAATACTGTTATCGTTACTGAAAAATCTCCACAGAAAAACCTGCTAATAACCTAGTAGTTGATGTAGGGCAAAAAAAACACTATCAAGAAGTTAGATACGTCAATTGCACACCAGCTGTCACTTTTTTGTTGTTGCTACTGACAATATTTCAATTGTTTTTCAAAGCATTCCCGATTTTGTCAATAATTCACGAAAATTTCGAAATTTGTCGCTAAAAATGTCATAAAAAGAACATGTTGGTTAATAATTCGGAAGGCTAATTTTTTTCTCTATCTATTAGTGCAAAAATCCAATATGGCGGCCATAAGAGAAATGAAAGTTGACTATCATAATTTGAAATCTAGAAGGCCTGGAAAATTTTTGTCAAAGTTATTCGACTTGGAGTTATCAAGAACATAAAACTACCAAGTTTGATTAAAATAGCTTGAATGGTTGGAAATATGAAAAATAATTTCTGAAATCATCATTCTTAGTTTTTTCGTGATGAATCGAGAACCAATCAAAATATTCAAAGTTTCTTTTCAGATTCTCAATCGCCACAAAAATGCACAACTTTTTCCAACTTAACCAACCTCGTATCTCTTACCGTTTCCAAGATACCAATGGTGAGCATCGAAATTTTCACCACCCTGTATTCTTCAACGGACGTTTACAATTCAAAAATAAAATCGAATGCCGCACACCCAAATGTAGACACAACTTTCAGGTACCTATGTACCTATTAAGCAGGGGTGAATGAGTCAAGCCCAAGAGGGAAAATGAATTTTCGATGATTAAGGCTGAAACAGTTGCTTAATGTTGTAGATGTCAGCTGATTGTAGCGATGATATACTGGTTTGATAATCAATTTTTTATGTTCGGGAAATAGATTTTTGACATTATTCTTAGTTAATTTGTTGAATGGTTTGATTTCACCTCAATTGAATGTGACATTCTAAATATAAGTAGGGTGGCGAGCACATAAATGGAAATACTCATCAATTCTGTCAATATTTTAATTTAACCTACAGCCTTATTGTGATTGGAGAAGATAATATCGCAGGAACTCTAGAACCACGTAGGTACCTCAAATCACATTCACGAGGTACATATAGTAGGTTCACTTGTACCGTGATTCTAGTAGGCTGGGCAAATTTCACAGTTTGGCATTGTAGACTTCACGTCCAACTGCCTAGTGTGCGCCTGAGCGTCTGGCTTCGAAAGATAGGTTATGTTGGTGTGATGGTGTTGACTGTTGCTGTCAAAAATGAAAAATTTACCGAAATCAACTTTGCAAATTGCAAATATGGAGTGGATGTAGTTCACCTTTCACAAGTTCCGCGAATTTCTTGTTCCAGTACGATGTCCTGAGCAGTGAAATCAAGTATTAACGCCGATGAATCCCATCCCCACAAAAATTAGGAGGGTTCAGCTTCCCATCGTTTCCAGCCTTCCAGAGTGTGGGTACTTCTTTTAAAAACCAGGAATAGTTCACAATGCTTCCATATTATGTGGTTTTTGAAAATAGATTCACGTCTTCTCCGCAAAGCTGAACGTTATGGGGTACATGCCCAGCACCTATTCCGCCCATTTTTTCTCCCAGAAGCGAGTTCTTGATGTCACTCTCGAGGACTTTAAAATGGGCACTGGACGTTATTGTTCAAGACACAAGCTGAGGCGCAAACACAGTTTTCACAGTAATGGGCATAATTTCACCACAATTTTCGTGAAACTCGTGATTTTCAGTCTATTTGACACTCGATTTGACAAACGGTAAAGTTGTTGATCTTGTCGTCAAGCTTAAACTTTCAAATATCAATGCAACCAACTGCCAAGTTCTAGGGAGTTTTCAAATATCAGATTTGAAAACTTAGAAACAAAATCTCACAGCCAACTAGAATCACGGTACAAGTGAACCTACTATACCTATGTAGATTCCAAGGTAGATACCTATGTATTTTATATTTTTTCATTGGAAATTAATACCGGAGTTTTCCAAACGACATTCTTATACTTTGTGGAGATTATTAGATTGCCAGACTGTGCCTGCCAGACACAGTTTCCACCGGGCTGTAATATAACGGGGAAAATCGTACAGTAAAAAAATCCGTCACGATGTCACATTCGCATAATTATTATGTGTACCTTGACGAATGGACCTCGTCGGCTCACCGGCAACGCAGGAAGATAAAATAAAATAATAATAAAAATTATTATTATATTGTAGGTACTTTGTGGAGAATATTATTGATGAAAATAGATATTTATTGTATTAGGGGTATAAGTGAGACTTCATGTGACGGAGAATCGGAGTTTAAGCGCCGAGCGCAGCGAGAAAAGAAACAGAAGAAGTCTAATCGTAAAAAAATCATGTCGAGAGTATTCTGCCCTTTAGGTGACTCATAATAATAAGATTGATAATGAAGAAACAAGATGATACAAACCGTTAGGGAGCGGAGCGGGAGTACGAAAAGAACACCCCTTCGAACGTTGTTTGCTAATTTATTCATACCTATAGAAGTTTCACTTCTTCCGAGGGTGACTATGGTCACGCACCCACGTTTTTTTTTTACACTGTACAATGTTGAGTAAAACGTCATCTAAAGGGGCTTGAAAATTTCAATGGAAAATTGAAAAAAGTTGTCAAAATTTTCTGCTGTTTTCATTTTATGATAAAATCAAAAACCTAGAATAACACGTTTTCACGTATAAAATGAGAATCTATGGGAATTCTTTTAAATCGCAAACGGCATTCAATAGATGATGAAAACGGTAAGTATGGTGTATAATTCAGTATGGAATAGCTATTTCAAAGTTTCGAGGCAATTCAATTTTACCCATTGAAATTTTGATTTCGGAAATTATTGTAGAAAGTTAAAAATGTCTCTTCACTTGTATAATATTTTATTTTGCTCGACGCGTTTCGAGACTCTTTATTTATAGTCTCATTCTCAAGAGCAAGTAAATGGTGAATAGATATAAAATGTAAAAAGTCATGAATTTTAGATATAAAATGTAAAAAGTCATGACAAAAAGTCATGACTTTTTACATTTTATATCTATTCACCATTTACTTGCTCTTGAAAATGAGACTATAAATAAAGAGTCTCGAAACGCGTCGAGCAAAATAAAATATTATACAAGTGAAGAGACATTTTTAACTTTCTACAATAATTTACAAAGACTTCACATACATTATGGAGAACTTCATCAGAAGATATTGATTTCGGAAGATCTCATAATTATAAAATAGCTATTGCATATTGAGTTATCATAGGAGTTATCATGATAATTATGCAATGGCCGTTTTCATGAGTTCCATTGAATGCCGTTTGCAATTTGAAAAAATACCCATAGATTATCATTTATCATTATCACTCGCATTATCACGTATATTTTCCAAGTTTTTTGTTTTTATCATAAAATGAGAACCGCTGGAATTTTTTCAAAACTTTTTGCACTTGTCCATTGAACTTCTAAAACGCTTTTAGATCACATCACTCAACATTCTACAGTGTAAAAAAAATATAAATTTTTGAGGCGCCCCCGTGCAGTAATTGTTGGTGAAAGACGAGGTGAAAGAACTCTGGTGGAATCGAGGGTGGAATATGAAATAAGATCTTGGTAATATTGTTAATGCAACAGTTTTCCCCGCGACTCGATATCTCAAACGGTTCTCGAGAAAAATGGGGGGAGCATGTTTTATGAATCTCCCTGTATATTTATATTCAGATTAAAAAACTACATCGATTGCAATTCGAGCCACAAAATTTTACCCGGTCAGAAATGATGATGGAAATTTTGGTTTTTGGCGACATTCATGCCACAGGCAGAACAACAAACGACTCTCTTTCGGTCGGTAGAACGTTCTCATTGCATTTTACTTGTCCGATCCCCCACCAACATGGAAGAAAGGGGGAAGTATTGTAATCGTGCAGAAAAAAAGTTTTGAGATTTCACCAGATATATCCGTTTTGAGGTCCCCCAAGACGATTAAGACCATTTTCAGAATGATGTCTGTCTGTGTGTGTGCGTGTGTGTGTCTGTGGCTGTGTGTGTGTCTGTGTGTGTCTGCGATCTTCCACGATAACTGCCGAACCGTTGACCGGACCGATTTGAAATTTGGTATGCAGACATGGTTTTTCTCTGGAAAGAGCCCATTAGTTTTTGGCTGTCATCTGTCAAACGAAATGTCACTGTCAACAAATGTCAGAAGATATATCTCACGGAACTTGACTTGCAATATGTCATTTGAAAGCCTCTGAAAAACTCTATTCAGAACAGTGAAAGGTATTGCCCTATGTGTCATCTGTCAAATAATAAAAAATGTCACAAGTTCAAAACTTTACCAGTTAATTATTCAAAATCTATTCGATGGATTGGAACAGTGCCGGATTTAAGCACGGGCGACAGGGGCGACCGCCCCGGGGCCCCTACATGTTATCACAAATTTAGGGCCTCCACAAATCCAAAAACACCTTATTTATCATTATTATTATTCCGAGTTTTATTCATAAAAAAATCTCAAGGCCTATCTTTGGGCCTGCACAAAATACTGTCGCCCCAGGGCCTCCACATTCCTAAATCCGGCTTTGGATTGGGACCAGATTTGGCAGGAAGCAACACAGCAAAAGAGTCAAATTAAGGCCGCAGTTGCGGTTTTCCACCATTCTCCAGTCGGGCGTAATGGATTTTCAAAATTTCTCCTGGCCGTCGCGTCGCCACCCGAGAAGGGCTCTTGCCGGTGTTTTGACCAGAACGACTCGTTTTTGTAGCAGGACTCCACTCAAAAATTGATTCCTGCTCGGGGATCGACTTTTTTTTTGTAAAATTCCAACTGTGTAGGCCTATTTTTAAATTCGACACGGTTCCAGTTTTCCGACGGTAATTTTTCCAAAATGAAATTTGCACATTCCGTGAACTTGAAAAAACGCAGTGCAAACTTCTACATGCGGGTAGCGGGTAGGCCCCACGAAATAATTATTTTAGGTGCAGACATGCTGCGAATGAATGTTGGAGAAAAGATTGAGCTAATTTTTGGAGGAAAAATTTTCAAAATCGGACCAACGAACGGTTGCCAAGTTTTCCTCTCTGGAAAAACTGCAAATTTTCTAGCTTTTCATTCCGTGGACCGATTTTAACCATTTATTTAAACAAGAGGTAACTGGTTCTTGAACATTTTTCAACAATTTTTTCAAATTTTCCGGTTGAAAATAATTTTCTCTAAATTAATTTCTATCTTTTTCTGTAATTCCAACTTCCCACCCTAAGGGACGTTTGGAACAAAAATTTACAAAGGTTCCTGGATACTAGTCGGGAAAGTTTTGGGGTGACACAACCGATTTTTTTTATTCAGTTTTTCTTCACATTGCCATATTTTTTTCATCTAATTAGTTCCAACATTAGCATAAAAAACGCCTTATTTTACTTTACTGGACTACTTCATCCGAACGACACATTATTTTGTTCGAATTAATTTTTTTCTTATCGCCAAGAGTCCATAGTTCATCATACGATTTTGATATAAATTCCAAATTGTTTATAAACATAGGGGTTCCGGAAGCTTCTGTCGAAATCATGTAATAATAAAGTGCAATCAATTTTCCTTGATCTTGTTGCTGTTGAAAATGAGGGCTGCGACACAAGGACCTGTGGTTTCTCTCTGCGTGGACCCGAAAGTTTTCGACCACACTGTATAGCAAAACAAAAGCCGTACGCAAACTGATAGTTATGCAACGTGTTCCAATATCGTTTTCTCTGGGTTGTAATTAGGCTTGATTTTTTGTTTGTTACATGTTCAGTTGTAAATTAAGATATAAACCCTGCAAGTGCTTTATTTACGAACATCTCATAGCATGAAATTACTGCCTAATACTAATAATAATAAATTAAATTAACTAATTGTTTCTGAGATCCTTAGAAGAGTGTATGTATACAGGATCTAAACAAGATATACACAGGGTGATTCAAAAATAGCGGATTTTCTCCCGTGTACGTTGGGAGAGACGTTGACGGAGCACGGAAAAGTAGAAAAAATTGGCTCATTTATTCTTCGGGTTATGGAGAGGCAAAGTTGAGAATTTAACTTCTTCAGTTTGCATGATTTTGAAGCCTAGTATGTATTGTTATTTGCGAAGAATCACATTTCATTAGTAGTTCACTGTAGTTCCCGAATGAAAATTTCTCTTGCAATTGAGATTTGAGGTCGTATTTTCAAATTTCAAATTTCGTCTTTGACCTCAAAGGGGCTGTGAAAATACATTTGGCAAGTATGTTTGGTATGGTCTGGCAGGTTCTACGGAGTTTCCAGGGTAACAATACAATTACGCTATTGTAATGTACCTCTTCGATCTGAAGGTGCCAGGTTGGACAGATTTGTTTCTGTTAATAACTTGCAAATCAAAGCTTATTAATTTTTTTATTAATTATTTTTTCCATGCTCCGTAACCGTCCACTATAACGCGCCCGAAAGGAAAGCCGACATTTTTCAATCACCCGGTATTGTTACATATTTCGCGTTTAGGTTCGTTTATAATTGAGACTATAGTTTTAAAACACACACTGTTTATTACCGCGTACTACCATAGATACACGGCAAAAACTATTTACTTTGGAATATCGCTGGTACTACTCGCTTCTATCCGTTCGCTATCGCTCTTGGATTCAATACTGCTGTAGGCCGAGGATCGGTTCTTTATATAGCTTCAACTGTTAATCTCGATCTCGAATCTTCCACCCGTCCTCCAGAAAATTCCACAGTGGCCCGGCCAAAAGGACGGATGTGTCCTACTCGGCCGTTGAAGTCGTCACATAAATTTCATTTGCCAAGCCACGCTTATGTTCTGGAAATGTCCAGAGCTTCGCACTCTTACATTACGACCTGATATGATCCGTCTAGAAAAATCAGGTGTGCTTCAGAATGCACGGGAATCGGTGCTCGTAACAATATGAATATCAAATAATAACAGTTTCAGTATCTACAAAAAAAAAATCTAAACTTTGTACAGAGAATCATCGTGACAGACAGGTACACAGATAAACTAAAATAAAACTGAGTCATTAAAATAATCCCTTACTGAATAATACGAGGAATGATAGCATTTTTCGTGTAGAATGTGCTTCAACTCTCGCTTGGAACCTCCAAAACTATTCAAGTGCCTCATATGAAGTGGCAGCTACGAGGGCAGCTAGTTATATAATGCTACTCCAGCATAAATTGGGGGGTTATTAATAATTAACAGTCGTTTGATGACATTTTGGACAAAACTTTGGGCTGGGAAGCTGTTGGAAAATTAGTAACGCATTTACCTGCCTACTTGTACATTATCTCAAAAAATATTCATTTTGCAGTTGTCTACTCCTCCGCTGCGACAGCCAGAACTCCTTGGACGAGAGTTCGCAGAAACAACTGCCTCGGAATGCCGGCAAAGACAAGCCGCCATATCGGAACTACCACCACACCCAGAGGGCTTTCGATGCCATGAACACATTGAGAAAGTACGTGTTTATTCATATTTTCAACAATTGCCTTGGTCTATAAATCTGTTTATGTTTTCCTTTAAACAGGCAAAGGCTCTTGTGCGACGTAGTTTTGGTCGCTGACGCAGTTGAAATTCCGGCCCACAAAATGGTCTTGGCAGCTTGCTCTCCGTATTTCTACGCAATGTTTACCAGCTTCGAGGAGAGCAGACAGGACCGTATCGTTTTGAAAGAGGTCGACCACCAAGCCCTGCGCATCCTGGTCGAGTACGTGTACACTTCGGAAGTGCAGGTCACCGAGGACAACGTCCAAGTCCTGCTGCCCGCCGCTAATCTGTTGCAGCTGACCGACGTCAGGGACGCCTGCTGTGAGTTCCTGCAGGTCCAGCTGCACCCGACCAACTGCCTGGGCATCCGGGCGTTCGCCGATTTGCACGGATGCCTGGATCTCCTAAAACATGCAGAGTCTTATATTGAACAACATTTCATGTAAGTTGAAAAGCGACCCGCGAATTAATCCGAAACCAGACTCATTTCAATACTATACCATGGTCTGTCGTTATAGAGGGCTCACATGATAGCGTGCTTACGATCTCGCGTACGTGCGACGTAGCACAATATGAATCGTAAAAATCGTAATGAATTTTTACCACTTGAAAAATATCTTGGTTTCGTGGCGTTAAGCTGAGTTTATGATGAGCGATTTTTCGCCGCGATTTGAGCTGAGCTGAGCGGAGCGGAGTGATTTTTTTGCCTAGGCCAATCACGATGCGGGGAAGTGACATCATGAATGGACAGGATTGGTCCAGACAAAAAAAAATCGCTCAGCTCAGCTCCGCTCCGCCGGGTATCGCTCATCATAAACTGAGCATTAATCTACAGGTACGCTTATGTTTATTCTTGATATGTTCTTACTGCTACTTTTTCGGAAGTAATGGAAAGTAGAGCACGTGAGAAGTGGATGAGATATTTGAATTTTCTGGACAATAGCAACGGTAGTTGGAGTTGCAGTTTCCAACTCCCATGGGAAAGATTTGGCCGGCCTTAGATATGGCAGCCCTTGTAGTGGAGTCGGCACGTTCGGAAAATGTCCTGTACGCTGCATTTCTGGGCAATGCAATGCCATTTGGCACACATGCTCTTATAACCTGTCTGAACAATTTTGTACATCGCCGCAAGCGAAATTTCAGTTGATATCCTGTATACAGGGTGAAGAAGAATTTTTTTTAGAAAATGCATTGTTTTAACGGATAAAGGTACAGTATAATCCAGGCCCTAGCAGTACTTCTGTAGGAAAAACGACGTGATCAAAATTTTGTTTTGGAATCGTTAGAGGGTCATCCTAGGACAAATAATCACTCGGGTGCTTTCGCGATTTCTGGTACATTTTCCAGCAATATCGCATCAAATTTGGCGGCTGGTCAATTCTTCAGTTCGCTGATATTTCTTGGAGTTTTTGCAATTTTCTTCAAATAAAAAAACTAATCTACCCAACAAACAATTCTGGATCGAATGGTGTTGTCAGATATTGAGTACTTACGTTAAAATTATCAAAAATCAAGGTGGCGGCGGCGAACCCAAATAAAAATGTGTCGTATTTCGAGATTTTTTTTTTATTTCTGAACTTTGTAAAGAAACGACACTGATGGTGGATTCTGGAAGATTCAGCTCTCTTCTGCAATTTGGGACTGGATCTACTTGATTCGCACATTCCACTGTGAAAATATAGTGAATTAAAGGAAGGTCCACTTGTCATTTTCTCCAAATTTACAATAAATCAACAGTTTAAAAACCTCCTGCGAATCCTTATTTTTGAAGCAATTTCTACACACTTGGTAGTGATCGTAAGCTGTGTGCTTAGGGTACAAATACCGTGTTGGTGCATGGCCGAAGTTTCGAAATTTCAGATGATAGATGACGTAAATGGTGGTGGTACGCATGTCAAATATTAGTCCGGCTGGTAAGAGGAACCACCTTGCATTTTAGAGACAAGCGACGAAATTTGGCACACTTGTTCACTAGACCCTACTCTTCGATTTAAGAAATGTTGCCACCATCTGCGGAAATCGTGCAGACACTTTATACAGGGTTCAGTAGAAAAAATTTGTTGAAAAATCGTAAATCGTGAACCATAACCGGTGGACGTATGTAAATCAGGATATTGATGACTGATTCCATGCTCATGAAGATGCTGCAAACAGTTTTGAAATATCTTGAGGCGTTTCCGAAATACGTTATTGGAAGAAGTGAAATTTCTTCAACTTTTTTCTTTTTTCAATAAATCAGTTGTTTTTGGAGATATTGAGCTGCAACTTGATATTCCGGCAAACAAATATGTTTTTAATGAAACGCGATGTGGAGCCGTCGACAAAGCCTGCTAGATTCGAAACTAAGATCTTCAACTTTTTTTCATCGTGAGCGCCATCTTCAAATTGCCCTTCGTGAAATTGTTGAAAAAACAACAGGTAATGACTTAATTGGACACACACGATGGACATACCTCAACAACCATCAAATTGCGCATCATGTGACATGCCCTGAAATTCTCAACCTTTGTCCGTTCCAAAGATGCATTTCTTAATTTTTTTTTCTTCTTCAGAAAAAAGACACTTCACATGTTCAGACAGGTTCTAAGAACATGTGTGCCAAAGGGCATTGCATTACTCGTACAGGACATTTTCCGAACGTGTCGACTCCACTATTTAGCTTGTGAACAGATTCATTCTAACGTTCTTTAAACAAAAGGGAATTGATTCTTGAACATTTCCAGGCAATTTCTCTTGAAATTCTCCAAGTTTTCCGAGAGTTTCCCGCTTTAAAATCCACCAGCCTAGCTTATCGAGACGAGACTGATGGTGGAGCTCTAGATGAATCCCTAATTAGAGAAAATATCTTAATTCTTCAATCTTTCTCTCTAACTTCCC
Organism: Anaspis maculata; assembly: GCA_949128115.1. Lineage (NCBI taxonomy): Eukaryota > Metazoa > Arthropoda > Insecta > Coleoptera > Scraptiidae > Anaspis > Anaspis maculata. Next base: position 38,624,006 of record OX421966.1, on the reverse strand, counting down.
ACCCGAAGGGACATCATTTCATAATAAAATTTCTATCCGTTCCTTGCTACTCGCCGAGGAAGTTTTGGGCTGACACAACCGATTTTTTTTCTGCTTGTTCGGTCTTGTAACGCTGGAGCAGCAGTTTTCAGTGTTTTTACCGCCATTTTTCGCCTAAATGTTGACCATCGATGTGGTGAACGTATCAATACAAGTTTTATCGTCAATAGGCGTGTTGTACAGCGTACTTCAAATTTGCTATTTTATTGGGTCACTTGAATATAGAAGATATACAGTTCGTCACACCTCCGATCCATACGATTGGATGGGAGCGATGACGACACATACGGCGCGTATACAGGGTGATCCACCACCAAATGGACATAGCCTAAGGGTAGGTCCAGTTTTACCAGGCGAACCAGGATCTGGCTTTGAAATTTTTCTAACACTGTTTGTTTCGAAGTTACAAGGTGATTCATGTATTTTGTCGAATTTTTTGACAAGCCGTATCTTCAGAACGACCTAATAGATTGGATTGAAACTTTGTGGGTTGATTCTTCTATTGATATCTGACACATCGCCCTATCAAACAGTTTGAAGTTTCCAGGGCCGGCCTTGTAAAAAAAAACTTCAAAGCTTTTTTCAAAAAAATACATTCTGTATGCACATTTTCCGAATTTCATTTTCAAATTCGAAGACTACATCAAACATGCTAATAATAACAAGAAAAAAATTGCTTGGCACCATCGAGCTGTCAAGAAAATTTTGACAATCGTAATGATTTTTGAGGTTAGGATTTTTTCTAAATTATTATTTTCAAATATTTGCAAATGATCTATTATGGCCCTGAATTTTAGCCGTTTCGTCAGAAAAATAAAAATTACATTTTTCTCGTTTTCTCAGAAATAACAAAAAATTTCATCAGAATTTTGAAAATTTTTTTGATACGTTCCTCAATTTCAGCTCAAATTGGGATAGAAGTGAAGCTGAGGGACGTGACAATAATTTTTTGAAAATTCGGCTGAAACTTTTAGTTACTAGTTACTGAGAAAACGAGAAAAATGTCATTTTTACTTTAATGACGAAACGGCTGAAATTTGGGGCCACAATAAATCATTTGTGAATATTTGAAAATAATAATTTACAAAAAATCCTAACCTCAACAATCATCAGGATCATCAATTTTGTTTTGACAGCTTGATGGTGCCAAGCAATTTTTTTTGCGATATTGATAGCATATTTCATGTAGTTTTTGAATATGAAAATGAATTTTGAATAATATGCATACAGAGTGTCTTTTTTCAAAAAAGCTTTGAAATTTTTTTTTCAAGGCCGGCCCTGGAAATTTTCAACTCTTTGATCAAGTGATGTGTCAGATATCAATAGAAGAATAAACCCATAAAATTTCAAACCAATCTGTTGGGTTGTTTCAAAGTTATGGCTTGTCAAAAGATTCTACGAAATACATGAATCACCCTGTAGCTTCGAAACAAACAGCGTTAGAAAAATTTCAAAATCAGATCCAGGTTTGCCTGGAAAAACTGGACCTATCCTTAAGCTATGTCCATTTGGTGGTGAATCACCCTGTATAATGTCAGTTTAAAAATGGGAGTGAAATTTTTAAAGTTGATTTTTTTTTCTCCCTAAAACATTCAAAATTTCGCAAAAACAAAAAATACGTAAATTTCCATTTTCATTCAACTTTCTGCTCAAGCAAGAAAAAATACACTGTATAAGTCTTGGAAAAGTAATTTGGTGTACAACAATAATTAGATAGGTACCCCCCCACTTAACTGCGCGATATGATCTGCCTGCAATAATAATCAATAGGTAATAATTGAGTACTCACTTTGTTTTTACAGTGAAGTTGTGGAGTGCGAGGAGTTCCTCACGCTGTCTCAGCAGCAAGTCTCCAAGTTGATCAGCAGTGACCGGCTGACGGTGCCGACAGAAGAAAAAGTGTTTGAATGCGTAATAGCCTGGGTCCAGCATGATTTGGAGACGCGCCACAAGCACCTCTCCTCTCTGATGGAGCACGTGCGTCTCCCATTGATGTCCCAAGAGTACTTGATGCAGCGCGTGGAGGAGGAACCCTTGCTCAAGGCCGATCTGCAGTGCAAAGACTACCTGATCGAAGCGCTGAAATACCACCTCCTAAAAGGCGACACGAAGACGAGTTTTCGAACTCCGAGGACGAAACCCAGACAGCCCGTGGGCCTGCCGAAGGTCCTTCTCGTGGTGGGCGGCCAGGCACCGAAGGCCATCCGCAGCGTCGAATGCTACGACATTAAGGAAGAAAAGTGGTACCAGGTGGCCGAAATGCCGACAAGAAGGTGCCGCGCCGGCCTGGCCGTGTTGCACGGCAAGGTGTACGCCGTCGGCGGCTTCAATGGATCGCTGCGGGTCAGGACGGTGGACGTGTACGATGCGGCCCTGGACCAGTGGAGCACGTGCGATCACATGGAGGCGCGCAGGTCGACGCTGGGCGTGGCCGTTTTGGGCAACTGCATCTACGCCGTAGGGGGTTTCGACGGTTCGACGGGGCTGAACACGGCTGAAATGTTCGATCCGACGATCCACAAGTGGCGATCGATCGCATCGATGTCGACGCGGAGGAGCAGCGTGGGCGTCGGCGTCTTGTACGGGCTGCTGTACGCCGTCGGCGGGTACGATGGCGCCTCGCGCCAGTGCCTGAGCTCGGTCGAATGTTACTCGCCCGAAATCGATTGCTGGACGTCGGTGCCGGACATGGGGTGTCGCCGAAGCGGCGCCGGCGTCGGCGTCCTCGAAGGAATCCTGTACGCCGTCGGAGGTCACGACGGGCCGCAGGTGCGCAAGTCCGTGGAGGCGTTCGACCCTGCCGAGGGCAAGTGGCACCCGGTCAGCGACATGACGCTCTGTCGTCGCAACGCCGGCGTGGTGGCCCTCAACGGTTTCTTGTACGTCGTTGGCGGCGACGACGGCTGCAGCAATCTGGCTTCCGTCGAAGTGTACAATCCCAAGGCCGATTCCTGGACGATGCTGCCCAGCTGCATGGGCATCGGCAGGAGCTACGCTGGCGTGGCAATAATAGACAAGCCGATTTGAAGGTCGCCTCATGCTGGCTCGAGGGTCGGAACTTCTACTTCCGCTTCGTCGACAAGGTATGTGATTAGCCTAAATGATGGCGCTCGTTTGTCTAGAAAGATCACAGTGTTAAGGTGAGGTGGGTTTAGTCAACTTATTTGGTCAAAAGGAAATGCGCGTATAAAAAGCCATGCTTTCTGTCTACTTGTTAGCGAAGATAATTACCGCGAAAAAAGTCGCCACCAAACAAGATACAGAGATTACCACAAAAAAATAACTTGAAAACTTTGAGGTGGATCTTTTTTTTGTCCTGTTCCTATGAGACTGTCCGACTGTTATCGACTAAATCGACTTTCTAAATTCAAATTCGTGGTTGAAATTTCTATATAAATCAGATTTAACAAGTTAACTCAAAGCGATATTACTTTGTCTGTGGAAGTATTATATTCTTTGTTTCTAGTCTAGACTTCTTCAAAATTGCTTAAATTTGATTCAATGGCGAAACTAAACAGATGATCAATTGAACTGGTCTGCCCAAAAATTTCACGCTACTGTGAGATACTCCGTTCCTACATTAAATTGATTAAGCTGTGATACGTCTAGGGACCTTAAGTCATATTTTGTTGTGCCGTAGATTTTTATTACCTTCACCTAAGTCATTTATATCAATTTCACCTACCTTAATTTCACGCCGTGCTAATACCGCAATCAAACTATAGTTACCACACGTTCTTTGAAAGGGGATGAATTTGAATAAACGTTGAAAAATGAACAAAGTCTTTTAACCACACCTCATCTTTATTATAAATTAATCAATCATCGCAAGTTTAATTAAGTTCACCTTAATTATTCATTTCATAATTTCCAGACGTGCTGACCTCAGCTAGCGTCAGGCATTAATCAAGTTTACATTCGGTTTCTGAAAGAAAAGTACATCCTAATTACGCGCGAAAACCCTGCGACTAACTAATTCAACCCGTTCAATTTAATTCCGTTTCGCTTTCTTCCTAATTTTCAGAACTATTGGTGAACCCATTCCCTAGCGCACTTGAGTTTAATTCTCTGCCTAATTTATTAATCCTTCGTCCAGTTTTTATTTTAACCTTTTCTTCCTTCTCGCCTATTTTCACTGGTACGAAAAGAAATCTCTACTATGTAATTGTACTTAGAGAGAGATGGTTGTTCATTAAGTATTGTCTTGTTATTTCGAATTTACAGCCATTATTTTAATTAGAGAGTTATTGCAGAATGGCATTTTACTGCACGACACTATTAAAGGAGGCGTTATTAAAATACTGCTCACCTTATTTTTGGTTGCAGAATTAGAGTCATTGCAGATCGCAAATTCCCTACTCCGTTTACTTATACTCTCTAACGGGTGTCACTAAGCGCATGCCACATGCAAATTGCATGCGGAACACAAGGACTCCTCCGACGGCCCTGATTTTTTGCACACGTGTACTGCAAGGCCTGTGGAGTCTATCTGCAAAAAATTAGCCCCCTATTTAATAACGTAAGGGTAGTTTGCTCAAAATTGGAGGAATATAAGCAACCAACAATACACTAAGTACAGGGTCATTTTTGGGGCTTGTCAAAATAAAGTATAAATAAGGTCGACCTAAAGAGTGCACAAATAAAGGCAGGCACTATCCTTATTAAGGGAAATTTAACGTCGCAGTAATCTGCGCAAGCGTAGGTGTCAAAATAGTGCCGCTTTTAATATTGCTTGCCCTTATTTAATCTGCAATAACTCTCTATCATCGATCAAATGATTAACGTAAAATTTAAGTGTTGACATTCCATGAATTTGTTTATATCAAGCTGGGGCTGTAGTTTATAACTTGCAAACTTATCCAACAACTCTACTTCGAGCTGGGTTACATAACTCCACACTCCGGTCAGGTGTACAGTTTATTGCAATGAGCCTCTAATCAAATAGCCTGCAAAAAATTATGTTATGTTCCTTTCTGTCTTGAAGTGTTTTCAAAACGACACTGAATTTTCTGGCATTGTTCTTAAGAGGTTCTCTTTGTTTTGGAACGCTTGCTTATTTTAATGTCCATACACTCCTTGTCGTGCGAAAAGGGTAAGGTTTTTATTTTATGGGGTAAACAACGCGTGAGCGAGATTTTGCCCAGATTTGATTTGCATAAATACTGCTAGTGCTTGTCTCAAGCTAATAGAGTCTACAAAATCATGCTCTGTAGGAAGCTAAATCTCTATCGAAAGGGTTACTGAGGTTTTCACCCTTTTTCTGGCTTCTTAAAGGTAGGTAGCTGAAACAAGGGGCCGCATTTAGAAGCTCAAAGCAACTACAGGGAATTGAAATCGGCTTGACGCTTACGAGGGCTGATCGAAATATCAAAACCAAACCTACTATAATTTTATAAACAAAACAATCACTTCAACCTTATTTAAACAATTTGCATTTGATTACAAATGGGAATCTTGCTTCAACTCCTTTCCTCGTAACTGATGCACTACAACTATTAACAGTGTTTAGAACATTGATTAACTTATTCTTCTTGAAAAATATCAATTTTCTTCCCCCGCACATCTGCCGTTCTTGACTGCCACCACGCGAATCCTCATCCTCTCCCCCGGCTCTATTCTTGGACCCTTTCTGTTACCACCACCGTCTCACGTCTCAAGCCCCTGGCCTACAAACATCGATGCTGGCAAAAATCGATATCTTCGCATTCCTTATCCTATTTCTTTCCTTTCCTATATCGCCCGTAATGCTAATTTTATTTCTAAATATTTAATTCCACTTTATTTTATAATTTCCAAAGCGTCCCACCACACAACCCCAAGATCGAAAATCTCGTAGAAGAACCAACCGATTTCAAAGAACGTGGTCATGCCGGATAGGTCATTCTGCTGGCTACAAAATACCATGCTGAGTCACGTGGTCGTTAACATTATTTATCATGTACAGGGTGACAACAAAACGAGTGTCAAAATGGTCAATTTCCAACAGGGCACAACTTTTCGAAATTTGTATTTTTTCCCAATGAATTTTTGAAAAGCTCTTCACAATATCTCGGAACGGTTTTTGATTCACCCCCCCCCCCCCCCCCAATCTGAGTTTTCAAGGGAGTTATGTCAATTTTTGACAAATTCACGTTTTATGATGCCGGATTGTTAGTTTTCTTTTAGTGATCTGCAGTGTGGACGATAAGGAACATTGTGGAAACTTATTCTCTAGATGGACAATATGGATAGTAGGACAATAATTCATGAAGTTGAACTGTACTGAGACGAGACAATTTGGGCGCGGGTAGGTAGGTACACTGTGTTGTCTGCCAGCATATTGTGTCTTCATACATTGCTTGCTGTTGCAGTAGGTATAATAGGTAGAGCTAGAGCTAGAGTAGGTACCTATAGTACTCACTACCCCAGTGATCATCAGTTTTCATCTGAGTAGTATCCTGCCCATCTTTGACATAATTTATTAGTAGCCGCCAAAAACCTAACAACCTTGGCGGAGACCCATCAGCCAGTAAAAACAATGTCCCTTATCCTCCACACTGCAAGGCACTCCAAAGAAACTCAAGATTCCTGACATATGCTCAAAAAATTTCAATTTCGCGTACATGATATCTCGACATGGTGACAAGGTGTCACATTAAAAATTGCACGTGTAGACAACTGGCTGGCATCCCCTTGTCATAATATCATTCGTACGAACACAACACAATACATAGCTTTACACTTTACATAGCTTGCTCTAATGCAGAAAGCCGTGAGACAATCACATTAGCCTTCCTTCCATGTTGGTGGAGAGTGGGGACCGGAAAAGTGAAAACCACGGATGGTAAAAACTTCTCTTTTAGTAGGCCAAAGTCACTTTTTTTGATACAGTGTAGGGGGTGCAATCCCGGAGAAAAATCCTGATTCCAAGATTTCGGGATCGAAAAATCACGATCCCGGGATCCCGGGATTTTCGGGATTCAATCCCGAAATTTAAATTATTACAAAAAAACAATTAATTGGAGAATTTTCATTATTTTATCAATAGACGAAACAAATATTTAAAGTAACTACGTATTTCTTCGTTTTTAAACCAATGCAATGCCGCAAAAAAACTAAGGCCCAGTCCCAGTATTTCAGTTGGAGTTGAACTTCCCTTTATTTCGTTTAGTAAAACTTGGTTTTGTTACTGCGGAGATATTTGTTGCAACAATTGAATCTATGGCAACTAAACCAATAGTTTTACTAAACGAAAGTTAAACTCCAACTGGAATACTAGGCCTAATTCGTCCAGCGAGTTATCTCCAAGCTTCAAGCCTGGAGCGAATTTTCGTCAATAGCACTCTTGCGACGAAGAACGCCCTTTTCGACTCCACACTCGTAAGTGGTAATGAATTGTTGATAAAAAATCGTAAGTCATTTGTAGATTGTGCCCACGAATATCACCGTTTTCAAACAAGGCCAGCTCCGTCTTCAAATTTGTTGTCAATGAAGCGACTTGTACATGCGGTCGCAATTTGAAGGATTCATCGTGTTCGCTCAGTTTTTCTTCAAATGCACATCACTCGAGTTTATTTTTATTTCTATCGTGTGATCGAATGAATGAAATGAAATAATATTATTACACGATACTTATGTCCACTTTTAAACAAACAGATCGTCGACGAGCTTAATCCCGAAAATCCCGGGATTGATTTATTTTCGGGATCGGATTTGACCATTTTTTCGGGATTTTCGGGACCAAGAATCGTCCGGGATCCCGGGATTTCGGGATTCCGGGATTGCACGCCCTGATACAGTGTACCTCAAATGTAAAATAAAGGTGTCACCATACCATTTTCAGGACAATTTGTAAAAATGCAGTAATTATTCTTACCTACCGCTAGATTTGGGCATGGAAGGCAGCCGGGAGCTCCTCAATGAAGAGTGGTAGAGTTTGTTGAGATTCTCATGATTTTTGAGAGGGATGCTCCTTCGGGTGTTGAAGCTGCGACATGGGGAGATGACAGAAGTCACGTCAGTCATTTCACGCCAAAATGATCATTTCTCATGCTCAGAACTGAAACGTTGCTGAAACGAAATGAAGCCGAAAACGACCGAATACGAATCGGTATTATGTTTAGAAAGTGCTCTTATTGCGGCCAGCTTGTCTATCTGTCGTCGGACTACTTGAACGTATTTTCACCAGATGTTTCACCTGTATAATATGATCAATTATAGGTTTTAAAATCAAATCTGTATGTAAATATGTCTGCCTGTCTGTCTGTATACACATTTTTGCAGTTGACTCCTCGAAGAATAAAGTTAGAGCCCTGCAAATTTTTCCAATGATTAGCTTCCCGTCCCGTTCACGTTGTGGATTCAGAACTAGGACTTTTTGAATAGAACATGAAGTGACAAGCTGGAGCGCTGGGGGGGGGGCTGTATGGGCCATCAGCTGCAGCCTCTTAGCTTGTCATTTTATTTTTTATTCAAAAAAACCTAATTCTGAGTTTAAAAGATGAATGGAATTACCCACGCCTTTTTCTAAGCTAAAGAAGTATTACAGGTAACCGTTTCAATGAAGATACTTTGATTCCAGGTACGCCAATTGCGACGAAAACAGCTGGGCGGAAGGCGCCGTTGGCTACGACCATCTGTCCAACGCCAACCTGTACGAACCGATCAATAACAACCCGAACGCCAGCAACGAGGAGGCCATCTACGAAACCATCGACAACATCCGACAACTACAACAGCAACAACACCAGCGACATCAAGGGACGGGGACGGCGACGTCGCCGCCGCAAATACAGGCGCCGCCTCCACCACCCCCGCCGCCGCAGCCCGACGACGACGACGACGACATCGACGACTCTTGCTCCATCTACGACTACGCCAACCCCGACGGCGTCTACGCCCCCAGCTGCAGCAGCACGTACGGCCGCATAGGCAACGCCTACGGCCGCATCGACATCATCGGTCACGGCATTGGCCGCATCGAGCGCCACCTGTCGTCGTCGTGCGGCAGCATCAACAGTAACCACTACGCTCTGGAGAGCATCTATGGCACGGCAGCCGGACCCGTCGACTCGACCGGCCGGATAAGCAAAGTGTCGGTCCAGTGGCTGTTGGCCAACAAGTGGCTGCCTTTGTGGATAGCCAACACCGAAACGGGCAGGGATTACAGGATCATCGATTTCTTGCTGGCTCAACGGGAGGACTGCGATGACGCGAACGGAAGCGGCGGTGATGCTACCGAAGAGGCGGGCGCCAGCTGCAGCAACGGCGGTGGAGGCTCCGGCAGCGAACCGGGTCCCTCTCAAACTTGAGGATGGACGTCACAGACATGGATTCTCGCATGTCTGGTAGATTAGCGCCCATTTCATTCACGGTGGTGACACTTTGTCTTTATAGTGTAAGAAGCTAGCGACCGATTTATTATGTCAGTTCAACGCGAAAGTGGCATCTTTTTTAATAGTCCTCTACAGCTGCTGATGACCCAAATGGACCTCTCCCATCTGACCGCCGGTGCTCTTGGGCAATGTACATATTTCTTTCAAGGGGAAAAATCAAATCTCATTTATAAAGGGAAGTTACGGCCGTGTCGCGCCGTAACTCCCCTTCAAAGAGTTGCAGCGTCCAAGAGCACCGGCTGCCATCTGGAACTGTTCGTTTTGCTCATCAGCAGTTGAAGGGGAGTCTTACAAAATATGTCAATTTCGTGTTGAAATGATATGACAAATCGGTCGCTACCTCCCAGTCTATATTATGTTTGTTGTGCCTGGTGTGGTCCTTATGCCATTTTTGTGCTTGTTTATCGTTCAGTTCAATTCAAAAACGCGATACAAGCAGTTTCAAATTCGCTTCCTCGTTACAAGAATCTCAGAACCAGTAAGAAATCATGATTTACGAATTTGAAGAAGAATTTGTTGACAATTTGCATGTATCAGACTCAATTGGACTGATAAGTGTTTCCATGTGGATGTTCCTTTTGAGGGTTGAAAAAAAGTAGTTTCAGTTGTCTGTTGTTTGAATATGGAATTAAGTCATAAAATTAAGCTGGTTGTCACCTTAGACATTACCAAAAAGAAACTCATAGTCACTTATTGAGTCTTAGGTTGAAATTGAGTTGTTTCAATGACACAGCATAGTAAATACTTTGCTTATGTTTAATTATATGGGGAAGTTTTCAGTTATTTTAGGTTTTATTGATAATTTAATGATACAAATCGATAATTAGCAAAGTTGACTGAAAGTTAGTTTTGCTGAAGAAGGCTGTGATATTCGGACGCGAGATGGTGTTCATTCTTTAGATTGGATATTTTTTCAATAATAGAGTGTTCTCCATAAGATAGATCTCCTTCTGGTAAGTTTTCCATTTATTTTTTTCCATTCTTAGTTTGGTCTGTTCTGAGCTTAATTTTATCCATCCAATGATTAGACTATTGTCTTACTGACTGTCCTTAAACTGATAGGACAGTGGTTGGTTGAACTGAATTGTGGAGTTTAAGCTCAAGATGACGTTATTTTGACTCTGTTGACGTTTCATTTGTCAATTCTGCAAAAGACTAAGCGAAGTCCTAGTTTTCGTATTTCAGAGAAGGCCGTTTCTATGTTGAATGACGGATGCGCTTTTTCACCATAAATGGTCCTTAGCATGATTTTTCATATTGCCTTATTCGATGCTCTGGTAGCCAAATAGCATAATACCATTGTATAACTATTACTAGTAGGTCAGCCTCGAATTTGAGAGGTCAGCGCATATGAGAAAAATTAAAATTTCTGTACCAAACCATCAACATCTATCAGTAAGTTGGGCGCCACGTTGAAATTTGAAGACAGCGTGATTCATTACTGATTTGAGCGACCAAACGACAAATGCTGAACACGCCACCTGCCCGTGCTTTCCGAAAATTGCACAATTTGAACGGCGGCTGGCCTACTAGGAGTAGTTATACAATGATAATACCCCAGACATACTGAAGAGTCTAATGATCTTCAACTAGCAAACAAATTTTTTTTCACTACTAGCCGTGAAGTACATCATTATTAACCTGTTCCTCAACTAGAATGGCTATTTTGAAGAAGTAAAAAAAATTTATACAAACCACGGTCGAGAAAATTATTATAGCTTCAGCGCCTTATATCTCTCAGCTGTGCTTCGGGATCTAAACTGGCGCTTCAGCTATAATAATACTTTCTCAACCTTGGTATATAATATACTATTTTCTTGTTGTCACCAAGACAGCAGGACAAACTAGATGATCCATAGTTACCATTAACGACACAAAAAAATTGAATGACAGATGAATGACATTTTACATTCTTATCCTGAGAATGAAGCTTTAGTGGTCTCCAGGGGCTGGAAGACGATCCGATAGCCTTGCTGCACATACCTTAAATTTTCCAGTATGCTAACGACCTGCGGCTTGGAGAAAATTTCCAAAAAATCATCTTGTATTTGACACATGTCGTTCAGTTTTTTGTGTCTTTAATTATTGCAGTAAGGTCTCTAGTGTGTCTGGGGTATAATAGATTTGAGTTGTCTTTCGCGAATCTAAATATTGGAAATTTAAAACTCAAAAAGTGTGTAGGCAATTTTTCAACTCTGTCTTTTTTCTCTTGTTATAGGCTGTCTGATTTCAACATGATTCTAGTGGGCTGTGTTTCTGGTCGCCATCGGTCGATCGCGGCCTGAATCGCAGCCCACTAGAATCATGTAGAAATCAGACAGCCTATACGTCATTCAGAACCATTTTGATTTTCTCCAAAATACTGGGTGTTGAGAATTGATTGTCTTACCGCCTTTTGGTAATAGCGGTTGTAACTTACTTGCGGCACTTCACTGCAATCATACGAAGTACCATCTTCACGAAATTGATAAATGTCACGTCATACTGACTAATTGGCCGGTAGGTGACGATTATTTCTGAAAAATTCTTCCGGAAAAAGCTGCAGTTCTCACTTCACCATGTGGGTCACAGCAAGCGAATACCTTGTCAAAACCACTCTCATTGTCAGAAATGTCACCAGTGGCGGTTTTTCATAATTTTCCGCTCAACGCTGTAAGCCATATGACAGCTACATCTGTCAATTTCGTACACATTTTTGCACTAGATCGCATGCAATCCTGGCCACGCACAAGCTACGATGGCGCAGATGCATGCGATTTATCGCCAGAAGTTGTGTGAAATTGTCAGATGTCATATTGGCCAAAGTGACCAAAAGGAAAAGCTCAGATCTATAATCTAAAATATGAGAGGTCTATTTCAAGGGCAACACTATAAGTTCTTCTGATCAATTTTAATAAGCCAAATAAAATTTTGAAGTGATTTTGAATTATAAGTAGTTAGTTGAAATTGGGTTCGCCCATAAGTGTCGCCACTACTCATCCGTCGTAAAAAAGGATGTCAACAAAATCCATTCACCTACACTTTTCCATTGAAAACAAGTATGTTTCCTGGCTGTAGAGTGCCACTTCATAGGACTTGACTGACTAAAATTAGCCAAACTAAATGTAACTCATCTTGTATTTTTGCCATTTTAAATTGGGATTGGGGAGTGTAAAATTCTAAACTTGAATTATTAGAAGTCCAGCAGTAGTAATAATATAAAATATTGATTATTGGCACTGTAAAATAATAATTGTTGGTTGTATTTTCATAAGTTCCATGAAAATAAGTGAGCTTTTACCAAACTATCACCTCATCATTACAGGATTTCACACTATAATGTCGATGTTATTGAGTATCTATCTAATGAAAAAAGATTGTAATTTAATCTTCTACACAATTTCATAGTATAGCCAATTATTGTATTTTTTTTTTGATTTTTTGCTGATATCGTTCTCTGTTTGAAAAGTAGGTACAGTCTGTTAAAATATTGAGTTATTGAAAAAAGGTTTTGCATGTCGCAGATTTTTTGCCACATTTGTTGAGTCTTTTCCCTAGGGTGCGCAATTATCTCATCTCAGTGCCGTCTCTCGCCATGACATGTGATTTCAGTATTTTTTAAGTACCTAAGTTATTTTTTATATTTTATCCATTTTTTAGATTTGAATGTGATTTTTTTATAGTTGAAAAATTTAACACATGAGTTGATTCGTGGAAAAATTTAAGTCGAGTTAGTTGTAAATTTGATCTGATTTCTGCATCGATATTATGATAAATTACTTGAAAAAATTTGTTGTGTTAGTTTAGGTTTAAGACCTCCTTGTAGATTTCACACGGGAGGAAAAAATAAAGCTTTAATGTATGTTGAGATATGTTTCAGTTTTTTCTTTCATTATCCAGTTCACAACCTTCACGTGTGCGAAGGCCGCAACGCAACGCGAACAATTCATTTTGTGGAATCGGAACCTCATAATCTATCCGAATCTACAAAAAAACTGGGTGCAATTAAAATTAATTTTGATGAAAATCGTTCAACGAATTAAAATATATCAATATGGCGGCCAAGATGACAGTTCATGGTTGGGTTAATGAGATTTGGCATATATACGTTGTTTCAGATTGATTGCTATCTCAGTAGGCATTGGAAGTATATGGTAAAAGTCGCTTTAGCTTTGTCTAGTTCTAAAACGTTTATTGTTTTAGTCCCAAGTCATTGTGACATGTCAATTAAAATCAACCGCGAAGTTTTTTACTGTCGTCTAAACTGTCATGTTTCTGTCCACCTAGATAGCTTTTGGGAAGAAAATCGTAATAAGCACCTATCGACGCAAGTTTTAAGAATCTGTACGTGTTACTTATACAGTTACTGTTGTTCCTGTTACGTTATACCTACTGTTACTGTTGTGTTGTTCCTTAATTGGTTTTGATTACCTGATAATTTTCACGCCAGTTCGTGAAAATTATCGTGTGGGGACCCAGTTCGTTTATCTGCGAGAGAACGTGAAATACTTTGACGCTGTTACGAAAAATTCTTCAGAGATTCCAACAATGCAGCTACTAGCATTTAGCGCGTTGCTTTGATCTTTAGTAACGTACTGCACGGTCATCGGTCAAACGCATACTGGCAAAAAGAAGCCAAGGTTTGTCACTACTTACAACCAAAAAGTGGCCGTGGATCCCTGAGCCCAGTCGAGAAAAAAATCAGCCAGGCGTTCTCAATCAAAAGAGTAGGTACAGTCACAGGGTACAGTACAGTATGTTGTGCCATATCCTACCAGATTTCGTGCTTCTGTCTTCACTAAAAGGCTCAGTTGAAGTAGAACAGCGTAACTCGGCTTTAGAAGCAGATGTTCCTTGATATCTGATTCCTCTCAAGGCCATGGAGTTTGCTTTACTGCATTACTATCTACCTGTGTGATATGTGCACAATGTTGATTGAGACTGTGGCAAGAACGAAATCCGCTGACTCCCCAGGTGCCTATTTTTTTAGTCCTGAGATCAGAAACAGAGACGGTTCGACATCAAAACTGCATGTATCTTTCTTCAAGTGCACCTTGAACGTGGGAGTACGTGATACTCGATAAAAAACTGAAGAAATACTTCCTGACTGAAAGGAGTGAAAGATCTGACTTATAACCTGAAAATAAATAATGAAGTTTCCATGAGCTTTACATTTTTGATTGACGTTTTTTGTAACTAAATCTAAAGCTGCATTTAGATTTTCATGACCTACTGGGATAGCAATATTTCTGAAACAACGTATAGCCTCCGAGGCTTTTTTTTCTAAGCCTACTACTTCCAAAATTGTTAGATACGATGTTCGCGGGAGACCCTGACCCGGATAAGCCACAAACCCGGAAGATTACGACTCGAGTAAATCGCAAACCGAAGTAACCGTACAATTGGCGGAGGAGCCCTTAGAGGGCTTGCCGGATTCATAGCGAAGCTGCTGGACTTTTCCAGAGCTCTTCTAAAGTTGAAGATGTGTGTACGTACCAAGGAGGAGAAAAAAGCTGTCGAATGGTTGAATAAAATAGGGGGCATTCCATTTAAAAAAATGACTTACCTATGACATTTTGAAATTTGAAAAGGTCGAAAAAAAATCTGAACACCCTGTATCACTGATTCTGGAGTTTTTTATCATGAAATTATTCACCTTCTATTTGACTATGATTGCAAAAAACAAGGCTCCTACAATTTTTCAAAACGAACCTTGAAATTACAAAAAATTTCAATTTTTACATCTTTAGTTGGTAGCACTGCCACAAATTGAAAAAACAAAAATATGCTTGTAATAGAGCTTAAAAAGTTGAACAAGAAAATGAAATCAAAAGTGGGGCAAAAAAAATCTTCGTTCTTGTTATAGCGCAAAAATGGAACATCCTGTATAGTTGAAAATAATTTCACTGGTTAGAACTTTCCAAATAAATAATTGTATGTTTTACACCTTTGTCTCTATCTAGTAAGGGGAGGGCGCTAGGAAAGCCCGACGCACTGTTCCAGGACCCTGTATACTTGAAGACCTGCGCACGAGCTGCGAGCAAAGGGAGCCGCCTATATGGGAAGGTCTATAGATTGGCCGTCAGCTATTCTGTAGTTATTTTCCATTCACGTCGTTGAACAATGTCGCTCGCTCTGGCGCCGGATGTGCCCATGGGTTATCTGCAATTCTGTGTTTTTTTATGTGAGCTTTCAGTTTCAAAGTTCATTTGCGCTAGAAGGGATAGACGAAGCTAGAATGTGCATCTATTTAGAACTTACCGGGTGCGCCGTCAAGCCTGTTAAACCGAGACATACCGCGTGTGTCGTTATATGCAGTTTCCGACAATATACCGTCCGTTTTTTATTTTAGGCCCCAGCCCGTAGCACCTTTATTATGGGTTTCACACCCAATATATCATATATTTTTGAAATCAGAAAAACAAAATCTTTCGATTGATGGTATGTCAAATTATTTTTGACAGATGTCATTTTTTGACAATTGTCAGAATAGTACTTGTGATATATCATTTTAAAGCCCATAAAATGATTCAGGTATTTTCGCCCGACAAATTTCCACCCGACAGAATGTTCGCCCGACAGATTCTCCATTGTTAAACGTTTGGTATCACTGAGTGGAAAAGCATTGAAAGTATGTGGCAACAGGGCTTCAGTTGGGCACGTGGCCGTGAATGGGCCGTGGCCCCCTGGCACGTAGTGTTTTGTTGACGGTGTTAGACGAGCCAGCCAACACGGATTTTTGATTTTCCGGGCCAACCAAGAAAGTTGCAGACATTGCATCATGTTCGCCCGACACTATTTCGAATTGGAATCCTTCATGCCCAATTGCGCAAAAATTGGTATATTAAATTTAAGTTCGGTGAGTACCAAATGCCGAATCAAATGTTTAAAACCGAAATAAAATGCAAATCCTATTACTTCAAGGAAAGAACATGATGGGAATACAGCATAATAGCTTACATTTATTTGTTTACCGAGACAAACTTGGGCTAACACACTTTTCGCTTAGTTCCGGTGCAGTGTGTTCTACAAGCCAAAATAAATGCTGTCCCACTTGGTTTTGGTGTCTTGGAGCTATATTTTGTATTCTCATCATCATCCTTCCTTGATCATCCTGAGCATTTATAAGTTCATAAGCCACTTGGAGAAATGCTTGTTATATCTTCAAAACCGATGTATCAATAAACCTTTCTTTGTTGCAGGTGACTTAACACTAACATTTTGGAAAACACAAAGCCGACAATGGAGCTATTAGCCAAGATGTGAGAATTCGGCCTGACCAGCGTGTTTGCTGAGCCCTCAGTCCCTCACAACACCAGGATAATAAGCAGTAATCAACATGCATTGACAACATCTTTGCAATGACATGAGTGGAAACCTAGGAGGTGGAAACAAAGTGGAAAGGAATGAAGACAACATGGAACCTCCCATCTCTGGCCATCTATCTGGCACAAGCCATACAAATCAAGACCACTGTGTATAATAAACAACAGCTGACAACAACAATAAGAGAAATGTATTGGAACAAACCTGGCCACAACACTTCATTAAGCCAACTTTGGTACCATATATGGATGGAACAACAACTGCAACATCTGAAGAATCATTCACCAGGTTTCAAGTCCAAATTCAACTCAAACACTACCTAAGAAATCAGAAAGCAACCACCACACATTCTATTGTTATCCGAGAGGTGGCAGCAAAAGAGACTTTGAAAATGGTTGGAGGCATGAAGTCATCACATTACAATAAGGATGTATATGCATCAGTACAGACTTGTTGGAAGTAGATGAATGGTTCGAGGCAAACAGGCTGAAACTCAATCAAGGGAAAACAAAATACCTTACTTTTGAAATCAAAGGTACCACTCAAAACGCCTTAAATTTCTTTGGACTGCACCTACAACAAAATCTAAAATGGTTGGCCCACATCAATAGACCAAGCACAACTCTGTCCTCAGCCATTTTTTCCATTCGAAGACTGAGGCAAATAGGAACCAGAGAAGCTGCCCTTACAGCGTATCATGCAAATTTTCATAGCATTGTGACATGAAATCTTGCTGTGGGGAGTTTCTCCAAAGATATACAAGATCCTCATATTGCTGAAGAGTGTAGTCAATTAAGACTAAATGCAAAAAATGTAGGAGATTCGGTAGCAGGAAGCTGCTTTCATAGTTGAAGCTGTTGACAAAAAATGAAGAAAAATTATGTACCTACCCGATCAACTTGAAAAAAAACTTGAAAGTTTGTTAACTGACTGCAGGTTCCACCAAAAGCTTTATAAGCGACTTTAATCTGAGTTAGATGTTATGACACAGCATGGCCAGTTGCTTAGCAACTAACTCAGATTTAAGTTGAGTCTCTCATAAACTTTTAGCTGAACCAGCGCCAGCGGTGAGGGAGTTTATAACAAGATAGACGAATTTCTGAGTGACAGATTTACTGTTACGCCTGAGTCATAAGGCTGTGATTGTTCTATATCTATATATTATCTACTTATATTTTATGTTATACTTTATTATATTTATTTTATTTTGACGTGCTAATAACAAATTGTATTTTGTTCTGAAAAGCTTAAACTTAAATATATCTTGCTATCATCCGGTAATTTTTTTCTTGAAGTACTTAACTGGGTTTGCATTTTATTCCACGTTATAAATTTGATTGAATTTGATAACAGCTTTGTGATATCGGACATTTAGATGATTTATCTGGGATCCGATCTATGTTGAAAGAGTCTTCTTTTAGTCTCTTGCGTCACATCCTTAAATCGCCATTGTTATTTTACCTACAGCAAATCACGGGAAAATTGGGAAAAGAAATTGTTGGGAAATGACCAAGAACCAGTTACATATTGCTTAAAAAAAAATTGGTGAAAATCTATTTACGGGATCAAAGGTTGGAAAATTTGGAGTTTTTCCAGGAGGGAGGAATCAAAAACCGTTGGTCCAATGTCAAAAATTCCTCCTTCCCCAAAAATAATGATAAACGAATACGTTTATCAATAATTGATCATATACATTATAACACCTATGAATAAAATATACTAATTCAAAACACATCAAAAAGTAGCATAGGTCGTATATCGTATATCCCAGATCTGTTTACCAATTTCCAACCAACTCTGCTCACGAGTTTCAAGTGGCGGAGCTCAAGACCAGGGAATCAAAAAACGAATGCAATACACTTTCGATTTCAGTCGGAATATTTCGAAAAAAGTTCCTCTCCCGAGTAAGTTTGTCTCATTCCTCAGGCAAGGATTTCTTCTCCCTATAGAGCCTAGCACCGAACGACGCGTCATTCTGGTTAATGATGGCCAATGTTCTGATCAATGGCCATCCCAATCGAGTAATCAATGGCATGGGAAAACTTTGAAAATTCGTAGCGTCCGACCGGGAAATGGTGGAAATCCTGGACTACAGACTAAAATTTCATGTTTTAGTCGTGTTTCTTCATGCCGGAGAAAATCTGAATTTTCCGGGAAAACTTTAAATCTGCCTTTTCCAAATCATTTCATTGTAAATATCGTCAATTAAAGCTTCGTTTCAAGGTTGGGATCCTCGCACTTCAAAACTTCCAATTTTGATGTTATATAATTTTTAAACTTGAGGAGTCGTTTATTATGCAGTTTCACAATTCGTTAATGGTAGAGAATAACAGATCAATGGATCATTATCCTTGCCATGTCAAAATTCCACTGCGAGTGGATTTGTCGTTTTCTTGAAAACGGTTCTTTATTCCTTCCAAAATCCCTTTGGGAACCGTTCAAGAAAACGACCCATCATATCCAATCGCAGAGAAATTTTCACATGGCAAGGATAATGAACCATTCTCTACCCAGTAAGGATTTGTGAATCCATAGCGCCTCAAATTCCAAAATTATAAAGTTGAGGTCAATTTGAAAAGAGAAAGGATATAGCGCTCTGCCTACTATAGTCATTCTCATTTACCTGCGGTCCTCGGGGCGCAGGTTCATCTAGGGCCCGATCGATAAGCGCTCCCGGTTAAACAGCCAATTGAACCAGTGGTTATTTAGTCTATAGGAAGACCTGCGCACGAGCTGCAAGTGAAGAGAACCGCCTCTTTATGAGAAGGTCTATATATACTTTATTGTTTTTCAGGAAGACGTGGAGCGCATATTTTCTAGTAAACGATCGGCGCCCTTGAGCCTTTGTTTTCAACAGAAATTTATCGTTGAGGTCAATTTGAAAAGAGAAAGGATATGGCTCCGAAATTTTGATTTTCTTTTTGTTTGGAAAATGTTTCGTTTTGATAGATGTCGAAAAAATGCATTTACATGGTTTATTCTGATAGGTAACATTTCACCCCCATGAAGAGGAAGAGAGGGTTCTGTACAAAAGCAGAAATAGCAAACAATCTATTTTAGTTTGGAATAACTTTTTTTGAAAGATTATTGCTACTGTGGGATAGTTTGGACATGACATATGTAGCCATAAACCATCATCGATCATTATTATGTTTCAGCCATATTCCATACATCATACATTGACCAAACCTCCCGCATGTTGATTTTTTCTATTAGGTATTCTATGGTCCGGCACTATTTAGTCTGTAGTGACTTTCAAAGTTCTGTCCTGTCCTAAAGTGTTCATCAAGTTTGGTGGAATACACAGGTGTCCCAGAAATAGCGCATCAACTCTCCAGTCGTACGTTGTAGCGGACCTTCCAGGGAACTTTACCAAGACTCAGCTGTCAACTGGTTGGCGTTTTTTCGCTAATGATGTTAGGTATAGTGGTGGCTACTGAAGAAAATGATGCCCAAGCGCGGCGGTGCTGAAGAAAATGGAATGACAATGCCCAACGCAGCAGCAAGGTGAAAGTATCTTCAATATTTCTCCCTCAAAAATTGAGATAGAAACTCAATTTTTTTTATACGGTGTACTGGAGTGTGTTAGAAAATGTAATACAGTTTTTCAATTATGTAAAAAAATACTTTTCTTTCTTGGTGACTTTTTCCAAAAAAATAGGCATATATTAAATTTTCTACGTCTCTCAAAATTATAAAACAGTTGAAATTTTTTTTGGTTGACAAAAAATGTCCCAGCATTGTAGCGAAAATCGTCAACTGGTTGGCGGTTTTTCGCTAATGCTGTTGGGAATAGTGGTGGCCACTGAAGAAAATGATGCTCAAGCGCGGTGGTACTGAAGAAAATGGAATGACAATGCCCACTGCAGCAGCAGGGTAAAATTACCTTCAATATTTCACCCTCAAAAATTAAGATGAATTTTTTTTTATACGGTGTACTTTCTTGTATACAGAGTGGTCCATCCTAGCGTAATTATCCCATAGCGGTCTTACCCGCTCGGTCTTACCGTTCAAGTAAAAAAAAAATGTAAGAAAAAAGTTACATATGGTTTTAATGAGACCTATGGCCTAAAACTATTTTCGGCAATCAGGTGCTCTATTTTGATGGAATTAACAAAGAGTCAATTTTTTTAAAGGGAAACATCAGATATTTTTTGCATTTTCGTGTTCAGCTTTTCCAATTGTCTTATGCCTGTATTTTGTTTTTAAATTGTATGGCAGTACTAGCAACTAAAAATTAAATACTGAAAAAATCGCATTTTCACAGTTTGCTTGAAAAAATTCACAAAAAATGAAAGTTTTTATTTTCAAAGTATCATGACTCATTTTTTTCAAATGGTCTCTACCACATTTAAACTTATTCATACACTTTTCGAAATACATAATCGGAAGTTTTTACGAAATTTGCATTTTTTTTTTGACTTTTTTCCCAAAAACTAGGTCGGCCGGTCCGCCATGATGAATAAGAGACAAAGCCAAATAGTATACTCAGCTGTCAGTTAGTCAGTCTGAATATTGTCGAACAAAGAAAAATGGCTTAAGCGCAAAAAGAAATCTAAAGTGGAATCCTGGACTGGCTTACATATAGTTACCAGAATATCATATCAATAATTTCCTCCCGCTCATCCTACATTACAGTAACACAAAAAAAATGGAGACATTATAAGACAGTTGAGAAAGCTGAACACAAAACTACAAAAAATATAGAGGCGCGGCCTTGGTAAACTTAAAAAAGTTTATTACTGAATTATTTTTCCAAAATTACGAAAATAAAAAGGGGTCGAAGGACCAACTTTTGACCCTCGATCTTGATATTTATTTTATTTAAAAATAAAAATCATACTTTTTTTAAACATTTTTCTGAATATATTTTTCTGGCACTTTTGGAGCATCTCCCTACCCTGCTGTTCAATTTTCTACTCCAAACTTGCAAACACCTGTAGGTAAGTATACCTATTTCAGAACGCGCGGGCTTTGTTTGATTTTAATTTTTTTGAAATTGTTGTGAAGGGAATTAGAAGACTTTCAAAATGATGTGCAGTTCGACCTCTATTCCCATTTGAAATTCTTGAAAGGGTATAGTCACCCTAATACCTAGAAGGGTGGACGGTCGTGGAACGAATAAGGGAAAGATATATATTATGAGAATAACGTGTGTCTTGTGTTAGTCAAGAAGCCCCTCAAAAAAGCAAATCGACCTCTCGTGGCAGCTTTTTCCTCGCAAAAAAATTGTGCAGCGAGAAATTGGAGGTGTGGGTGGGTCCTTTTTGAAAAATCACCTGTATGTAAAGTTAATAAACGAAAACAATATAAAAGCAATATCGGCAAAAGCCGAAGCACCCCTTGGTCTATTGCCCCTTAGGTATTTAAGTTTGGTGTATTATTCTCATCATATGCGGGGGTTGTGTGAAATAAAACCCACTGGAGCTTTCGAGTGCTTTTGACACTCAAGTCCACCTTGATCTTTTCATCCATCTAAAACCCATAGATGGATAAACGCAAATAAGATTTTTGGGTTTTGGAAACCTGCCCCTGAAACTGGTCTTCCTCCGTGGTGTTGGCCTTGGTCACGTGACGGGTATTTTCGCCCGACACATTGCCTTGTTGCCGTCCCTTCAACAAATGCATCCTTCCCGCTGAATTTCGAGTCAAAATGTCACAATGCTGCCAACAGTCTAACATTGACTTTCGTGTCGGGCGAACCTAGTGTCGGGCGAAAATACCGCAACCCATAAAATTCTGAGGAAAACTGTGTTTTCATTTTTGGAATAGAATGTCTTTCACAGCTTCTAGAGGTCTTCAAATATGAAAAATTGCTGAAATTCAGAAATACTCAATAAGTACGTAAGTGGGTAAAACAGGTATTTTCAATATTGACGAATGATAATAATCAATAAATATTCACAATGAAACGAAAAATGTCCTGAAGAAGTTACTCAAAATGACCGTCTCCTTGTTCCTTGAATTAGAGATTCGACGACCGGTGAATTGGAACTACCAGCTCAACGCGATGATATCCGAGGTGGCCAGGCATGACCCCCTCGATTTTTTTTATGAGCCTATCTGAAAGATGAGGTGTTTATAGAATCTCCCGCTAATTTTGACGATCTAAAATCAGAGTAATATCATCAGTTGATATTAAAAATACCTATTAATTATTGAGCAGGTATTTCTGAATTTTAGCAATTTCTCCTATTCAAAGACCTCCAGAAGCTGTAAGAGACATCATATTCGAGAAATGAAAAGACGGTTCCCCTTAGAATTTTATGGGCTTTAAAATGGTGTGTCACAAGTACTATTCTGTCCATTGTCAGAAAATGACATATGTCAAAAATAATTTGACATACCATCAATCGAAAGATTTTGTTCTTCTGATTTCAAAAATATATAATATGTTGGGTGTAAAACCCATAATGAAGGCGCTATGAGCTGGGGCCTAGAAAAAAAAACGGACGGTATGTTGACCCATTATTGGTAGGTGTATTGTAGGTGGAGGGTTTAGCAACCGAGAAATAATGAGGGAGAGATAAAAAGAATGATCGGAGGATGTCTTTCTTAATAGGTGTATCAGTTTGACGTCTCCAAGAGTTTTTGAATATTCATATAATAAGGAAAAACCAAAATTCCATTACTACACGCTCGCACTGTATGTCAGTCTGGTAAAATTTCTATTACTAGAATGACAAAATCCCCACCTTATAGGCGGGTACTTCGATATGTATTCCAAATAAAATACTATAAGGGCTAGATTTCAAGATGGAGATACGCCCGCGGAAGTGTAGCGTAAGTCCGGTCACTATGGCAACATAACACAATCCGACGCTATGATTGGCTTATCGATGCTGTAAATGAGCGGCGCGTCGCAGACTTGAAATTCAGCTCTGAGTGTATTATATGTATATGATATATTTCTTTTATATGTGTAATCCGGAAACATCTACTTGGAATTTTTCAACACAAAAATCACATTGAAATGGCGTCCAATCCTAACTACCTAACAGAAGTAGATATATCCCATACACTTTCTATTTTCAATAGATTAACTTTTTGGAGCAAAAATAAAGTGACAAGCTGGACCGCTGGGAGAACAGGGCCGATGGCCGCTTATAGTTTCGCTCCAAAACTTTGCAGGTACCATCAGCCACAGTCGTAGCCCCCCAGCTTGTCACTTTCTTTTTGCTCCTTTTGTAGTTGTAGTATTGGACTCAATAAGGGAGCAGTTCCTCACGAGCCCAAGGGATTTCATGCCAGTTAAGTACGACTTCGGGGCTACCTATGAAGTGGTCGTAAATGACCGCTAGGAAAGCGCCCGGAGGGTGGCCCGGCTGCAAAAAAACAACATGATCTGGTACACAGACGGATCCGTAAGAGAGGAAGGAGCCGGGATAGGCATATATGGCCCGAAGTATAGGGAATCACCTCGGGAATCACTGCCTGTGGGAAGGTTTCTGTCCACTCTACAAACCGAATTACTGGCGGTGGAGAGGTGTGCCCAGGTATGCCTATCCAGACAGTAGGTACAAAGGAGCAAGAATTTGCATTGCCACAGACAGCCAGGCGGCTTTAAGGCACTTGGAGGTCTATGACTGTAAGTCAAAAACCACCTGGAACTGCAAAAAATCAACCATACAGCTGGCTGGAGAGCAACAAACTCACTTTAATGTGGGTACCTGCCCACCAGGGTATCGAGGGAAATGAAGAAGCGGATGCCCTCGCGAAAAAAAGAGCTCAAACAACATTTATTGGACCGGAGCCCACATGTGGGATGTCGTCATCCCTAATAAGGGAAGAAGTCGATAAATGGGAGAATAGGCAGATAGAGGCCTACTGGAAGAGCATTCCAGGCCAACGACAAGCCAAACAGCTTATTGCGCTCTCCAAAACAAAGACGCAGCTCATCCTGTCGCTCTCTAAGAACGAAATAAGACTACTCACGGGTCTACTCACTGGACATTGTGAAGTGAGATACCACCTGCAAAAAATGGGTAAGGAGAACTCACCTATTTGCAGGCTTTGTGCATCGGCAGATGAAACCACCGTGCACTTACTCTGCGAGTGCGAAGCACTGGCACAGAAAAGACTTACGACTTACGCTGCTGGAAGGTGTGAAACTGACACCCGCAGACATCAGAGGTGAGTCTCCCGAGGAAATCATCCGATTCGGTGAGGAGGTGGATTTCCTGGGACATTTTTAATAGAAGCATGGTCACGCACAAAAGATCTTATAGTGTGGTATTTCCACTTTGTTTTGTTTATACGTTGGTACCTGAAGTAGGTACGGGCGTTGACGTTCGTAGCGTTTGCCGATAGGAGAGGGAGATGGCGCTAGGCGGGCCGGCCGAGTGGCGAGTCGCGGGCGGACAGAGAGAGGAGAATCAGCTGTGGTGCGGAACACGTGATTTCAAGTGGTCCGGTGTGTGTTGTTTTTACGTATTTAAGGTCAGTTTTGCTTTGATTATTGTACCGTAATTTTGGCTTCCACCCACTCACCAAATCATGCATTTCGATACCTATTTTGTCCGTGAAATTATTGTAAATAACACGAAATGCTTTGTCCTCTTTGTTCTCCACGGGATTGCATAACCCGCAGTTTTTCCCCTTTGAAATCAAGGTGCTTCGCACAGCTTTGAATTTTGTGTAATTTATCTACTCCCAAATGATCTCAATGTTGACGGCAACAGCCGTAAATCTAGTGAGTGTGTTTTTTGCGCACTCATGACTTGACCTCAAGGCCGCGCTATCGCGCGTACTTCGAGGTTCCATCAATTGTTTTTTTTCCACAAGTTACGTCACAAACAGTAAGACGACAAAAAGAATCTCTGCTACGCCAAAATCAGCCGCTAAGTAGAGAACAGTACTTTTGATGATTCATTCTCATTTCATTGTTCATTGCCAGGTTATACCTGAAAGTAAACGGAGGAAAGAAGACTTTCACGCTTCTCCGTGTCCTGGGGGGGGTCCACCTTCTCGTATGAATCTGCCTTGTTGAATCTACTAACATTTTATTATTTGGGGGGGGGGGAGGAATTATGTAATCTCTTTTGCAAAATGTTTAACGTGATCCTTTGTTGTTCCTACTTATGATGCGATTCTGTAAAGGATGGCATTCTGTAGATACGCTGTTATTCAAAAGAAATCCTGTCGGCTATTGGTTTGCCTAGTGTAACGGAGCATTTGTGGAATGTTGTTTTTGTTGGGAATCGCCACATTAGTTTCCCATCCTTTTGCCGCTGCTTCAGACTCGGGTTTGTTTCTTTTTACTGCCCTGATTCGACGGGCATATTTATTTATAAACATATTCGGTAGTATCACGGAATCTCCTCACCAGGAATGTGTACGCTGAATGTTGGAACTCGAATGAAATATGAAAGTGTTCAATGATTGTGGTTGCAATTCGCATTCCTCGATAATACCGACAATGTCAATTCACAAGCTCAACTGTAAATGTCACTTATCTTGCATTTAACGAAAATAAGTGTTCACCTTCGGTAACGAATGTAAACACACTAAATTTTGAAGGAGTGCTTTCACTTCTTTTGCTTTTACCCCGCTCTGATCAGTACCTTGGACGGACTGTCCGGCCCTCTCACCGGCAGGCAACTGAGTGGGTTGATCCCACGTGTGTACTCCATCGAAAATAGGCTTCATGAGAATTCCTTGTCCATCCCATCAGGATATCATTAAAGTACATCTGACTCCAAATTTACCTATTCGATTCACGTTGGGGTTCCAATTCCAATTAAGTCGGCGACGAAGAGTGGGCCACAGGTTGGCTCGAGTCGTCGCACCCTTGCCTGTACTGTTTACTAACCATTCTTCTGTTTTGTATGTATGTTTCTGTGGGGTTTGCGATGGGTAACTTCTGGGGAATTTCGGGCGAATGCGTTATAGACACTTCTTTCTTCCAATTGCTTACAAAAAGTATGACCAACTTTAAGTTCTCTACTTATTCGCCTCTCACCTGTTTCTTGTTTATTTATCTACCTGTTTATATCTTATTTGTTTCTTGTTTATTTACCTACACTATTACTCATCATTTCTGTCTTGTTTATTTATCTACTTGTTTATCTATCATTTGTTTCTTGCTGATTTATTAACTTGTTTACTGATCATTTGTTTCTTACTGATTTATTAACTTGTTTACCGATCATTTCTTCATTGTTTACTTATCTATCAATTTGACTTTTGTTTCTAAAATATAAAATTAATTGCCGAGCGTAAAGTTTATTTTGTTGTCATGTGAATAACTTGTAAACGAAACAAACTTTCAAAGAGGTTCAAGCACCGATTCACGTTGACTTGATCAATGCAAACTGGAGTGACTTCTCTGTCACTTTTCATCATGACTCATTCACATTCAACTTTTGTTCAGATCATTTGGGAAGGGATTTTTCAGCTATCAACCAGGCTATACGCATGGGTTTCTTTGACGTGTTCTTCCCAAGTGTGCCTGTCAGCGAATACGTCACTTTTTCATTGCGATCAAATTGACAGTTTGACCTGTTTCATGATTTCTTGTTTTGTTTTGTTAATCTGATTTTGTGTTCATTTTATTGTTGTAAATTCCTGCATTGTCTAAATAATTTGTAATGACTTTTCTTGTTTCATTTGTTTGTGTTAGGTTGTTCTCCATTCATGTTTTGTCATTTTATCACTGTCAATTCCTTGTTGTTAGGTGTTTTGAGAAAAGAAACAAATTCATTCAAAAACTTTGCAATTGATTTTCAATAAACATTCATTTTGCTTGCATTTCATTCGCGTTTCATTCAAGAATCAAACCTCATCCCCCACGACACATTCTCATCTCGAGTAAGAACCCAACCAGACAACGTAGGTAAAATGCAAACGACGTGGGGAATGGAAGAAACAACGACGATCACTGCCAACATCGAAAGCGGGGGTACACTACAGAGTGGTGCCGTGACCTCGGTACACTACAGAGTGATGACGTGACCAGGATAATGGTGTCATCAACCAGGATGATACACTACAGCAATAACATCGAAAAAGGGGGTTACATTACAATAGGTCGCAGTGCAAAAAGGATCCTCCGAGACCAAACGACCACCTCTAGTCTACAATCTACAAGGGAGGTGGAGGATCCTACGATAAGAGGTCCCGCGACAGACATGACGACTTTTTTTGTCAAGAATGCGTTCAAATCCAGCGCGTACATGTATTACGAAATTACTATCAATTTCATTATCCATGTAATTAGGAGAGAAAAGTTGGAGTGTCAACACTCACTTTGGACTAACTAATTAGTGACTATCGAGCCAGATGGACCGAGCTCATCAACTAGGATATCAGTAGGTAATCCGATTCGAGATCATAATGATGATGATAAACAATGCAAGGTCCATAATTGAGTGCAGCCAATCAAATCTCGCACACAAATAATCTTTGCGTGATGGGCGGCGGCAGAGCTGAAGCTACAGCTGGAGGGCTGATGGGGGTAAATAACCATCAAGCAGTCGAGCGCCGCCCGAACTTTGACATGCAGCCCTCGGGGACAAGTCAACACTATTAAATGCATTGTGCATCAACTCCCCGAAGTTGGATAGAAACCTATCGTGTTCCTGATGCACGGCATTATTGTTTTATAATACGTACCTACCTAGTTGTATGCGTCTGCATACTCACTCGGCATGGAAATTTTGTTGACGGCAGGTAATAGCACTCAGATTGTCGTCGTCTTTGGCTTTGTAAAATGAAAAGTGACACAAACTCTCAAACTCACAAATAGAAACATATAGGATTCATAAAATTGACCTTGCTCTTAGCCCTATATCTGAACAGACTTCATGTTCAAATCTAAATTTTCACCTCAAAGCACCGACCTTCACTTCAAAGCATTTCATTTCTTATTGCTTTCTACGCAGCAAACATTTTGCGGTGTTTCCGTCGTCACCGTGCCTTAATCCTTAATCACCTGCCTGCAATGTTTCGAAGGGTTTACTTTGAAGCACACTTCAAACTTCATATTTCCTTGTGAAGTTGCCTTTGGCTTGTAGCTAATGTTTCATAATCATACAATCATTTACTCCTCTAACACATAGCTAGTCCAATAAGAAAAATTTACGGTATTTCTGATAAACATCTTGTGTATTCCATTTGGACAGGTTCTGGGTAGACAATCTCAAAAATGCTCAATTGGATTCATGTGCGGTAAGTTAGCAGGCCACACCGATATTTCGATATTAATTTGCTGTCTGGAGAGTAAGCTGTATAAGTCTAGTCCGATGAAAACAAGCTTTGTCGGGCATGAAGATGATATTTTGGCCTGTCTATGAAGATGTAAAGATGAAGATGAAGATAGAAAATTGTTTACACACATCAACATACCTATTATACATAGACCGACAGACAGACAGACATCATTCTGGAAATCGTCTTAACCGATGTTGGTCGCAGTGATCACCCTAAAGTCAAGGCAAGTACGATATTAATTTCACCAAATTAATGAAAGTGTCAGGTGTGCAAGATTGACTGCTGACTGGTACAAGTTGTTTGGAGTTATCAATATTATTCGCGTTTTCTGGTCGTGAAAAAATTGCAATCCTAGGTCAGATTAAATCAAACGTCACAAAGCAAGTTTGAGTGGTTTCACCTGTGCAGGTGCTTTAAATTGACTTTGAAGTTTTTTTTATCAAGGCCGGCCCTGGAAATTTCGAACTGCTTGATTGGGCGATGTGTCAATTATCAATAGTAGAAATAACTCAACAAAATAACTAACAAAATTTCAATCGAATCCATTGGATCGTTCTGAAGATATGGCTTATTTAAAAAATCGACAAAATACATGAATCACCCTGTAACTTCAAAACGAACAGCGTTAGAAAATTTTCAAAGCCAGATCCTGGTTTGCCTGGAAAAACTGGACCTACCCTCAGGCTATGTCCATTTGGTGGTGAATCACCCTGTATTGGTACAAGCGTTGCGGAATCAATCTCTGTGGGTTTATTCCTTGACAGAATCTTATCATTTAGGACTCTTTCGAAAGCTACAAGGATGTACTTTAGTTTGAACCAATTGGCATTTCCAAAATCGATTTCTTTAGCGCATTTTCCATCTTGATGAAAATCGCTATTGCAACCGCTTTGTCCGTCCGTCCGTCCGTCCGTCCGTCCGTTCCTCGAACTCCTTGCAAACTAGACGCCCTAGCTTTCTAGTTTTTTCGCTGTTACATAGCTGCCACTCCCAAAGCTAGGCTAGGCTATATTGGATGTCTATATTGCGCCGCCAACATAGAGAAAACCGCCCCCGATAAACTTGAAATAACATAATATTGCAATTTCTACCAGACCTAATGCTCTGGTGTTCTCATTTTATGAATAATACATAGTTGCCACTTATAAACGTAAGCCCAGAAACCTTCCGTCTTCAATATGCGCCGCCGACATGAAAAAACAACTGCTAAAAACCGCCCCCATTCACTTTAAAATGAAAAACAAACCCGAAGACATAGCGATCTGATTCTTTTGGTATATAAATAGCTGACTAAAAATGGGAAAGGATAGGCTACTTTTGGTTAGTCGCCGCCCCCAGATTCCGCCCCCAAACAATAAAAAGTCCAACTTTCACAAATGTTACTGATTGAGATGTTCCCTTGAACATTTAGAAACTGCCAACTCAAATTGTGCAACGTTTGCTCAGCCTAACGCTGCCGCTCCCACACGGCGCCCCCAAAGTAAGAGATAAATGAAAAACATGAACCCGAAGACATAGCGATCCAAGTTTTTCGCTATATGGATAGCCGACTGAAAATGGAAAAGGATAGGCTACTTTTGATATGGCGCCGCCTCTAACTTCCGCCCCCAAAAGAAATAAAGTGCAACTTTCAACAATTTTCACTGATTTAGCTAATAATGTTACCTCAAACATTTAGAAACTCTTGACTCAAACTGTGCAAAAATTTCTTTGCCAAACTCTGCCGCTCCCACACGCCGCCCCCAAAGTAAGGGATAAATGTTTGCCAAAATTGAATCTTTATAGATGAAAACGTTCGTCCTCATTGGGTAAGACTTGAGATATTTGTTCTCTAGGAAGTAAGTATTAAAAGATTGGCGTGGCCTGCTGGCTCTCCGGACATGAATCCAGTTGAACATGCGTCCAGAGCCCCAGAACCTACAGCTTACGGACGTCAAAATGTTTAATTCAAAAACAGGTTGTACCGTTATTGCCTGCCGGTACTGGTCGGCTAGTTAGGGCGTACAATAATAATCATTGTAATTATTAAATCTAATAGGAATTGACTGATGTTTCGATCGTTGATTGTTCATTATCTTCTAGAAATCCTGCTTTATCCAAATTATCAAGCAGGATGGAGGAAAGTTACAAAAATGGATTGGTAAAAACCCAGCGTCGGAGCATTCCAATCACGACTGGGTGCTTTCACGACCAATCCCACGACCGCATCTTGAATTTGCAATTAATTAATTGCAAATGAGTCCCGGCCGATATGTACGTAATAAGGGGGTAGATAGCGGATGGAATCGTTTCTCTCTCTACTTACTATACGGTCTTTTTGTAATGCAAATGAAGACTTCAATGACGGCACTTACACTAGAACGTTCGGAGTTTGCCCCATTCTTTCCGCCCTTCACTTAATGGAAACGGTTTATAAACGTTCGGGGCCCTCGGGACTGACGCGCAGAGGACTTCAAAGATTTCCTCGTGTACCAAAACTTTTGTTGTCAGATTTTAATAAGTGCTCGCAAGAGAGAGAGAGAGAGAGAATTCGCTTGGATAATTTCCACTCGACCATATACAGCAGAGTATATCCAAAGAAACAGTCGCCCTCAAGTTCATGGGTCCGACCGGCAGGAAATTCTGGAGTCGCTCGCGCGGAAGGTCCTTTCGATTGCGTCCTCCATCTCAATTTAAAAGAAATAACCCCCGCTGCTTGTTGTTCTTGGACGATAAATCTGAATTTGGGTCCGCACGACTAATTGAGATTCAACAGAGTTCTGTTAATTGGTACCTACCTCTACCTACTTCTTTTGCTGATTTCGGCTATTGTTTTATTGAAATTACCAGAGGTTTTGTCGGAAACAAAAAAACTTTAATTCAGCCCTGACGTTCCGATAATCGCCCAGAAAAGCGGACAAAGGAACACGATGAGAACAAGATAAAGACGAGCGAGTACGCATAAAATTGCCGTTTTGAAAATTAGGCCGAAACGCGCCTCTCCCGATCACAAAGCTGAAGAACCATTAACTTGAATTACTGGATGATGGTTTGCCGGTAGGAGAGATAATCGTGATTACTGATTACGATGAATAATGATAGTTTTACAGGCCCGGGAGTTCCTGGATTCTGGATCGATAGCTAAATGTTCCACCGTCATCCCAGATGTTCCCTCGGAGGAATCGTGAAAAATGATTTGCCACGGACCAAGGCCAAAGAGTTGAATTGGGGATTCCATTAGGCATCTATAGGTACCTACTCTAACTTACCTACCTATTTCTGATGGTAGAGTTGCGCCCAATATCTAGGTATAGTCTGTGCACCGATAGAACGGACTTTTACTTTCCCGGCCCCACCAACATGGAGGGAAAGTATTGTAATCGTGCAGAAAAAAAGTTTTGAGATTTCACCGGATATATCCATTTTGAGGTCCCCCAAGTCGATTAAGACCATTTCCAGAATGATGTCTGTCTGTGTGTGTGTATGTGTGTGTGTGTGTGTGTGTGTGTGTGTGTGTGTGTGTGTGTATGTATGTGTGTGATCTTCCACGATAACTGCCGAACCGTTTATCCGATCAATTTGAAATTTGATATGCAGACATGGTTTCGCCCTGGAATGACCGGATTAGTTTTTGGCTGACATCTGTCAAACATAAGTGTCACTATCAGAAAATGACAAAAGCTACATCTCACGGAACTTGACTTGCAATATGTCATTTGAAAGCCCTTGAAGAACTGTATTCAGAACAGTTAAAAGTATTTTCCTACCTGTTGTCTGTCAAATTATAAAAAATATCAAAGTCTGGAACTTTGCCATTTAATTATTCAAAATCTATAGGACAGATGTGAACCAAACCCGGCAGGAAGCAACATTACCAAAGAATCAAACTAATGCTGAAGTTGAAGTTTCCCACCGTTTTCCGGACAAGCGCTATGGATTTTCAAAAATTTTCCTAGCCGATTCCAGCCTCGCTTGCCTGTTCCTCGATTTTTGGCCTATTTAATTTTTTTAGCAACATAGCAACCAAACCGGTAGGTAACTACGTTTTTGTTACGAATCGTATCAATGTTAAAGTGACAACATGAACGCTGTTCTCGGCAGGTTCTCGGTGTTTTCTTTTGTATCTTCTTGCATCATTTGGGGCAACAGTGCGAACCGATCCTTTGTGTTGTTTGGGGCTCCGTAAACCCCCTTGTGTTTTCTGTAGTTTTAGCAACTCCAGTATGCTCATTCCATTGACGTATATGTACATGTACAAACTGTAATGTGTGCAGTTCCCTTATTTGATTCGGTACCAGGGCCCCATCCCCATGGTGTCTGCTGTTCAAGGCCCTGATGGGGCCCCCATCTGTGTCTATCAGATTTTGCCGTTTTAGGCCAAAACTGCGGCCTTGTGTCTTCTTGGGTTCGTTGAAGCCCTCTAGGCTCCTGGTGTCTACGGGTGTCTCTTGAAGCCCCACTGAGCCCCCCTTTTTTTTTAGTTTCCAGAACTATCGTGCCTTCAGGTGTGGTTCGGACCTAACTTCTTGCTGGGGTCGAAGTCTCATTTCAGAGGTCATCACTTGGGGGCCTTGAATAGCAATTAATTAGAACTCTGCTCCAGGTTTTCAATCCGCGACTGATTTTCACCGGTTATTTTCCAAACAATAATTTAGGTTGCATCATTAAAGGCAACAGTGCGCCCCGATTGATTGTGTCTTCAGGTGTTGTTTGGGGCTGTGTAAACCCCCTTGTGTGGAACTAGCATTGCATTCTTGAGATATCTCAACAGTTAACTACCTCTAGTACTAGCTTTTGAATTATATCATCGTCTTGTACCTACTTCATAATGCGATCGCGCAAATTAAACGGTTCTGCCACGATAACTACCGAATTGTTGATCGGATTAAATCGGAATCAGGTACGAAAGCATAAGTTCAGCCTGGAATGACCTGATTAGACTTTGGGTGAATGATTTTGATCGAAAGTCCTCAGGTGCCACATTGGGTTTAGGCTTGTCTGCTCAAGCTCTAAATTGAAGATAATAGAGTTGAAATTTGGCACACAGATGTAGAAAGTTTTCAATCAAGTTTGTGTAATTTCGTCATCATGTCTGAAGTAGAAACAAAAATTTTAATGAGGAACCTGTATTGCATTCTTCAGATTCCGCAACAATAAGCTTCCTAGTTCTTCATACATTACGAAATATTTTATCACCTTGGAAACCTAAGAACCTGTCATTTGTTCTGTCGGCCCGACAATGGATTCAGGATGCTCGCTAAACGCTCGACTCACTGGAACTTCTCCAATCAACTTCTCCATTAAGTCCCACTTTCCCGAAGGGACGCTTAGATCAAAATCATTACTGACGTCCCTGGATACCGCCGGGAAAGTTTTGTGTCGCCCCACAACAGATTTTTTGAATTTCAGTGATGTAACCTATCGCAAACAAAAGCACCAAAGACTGTAACAACATAGGCGCGTTTGGAACTAATATTAGTTTTGTTCGGTTGGCAGTCTTACCCGGGCAAATTATTCCTACGCCAAGCCAATGGCATTACATTCAGCGAGTTTGACACTTACGTACGATTTCTAACCTCCATTTCTCTATGATGTTTGTTATTTTTAGTCGGCTCAGCTGTTGTGAGTGTAGTGTGTTGTGTTATAAAATCAGCTTCATTCAAAAAAAATATTTTCTCATTCATTAAAATTGGTATTAAACTGGTGTCATTCAAAATTACCATAGCACTCAGCTGTGATTAGCGGAAATAAGCACCTCTTTCTAACTGGAATTTCAAATTTCGCGGGTAACGCTCGGGACTACTTTTCAAGCGGAGGAATCTGGTGGTCCTTTCTATCAGTGTATAGAGTATACCTACCTACATGCATATAATTGGCGAGTAACATTACCGATGGTGGCGCTGCTGATGCGCTTCGCATGTAAACAAACATGTCGGATAGGGCACGGATTGTTGCCCGCGCGTTCAAAAATCCTCATAATCTTATCAGTAGTAAGCGGTTTTTATTGTCCTCCAGACGTGGAACGTGGTTAATTAGTACCTATTGCGGTAGAACTCGAAAATGGCAGAAGCGCAATTGAGTGTTATGGAGGTTTTCAATCACTTGATGGCCTCAACGGATTCTCGATATACCTACCTATCGTGATGGGAGAGGGAATTCTAAAGTCACAATTTCTCGGTTGTGAGAAAGCGGTCGAAAGCGAACCCTATCAAGCATCAATTTCAACATAGACATATTTGGATTGTGTTTACAAACAAGCGCATGGTATGAATCTCTTCACGAGGAACTGGGAATGTAATTAAAAGAAATAGTAGTAGCAGTTCCTGTGAAATTGGAACGTTCAAATGCACTTGCAAAAGCAGGCCAGTCCGGGACATACTGACATACACATAAACATATCGCAGACTGTGCTTCTTCGATGCAGCCATAAAAAGTTCCCATTTTCAGCGACACTTCCCAGGCTTTTCTCGTGTCATATTTTCCACAGTGCCGAGTTTGTCATCTTGACTACCCAGCCTGCGTCTTTCGCTTTCGACGGGAAACGGTGAAAATGTAACTCTTCCTTTTTCCGGTTTCCACAGCGCGACTCGCACTCGGAAACACAACAAATTCTCCGCCACTTTTTGTCACTATCTATCTTGCCACCTTCCATTCTGATGCCACTTTTGCTTCCCAGTCGTCGTACACGTGCCACTCCTATTTAAAAATGGAATGCTTTTGCAACCGACGACACCTAGTATATTCAAGATAATGAAACATGCGTGGCTCACGTACTTTGTTGGAAAAAATTAACGCCGCGTTAAGTCAGATGGGGTCAATTGAAGTCGCCAAACACCGCAACGCTCATAAGAGCCCATACAAATCTGAGGTTGATCCGTGCACAAACGTCGTTTACACGTTGGCCGTCAGATGGCGTATTCGATCTTGAAACTCGCCAATACTATTGGGTGAGTGTGTATGCACCTTACTGTGAGGTACTTACTAGACTAGTTTGGCGTTAAGAAGACTCCACATATTGTAACGGGTTTGCGTTGGGTACCTGCGTTGATAGCTGAGAGGTAATTGTTCAAGATCACACACTGCATCTACTAATTTACAAATCACATAAATTGTCGCACTTGATATCGCTCTGTTTAAGTTCGCTAATGCGCTCACTAACGGATGGTCGCTGTGAATCAATACGTGACCTACTTTCTGGCCATGTCGTTAATATATACTCGCGTCCTGTATCCAAGAATATTGCAGTTTCTTCCGAAAAGATCTCGCAGATTCTCACCGCTTCCATTGCCGTTACAGTCAGTATAATAGATGTTTTCATGAGGATTTTGTGTTTCAGTGGGCATGCGCAAGATTTGACAGTTCGGGTCGGCTAGCACCAGAGGTATAGATTGGGGAGGATGATTACAGGGCCGCTATTCTTGAATCGTGTGAGAAAAGTCCCTGGGAGTTTTATGCAATCCACGATAAATCGATGTAGCGAGAGTTGCCTAAAACCATGTGAGAATGGTTCTCGCCTATTTTAGAATAGACGAGAAAACTCACATAGTTGGCACCATTATACGGCGTGAAGTGTTATGGCGGGCGGCGGCTTCGGGTGAGGGTTCGGAACACGTACCTAACGGGAAGTGGACAACTACGAAAGGAACCGAATCGGCCATTTTTTCTACACTTCAAGAATACATGTTTCGGACTGGCATGGGATTTTGTCACACGAGTGGGTTGCATTTCACCCGTGTGAGTTTCCCACACGATTCAAGAATAGCGGCCCAGACCTGCGTGAGTCTGGCAAGCACATAATATTTGATTGCGTTAGCTTAGACACTGCTCCCTTACATCAGTTGAAGTATGTTTGGTTGTCTACATCTGAGTGTGGTTTCCAAATTTGTTTTGGAATTTACTAGACCATTCAATATTCAATGCTAAAACGCAATAACGCATTTCATTTCTGTGATTCTGTGTTTACGCTTGTTTGTGTAGTCGCAGGTCGTAGTTCAGAGTTCAGCATTATTCTGTGGTTCAGCTGTTGTAAAATTAGCGAAAAGGTTAGTGTTTTATTCACAGGATCACAGGCCATAATTCTTACTCTAGTAAAGAGATGTCCACTAAGATTTGACTAGGAAAATGCGAAGGTTACTGTTGTATGTTGTGTTGCCTATTATTATGCTCCAAGCTTCATCGAAATTCGAAAGTAAAATGAGTACATACCTAGGTGCATCTCATCAGATTACCTTGTTATCAAGTGCTAGGTTAGAACGGTCAATTAGAACACCAAAATTGCAATAGTGACTTTGTGAATATCTGGAATGGAGTTTCACTGATCTAAATTGAAATTTTTGAAAATATTCCCGAAACATTTCAGTTACTTAGGTATATTTTTTTTCTTCGAATCAGCCAAAGTGTGCCAAACAGTTGGAGAATCGCCTCGGTGATCGCATTTTATAGCATGTTTTATGGTGGCCTCCGAATCTTATATCAGATTTTGGAAAGATGAAATTTCAAGCTATGAAATGTTAATGATCTGAAAAATTGATTTCTTTTTCATTGTGTGTTAATAATAATGGATTGTACAATAATGGATGATAAAGTAATGTTGAGGATAAAATATATTTCAAATAATTTTAAGGGTGGGTATTCATTCTTTGAGATTATTCAATTTTCGAGATTATTTGATCTTCAAGTTTATTCAATGTTCAGGACCCCCTGACTTTTAAGTTAAAGGCGCGCTTGCGCGCCTTTATGACCTAGTAATCCACAAAAAAGTCTCTTGGTGCATAATGTGCCCCAAAATGATGTGCCCCAATTTTTGATAGCGCTCCACAGCCAAGTCGAAAGAGATGCATACATGACATCAAGGGATTTCCTATAGATCATTTAATCCTCTTCAAGCTTGTTTGTGCACATTTTTCATATTTATTACGTTTATTTCAGTATTCAATGTGGAAGCTGGAAGTGCAAATCGCTATTTTTCAAGCTGTTCTTTTTTTTTTAGGTTTCTTGAAACGGTGTGGAATAAAACTTTGTTTTATTAGATCCAATTTTTCATCCTCTAAATTGTCATATTTTTTCATTAAGTTTGAAATTTTTGTAAGTTTTCCGAAAGAATCACTTCATTAACAGGACTGTCGCGCAACTTCGAACGTTGTTCACGGCCAAACTAGAAGAGCTTATAATTGGACTCGAAAATTCTCTCATGGAGCATCCAATTTTCTGCAACTTTGTCAAGCACAATTTTCAGATATCTCTTGTCGTTCTCGCAGCATTCAAGAAAGAAGGTCACACGGACAGTTTTTTCACTTTACTAGACCGACGCGCAACTTTGACTGCGATTAACATCTGAACTAAAGAAGTTAGACATATGCTCCTGGAGACTTTTTTGTAGACTACTGAATTCCCTACAACTTTGTACCCGATAGTTTTCACACATCTCTCACTGTTCTCTCACCGTTTCAGAAGAAAGACAGCGGTGCATGTTTTTAGCGCACTTCTCCAAACGAGAAGGCGCTTTTGTCCTCGCTTTGTCCGTCCGTCCGTCCGTCCGTCCGTCACAGCATCTAGTCCTAGACGAAAAGGTTTTTGCGAAAAATTTTCACTCCAATGGGTAGCTCATGACCTTGTATCCCGAACCAAGAAAAATCTCGACAAAATAATGATAAACAATTACAATAATAACAAATTAGTGTGACGCGGCATTGCCGTTGAATGCTGCATTTCAGAAACCGGCCTGGCCTGATCTCGAAAGTAGCGATGGGCGCCGCGCCGCCGCCGACCATATTTTGAGTGCCGCCGCCGCCGACGTAAGTCAAACGGCGCGCCGGCGGCGACGCCGCCGGCGCGATTTTTGTTTTCATTTATTTCAATTTTTTTTTCGTTTATTTAACGTCGGCCTATTTCCGCAACGAGGTCTAACACCGACGTCGGTGAATGCTCGCCTCCACTATACCGCTGTTCGTGCCGAAAAAAGAAAACAATTGCCTTGCACCCTGGTCTGTAAAAACTGTAAGGGTGAATGTTCAAATAGAAAGTCAAGTTCAACAAACATCGGTAATCTATTTCTGATACTCAAATACCTGTTTTTGAATTGCAGCAATTGATCCCATGACATAGAAGAGAGTAACAACATCCAAGTTCAAGATGGACATGTTTAATTTTGTTTATTGGAAGATATATGGTTGGGAATTATATCTTTTCTGATTTTATGGAGCACAATAATTCTGATGGTGTGCAATGTTGATAAATTTTTCGAAGACTGAATGTTTACGTGTCATTGCTTTTTGCTATTTCCACCATCAACAATACCTACCTTATCCATAAGTACCTACCTTATCCATTGGGTAGTTTTAGTTACTTCAACCCCGTAACTCAAATCGTATTTTACCTATCATAATCGTACTCAGCGACCCAGAAAACATTGAAAAAGACACCCCACACCAGATCCTTCGTTGCTTTCTGAATTCGACTCATTTCTTCCACAATGGCGCTTATTTTTCGACTTCCGGTGGCCGGATCGTGAGATGGGTACTAAGGTTAGAGGCAAGTTGCTCTATGTCGACATCAAAAACGTATTTGTAGCGTGAGGAATTCTTTTCAAGGTTTTTTCCTATTTTTACTCCCCCCCCCCCCCTCTCCCAAATTTTGAAACCGCATGGAAGTTTTTTTAGGAACTACGGGCTAAATCGTTCAAATCGGTCTTGAGAGCAACTGTACTAAATGACTTGCTTAATTCATTGAAATTAAATGCGTCTTCATGCGAACCACGGGCACTTTATGAGTCCTATGACGCCGATCACGCCGACCGCGCCGCCGCCGAATGACAGGTCGGCGTGTTCGCTGGCGGCGCCGCCGCCGCCGGTGTTTTTAGTGACACACGCCGCCGCCGCCTAGAATGAGGTCGGCGCCCATCTCTACTCGAAAGTTATCACATGCGATCAAGTACCCGTTCTTTTCGTTTCGTGTGACTTAGTCCAAGCGATTTACGATTTGATGGATCAGAATCAGATAGTTGTAGGAATTTTCTTCGATCTTTCTGTAGCGTTCGATACAGTCAGTCCTCAGTTCGTTTGTGATAAATTGAATAGCTTGGGTATCCGGGGACAGGTGAATCGGTGGATGGGTTCCTACCTGAGCGATCGGAGGATAGTGGTAAATGTTGGGAATGCTGTCTCGGAAGAGAGGCCAGTCATCGTGGGGACTCCTCAAGGTGGGATTGCGGGCCCCACAATTTTTTTGATTTATGTGAATGATTTGCCGGATCACATGGGCGATGTCAAGGTGTGCATGTATGCCGATGATACATCGATCTTGGTTTCTGATAGTAACATTGACTCGCTAAACGTGAAGATATCTTCGGCTTTAGAAAATTTTGCGGAATGGTGTAGGAAAAATAACCTAATAATAAACCTTAACAAAACCGAAATTGTACAGTTTAGAAACAAGTCAAGACCTCGAGTTGATTTGCGCGCAGGTATCGGTGGCGTTGACCTATTGCCGGTACATTCTGTAAAGTTTTTGGGAACTGTGATGGATCAGCATCTGGACTGGGGTGAGCATGTTGATGGGGTGTGTACTAAACTGAATAGAAGCTACTACATGCTGAAAAGTCCGAAAAACAAGTTGGAAAGGAAAGATATGATTTCTGTCTATTACGCGTCGGCGTATCCGGTTCTTAATTACAGCATAATCTGTTGGGGACGGGCGTCTAACGTGAGTAGAGTTTTTGTATTGCAGAAAAGACTGATAAGGCTCATATTCAGCATTCCATACAGAACATCTTGTAGAGAGGTATTCAAGGAGAACAGATTACTCACTGTAACGGAAATTTATATTTACAGCATCTTAAAATACATTTACAGGGAAAAATCAAATCTTAAGCGCAACCGAGACTTTCACGATCACTTCACCAGAGGCGGGCGAGATGTACGCGCAAAGCATCATACGCACTCTTTTTACGAGAGATCGCCGCAGCACATGGGCATTCATTTGTTTAATTTGCTTCCGGAATCAGTCAAGAATTGCTGCACAGAATATGAATTCAAACGAAAAATTAAACAATTCCTACCGAGAGGATGTTACACCCTTCAAGAGTTTTTTGATATGGGCATGTGAGAGGTGCATGTAAGCATCTTGTGTTGATATATTTTATTTGTTTTGTTTTTCATGTAGTGTTTACTGTTATTAGTCTCCTTTACTTTTATATAGATACATATTTACACGATAACAAATTATTATTTGACGTATTTTAGACAATGTACATTGTATCAAAAAATGAATAGACTGATTTGATTTGATTTCATTTTACAATAATACATATGGGGAGTTATATTTAAAGGAGGATTTGAACTTCGTTTTAACAAAAATACCACATCGGTGCGAGGTACGGGTCAGTACTTATGAATTTTTGAAAATGACTCCGAAGTTGCGGCTCGGCCGCAAATGATTATTCGTTGTTTGCTGGGGCTTGGAATCTTCTTCTCTGAACGGGATAGAATGCTTGACAAGAAAATTTCAACTCAAATATGAGTAACTCATGATCTTGGTACACGAACCAAGAATAAGCTTGCCGAAATAACGATAAACAATTACAATAATAACATTTGAGTGTACCGCGGCGTCGCGAAATTATTGCTGAATTTCACATTTGAATGTAAGAAATTGAGGAGCTTGTGGTGTGGTTAGTTAGCGCGTTCGACTACCACTCCAGAGGTCGCGGGTTCGATCTCCGCCGGGGACGGATTTTCGGCCTCGAAAACAAGCTCCTTGGTTTAGTTGGAATGCTTGCTAAATGCAAGACGCGCCGTGTGTCGCATAGCACGTAAAATACGAACGATGGTGCCGACCCCATGCGATGTTGGTGGTCGTTAAAAATCCCTACCCTGTGTTGGAACACACAGGGGTTCGGCAAAATTTCCGGTATAGTGGAGGAAAGCATTCACCGGCGTCGGTATTAGGCCTCGTTGCGGAAATAGGCCGACGTTAAATAAACAAATAAAAAAAAAAGTAAGAAATTGGGACATGCGGAGAAGTACGTATCCTTATGGAAATACACATGTGCGGGATTATATTTGGAAAAGAATTTGAACTTTCTTTTGAAAAAATCTCCACTTCGATACGACCCCCGAGCGCCGAATTATAAGTTATTAATTTTTGAAAACGACCGCAAAGCTACGGCTTGGCGCAATTGAAAAGCTGTACGACTCACTACAGGCGTGTGCGTGTTTTGGTAGCGCATAGTCGCATAGAGTAAGATAATGACGCTTCATATGGCCAGTTTCTTTCTTTTAATTTTTGATGTTTTCTTTATGGCGCATCAATTGCAAGATTATTACCGCAGGAACTGTAATGTTTGTTTAAATTTCAGAAATAAGATCACTGATTTCTAGGAAATGTTAGTTTTTTGCGTATGTAGGTATTACATTAAAAGGACTTGAAAAATGTCTGATGTTAGCGGGGGGGATCGAAGCAAGAGCCTTGGAACTTTTTTCGATGGATAGCTGATGTCTTCAAGGGTGACCAATGGGAACTGTTTTTGTTATCCATGCATAGTTATCATTATTATCATAAAAAAAATCCTGTGCACCGACTGGGAATGAGGCTACAGCCCTTGAACTTAATCCGATGGATAGCTTAGATCCTTAAGGACCAAATAAGCAGATTGGCTTAATAATTCCGCCGCCACCTTGGCCGCCATATTGAAATCTCTTATTAGTTGAACGATATTGTCATATGAAACTTGAAACTTATCCTTGTCTAGTACGATCATTCTCATTTTCAAGCCGAATTCCACGATTCTGCCGCCATCTTAGCTGCCATATCGAAATTTCTTATTAGTGTAACGATTTTCATGAAACTTGGAACTTTTGTCTAGTACGATCATTCCTATTTTCATGCTGAATTTCATGATTCCGCCGTCATCTTGGCCGCCATATGGAAATCTCTTATTAGTGAAATAATTGTCATGCAACTTGGAACCTAATCTTGTCTCGTATGAACCTTCTCATTTTCAAGCTAAGTTTTCATGATTCCGCTGCCATATTGAAATTTCTTATCAGTGGAACGATTTTCATGGAACTTACCCTCGTTTCGTTCGATCATTCTCATTTTCTAGCCAAATTTCAACATTCCGCCGCCATCTTGGCCGCCATACTGAAATCTCTTATTACCGGAACGATTTTCATGAAACTTCGAACTTACCCTTGTTTAGTACGATCATTCTGATTTTCAAGCCGAGTTTCATGATTCTGCCGCTAGTTTGGTCGCCATATTGGAATTTTTTTCCAAATAACGATAGAACCCTAATCAACATCTTGCGTCCTATAATCCTTCAAAAAGGAAGTGCGCTACTGAGCCTCATGCCCATGAGGCATATTCGCTTGTTTCATCTTCTCCATTTTTTCACACGGTTTCCGGGATGGCTGGTAATGAAACTTTGTTTCTTCTTATTCATTTTTTCATTCTCTACATCGCCATATTTTATCTTTATTCTGCCCCTAATTAGTTCCAACTATGGCATAAAAATCGGCTCATTTACTGGACTAAAAGGAGTAATTACTGTCTGATGTAAACTGTGGAGTTTTGTCCTACATGGTTTTTGATATGTTGAAAGGCAGGGTTATGATGATCCTA
This sequence comes from Anaspis maculata, assembly GCA_949128115.1. Classification (NCBI taxonomy): domain Eukaryota; kingdom Metazoa; phylum Arthropoda; class Insecta; order Coleoptera; family Scraptiidae; genus Anaspis; species Anaspis maculata. The sequence continues at coordinate 38,580,480 of OX421966.1, read as the reverse complement.
CTGCCCGGCGCGCGGCGGTCTGTTCGCGAGGGCTTTAGAAAGTTCCATTGTTTTGGCTTGGCGCGAATATTCCGGCAAGTGCATGCTTTCGAAGCACGGCTCCTCCGCCAATTTTGTAGATGTCTCTTGTTCGTGCGTCGTGATCTCCAGCGACTTTCGTAACACTGGGCGCTTTCCATTTACAACACTTTGTGTCGGTTTGTGTCAACAGAAGTCGGTTTGTGTTAGTGTGTGGCAACACAAATCAAATGGAACGCATTTGTGCCGATTTGTGTAGACACAAGTCGACTTGTGTCGGTAAATGGAAAGCGCCCATTGTCCCCCGCTTCGGCCTCTTCGTCCCGAACTTGTCTTATTTATTCATATTCTCCAAGAACATTATTTATCTTGGTTTTAAGGGCGTTTGGATCCGGTACACGATAGGTACCCGATGTCGTTCTCGGATCTGTACTGCATTCTGCTGGTGTACTGGTCTGCATGGCCTTCGGGAAAGAGCGTCTGTACTGCCATGACTTTTACCTGGTCGGTGTTGGATTCTGAAGTCGTACTGCTGCAGTTTCTCTGTTCATCTTGCCCTCTCGGTTGTCCCTCTCGGTTCTTCACTTGGGGCAACCACGTCAGTGAAGCAAGACCTGTCCTCACTAATAATTTTTGGCCACACAGGAAATGCGACTCTGATTTCACAGTAAGTTGTGCCACTCAATTTCTGAACACTTGACATCTGCCACCTCAAGTAATGGTATCAAATCAGTGATTTACTTGCCTTTGACTTTAACGAGAGCTCCAAACCAAATACCACAATCACTTAACCATGAACAACTTGATCAACAAATAATGTAACAATAATAACAGGAACGTTAAACAAGGCGTCGCGTCGTTCTATACACCCGCAATTAATGGCATCCCAACGCCAACCATTCTCGCGTCTTCCTCACTCTTCGCTCGAGTCCTGCAACTTATAGCTGTATTACGCTACACAATTTCTTTTACAACTTTTTGAACAATCTGTCAAATCAACAATCAAGTTCATTGTTTTTTTGACATTATTTTGGCAAATTGTACAAGAAGTTGTACAAGAAATTGTGTAGTGTAATACAGCTATACAGCTATTACATCCCCACTGCCTCAATTTCGCCAGCTGTGGCTACGGTTTCATGCTTGAATTAACTAAGTATTTTACTTTTGAGCTAGGCCCATCGCCACAACAAACCACCTCCCAACCCTTCTGAAAATATCCTCTTTATTGATGAAAGAGAAGTTTCTCCCCTATAAACTGCCGATTCTTGAGAAATAGACTTTCCAGCAAAAACAGGTCGATTTTCATTTAAATGGGGTCATCTAAGACACATTATGGTCAATTTTTTCATCTTCAACCCCTTCGCCCCCACCATACCTTACATCAGAGTGGTGGATCAAAGAAAATTGGAATATGTTTGACGGAAAGAAGATTCTATTGCCTTCAGTTTGATGTATCACAAAATAGGTAATAGTATAGGTATTTGAAATTTTAAAGTAAGTAGAGTAGGGTGGGAGTACTTATTCAAATCAAATGTGAGATACGCTAGGTCATTTGGTAAACGCAGAGATACGCTAGTTCATTTGGCAAACCACGAATTACACGCTAGTTCTAACTGAGTCTCGCGACATAGCGCTAGTTCTAACCGTGTCTCACGAGTTACGCTAGTGTCGCTAGTCTTATTAGGAGCCATCGGTATGTTCTTCTAGTCATGAAGAATCATTACTAAAGGTGACTAAAGTAACAATAACCGTAGTTAATCTGTTGAAAAATATAGGGACTCTTTTTTGTGTTTTTCTCAAAAGTTGGTTAGTGCGACTTAAGCTCTTTCCAAAACAAGTGATTCGCTTATTTTACGCGTAGGTAAAATGGATTCGTGGCGCCCTCCTCCAGTCATGAATTGACTCACTACTCACATGGTTCCTCCTAGAACCTAGATCTATTTCTAATGTAATAAAATTGTAATTTTTCGCCCATTTCCAAGACGTGAAAGAATAGATTCGCGACTGTTTCACTTTCAAGCTGTTTAAGTTACACCATGACGGAAGATCCTTCAGCTTTTGTACGGACTTACCAACTACGACAAAAGTTTGAGTTTGAGCGTGGGGCCGCGTCGTCGGACTAAAAAATTCCAACTTTTCTGCTGCCACATACCGATGCGGGAAATACGTCAGAGCTGGTGTAGTAGCGTAGAGTAGGTACTACGTGTTGTTGCTTAATAATTGATGGGCCCACTCGTGCCGTAGCTTTTACGGCCGTACCCTTTAAAAAATGCTAGCTGGCAGCCGAGCCGCCGCCGGGGCAGCAGCAAAGAGGGATGAATTTCAAGTTTTCGCAGTTGCGGCCCGCACCGGGGGAATAATGGCAGGGAGCCCCACCGGCAGTCTTGGGGGCTGGAGGCGGAGGTCGGAAGAAAGGGTCGCTAATTTAGCACCGACATGCAATATTGACCTTATCGAACTCTGGGGCGTTCTCTCGTGATGGCGTCTTAATTTCCTTAAGGGCGTTTCATCATTTTTACGGGCTCGCTAGAAATCGGAGAACGAGTGGATTTATATGGGGATTCGTAAAATCCAGGTCGTCATGTAGATGGGTTATCCTGAGCGAGTTGCAATTTGAGTTAGTCATTCTTTGTTGCCTCCACACATTTTCGATGTCACTACACAGTAATATTGCGGAAGATCCTCGGGAAGATCCTTCCAAGGAGCTGGAACTCATTCTCTTTCTCTATCTATCCCCCCCTCTCTCTTTATTTCTTGGGGAGGGGGGGGGGGGGGTCGAGGAGGTTCAGTTAATAGTGCAGGAAAAATAGTAAAAAAATCGGCAAAACCTCGGAATAAATATGGACGTCATGAAAATTTGATATTCTGTTCAGAATTGAGTGCTCTACAACATATCCAAAATCGCCAACAATCGCACTCGGGGGTTTTGAGTTATTGGAGGGGGGGTAAAAAATTGCAATTAAAAATAGAGGGGATGGAACCCGTCAATCCATTGGATGCGAATACATTATAGTTCAACGTATCATATCCCCTTGATACCATTTTGGCACAAAAAGTGTCCATCATTGTTGAAGGGGAGTAGTGGGGGGGCGAAGCTCTACTAGGTGGTTAATTTTGTTTTTCTGGCCATGTAGAACCGATCACGAGAAGTTTGGTATCTTTTCCGACTAAATTCAATCTCCTGAACTCGTATCCGATGTGTAAATTTGAATGAAAACAAGTTTGAACAAGTTAACTTGAGAAAACTTATTTTTTCTTTGACAATTTTGACGAATTTTTTTTTCACTGTTGGAGGTGTTTATTTTCGAAAAAAATTCAGAGACCATTGAATTGAAGTGTATTCTCCACAAAAATCATCCACTCGATGTATAATTTTGTTTCTCGAGTTAACAGAATCGATTTGAACTTGAGCCGGCGCGGCGCGTCATCTACTACTGACCAGAACACTACAGCATGCACCTTTAAATGAAAACACCTCAAACTATTGAAGAAATAACAACTCATCTTTAAAAATTGGAGGATTTGTGCAAAACTGAATTCCCTATAACATGAACAAAATCTCTATGAATCGCAATGCAGGATTTTGAGTCATTCGAGAAGGAGGATAACACTTTGACAGGATTCATACACCATGAACTGTTACCTCTCCACTTAAATAACTCAAAACCCTGCAGTGCGATTCATGGCGATTTTGTTCATGTTATAGGGAATTAATTTTTCCACAGATCCTCCAATTTCCAAAGATAAGTTGTTATTTGTTCAATAGTTTGAGGTGTTTTCATTTGAAGATGCATGCTGTAGTGTTCTGGTCAGTAGTAGATGACCCACCGCGCCGGCTCAAGTTCAAATCGATTTTTTAAACTCGAGAAACAAAATTATACATCGAGTGGATGATTTTTGTGGAGAATACACTTCAATTTAATGGTCCCTGAAAATTTTCTGAAAATGAACGCCTCCAACAGTAAAACAAAAATTCGTCAAAATTGTCAAAGAAAAAATAAGTTTTCTCAAGTTAACTTGTTCAAACTTGTTTTCATCCAAATTTTCACATCGGATACGAGTTCAGGAGATTGAATTTAGTCGGAAAAGATACCAGACTTGTCGTGATCGGTTCTACATGTCCAGAAAAACAAAATGGACCACCTAGCAGAGCTTTGCCCCCCCACTACTCCCCTTCAACAATGATGGACACTTTTTGTGCCAAAATGGTATCAATGGGATATGCTTCGTCAAACTATAATGTATTCGCATCCAATAAGTTGACGGGTTCCATCCTCTCCATTTTTACCTGCAATTTTTTACCCCCCCTCCAATAACTCAAAACCCCCGGGTGCGATTTTTGGCGATTTTGGATATGTTGTAGAGCACTCAATTCTGAACAAGATATCAAATTTTCAGGACGTCCATATTTTTTCCGAGGTTGAAATCTATCTTTCCTGTACTATAATGAATAAAGGAGTTTGGACTGGGTGACTGGAATAATAGCGTCGCAGATGAAAATTTTTTCACTATAATAATGATAGATAAGAATACTGCCATGACAATCATAATACCTCATGCCTGTCATAATACCCACTGTCAATGACAACGGAATACAATTGATGTAAACAACAAAATCTGACAGTTGTCACTTCGGACTTCTTTTTGAAGTAAAACTTCTTATCGCTCGCTTAGATCACAACAACCACAGATGAGGACTCGGTGGATGAGAGTGAATTCGGTTGATGCGAGGATGATGTGTAACGCTTTGGTGTAACGCTCGGTGTAACGTTTTACTGGGCGACCAGTGGCGCCCAGAGAATGGAAGAAGGGAATGTGTTGTGAGGCTCGCTTTTAACTGTTATGTTAGTATTCTTTTACCGCTTGCATCGTGTTTTGAGTAGGTACTTCAGATTTCATCATAAATAAAAATTTGATCTGATCGATGAATTTTGACTTACGAAAGTGTCATTTATTGCGATCAGAAAATGATTAATTTATTTCTTCAATCGGTAGCCGAGCCGCTGTTTTGCTGTCTAACTAATAGGGGCGACCTCTACCATCAAATATACAAACTTTCATTTCTACAGGTATTTGCTGCCGGCGGTGCCGACGCCGACATGTGCCCGCATGTTAGCCTCAATCAAAATAGAAACCTATTTATCATCATTCTCAACTTTTCTGTGTACCTGAACTAGGGATGTCCAAATGTTGTCAGTGAATCGATTACTGTAAGTCGAACTGAATCACAATGGATAGTTTGATTCGATGAAAAAAATCGTATGAGACGAATCGAGAACTGATTGTAGGTGAATAATTCTACTAAATCAATGTGAAAGCTCTGAAAAAACCTCGAAAAAAACTTTCAAGCAAAAAAGATACAAACGGTGGATTTCATCCAGACTTGACAAACTAACCAAGTTAGCAAGCGGAGCGAGTTGCTATGATAAATAGGTAGGGGCTATCTGATTTTATAGACATTTGGCCACTTCATTCTGGGATCTGGGATATCTGTAAGTATTAGTATACTGTATATACAGGCTGTTACACTTTTTTGTCAATATTTCAGGAGGTAGTAGAGCATCAAAAAATAAGTGAACTATTTATATCTTGAAAAAAATAATATCGGAAGCGCTTTATAACGGAGATAGAGGCTTCCAAAGTTAAGTTTTGAAAATGGTTTTTAGCGCACTTTCTCAAAAAATGGGAAAACGGCGCTTTTAGCTCCACTTTTCGTCTGTCTGTCAACTCCCTCAGGAAAAAGATATCGATGTGGTGTAAACGCTGATTAATAATAAATAATGTCCAGGACGTCAAGTTGACTTTTGGTTTTTTGTTACTTTGCAGCCATCTGATCCGCCATTTTGAATTGCTCTAAAAGTGATCCGATTAGAAAGAAATTTGCAGGCAATGTAAACCACATCAAGATCCATCCAATTTTTGATAATTGATGCCCCGCCGCCATCTTATATTCTCCATCCATTTTGAACATGTTTCAAAGTTATAGAACTAGAGGGGAGAATCATGCCGCATCAATGAAAAAAGATATCGATGAGGTGCAAACGCCAATAAATGCGTACGTGTCCACCATATAAAGTTGACCAATGATTTCTGTCACTTGTCTGTCATCTTTGATCCGCATTTTGAATTTCTCTGAAGTGGTCGATTTGAGCTAAATTGGCAGGCGATGTAAAATTTATCAAGATCCATCCCATTTTCGACAATTGCTCCATATTTAACCACTGGATTTTGACCAAATTTAGTACACAAAGTAAGTTGATGCATATCTACAAGCTGGTTGTGTTGACTTTTGTCACATTTTTTTAATTTTGATTTTTTTACCTTTTAATTATCAAAAAAAAGTTTTTTTATTTTTTTGCGAAAATACATATTTTTCGATGCTCTATTATCTCCTGAAATATTGTCAAAAAAGTGCAACATCCTGTACTTATACTTACATAAGTATCTACATATTAGCATAATGTAAAATTTTATAAATCTATTGTGGAACAATAACACAGATACGAGAAGAACATCTGCTCTAACGTTGTTTGCTAACTGATTTTATACCTATATAAAAGTTTTACTTCTTCCGAGGGTGACCATGGTCACGCACCCACGTTTTTGCAATAATCACCAAAATATCACTCGTGCTCGAGATTTTCCCAGATAATTTTGGCCAAGCGGTTCCCTCGGGCTGGTTGTCCCTGGATAAATGCCTTCTCTTACGGAGTCGGGCATTTACCGCTACAACCAGCACTCGCGATCGTCTCGCCAAAATTATCGTGAAGATCTAAGCATTTGTGATATAACTGTTGATTATTACATACAACGCCCTTGATTGATAGACCTACAAGGATAATATTCAGTATTCACTTATCTAAATCGCTATGTCGATAGCAACGGAATTAAATGGATGTAAACAACAAAATTTGACAGCTGTCACTTCGGACTTCTTTTTTGTAATAATCATCAAAATATCACTTGTGCTCGAGATTTTCCCAGATAATTTCAGCCAGGCGTTTCCTTCGAGCTGGTTGTCCTAAGATAAATGCCCTCCTCCTGCGAAGTCGGGCATTTATCGCTACAACCAGTAGGTACTCGCGATCGCCTGGCCAAAATTATCGTGAATATCTAAGCACTTGTGATATTACTGTTGATTATTACAAACAACGCCTTTGATTATTAGACCTACAAGGATATTATTCACTTATTTAAATCTCACTGTCAATAGCAACAGAATGAAATGGATATAACTTAGTTAACCATCGGGTAACTTTGACCAAACGTTTTTCTTGGACAGGTTGTCCCTCGATAGATGTCCGTTCGATTGATGTAAACAACAATATCTGACGGCTGTCACTTCGGACTTCTTTATTGCAATAATCATCAAAATATCACTCGTGCTCGAGATTTTCCCAGATAATTTTGGCCAAGCATTTCCCTTGGGCTGGTTGTTTCTAGAAATGCTTCAACCTGCACTCGCGATCGCTTGGCCAAAATTATCGAGAAAATCTAAGCACTTCGAGACAGGGCAGTGTAGCGCATTAACGCGCCATGCTTATGAGCGAGAAAGAATCTACACAAGTGATCCATCTCCATCTGTTATTGCTATCGTATTCGCAATTCGCCATTAGCTGCTATATGAACTAAGCTGTATTTACTCCCACTAACTACTTACAGCTTCTTTCAGTTCTGCAGATTAAATCGACTAAGAGTAAGAGAGGTCGCTAGTGGGATGCAGCCAGACAAGTTGTATCAACCCGAGTATCAACCTCTAGTCTCTCTCCATACTATATGATGTGATGCTAGTTATTAAGTAGAGTCGAGTAGAGTAATGTAGTAATTAAATTTGAACAGGGTTTTCTCCTAGAAATTTACATAAATTGCTTGTCAGCAAACTTACTATATAAGCCGCTTAACTTCCGCGATCAGCTTGGGCCTTGTTTAATACACAACTTACATGTGCATGTAAGTCTAGCACAATAATAATTATTGTGTCTACCCTCTCAGAAAACTTGTCTGAAAGTTAGCGTGGGGAAATTGGGAAATATCAGAAGTGGGTATATGTATAATACGAGCAGGTACCTACCGGTATAATTATTGTACATTTCTGGGAGCATGAACGAAAAGAGGCCAAAGCCGCAAAGTAATCACATCGAGGAGCTGAGCAGGTCTGGAAAATTGTTTTGGAAGAGTCCTTTTCGAAATAATTTGTTTTTAAAAGACTATTAAAAGTTTCCAAAGAATCGTCCGGCTGATGATGGGCCAGAGCGAAACATTAACCGCCTCGCAGATTAGGTTAAGGGACGAGAGAATAAACGCCGTTGGCAAATAAATTAATAAAAAATTTAGATGAGACTATACTACCTCACCATTATAATTTTGACAATGTAACGAGAATTACGCATACTCGAGGAAGTATCTAGGTAGGTACTTACCTACATTATATGGATAGATATTTGGAGGTATATGACGTTTAGTATAGGTGTGGTACTTACTAAACTGACGGTGACGCTATATATTTTCTCTGTATGAGACGTTTGAATGGGCGCAATTTCAGAAGCAAAAAGCAATATGAAGGGTTTGTATGAGAGTCGTATCCTGTTCCAAAGTACCTACCTATCTGAAGATAAGCCCGACAATTTCTCAATGTCTGTCTCCTACCTGAATGAGTCCTGCTTAATTAACAGAACAGATCTGCTATGAACGGAGAATAGGTACAATGGAAATGCGCCTCAATGAGTTGAAGGTGATGCCAGTCATAATAATAAATTCAACTATTAATATAAGTATTATGGGTAGGAACCAAAAAGACATAAAAAACGTGTACAAAGTAAAGTGATGGAATTCAGAATCATAATCGATATTTCCAGCTTTATAAATCGGAGTTTTTGACAAGTTCAAGAAGATGAATCTGAGAAGTGTATGACACTAATAGGCAGTTCTACCAAAGTTTAACGAGCAGATTAGCTTTATCACGCTGATAGTTGCTATGCACCAGCCAATAGCATGGCCAGTTGCTTAGTTACTCTGAGAGTGATGAAATTAATTTGCTGGTAAAAGTTTGGTGGAACTGAAGGTCATTGGTCGATCGCCTCCCAAGTAATAATATTTTTGAAAAGGGTTAGAGGATGGTTCAGAAAACTTGAAATAATTTTTCACAGAAATAGAATTTTATTACTTTCAATCTGATGTATCACAAGGAAGATATTGTTTTATGAAATTTTAAAGTAGGGTAGGGTGGGGGCAAAGAGATTGAACATAAAAGTTTGGCGATACGCGTTTAGATGCCTCCTCCGAAATAAGAATCGATCTTGACAATGTGTCCTAGATGTTCCTCTTGAAATAAAAATTGACCTGTTTCGGCGTTTTCCTGGAAAATATTTTTATGGCGAGAAATCTGAGGTGGGCTCTTCCCAAAACATTGCTGTACTTATACAAATCAACATGGAAATAATCTTATATGAAACTACCTTTTCTCGTTTTGTGTTTGTGCTTATCTCCGAGTTGAAGTCTCCAGGTTTGTAGCTTATCTCTGAGTCGGAGTCTCCAGCGGACATCGTAACAATCTTGGAATCGAGAAGATTATAGAAACGTAATGACCGTAGTTTAAGTAAACTAATTCTAATAAAACTTGGTGGGTACGCTATAGGCACTCTGCGGATTTGCTTAAGCGCCAAAAGTAGCGAGTTTTTTGCAATTCCTGCGGGAAGTTATCTGTTTCCATAACAACAATGCCATTTAGAATACCCAAGCAGCACGTTAACGGTGAATAACCAATTTAAAGTCAAGTTGTCTTGAACAGAGCGGGAATTACATCAATTGGGCATGAAATATTCATTGTCTGACAAAATATTCTCAAAGTCGTGATTTAGGTAAAACAGAACTCCGTTCCTCCCTTGAAATTTACGCTAATATATCCTTGGCCAAATAGACCTTTTTGAAGGTTCAAAATAACCAATGTTTTCCCTTAATAATGCCTTCATATTTCATGGATCATAAGGTCACACTTCAAGACACAAATAAATTAGTTAATATTTACCTAAATTTAGCCTTCAAAGTGAATATTTCCTGGAGGGGTCAATTAGGAAACCAAAAGTAGCCGCTTTTACTTTGTTACTATCCTAATTTCAACTTTCAAGTCAGGTAATTTAATAGCCTATTCTGATGGTCAAAACTAGGTTATTTTAGCTTTACACAATGATCTATAGGGCTTATTGATCAACAGTGATTATTTTGGGTAAAATCTGGGCCTCTTAATTTAAAACAGTGGACTTTGAAGTCCAGATTACCATGAAAATTTACCTATTAGGCACACTGGACTTATAAGTCAAAAATTGAAGTAAATTAGCCTTCAGAGTCGAAATGAAAATATCGACATTTTGTTTGGCTTTACTTACGTCCGCCATTGCTTGAAAAATAGCGTTGTGATATTTTACGTTCTCAAAAATCATTGTTCCTGGCCCCCAACTACGCAGAAAAGTTACAATTTGAGGTTTTAAGAACTCAGGAATAACTTTTGAGCCTTTGAAAAAGTGACAGCGGCAAAAAAAATTACTTGGTAATTTTTAATTTTTCAAAAGAAACTCCAAATCATGGATATTTTTGAGGCGCAATGTGATATTTCGAGGTATAATAACCATATTGGTCAAAAAAATTTGATGCGTAGGAAAATTAAGGGTATAGGTACGATGCTGACTTGATTCTTGAGTACCTACTTTTATTTATCTTCAATGATCAAACGGTTGATAGCGGTGTAGAATATGATTGTGACTTGTAATTTTCAAATGTAGTCATTTTTTGTCTTTCTGTTTTTTCCTGTTGTGGGTTTGTATTGTACTTGTATGGTGTGATACCTGTTGGAAAATAAATGCTTATAATTATTATTATTACCTTCAATATTATTATTTTCACTGCCATCACTCATCATAACTTCGTCGTTGGAGAGATATAGGCATGGTGATCATTGTTTCATTCCTAAAACGTATAATTATGTTAGTTTCGACCTACACTGTAAGAAAAATCTGTGGTAATTTTTCCATACGTGTATTGGAAGTCGTTAACCCATACAAGCATGAAATATTACCACATGTCGATATGGAGAAAACGTCATAATGTGTATTGGAATTTTCATTTACCGAGTTACTATTTTTCCATACTTTGACTGCGGGAAAACGCCTTACGTCAATTGTAATTTTCATCTTACAGGTTGATATTTTTCCCATGCCCCCAAGAATGGGAAAAATAAATTTCACCCAATGTGTTGATTGTAATTTTCGTGAACTGAAGTATGGGACACTTCCCATACATAAGAATAGGAAAAATGCAATTTCTCGTATTTAGTCCATACGTAGGTTTCTGATGCGACTAAAAAAGTTGTTGTCGGGAATCGGTTTTATTTTATTTTTTTCTTCAAAAGGAACTCCTTCAAGAAGAGAATGTACTAGCATTGCTATCAAATTTTGAAAATACACAAAATTTTTTGCAAATTTTTAATTTTGATTTTTGAAAATTCAAAAACTAGATAGCATCGACAATGCATCTTTCCTCAAGAAAGTCGTATGCCAAGTTTGAACTTTTTATTTTCGAAAAAAAGGTACCAAAAATGATTTCTACTACTTAATTCACTTTTTCATGTCTACGAGAAATCATTTTTGGTACCTTTTTTTTACAAATAGAAAGTTCTTTGGCATGCGATTTTCTTGAGGAAAGATGTATTGTCAGAGCTATCTAGTTTTGAATTTTCGAAAATCAAAATTTTTCAGAAATTCACAAAATTTGATAGCATTTTCATTTTGAAGGAGTTCCCACTTAACGAAAAAAATAAAATAAAACCGATTCCCGTCAACAACTTTTTTAGTCGCATCAGAAACCTTTCAAAATGGATGATACATCAACTTCCTACTGCAAATCAAAGGGAATTATCAAGTTACTGAAGTCATAAATTGCATGTATTTTATGTGAACAAAGTGACCAAATACGAAACATAAAGATAAACTGGTATATGATTCTTAGCAAAACAAAAACAATATGATGAAGCAAACATACACAAATTGGTAACTAATGGACCGAAACTTGAGTAAAACAAAAAAATCAGATGATCATCACTAATCTTCTTCTTCTTCTTGTTCACAATCAGCTAGGTGACCCATTACTTAGTTAGCTTGTGAGTTTAAGATGTGGTGAATTCGTTAAGCTTCATTTTCTCTCTTAGGTCGTCCTGATGAAGGATTGATTTTTTGGAAAACTCTGTAAAAATTTCATCTTAATATCACAGCTCCAAGGTTCCACAAGTAGACTTACCGTTGCATGAATTCTAAGGTTTCTTCGGAATTTTCTCCATAAGTATAACTTTGGTTTAAGAACTTGCTCATTTTCGACGGAGACTTTGCACGTTGCAGTGTCGTCAAACAAGGACTTTGCTGTAATGAGATATATTATTTTAGTACTCCACGAGCGGTAGGTACAAAGATTATTCACTAACAAATTATTTTTGAATTAGAAAATATTTATACCACTTGGATGTAGGAGGTAGGTAGTAAATATTATTAACCTTTGATAATAAGAGTCGGTCTTTCCTCGCTGCCCATGTCCACAAGCATTTCTTGGTATGATCGAGGGTATGATGATGTATCCTGTGGAAAAATATGAAAATATGACATATTCCTTATACTTATGAAACTGTTGATGGCAATGAAGTCCAGCTTGGGAATAAGAATGTTCATAAGGGACCTAAGTTAGTTTCACGATTCATGACAATCGTTCCACTAATAATAAATTCCAATATGACAGTCATCAAGATGGCGGCGGAATAATGTAACTCAGCTTGGAAATAAGAATGTTCATACGAGACAAGATTAAGTTCCAAGTTTCATGACGATCGTTCCACTAATGAGAAATTTCAATATGGCGGCCAAGATGGTGGCGGAATCATGAAATTCAGCTTGAAAATAAGACCCATTGAAATCCTATCAGCCCACTGGCCACCCTTTCGATGACCTAAGCTAAGCTATCCATCGGAAAAAGTTCCAAGCTCTAGATTCATTCCCCGAGGAGGAGCTCAACTTCTTCGAAGTGCACAGGAAATCTTAGTTTTTCGAAAATAATAATAATGATAATATGAAAAGCCCATTGACTACCCTTGGGAACATCAGCTATCCATAGGAAAAAGTTCCAATGAGGCTTTGGCTTCATTCCCCGAAGAGGAGTACCTAAAACTCCCTAATTTCTACATGGAGAGACAGACAGACAGACAGAGAGACAGACAAACCGGCCATATACCTAAGCGTAATTTTCCATCAAACATGCGCTGAAATACATTAGTTTAAAACTAGGTACAATTTCAATTTATCGTTCGTATTTAGTATACGGCTATACGCGTATACCTGTACCTACCTATTTTCCGGTAGAAAAATGTAAAACCGGCCTGCGTTTTTGAGACCGGACTTAAATGATGGAGCTTAAGGTGAAGCCTCAATTGAAGATTTTTTACAATAAGATGATTTGGAATAACACTTAGGTTTTCCCGGAAAATCCAAATTTTCCAGGCAAAATTCCCAATTTCCTGCAAATTATTTTCAATCTTTCTCTCTAATTGTAACTTCTCACCCGAAGGGACGTTTCGAACAAAAATCTCCATAGGTTCCTGGATGCTAGTCGGGAAAGTTTTGTGGTGACACAACCGATTTTTTCAATTTTGGATCTGGCACCACTGGGCCGGGTTCCCAACCTCCATCCCTCCAGCCTCCTAGCTCAGCTCAGCTGACTATATGCAAAGTCGCCGGTGCAAGTTGCATGCTTAGGAGGAATCGAGGATCGAGGAATAGTAACCCTTCTCTTGCCGTATTTGGAAAAATAACAATCGAATTGTAGGCACTTATTTTCTCAATCTAAAGCGATTTACACCCACACTAACATGGACGACGCATGTAACGGCATGCAAATCATAGAAATACTTAGTTTAGTTTAACCGTCATCGGTCTAACCTATCAAAAATTGTCTCGAAAATTGTGGATAAGTTATATAGGTACTACCTACTCACCTAAAATAGTATATTATATACCAAGGTTGAGAAAGTATTATTATAGCTGAAGCGCCAGTTTAGATCCCGAAGCGCAGCTGAGGGATATAAGGCGCTGAAGCTATAATAATTTTCTCGACCGTGGTTTATATAGTATTTTTTTTACTACTAGAAAATCGCTATTCTAATACAGGAGCAGGTTAATAATGATGCACTTCACGGCTAGTAGTAAAAAAAGACTATTTCTGTTGTTCTGCCCAGTGTACAGACTTGTCCAATGTTCATTCCAACGATGAAACTCTCACTCAATTCACAGCTCACTAGTTCGTGCAAATAATAATACAATAATAATAAACGGTCTTCCGATTCCGATCTCTGCTGGGAGTCTGTTGATTGTCATTTGTAGATGCTGTACCACGTGATCGGTAAAACTGATTTGAATTACTACCTTAAATTTTCCCATACCAATGTATGGAGAATCTCAAGTTTATTGGAAATCTTCCATTAAGTGATGGAGAAGTTCCATGCATGTATGGTATTTTAAAAAGTATGGGAAAAAAGCAATGTGGCCGCATGGGAAATTCACAATTATTTCTTACAGTGTATAATTTAAGACGTGCTCGAACAAAATATAACCTTGAAAACATATCAAATAAGAGGTCATAAATTGGTAATAAAATGGTAAGAAATTACCAGATCATGACCTATATGAGGTTCACACGACCTATCGGGAATTTGACCTGAAAGTCGAAATGTCTTATATTTCCTATTTTTGACGTCGGAATTACCGTCATCCAATTCCCCGTTTACCTTAATTCGACGTCGATTTGCGGTAAATTTGACCTGGCACAAATTAGTCCCTGACCAAATGGAGGTCGAAACAAACCTAATTTTGACCTGATGTGTTATTTGGGTAATGATAGGGACCACCTGCAAACGTCAATTTCAACAATTCATGAACTTCAATATTGACAATTTTCCTGACACATATGTTGGAGACTGCCGCATGAGGGTGCTGAAACGGGCGGGATATTCAAAATGTGCAGAGCGCCTATGTTGACTTTTTCATAAGTCAAAACCGCTTTTAATTAGACGTGAAACTGATTTCTGTCTGGTGAATTAGAACTTTCTTCAGTGTGATATTTATCATCATATCAGGCTGATTTTACTCCGCAATGATTACTCCGCACTGATTGGGAAAATTCCAGGCCGACCATTTTTTTTCGATGACAAAATCGAGAGTGAAACACAAAATTAGACTCGATTTGGCCGTAAAAAGAAATGGTCGGTTCAAAAATTTTCCTTTCAACCAAGCCCTTCTATTCAACAGAGATACTCAAGCCAAAAAATGAATTTGAATGAATTCAATCAAACAATGAGTCGATTATGTCCGGTCGGAAATGGAAAGTAACCCACAAATTTAACTTTTAATTTTATTGTCGAAACGGTTTAGGTGTGCCATCTAAATTGAAAAATGATTCTTGGAGCATTTCTCTATATTCTTCGAATCCGATAGCAGTTTTTCAAAAAACTGTCAGAAAATGTACTTTTTGATCAAATAAGAAAAAGGCACATTTTTTCTAGCTCGGCCCTGGATTTTGACTTACCCGGTATGGCTTCTGGATAAGTTCCAACAGAGAAATAATAATTATTAGTCAATTTCAACAAATTATCTCAAGCCGTTTCAGAATTATCGCTGTTCAAAATTTTATACAAAACACACAAAACACCCTGTATCTTCATAACCAATGGACAAAAAAAAAATTTCTTCTCGGATCCTGACTCGCCTCGAAGTTCTCTATCTCCCATTAGCCTATGTAAGGTCACTCATGAATCACCTTGTATATGTATATGAATACAAAGCTTGCCAGTGCATACCTGCGACCACGATGGCTACATTTGTGAATCGTATGATTATGGTCCACACGACAACTTAACAACAACCATGCCAAGTGGCACGCTCGATGGCACGTTTCAATGTCATAATCCCTTTGAAGAAACCTTTCGAACAAAAATTTGGATCCTTTTCGTTGGGGCCCCTCAATATTCAAGTGCCTAGAACATGCTGAAAAGGGCTTTGCCGATAATCGAACGCGCACCGGCTCGTCGCACACCTTTTGGCGCCGGTCCTGTCTCCCTATAAAAAGGACTCTCCCCGTCCTCTCTCCTCGCGCGCGCTCATCGTTCATTGTTTCTAGCTCTGGCTAAAACCATGGGATTTTTTTCCGAAACCGGTTCGACGCACCCATATTGGCTGTAATTGATTGCATTCAGTTCCTACTTTAAAAAGATCTATTGTGATTGTCCTTTTGTCTCTTTTACTGCCGTAAGTGAGCTCTTCCGTTTCTGCTCCTGCTGCTGCTCCTTTTCTTTCTTTTGATTGGTTTCCTCTGCTTGCTTAATACAATGCGAATCGATATATTTTCGGGCCTCAGTGCCGCCTCGGCGGGTTATTTGTTATTGTTTTCCCAGCGATATAAACAAATAAATCATTTTTTGTCGTTTGCCCTCTGCGTGAGCCGCAAGATGATAGCAGACTGGATTAATTGCTAATACAATTCTGTTCTCAGCCTAGGAAAGGGTGGACGATAGTACGTCTAAGCACCACCTGACTACTTAGGTTATGTATATACGAATGCGAGTTTTTTCGGCTAACCTTATTTCGAAATCTTTGAGTAACTTATTATTACTATTTCATATTACTATCGACTACCAAAGTTATCGTATAGTTTCATACTTATAGATATCCAATTCAATGTAAAAATTTGGAACAATCAATCATAATTTTATATTAGTATCGATGAATTTGTTTCTAGATCCTTCTTTCATGTCAAAATATTCTTATAGGACCGTATTCCTATAGTCAGGTCTCAAGACTAGATCGTTTCAAGCCATCTATACTTATGCCGTATAAGTACAGGACTGTATACAGGGTGGCCCAACGAAAACAGAACAGAGGGGTTTCAAGGCATTTCACCTCATTTTTTTGAAAAAAGCTCGAACAGGTCGATTTTTATATTGAGGGGGACATCTGAAACATATATTGGCGGATTTCTATCTCAAGCCCCCTCACCCCCACTCGCCCCGACTTCGAAATTTCAAATGACACCACCCACTTTGCGATACATCAAATTGAAAAGAATTAAATTCTCTTTCTGAAAAAATATTTCTATAATTTTCAACCCCACCCCCCTTCTTCCTAAAATTGTCAGAGTTTCCAATGTAATATTTTTGATCTCTTAATTCTCTTCAGTACAGTCAACGTCATCCTGCACAGCATCGAGGGAGAAAATTTTCTGTGTAAAAAGTGCCACCCAAATTCACCCCTCCACTCCCGCACCTCAACTTCAAAATCTAAAATGACACTACCTACTTTGTGGTACATCAAATCGAAGGAAATTGGATTCGCTTTCTGAATAAAATATTTTAAGAATTTTCAAAAAGCCCCCTTTCCCCCTAAAATACTCCGAATGTTCAATTTATCACGAAAGGGGTTGAAAATTTAAAAAAAATTGTTTTCAGAAAGAGAAATCAATTTCCTTTCATTCGATGTATCACAAAGTAGGTGGTGTCTGTTAAGTTTTGAAATTGGGGTGGGGGAGAGGAAAGGGGTGAATTTGGGTAACACTTTTCTCCATCGAAAATTTTCTCCTTAGGATGACGTTGATTAAATTTAAGAGAATTGAGGGGTCGAGGATATAAAATGGGACAGTCAGAGAAATTTAGGAAGATGGAAGGTGGGGTTGAAAATTTTGAAAATGTTTCTTTCAGAAAAAGAATTTGATTCTCTTTGATTTGATGTATCGCAAAGTAGATGGTGTCATTTGAAATTCTAAAGTTGAGGTGGGTAGGGGGTAGGGGTGAGGGGGCTGAAGATAGAAATTTGCCAATGTATGTTTCAGATGTCCCCCTCGATATAAATATCGACCTGTCTGAGCTTTTTTCGAAAAAATGATGTGAAATGCCCGAAAACCCCTCTGTTCTGTTTTCGTTGGGCCACCCTGTATAGTCTAAGGGCATAGGGTCAAAAAAGGCTTGGCCGTGTGCAACTTCGTGAAGATATATAGAGCTATGTCCTTATCGATTTCTGGGCGATCAAGAACCATGAAAAATTATGGTGGAATATTGACATCAGCTGCAGGCGAATATGGTGGAGGCGCCGAAATGGGCTTCATTTGGTAATAAGAAACTGGCTGTAGCTCGTTTGTTTTTCAACGGAATTCAACATCTGGAACGTCGTTTTGTAGACAAAAATTCTCTCCTGATTTCATACCTAAATTTACAAACGTCATGTCGGGAAACTGTCAAAATTGTCTTTATAAGATATGGTAAATTCCGGCCTTTTTTTGAAGGTTATCTGATATTTTTGAAACTTGGCAGTATTATAGATCATGAGGTGCCCTTTCCGAATTTCCACATTTTCACTTCGTATATTTGCCGTTTTGGCTGCCATATTGAAAAGATGGCGTCCGAAAAACAGTTTTTTGTCAATATCTTCATTTCAGTTAATGTGAGGTGAGAGCGTTTGCATGCGAATGGAAGCTTATTCAATTATCTACAATTTGGCACCTTACTCGTGTACGTGCTACTTCCGGCTCTTGGGTTATGGCTTCTAGAACTTTCTGAAGCATCAACTTTTTGTCATTCAACCAACATGGCAAGTTGATCCTAGCTCCACGTGGCAGTCAAATTAACCATAAATTATGATAAGTTGTCAACCAGAGACCATTAATATCCAGAAAATCAATCATGGTAACGGTTGTTATGCAACTACAGGGTGAACTCTAGGGGAAAATTGACTTTGAAAGGTATAGCTTGAGAACCGTGAGTCGCACACGAGTGATTTATATGTCAAATTTTAGAGAACTCAGTACATCTCCACTTTTGATATGAATAGTGAAATTTTATAACCAATTTTCCGAAAATTTTCCAAAAATGTTTTTTTGGGCGTCCTCTTTTTAAAATATGGCCAGTACAGCAGAGGTACGAAGTGGAAAAGTGGATATTCTGAATGAAGACCCCAAATTTCATCATAATAATGAGTTTCGCATGTATCTGATATCCTTCAAATGCTATACTACCTTTATTTCTTTCTAAAGTCAGTTTGCTTTCACAGTTCACCCTGTAATTACACAATTAACATCACCATGATCGATTTTCTAAATTTTTATCATCTATGGTCAATGGTCAAGAGCTATTTATGGTTAATTTGCCTACTACATGACGGTGGTATCAATTTAACATGCTGATAAAACGCCGAAAGTTGATGCTCCCGGAAGTTTTTAAAGTTTTAACTCAAGAACCGTAAATCGCACATAAATGACTGATTTGTCAAATTGTAGACATTTGAATGGGCTTTCCTCCGCATATACACGTTTCAATCTTGAGTCAGTTGAATCCATGATATTGACAAAACACTGTTTTTTGGGCGCCATCTTTTCAATATGGCAACCAAAACGGAAAAGATACGGAGTAAAAAAGTAGAAATTCGGAAAAGGCACCTCAAGATCCATGATACTGCCAGGTTTCAACAATATCGGATAACCTTCAAAAACCGGCGGAATTTAGCATATCTTATAAAAACGATTTTGACAGTTTCACGAAATGACGCTTGTAAATTTAGGTATGAAATAAGGAGAAAGTTCTTTTGTCTACAAAATGACGTTCCAGATGTCGAAATCCGTTGAAAAACAAACGAGCTACAGCCAGTTTTTTTATTACCAGATGAAGCCTATTTTGGCGCCTCCACCATATTTGCCTGCAGTAGATGCAAATATTCCACCATAATTTTTCATGATCCTTGATCCCCCAGGAATCGATCAAGACATAACTCTCATTTCTAACTTTTTGTCTTGTGGGAACCGATTTTCACTATTTCTTTCCTAAACAATGATATGTAAGCGGCATTCGACCATGATCACTTGGTCAGTGTCATGATCAGATCATAGTCAGTAGTCACCGTCCTGGTTCTCGCGTACGATAAAGAAGCCTTATTCTCCTCCTTCCGGAAAAAATGCCAAGGCTCGTAAAGATGGAGACTTTTGATACGTTCGTGCGTTCATGATACACAAACTTTATTGCGATTCTCACAAAAAGCCCGCCGTATCTGTCACAATCATTCATTCATCCATTCCACCCTGTCTATCGCCACCATCGGTCGGTTCGTCCAAAGGATGATGGACGACGAATGAGCTGAGCTTAGGACCGCGTAAGATATCAGCATCGTGTTTTGCTTTACTCGTCGTCTGAATTCTGAATTCCCCTTCAGTAATGTATATCATTTTATTCAATAATTTTTGTCACAATCAAGAAAAAATTACGGCGTCTTTCGAAGCTTCGCACGAGATGTTCGCGTTCGTTCCCATTCATGACGAAAATTGCCAATTTCACGACCTCGGAATAAATTCTTCCTCTAGATAAAACACAGAACAATTTTATGAAGTTAAACTGGCGCGGTGCATATTATTATCCCGGCAACTGGCTACGGATTCGCTTCTTCCGCCGATAGGTACAAGCGCGGCAGTTTAAGTTTGAAACCGCCCTGGACCAGTTCTCTGTTATCTTATACAAGATGGGGTCACGTTCGTTAAAACTCCAGAACTACTTTTATCGCAAAAATTGAATAAATTCCTGCTTTGATTCTGCACACAGAGTTACAGAGATAGAGCTCAGGCTATGTACCTACGTTTACAGGTAGACATTGGAGAGAGTTAAAGACAAACTGCAAATCCGCCAGTTTCCGTTTTGATTCTCCCTTGTCTGTGTGCTTATTCGGTGGAATCCGGGGATCCAATGCACGGTTCACCGCGACGGGAAATGATAAATTACTTACATTGGAAATTTCCGCGATTACGTCCGTGCGAGAAGAGACAAAGGCTTTGCGACAGAAAAAGATGTAATTTAATAAGCGATCTGAGATTTAAACGGGGAGAACGTAAACGACGGGATTATCAGAAAGTTAGGTAAAACTTGGCATTATCTTTATCTCGGCTTTGATGTCCAGTAAGTGGTATAATGTATAATGCCAAGGAGTGATGGAAAAGTAAGAGTTCTTTTATCACTGCTGGTTAGGCTGGGCGAGGGCAAGCTCCCATCTCCCAACGGATTCGCATTTTGAAGCAGCCCTAGCAATATATAGGTATTCTGCATGCCTACAACATATCAGAACATCAGAAATGTGAACTCAAAACAATGGGTTTGGCCTATTTATCCTACAGACTCATCAGGCAACGTAGGTAGGTACCTACTAGTCCGGACGTTAGGTGAAACCACCCTGCATTTTATGGTTGAAACATGCCACTTGGTATAGTTGTTGCATGAACCATAATTTTCCGATTCAGAAGTGTAGACATCAGCGGCAGACGTGCAGGGTGAAGAAGGAAAAAGAAGAAGGAAAAGTGGTAGCTTGTAAACCAGAAGAGGGATAGTCGTGTAATCGGCATATACAGGGTGTTCTAGCGATGATAGCAAAAACTTCAACTGTAAGTAGATCTCGTCAAAATATGACGAAAACCTGTTCACCATTTTGCTAAGTTCGGCTCAATGATGAAGATACAACCCTTCAAAGTTCACTTTTTTCGTATTTCAAGAATTTGTAGCTCAAGAACGTTCCGACAAATTTAGCTTTAATTTAGCATAAGCTGGTTTGTTCTAGTTATCTATCAGCCTGCTAAATTTTGAAAGAATCCAATTAGTGGCATAGAAGTTATGAGGGGTCACCTTAAGTCAACTTTTCTTGGGATACTTCTAAATTATTGACCCTTACAACTCCTACACCATCCCAGGGGCGGCGACTTATAGGGTGCATCGGGACACATGCACCCATGCAAAGTGATTATACGGGTGCATTGCACCCATGCATGCAAGCTTAAGAAATTGAAATATACCTACGTTCTTCAAGCCTAAATTTTTAATCACTTTGAAAATCACATGCTAGGTAATACGTTACTTACTACTGCATGAGCATCTAGATAGGTAGGTACTTGGGTTCATTATTTGATTGAGTATTTTATTTTATTCTGTTTTATTATTGAGACCTATAGTAAGTCATTAGCATTGATTCATTACCTTGTCTTTGTTCAATTTCTAATGGTTTTATATCTGAAGAATTGTTGACCACGCCCACTTTTCTCGAAAAATTTTCGCCTGCGACGCTGTTGCTCGCTTTGCTCGCTATCCTCATTGGTTTTTCTGTATGTTCCATTTTTTGCACCCATGCGCAATTACAAAACCCGCCGCCCCTGCACCATCCTACACCATTCTTTCAAAATTTGGCAGGTCGCTAGATAGTTTAGACAAATCAATGTATGCTGGATTTAAGTTATTTTTGTCATAACGTCACCGAGCTACAATTTTTTAAAATCCGAAAAAAGTCAACTTTGAAGGGCTGCATCTTCGTTAATAGGCCGAACTTGGCTATAATCGCTGCAACACCCTGTATATCTCGATGTTCATGCCAATGAAATTCCGTCAAACCATTTTCAAATACCCTGGAGCATTCCTGAAATATCGTGAAAAACTCGTTTTTTTTCATAAAAATTTAATTTTCAAGTGAATCAGTGAATTTTCAAAGTAGGCATATAAGAGTGAAACTTATGGTAGTTGTTCATCCAGTGATGTAATCAATTGAAAATATCAATCGGTAGCCAGTGCCTAGGCCTACTTTTTCCAGAAAAAAGACTTTTAACTTTTTCCCCTTCCTGGTAGCCATCTTGCGGGTACTATTTGCAGAATAATTGAAGAAGTGATTAATAATTATACATTTTACCACAAAAAAGTAACCTCGACATTAAGAACTGCCTTGTAGAATAAACAATCTCATTCAAGTTGTTTTTGATTTTACAGACTTTCTTTTCTCATGATGGCTAATATGGTCAATGAAAGGGAGAATTACGTTAAGCAACCTTATGCCTCACATTTTGTCAAGTAATTCTCAAAAGTTTATCATTATCAGTGTAGACGTTTATCTCAGGCAGCTGATCAAACAAAAGATGTACCATTTTCGTGTGAAGATTGTAAAAATATATAAGGTTTCGTCGTCATCGAATGGGTCTCGAGGAAAATCTATTGCGGAATTAAGAGGAATTAGCATGAAAATAATTTGATGCAATCTGGTGTAAACAGTAATGCTGAGAAAAATTGGTGAGGTGTGTCTAGTTGTCCCATAAATGACGAGGAAGACGTGGAAAGCGTTTAAAGATGCAATAATCACTAAATAGTTATATTTGGACCTCGATTTGGACAGTAGGCGAAAGCACCCTGCCCTTTATGATGGTTAGAACATGCCACTTGGCGCACAGTGACTGTTTGAACCATACCTACTCTTTCAATTCAAAAGTGTAGCCATCGGCGCCAACCCTGCAGTTCTTGTGTATGGGGAAAAGAAGTGGAAAAACAACAAAAAGTTGTCACTCAAAAACCGAAAGAAAAACCTGAGACTTAATCGTCCTTTCTGCGTCGTTTGAATACATCTTACCAAATCCTATAAGATTATTTCTTGGTGAAATCGTACATTTTGCGGCAATATACTCTTCCCAAGAAGCATTCGATGGCAGCGAAACCTCTTTAATTTTTGCAATTTTTGCACAAAAATGATACATCTTTTGTTTGATCAGCTGCCAGAGACAAACGTCTTCACTGATGATGATACCTTTTTGTGACTGACTTGACAAAATGTGAGGCCTAAGAATGCCTAACGTATTTCTTCCTTTCAATAACCACATTAGCCATCATCAGCAAAGAACAAGAACAAGAACAAGAACAACTCGAATGACAATGTTTTTTTTTAAAAAGACAGTTCCAATTGTTGAGATTACTTTTTTGTGCTAAAATGGTTGTACCTCACCAATCTTATGATTATAGCAGGTTCACTTGTACTGTGACTCTAGTTGGCTGGGCAAATTTTTTACTATGGCATTGTAGGCTTGCCGCCGTTTTACCTGGTGTGAAACTGACTCCTCTGGAAGTAAAGTTATATTTCTTATCAAATTGATATGAAAATCTTGATAATGCTGCTGATAATGCTTTTGGTCCCACTAAAGTTCTATCCGAGTATGACTTTTGCTGGTTCATCTTGTTGCCGCTATGCTTAATCCTGAAGCTGCCGCCTTGTTCTCACCCTGGTTTGCAGAGAGGTGACATGATAACTCAGCCCAGTCGCTTTATTAAATACATACCTACTTACATAATGGTGGGAGTTCTGAAACATGTACGTACCCAAGTAACGAAATTCCGCACGTTGGCGTTGGTTGCCATCCTGTGTGCTCTGCACATGCACATAGCGGTGATATGACCTTTTCCAGTTCCCACACCCGCCCCTGCGCTACTGGGCTGGCTGGCTGCATGGCTGAAAACCACCACAGCGTATTAATATTAATTCGGGGCACACTAATTTATTAACCGACGTACATTTACACCATTACTGGTCACCGTTTTGCCGGAATTTGCATAGCAAATAAATAATTTGTCCACCAGAGAGCCGAGCACATCGCCGTATACCTACCTACACACCAGTATCAGCATCCAGGCTGCAACATCCCGGATTCCTCCACCATTTCTGGTCGTGCTGAGAATACGAGGCATCGTGTCGTGTCTGGTGTGTGTGTGTTGGAAGACCCAAAATGGGCACGTCTCACTTCCGGTTCTCCATCTTATGTTATGTATTATCAATAAGTGATGCACTCTATACTGCAGAGTTCCCCTGGCTATCGCAGGTTCTTCGACACCGCGTTTTTCAAAATTCAAGACATCTATCATTATCATCGTCAACAGATGTGCTTTTGGCAGTGTTAAACATTTCAACAACGTTGCAAAGCTACATTATTATGTGTCGTGGAACAAACGAATGAACACTAGCAGTTTATAATTTCAAGCAAATAATTTATGAAGCTCGAGCGCCGAGGATGTCATATTGTTCAGGTGTGTACACTGTACAGATATAGGAATATTAGATTTTAGCAATTTTGTTTCATCACCCTGTTTTTCAATTGACCCTCGAAATAACCATCAGCTTTTGAAGAATTGTTTATTCAAGTAGAGATTTTGCAATAACGTTGGGTTCAGACTGGATTGTTTGCGAATAATTCCACTTTGATCCGAGATCCATGGATTTATTTTATGTTTCAACACGTGGCGGTAGCATCATACTGTTACGAGTGCTGAGCCTCGCGTGCATTCGAGAGCACACCCGATCCTTCTAGACCGTTCGATCTAGATCGTGTTCGAGTTGCGAAGCTCTAGGCATTCGAGAACATATGCGATGGTTTGGAATTTCGCCCCCCCCCTAGCTTTGTTATTAAAAGTGATTTTGGCGTACTGTTGCATCGCCCTGTATATATCTATAGGTAGGTAGGAACCTATATGCCGTTTACGTTTTAAATTTAGTAGAACGACTTTTTGGAGCAAAAATAAAGTGTCAAGCTGGGGGGCTACGGCTACAGGGCTACGGCTGATGGCGCCTGAAAAGTTTTGGAGCGAAACTATCAGCGGTCATTAGCTGCATCCTCCCAGCGCTCCAGGTTGTCACTTCATTTTTGCTCCGAAAAGTCATTCTACTGAAAACAAAAAGTGAGCGGGATATACCTGCGTACATAAGTAGGTATATTATTTAGTATTATCTGTTTAAAAACTCACTAGATACCACTACCAACCGTGATATAAAGACCGAGACGTGTTGAGCGCTAATTTCTCCATTCTAAATTGTTTATACTTCAAGTGAAAAACTGTGTTATTATATTACGAGGGATGCCTAATAAAAGGCAGGGGTACGAAATAGCGCAGTTCAAAATAGCGTGGGACAAAAACGCGCATGACGAAATAGCCCAGGACAAAATAGCGTAGGTCCAAAACAGCATAAGTACATAATAGCGCATTCCAAAACGGCGTGAGACCATAAAAGCGTGCACAGAATAGCGCAGGTCCAAAGAAGCGCAAATACATAACAGCGCAGGCCTTCACCTCCGTCAGGCGCAAATTCTTCAAGTATTATCTCGCGATTCACATCATTATTTACATGCATAGATAAGCAAAGAAAAACAAGCACTATTTCATTTGGAAGGTTCTATAAGGGTGGTATCCATAAGGTTAACAAACGATAAGAAAATTTACGAATTCTAATTTACAGATACAAACCCTAAATATGATTCGAATAATCTGAACTAATATTCTTCTGTCAAGGTTCTTAACCTTCTACTCAATTGGACGTATTTACAAGACTCGTTGATTTTCTTCCAGAACCCTCCTCTATATCTAGCAACATAAACTTCTGTATGGTCTTGTTCCTTCAAGAATTGTTCGACCAATTTTACAACGCCATCAGGATGGTGGCAATTCAATGAATTTTGAAACGCTTTGACCATGCTTCCTGCGAACTGTTGAATCTCGGAAAGTCGTCGTTTACTCTAATGACCTGTTCCACAAATTGATTGGAATATATTGGACACTGACATACATTTTGCTTATTGTTGTTTTTTTAATTTTTGTCACGCACTTTCCTGACCTGCGCTATTACTTGCGCTATTTCGTCTTTGTGCTGTTATATACCTGCGCCGTTATGAACCTCCGCTATTTTGTCCTGCGCTGTTTTGTCCTGCGCTGTAATATACTTGCGCTGTTTTATGCACGCTAATTCGTCCCGCGCTATTTTGAACTGCGCTATTTCGTACCCCTGCCCTAATAAAATTATTCAACCCGACCCGAGTTAATTTTTCATGATGAGGATCTCATGTACCTAATATACCTATCCCAACGAGACATGCAACCCCAGATGCTCGTTAGATACCCTCGTCGTTACCTATTACAATTTACCTCTTTTATTATCTGACATTTGAACACACCTTTAAGTTGTGTTCACAAAGCTTCGACGTGTCGCCAGCGACACTGTCGCAAACCAATAATGATAGGTGGTCGTCATTATTCTTCCCTGTCGAAATTCTGATCTCCCACTGGTTGATGGAAGTGTGACCGGCGACACGTAAAAATTCTGTGAACACAACTTCAGCCTTTTAGGCACAATGCACAACACTTAAACGTTGTTAATATTATTTTGTTCATGCAAAAATCGAGCTAAATTACACTGAGAGAAAGGTGGCTTTGAATTAAATAACAGGGACGGACTGGATAGGGGGGCTGGGGGGCGATCGCCCTCGGGGCCATCCACATTGGCTGAACCAATTTTTTCTTTCTTCTTGTGAAAAATAATTATTGGTCCCGTTCCGTTCGAGTTGTAATTTGTTTTTAAATGTCAAAAGTTGTGTTCCATTGAACACTTCATTACATGGCTCTAAAATTCCCCCCCCCCCCCAATTCTTATTTTTTTTTGCCAAGCGGCGGTGTTAGGAGACTCAGATATTGAGAGTCTCCCCTGAATGTTACATTACTAAGATCTCTGACTGCTACAGCGTCGGATGTTTGGACTGAATACCTGCGCACTGATGAGCTCCCAACAGGGACGAAACACGTGTCTATGCAGTTTTGCTCTGAATGACTAATGTTGTGGTAGTCGGAGAGCTTTGTTTCATTGAAAATGCCAGGTGCCCGCTTTGGCTCTAAGAGGCGCAATATTCGCGCATTTGTTGTCTCCTAAAAAGCATGACATGAAGAAAAAAAATTGTTGAAATTTTTAAAAATGATTTTTGTCTTAGAATGAGTCAAGGAGTCTAAACCTACCTAACAATCGTCATAATGAGAATGATATCCAAATTAAGTATCGAGAATATAAAGTTAACATTAATCTTTATATCCGACAATTCAAATAATTGTCACAATTTCACCGTTGTCTTTATGTTGGCAATCGAGGGCGCCCTTAAAACCTACGAAATTACCATTTTAATATCTCCCGACGTTCCATCGACCTTCCGCTTGTGCCTCGCGGCATTACACCATTGTTTCGACAACACAGTATTTTTATTTCCATCATTATAACGGCACTAATTTACCAGTACGACCCCGAAAAGACGCAGCTTTTCTTCTCGTTAGCTCCTTAAGGCTCCGGTGAAAAAAAGCGGGGCATCCTTAATAAACGCAAAAATTGTCCATAAAAACCTCAAGTCGAGACTTAATTCGGCAATATCGCAGCATTCGCAGCACAGCAGAGGTGCAAAGCTAAGATAATATAGCGAGACGCTTCTATATTTATGAAAACTTATTGAAATCATAAATCTAAGGGTTAGTATACATGCACTGAAGGCCCTTCGCCTTCGCCTTTCCAGGCTATGTAGTACAAGAAAGATAGATTTCAACCTCGGAAAAAATATGGACGTCCTGAAAATTTGATATTTTGTTCAGAATTGAGTGCTCTGCAACATATCCAAAATCGCCAAAAATCGCACCCGGGGGTTTCGAGTTATTGGAGGGGGGGTAAAAAATTGCAGGTAAAAATGGAGGGGATGGAACCCGTCAATCCATTGGATGCGAATACATTATAGTTCGACGTATCATATCCCATTGATACTATTTTGGCACAAAAAGTGTCCATCATTGTTGAAGGGGAGTAGTGGGGGGGCGAAGCTCTGCTAGGTGGTCCATTTAGTTTTTCTGGCCACGTAGAACCGATCACGACAAGTTTGGTATCTTTTTCGACTAAATTCAATCTCCTGAACTCATATTCGATGTGTAAATTTGGATGAAAACAAGTTTGAACAAGTTAACTTGAGAAAACTTGTTTTTTCTTTGAAAATTTTGACGAATTTTTGTTTTACTGTTGGGGGCGTTCATTTTTAGAAAATTTTCAGGGACCATTGAATTGAAGTGTATTCTCCACAAAAATCATCCAATTGATGTATAATTTTGTTTCTCGAGTTGAAAAAATCGATTTGAACTTGAGCCGGCGCGGCGCGTCGTCTACTACTGACCAGAACACTACAGCATGCACATGCACCTCAAACTATTGAAGAAATACCAACTCATCTTTGAAAATTGGAAAATCTGTGGAGAATTGCATTTTCTATAACATAAACAAAATCGCCATGAATCGCACTGCAGGGTTTTGAGTTATTTGAGTGGAGAGGTAACAGTTCATAGCGTATGAGTCCTGTCAAAGTGTTATCCTCCTCCTCGAATAACTCAAAATCCTGCATTGCGATTCATGGCGATTTTGTTCATGTTATAGGGAATTCAGTTCTGCACAAATCCTCCAATTTTCAAAGATGAGTTTTTATTTCTTTAATAGTTTGAGGTGTTTTTATATAAAGGTGTATGCTGTAGTGTTCTGGTCAGTAGTAGACGACGCGCCGCGCCGGCTCAAGTTCAAATCGATTTTTTAAACTCGAGAAACAAAATTATACATCGAGTAGATGATTTTTGTGGAGAATATACTTCAATTCAATGGTCCCTGAAAATTTTCTAAAAATGAACGCCTGCCTCCAACAGTAAAACGAAAATTCGACAAAATTGTCAAAGAAAAAACAAGTTTTCTCAAGTTAACTTGTTCAAACTTGTTTTCATTCGAATTTACACATCGGATGCGAGTTCAGGAGATTGAATTTAGTCGGAAAAGATACCAAACTTGTCGTGATCGGTTCTACATGGCCAGAAAAACAAAATGGACCACCTAGCAGAGCTCGCCCCCCCCCACTACTTCCCTTCAACAATGATGGACACTTTTTGTGCCAAAATGGTATCAACGGGATATGATACGTCGAACTATAATGTATTTGCATCCAATGGATTGACGGGTTCCATCCCCTCCATTTTTACCTGCAATTTTTTACCCCTCCTCCAATAACTCAAAACCCCCGGGTGCGATTTTTGGCGATTTTGGATATGTTGTAGAGCACCCAATTCTGAATAGAATATCAAATTTTCATGACGTCCATATTTATTCCGAGGTTTTGCCGATTTTTTTACTATTTTTCCTGTACTAATGGTGCTCAAATAAAACTGAAATAGGTAAACAGGTAAAGGTACTTCGACTTATTTCTTGGGCTTAACTATGATGGTATTGCTATTGATGGTAGGTAGTATGAAATGATACTATACTTAACCCACTGATTTGACCAGTTTACGTATAGTAGAAGTTTATGTATACTTGAAAGATTCTTTAGACTTGCTACTGTTTTTCTTATTTTGAAAAACTCAAATTTATTTAAAGCTGGAACAAAAACGCGAAATGTGTCCCCGCTTGCCGCACCTTCAGCACGTGACCGCCACCTTGTACCAGTTGAGGAAAGCTCCCTACCTCAGTTCTTGGATATCACATTAGCTTATTGACAGATGCCAGTAAAAATGAGCTCCAGGAAAATGACCGCCTCCACAATGTCTTCTCGAGACCTCTTATAATTCTATAAAATGTCATTCGTATTGACGAGCGCGCCCGCTATGTGGCAATAGTTGATCGATACCGCTTCATTTGTAGACCTTAAATACCAACCAAACGTATTCATCTATCTCGGCGACATCATTGTCGTATCCGCCAAATTTGACACCCGTCTCCGGGTACTGGGCATTGTCTTCGTTCGTATGCAGGCTGCAGGTCTTACCATCAGCCGAAGCAAGCGCCATTTTTGTCAATCAGGGCTGTGTTACATGAGCTACGTCGTGGGCCGTCGAGGGTTGCGAGCTGATCCGGACAAGGAGGACGTCATCTTGACGTCAGCTTGATCAAGAAGCAGGTTCATTGGAACTGAACCAAGAATCGTAGGTCCGTCTTTACATAGCTGTCCAGCTACGGCTCCGATCGTGACCTGCTTGGAACACTCTCGACCGTTCGTTCTCCAAACTGGCGTTCCAGACTCTGGTTTGGGTGCGGTCCTTCCCCAGCCCCATGATGACAGAGAACGGATCATCTGCTTCCATTCTCGGTCCCTTCTTGAAAAGAGCATAACTATTCTGTAATCGAGAAAGAATGCTTAGCTGTCCCGGTTGGAAGACAAGCAAAGTGTTCGGTTTCGCTGGAGCAGCCGTACAATGTAAATCGCTCTAATAACCACTTTTCCGCCTGTCGATGTGAGTGACATTCGGGCATGGTACTTGAAAATTGGCTAATGATAGGCGCTTTCCTTTTACCACAAAACTCACTGATCTGATCCAAGTTAGAGAGATAAAAAGCGAGAAATCACATGCGCGAAAGTGAGATAGCACTAACAACTTAGGTCAAAATACTTTAGTTTAGGTGGTAAAAGAAAAGCCCCTATTGGAATTGGAAAATAAGCATCTGAGCCAGATAATAGGGGCAAATACTGACAGTTTTTTGAGATGGCGCCGCTGTAGCTTAGAAAGGTAGTTAAAAAATGACAAAGTCTAAATATCACCACTGTCAAAGTCGTCAAAATAATTCTATCAACACGGTGTCTGTTACTGTAGTGAAGTTGAAGCTGAAAATTTGGCAAACATTTTCCTCTTTTCACAATGAAATTACAATTATAACATGCGCTTGTCTAGAGAGTATCTACCTAGTACAAAGTTCAACGAATCCCAATCGCTAGAAAATTTAACAAAATTTCAAATAGGTAGGTACCAGATACCAGCCACTTATGCGCCGTTTGGCGAGAGAAAATTTGGTATTTGTTCCCATTCGTCACCTTACTAGGTATAGCCACCATGACATTTAGTTTTCGTTTGGAATCACGGGTTCCTGAACGTCTTCGCGTGGGTATTCTTCCAACTTCAATTCAACAGCTGCATTTGCATTAATTGGAACGTTCCAGGTTAATTTCTCACCCATCTCGTCTGTCGTGTCTCACCTTTCGAAGAGAGAGTGTTAGAACTTGGCGAATTCAACTAAAGCTCCGTTGCCACAGCCCAACTCTCGCGCAGCTGGAACCCCTTTAATTTCGGCATTATACGGTGAGTTTCATCAATATTAAGGAAATTGTGTCGCATTATCATTGTGTGCCGCTTGTTCTTTGCCTCCTGGTTTTGCCTGTTCTCGCGGAATTTTAATCTATTGTAATACTTCATGCATCATCCATCATGTTAATGAGCAATATAGATGGAACGAGATCAGGAGGGGCCGAAGTCTATTCATTCGTACCTATACTTATTAGGCCTGTACTCAACCAGGGGGTTTCACAACGACACGGTGTTATCTGCGGTGTTCGATCTCTTTTCATCGCTATTTTCGTCTTTTCTTCCACAAAGAACTTTTTCCTTACTAGAGATTCATAAAAAGTTTAGGTACTAAGTATTTATTCATCTTTTTACTATAAATGATGCACAGAATCAGGGGCAAAAAAATACAGAAGTACTCAAGTACTATATAATGCGGTATGTTGAGAAAACTCCAGATAGGTACAGTTGTGATATAATTTATTGGTACGGCTGCAGTTATCAAATCGGCGATGTCAAGTCACCGAGACATGAAAGCGGCCTGAAATGTCCAGAATTCGCCTATTTGATAGTTGCAGCTGTGCCAATAATTTATTATATCACAACTGTACCTATGTAGTTCAGAGTTGCTATGTTTAACAAAATCGTATCAACTTCGGAAAATTAGCAAAGAGCTGAAACTTTTGTACACATTTTGATAAAGATCGATTGGAGGCTATGGGCTACATGCATGACATGTAGCGCCGTGGCGGAATGTGAAGTTCTTGTTGGACTCGATTTAGTTAGGAATATCTCACTAGGTGGCGCTTGTGTCGACAAAAAAAGTCACCTCTCACTGCCGTTATTCTCTCAACTATCTACCTACTCGGTCGACCATTTTGCAGTTGACCATCACAACAAACAATTGCACGAGAAATAGATGTCAAATTGGGAGTAGCCATGCAACCACGTCAAAGCTGTCTGCTGTCAAAGAAGTCCAGCAAGAATTTGTTATTTTCACCACCATGCATGGGCTCTGTACGTCCTACGCGTTGACCGTTCAAGGTCATGCACATAGCCCATATGGTTTTAGCAAGACGGAGCTACTCCTCCATAACTCTCATGAAACAAGGAATCACTAGAAAAAAATGTTTCCGAACCGTTTAGTTTCAAGAAACAGCGATGTGGACTGGCCCCAAAGATTTTGTGATTGATCTCCTTCCGGCTGTTTCTTTTGTCTTGGACATCATTTTCTTCAGTTACCGCCGGTCAACTGGCAGTATCGCCGAAAAGCCGCCAACCATGGCAGAGACGACCCTTGCTGACCAATGCATAAGGAAAGCCTCGGAACCGGGGTCGCGGCAGCAGAGTTGAGTTTAGGGCAGGGCGACGAGAGTGCGCCAACAGTGAGAAGCCAACAAGACCAACACCTGAGTGTGAATGTTAGCTAGTAGAACGCAGCAGTAATAGGCGATTGACCTTATTGGGGAAAATGGCCGTTTCATAGAGGAAGTTTTAGGGAATTAATTGTCAGAAGAGGTGTAAGTTGCCGCGGGCCAACGTCGGCTGTTACGTCGATTGATGGCATGTCAAAACTGTCACTTTGCTGTCTTGTGCAGTTCACTACAAGCAAACTTTTGTTCCTGTGAACCCTTGGGACCCTGTAGGCTCTTTATTGGGCCCCATGTTGATGATCAGCGTCGTCGCAGACCTTTCTCCAAACTACAGCTTCCATTTCTGAAGAAAACTACCACCTTCTAGTATGTACTTTTCTGCTGTACTGAAGCGCTAAAATAATATGGCGAAACTGTGTCTACAGTTTCCATTTCTGAAGAAAACTACTACCTTCTAGTATGTACTTTTCATTTGAAAAGTCATTCGTTCCGTCAGTGGAAACCTTTTCACAGTTCTTTCATCTTATGAACTAAGTCGACGGTCCTTCAAGAAAAAACATTGTTTATAAATTGATGATTATTTACTTGGAATATCGCAGGTTACTACTTCGCTTGTTTCGCACTCGATCGCTTTCATTCAATAACTGCTCGTGAGCCAACAATTGATGCTTTACATAGGTCCGACTAATCTCGAACGTTCCATGCGTTTTCTAGCAGATTCCACAATGACCCACTGACCCAGCATACGATTTCACGACGACTAATTCCCGAAAAATCTTACACATTTCGCGTATAATTATTCTGCCGTGCTCTAGAACCAGCGCCGCCGCCAAATGGGCACATGTGTCTTGATCGAGCGTTGGAATCTCCCCATGTGTTTCACGGGCAAAAGCCTACACGCACGCTCTGGAATGCACTAGAACTCTCCGCACCTGTACACAGCTTCCTAACGGGAAGTGTCTAGAATGATCGCGTGTTTACCAGAATGCACGGGAATCGCCGCTCGTAACAATGGAGTATTATACTAAAAAAAATTTCCGATTGAAATGGAAACTAGATTGAAAAATAATTGACCCGTGTTTTTTTATTTAGTTAAAACTCGTATCGTTTGGGCGCAATAAATAAATAACATTTAGTTCTGACGTCACAGCGAGTCACCGCCTATACTGCCTGTGTGAATGACGTCAGAAATAGGCGGAATATAGGAGTTTCATTCATTTATTGCGGCCAAACGATACGATTTATGGCAAAATAAAAAAATACGGGTCAGTTATTTTTCAATATTGTTTCCGATTCCATCGGAATTTTTTTTTCTCCAAAAGTATAATACTCTATTGTATATTAGTACGA
This sequence comes from Anaspis maculata, assembly GCA_949128115.1. NCBI lineage: Eukaryota > Metazoa > Arthropoda > Insecta > Coleoptera > Scraptiidae > Anaspis > Anaspis maculata. The sequence continues at coordinate 38,545,974 of OX421966.1, read as the reverse complement.
CATACTATGTCTTATGAAACTCATACCATTAAGCTATGTGCATGACCTTGAGCTGTCAACGCGTAGAGGCCATGGTGGTGAAAATAAGAACGTCTTGTGACGATGTTTGACAGCAGACAGTGGCAGACGATAGCTTTGACGTGGTTGTTGCAACTTGTTTTGATATCAGAGATGGTATTGTTTATTAAAATGTTTTTAGTCAACACGAGCGCCATCTAGTGAAATGTTCGCTGAATAAATCGCTATCACAAGAGTTTCACATTCCGTGGCGGCGCTACAATCATGTCATGCACGTAGCCTATTGTCACACGACTGGTTTTGGGGCACGACGAGCTTGCGAGGAGTGCTCCAAAGGAAGGAGTGTGACAATAATAATATGTCTTATTAAACAAGTGTAATATACTATTCTATCTAATTTTTCTTGAAGGATACCACAACACAAAAATCGAGTCTAATTTTATTTGACTAACTTATGGGATGGGGAAGGTAGTTCAAGAGTATACGGAACAAATCTAAGTTTTTTATACGAGTCCGATCAGTCGATAACACGTTTTGAAAATATTATCGTGACGTCACTTGGGAAGATGTTTTCACCTTGATTTTCACCTATCACGTTCCCATGGTCTTGTTATTACTGCTATTGTCGTTCTGACAAACGTCAGTGTCTTCAAACAATCAGTTATAATCAGGCTTGAAACCGTCGTTATCTCATCGGCAATGGAATCAGGTACAGGTATGCCCGTGAGTAGCTATAAATAGCCCGTGAAAATTTGCCCCTATGACGTCATTGTCGTTCTTGATTATAGCCTCAACGCCCGCCACGAGATAAGAAAATTCACAAGACCCTATGCAATTGTTCTAGTTTTTTCATATCTTTCATCTGAGACCGACTTGTATTTTGTGTTGTGGTCTCCTTCAATTCTCGCCCAGAAATTGGACATTCTGGCAGCTAAAATTAGAAACGTTTGACAGGTCACACTTCAGATTTGACGTTCGCCTACCTTCTGTTGGCAATAAATTGTTCCTATCAACCTACCTTACTGATTGAAAAACAGTTCAATAATATGCTTCATTGGAGCACTGTTTTCGATGTATTAATGATCCATTAGTAACGCAAAGCTAAGAGTTACTTGCTATTCGATTTAGTACCCGCTTTTGTTGACACACCATTCACTCGATAAGTCGCTAATATTAATAAGTGGCCTTGGTTTCAAATTGTTATTCTACAGACAAAATTGCAAGTACGACCCTGGCACGCAGAAGCTGTAAATGACAACGCCCCTGCTACGCCACCAGATCTTATCCTGCAACTTGATGGAATGTGCAACGACACAACCCAATCGTTACCGCCGAGGTAATAAAAGACGATCAATTGATCTTGTCCGGGGACTCGAATTTAAGGCGGCAGCACTGATATCCAAAGACGCTATTTATCGGTTCCTTCAAGGACGCGCGGAACTTCCTTCTCGTTTCACGATCCTTCCGAAATTCGCATGCGATATTTTTCCTGTTTCTGTTCCTCTTTCTATGCGTGCATGTGGTTGTGTCTATATCATAGGGTTACCATAAGTCTTTTTCAGTTTCCAGGACAATAAATCCTTGAAATCCGGACATACTTACGTAGGTGCACATAGCATGACCTTTTTTATTTTTTTATTTTTTGTTCTCACTTTTTTTATGAAATTATTAGACATACTGCAAGGTTAGCAAAAGAAATCGTGCCACAAGGATTGGAAGATCAAAATAAGAAATAAATTGAGGACTTGCCCACTTGATCATTATCGGTTATGGTGGTACGACTGCTGTAATAAGTTACTGCGCGCAACGCGATGCGCCAAATTCGGAATAGCAAAATCAGCTGTTGGGTACGGCCAGCCAGCGTTGTCCGATAGGCAATAACCCGATGAATGCGTGATAATTTAATTTTTCCGGACGCTATCTACTTTCCCGGCCGGACTTCCCCGGACGCCTCAAAAACCCAAACATGTCCGGGTAAATCCGGACGTATGGTAACCCTACTATATCAGAACCCTTTCCGCAAGGACATTTCAGACCAACCTTTTTCACAATACAATTATTGATTGATGGTGATGGTCAAGTTTTTCCCTCACTCTCACATCAATCATTACAGGCAATCAATACCAAATAAAAACTTTTATTCGAAACAATACTAGCCTGGTAGCTTAGTGGGCGCCGACTACAGTTTTGAATTCGTAGGTTGTGTGCTCAAGTCGGGCTATTTGAAGAGTCTTTCTTATTTCACCGAAATGCTGAGCTCTATTGAACCTTCAAAGGTCCACCTTGAAGCACACAAACTCGCATCACGTAACGTAAGTCTGAGGGTTGGAAGCAGGCAACAGCAACTGCCCCAGTACTTTGCTAGTACCTATTTACAAAACAAACATAATTAAGTAGCTTTTTGTCTAAACTGGCATCGCGGTGTTTTCGTGGATATTAACATTTTATGGAATCCCCTGACATAATTAACCTGTATTGAGGTTTTTGCCTGTAAACAGAATGTGATCATGTGAATAGAATCCCAATACTCAGCATGCAGCAAGGGGAATAAGAAAAATGAAATGTGAGGTACCTGGTCCCAATTGAGTGAGACACCCGACCCAGTGCAATTAGATATCGTTACTGGAAAAAAACTGTCATAGAAAAAACCTGCTAATATACAAGTAATTGATGCAGGGCAAAAAAAATAGCCGTCAAGTTCTTGGAAATTATCGAATTCTGAAGCGGCTTCCATCAACTTCAAGATCTTTCTATACTTTTACCATGCATAAGCATGTGCTTGTTGGCTTGTGACACCGATATGCTCAACACAAGGTGGTGAAGGATACCTTGCCAATCTTGCCGTTTTTCATTTTGTACTTTTTTCGAAATGGAAGAGGAACTTTTGTGGCCACCCTATAATTTTGAGTTTTGCTGTATGCGGTAGTCAATAGTATGAGGAACTAATTTTTTCTTACTTTGATGCTTCAGGTACGTTGCTATTTCATGAGAGGGGCGGAAAGATTGAAGATAAAATTTGGCAATACGTGTCTTAGATGTCCCCCTTGAAATAAAAATCGAACTGTTTTTGCTGAAAAATATAGTTCTCAAGAATCCGGAGTTGATTTTTTTTCAATTGATTTGTTTTTTCTTGATACGTATTCTGACAAAAAGAGAATTGTATTACCTTCAATATGATGTATCAGAAGATTTGAAATTTTTAAGTAGGGTACGACGGGTGGCGAATGGGTTGAAGAAAATAAATTTGGCAATACATACACAGGGTGTCCCGGAATAAGTATTACAAAACAGATGACAGAAAATTGAAAAATAAGGGGACTTTTGTTGATAAACATACCCTCTCAAACGTATAATAATGGAGATACAGGCCTTCAAATTTGTTTTTTAAAAACAGTTTTTCTTGCATAACAACTTTTGAACCGTTCAACCGATTTTGGTCAAATTTGAACTCAACTTTACCGAGACAGGTCTATTACAATAGTAACGCATTTTATCAAACATTTTTAGGGGCGGAGATAATAGGGGGATCACGGGATCGCCGCTCGTAATAAGATCTCCTTTAATCTGATTGATCGAAATGCTCGTTCATTTAATACTTTTCCACGTTTTACTGGACATTTTATTTTTCAATTCATTTTTCATCGCAACAATCATACTAGCTGAACCTTGATTAATTCTGTTGATGTCGCGGGAAAAACGATAAAAGAATTCATGCGGCACCAACCGCATCCCTGAAATGTGTGCGAAAAGTTTTACGTCGGCCTTTCTCTTTGTCGGGGCCAGTTTTAATTTGCGCGTTATATTTGGAGAAGACGTCGAAGGATAAAAGAAAGCTCTCCGCCGGGCCGGCCGACAATGACGACGCTCCATGCTCGTCTGCAACATTATGGAGTTCCGCCATTATTTTCATTAAAATTTCACAGTCATTATCCCGGCGGAACATGAACGCCCGTCGCCCGTTGTCGTCCCGTTTGCTCCTGCTGGCTGATATGCACACTTTTCCTCTTGCTCGTCCACTCCCGGACGAAAAAAGCAGAGGCGCGCACAGTTAAGACATTTGTCAGCATTAAATTGGTCGTAAACTTTGTGTGGATATTACGTACTACCACACACACACACCAGAGTTCTGCAAAAATGTCCACGGCCTCATCCGGTTTTATTTCCGGGTACATGCGGGGGAATGCCGGGACTTCCGTTTCTTGTTCGGAGCTTTCGCAATCTGAATACCCTCCGGGGTGGCATTCCGGATCAGATGTCATTTGGGGAAGAGGACAACAACTGTGTGTTGTCGAAAATTACTACAAAAACCTCATACAGCTTAACTGACGGACGCTCCTCTCTTCACGACGATTCGTTTTCTCTTGACGTTCTTTTTCCGGTTCTCGACCCGCCCAGGACAAATAAAATTTTTCAAGCGTTTTCAATTGTGCTGCTGTTTTTCGGTGTCGTTTTGTGGCGAGGGCGACGACTGAAGCGATTTATTACACACCGCAGAAAAAGTATTGTTATACTGGTCTTATTCGAGAGGATGATTTTTATTGTAAGTATCGAGTATTAGATTTTCATATTTTTTGAATTCAGTACTTGGAAAATTCCTCAAGTTGTGGACCATGTCGCCAAATTTTTGTTGATCCCAGCTCACCTATAAAACCAGGCTATTTTGGTACCAATTCGGACATATCCTCGGACATATCTTAAAGCGACCTTATTTCTGTGCGTAGGTAACTAGGGAGTTTTCGGTTTCCAAATTTAAGGAGCTTTTCAAAGAAAATGAGAGATTCACTGGCTTGGCAACAAATATTTCCAATTGCACCTGGGCTGTTAGGGTTTGGCAATGGTTACAATCAATTTCCGGTTTGAGCGCATTTAAACAAACTGGAAATTTGACTGACTGACAAACTTTGACATTGATGATGGCTGGTTTGACAAACTGATTGGGTACTGGACTCTGAAGTTGGAATTAGGGTGACTGCGAAGTATAGTTGCGACTACCGTTGTTACCCTAAATTAGACTTGAATGTAAAACTGACTTCAACGGCTGATGAACTTCTCATGGAATTGGGAGGCATTTTTGAAGAGAAACCTAGGTAATTTTCAACTTCTAGAATCTATTTGAAGTTGAAGTCCACGGCAATTCAGGATTTGTGCAATGTTGAAAACTTCGACAATTTTTGCTTTAAACAAAGTCTCTGTGGATCATTTTGTCTTATAGGAAGTATTTTATGTCAAATTTAGGAATGCATATTCCACCTTATTCAAGTCAATATGAATTCAGCTTGGAAATTTCGCTCTAGATTGCTGCTTGGGTGTAGTTAGTATACGCGTACTGCAGGTTACAACCCGCCGATAATAATTTTCACTGGTGATGGTTTGCTTAGCGTAAATTATCGAAGTAGAGCATAGCAATTTCACATTGCGCTATGTAAATTATTATTATTATGGAACATCGTATAGACATTTATAATAAAACAAAATTGATTCAGAAACTATAGTCTGCCATTCGAGAAGTGCAGTATTGTTATTAGGTATTGTTTATTGAGGTTGAGTGCCGTGTTTTCCTCTTTGATAATTCGACTGAGAAGCTATTGTTCAAACAGCAAAATGTCTGCTGGAACCTCTTTCGGGGACGTTTTAGACGTTTATTGACCATTAAAGATTATTAAAAATAAACGATAATGATGGTTAAATGACTAGAGTAAAGTACTTACATTATGGAGTACACCACTACTTGTTCTTTTCCTGGCCTCATAATTAGGAAAAATGTGGTGGGAGCAGTCTTGTCTAGTCTTGAAAATGTACCAACATCCTTGATAATGATAGGTACTCTCAAAACTCTCTCTTGTTATGAAAGTTGAATATTTTTTAAAAAACAATAAATTAAATTGAATACTCTCAAAACTCATGCAAACCGTTTCCAACCTCGGAATTGGATGTATCATCGGAATACGGACATTTCACCGACTGGACATTTTACCGACACCCAACTCACCGAATCGCCGATTCGCCGACAGGACATTTTACCGACTCGTCGTTTCGCCGACTTGACATTTCACCGACACGCCGATTCACCTACAGGACACTACACCGACTGGACATTTCACCGACACGCCGATTCACCGACAAGACATTTCACCGACTCGCCATTTCACCGACAGGACATTTCACCGACAGGACATTTCACCGGCACGCCATTTCACCGACAGGACATTTCACCGACACGCTATTTCACCGACAGGACAATTCACCGAATCGCCGATTCACTGACAGGACTGTAGCGTTTTGAGTTTTGGACCATAGGTATCTACATTTAAAAGATTGATATGCTCGATTCCGCGATTCCGAGCATGGTTGGTGTTCAGCGCCAAAAGTGTATTCGATAACCAGATAAGAATCTAATTTTCACTTAAGTATCTTCCTTCTTTTCAGACCCACCTGATGAGGAAATGTTTTTTTGCTTATCTTCCTTTTTTTAGACCCGCCAGTTGAGGAGTATTTTTGACTAGGGTATCGTCCTTTTTTTCTTGACTCAAGTCTAGTAATTTGGTGGTACCTAATTACCACCAGATACACAGTCAGTTTCTGAATTTTTGACTCAAGCATCCTCCTTTTTCTAAAACTCACAAAATGAGAAGTGTATTGTTAACTCAAGTATCATTTTTTTTGGACCCATTAGATAAGAAACCGATTTTTGACTCAAGTATCATCCGAGGTATCATCCTTCTTCTCAGACCCACCAGATAAGAAGTTCATTTTTTATTCAAGTATATCATCCTTCTTTTGAGACTCACTAGATAAAGAATTCATATCAGACTCATATTTTATCCTTCTTAGATTTAGACCTTAGACCCACCAAAAAAGATTATTTCTTGCTCAAGTATCATCCTTCTTTTCAGCGCCACCAGATGAGGGTTTAATTTTTGAGCCTAAGTATTCTTAGGCCTACCAAATATGGAGTTTATTTCGAACTCGAGTATGATCCTTCATCCCTGATCCACCAAATGAATAACTGATTTCCACTCAAGTACCATCCTTATTCTTTTCCAACTCACTAGCTCAGTAGCTTCAACTCAGAGCAGCTTATAGCTGAATGCCGCCTCGTAAAATAAGACAATTAAATAAATAAATAAATAAAACTACATAGATTATGTATTGACAAAAACACTTTTTCTACCCGCTAGTTCAGGAGTTTATTTTTGATCGAGTACCTATCATGCTATTTTTTAGACTCACCATATACGGTTTCCAGACCCAGACCAGACACCAAATGGAGTCCCTCAAGGATCCGTCATCAGTAGCACGCTTTTCTTGATCGCGATAAACGACGTCAGAACACGAATCAAAGCTCCGGTCCAAGCCTCACTTTTCGCCGACGATCTAGTAGTCTTCAACCGTGGAAAAAACATCAAATCAGTCTACAACGCAATTCGACAAACACTCAATGACATAGTCGACTGGTCCGAGGAAGTGGGTTTCAAATTTCCTACTACAAAAACGAAAGTCATGCGTTTCTCTCGGCGAAGAACCCAACAACATCTCCCACCCGTGAAAATGAAGGATGTTACACTGCCAATAGTCCAAACGCACAACTTCCTAGGCCTCACCTTCGACTCGAGAATGAATTGGAAAACACACATAAAACAACTGAAAACAGACTGCTTCAAAAAGCTGAACATTATAAAATCTCTTTCAAGTCATCATTGGGGAGCACATGAAAAAATTCTGCTGAGGATCTACAAAACTATGATATTCACAACAGGTGCATTTAGAACGAGCCCTATACAATCACTACTGCGAGAAGCAAATGAAACATCACTTCAGCTACGACAAGAACGTCTCCTACTACAGTATGCTGCACGCATTTCCCACACAAGAAATCCAACCTACAACATACTGTATCCCACATATATACCACAGACCCCTCAACTGACAAAACTACCAACGCAAATACCGGGTGTTTATAAACGATTGTTATCATATCGCCTTTGGAATCTCCTATCACTCTTTCAAATCGTACCTTTCACTGCGACTTTTGGCCTGACCAAAGCCTGCCGCGATCACAGACGTTTATAAACACCCGGTATATCAGACACTGAGACAATATGACCCTCCACTACAACTCAATGAAATCAACGACTACAGCACTGAAAAATGGCTACAATACTGGAGAACTTGCAGAAGAACAAAATTACACGAAATAGAAGACACTACCACTCCAACCGCTTTCACCAACCTATCACGACGAGATTTAATCATAGTCCGAAGATTACGCATCGGCCACACGTATCTCACACACAAACACCTCCTGACCAGAGAAGACCCGCCCTCATGCAAAAATTGTCAAGAAAACACGTCCGTCAAACACATACTAACAGAATGTGCTGGCAGTAAAGAAGAAAGAAGAAGATGTCAGCTTCCCACAGACCTTAAAAAGATCCTAACAGACGAGAGAAAAACCACTGAACGACTACTTACTTTCCTGGGAAACGTTGAACTCTACCCAAGATTATAATCTATACTTACTTATTTGTCACCTGAAATATGATCCTTTCGAACAGTTGATGTATATATTGTAAATATTAGTAATTGGCGTCAATAACCATAGTAGTTGAGACGCCTAAATAAATTAAAAAAAAAGACCCACCAGATAAGAAGTTCATTCTTTACTCAAATATCATCCTTCTTTTTAGACCCACTACTCGTATGAGGGGTCTATTTTTGAATCAAGTATCCTTATGCATACTAGATATGGAGTTTATTTTCGACTCAAGTATCATTCTTCTTTTTGAACTCACTGCATAGATAAAGTCTATTTTTGACTCGAGCAATCTTCTTTCTTTAGACCCGCCAGTTGAGGAGTTTATTTTTGACTCGGTAGCCGTACGTCCGAATCCAGATTGGTTGGGGTCCAGATATGATTTACACGTTTGAGCTTTGAGCAATGTACAGGGTCAATGTGGAAACATGGAACCTACACAATAAAAAAGTTTTTTTTTCCGCATTCGCCAATACCAAACACGATATGGCTACATTTCGCAGCATTTTCCGGGAACTCATTTTCAAGCAAAATTTGCAAATTCGGCGAGTTAGTAAAATTTCCTGTCGGTGAGTTGTCGAGTCGGTGGAGTGTCTTGTCGGTGAGTTGTCTTGCCGGTGAATTGCCCTGTCGGTAAGTTGCCTTGTTGGTGAAATGTCCTGTCGGTGAAATGTCCTGTCGGTGAATCGGAGAGTCGGTGAAATGTCCTGTCGGTGAATCGGCGAGTCGGTGAAATGTCCTGTCTGTGAAATGTCCTGTCGGTGAAATGGCGTGTCGGTGAAGTGTCCTGTCGGTGAAATGTCCTGTCGGTGAATCGGCGTGTCGGTGAAATGTCCTGTCAGTGAAATGGCGTGTCGGCGAATTGTCTTGTCGGTGAAATGTCCAGTCAGTGAATCGGCGAGTTGGTGAAATGTCCAGTCGGTGAATCGGCGAGTCGGTGAAATGTCCTGTCGGCGAAACGGCTTGTCGGTGAAATGGCTGTCGGTGAAATGTCCAGTCGGTGAGTTGGTTGTCGGTGAAATGTACCAAACCCGTATCATCATTATCATTTTACACTTCGATATCATCAGCAGATGAGAAGAAGCACTCGCGAATATGGTTTTATGGTATTTAACTTTTATACCTACTAGTGATTTAAAAGCATTAGGCGAAGTTGGATTTATGAGCAAAGATGAAGTTTCTTAAAAAGTGATTAAAGTTAATCGTAAAAAAAAACACGGCTGGCTTATTAAGGGCCAAGGAGGGTGGAGGCCATGGGTCGTAAAATAGGTCGTAGTAGCTCACGGACCTACCGGTGCTTTGATATTTATTGCGATGTAAAAGGTGATTTGAAAATTTCCCGGATGAAGTCATCCGCTTTCCTCGTCCATGATTTTCATGACATCTTTCTTGAAGCCCCGCATGGATATGTAGGTAGTAAGTAAGATATGAGTAGAGTTAAATCCAATGGCATAAATACATTGCCTTGGACGTTTCCTGTTTAGACCACTGCGTCCTGGTCTATCTATTGCTTGAGTTCTATTTCTTCGCACGACATTATTGTGTAGAAAAAGAACGAGCGTTCAGGAAACAATCGAACGCCGCCGCCGTCGTGTTTCCTATCTATCATCGACTATCAAGTCATAGACATATCAAGTGCAGAGATGGCGATCACAAGATGTAGATACCGATTTCCGGTGAGGCACCTGAAATATTTGCCCCGTACACCGTGCTGTGTATATTATTTCGAGAAGGCTATCGGAATTGCTTCTTATTTAACCGGTTCCGTGATGTTGGAAGTTTGCGTTTCACACCCAGTGCTTAACTATCTGATTATTGAAATATTGAGCCTTGGTCCTTGTTCGCGGAAGTTGTTGACAAGAATCGATATCATACTCGATATTATATGAGAAGAGAAACGTGTTGGCGCAAACAGCAAGAGCTCACATCTTAAAGTGCTTGTGCTGGTATTCTCTCGGGAACTGCACGCTAACGGTGCTAACCGGAACTTCACAATCGATAGGAGTTTAATAGTTTTGAAAGTTTAAATTTGTGCGGAGTAGTATGCCAGGCTCTTCAGCTCAGGCAGCAGTAGTTGTACTTGGTAAAAAGCACGATGTGATCGTCGGGTTCCAACTTCTAGTCGGTCGTCGAATTCTGTAGTAGCAGTGACCTGACCGCGTCACTCTTCGCCAAGAAACAGTTCGCCTACGGCTTTATTTCACTCGCTTTACTCGAATTTTAGATTCAGTAGGTAGGCCTCTCTGGAAAAAATCCTGTGGACGCTCATGGTATACCACGGTGTAAATTCAGTACGGTGACTTTTTGGATTTATAATGAATCTTGAAAGATCAAGTAGATACTTATTCAGCTGGGTAAGGTTGAACCCCAACGTAGACATAGTTTTCACTAAACTTTCAGAAAAATAGGTCGCGGTTATCGTAACACTTCGCGGAAGAGCGCACGATTAGGTGAATCACCAGAGGCACCAGATCAATTGAATCAAACGGAGCGTATTATCGTATGTAATACACCGATAGGTGAGGTGTATTATCGCTACATCGAGGATTTTCACGAGGGGACCCGAGTGTGAATCGAGATGTAAAGCGATGATTTATCGAACCTAGAGGTGTATTTGTTAAGACAATTAACCAAACAACACTGACAATTCACCTCACTCCTTAAAATAGTAGGCCGTTCAAGTGTATTACCACCAAGGTCATTGGTGAAAACACCCCTCCAGAATGACCAACCTTGAACATTCAAGTAGTTTTCACTTTTTTAGGAAGATTTTCAGTGTTGTTCGGTTAATTGTCTTAACAAATACACCTCTAGGTTCGATATATTATCGCTTACATCTCGATTTACACTCGAATCCCCTCGTGAAAATCCTCGATGTAGCGATAATACACCTCACCTATCGGTGTATTACGTACGAAAATCTTCCTAAAAAAGTGAAAACTACTCGAATGTTCAAGGTTGGCCAATCTGGAGGGGTGTTTTCACCAATGACCTTGGTGGTAATACACTTATACGGCCTACTATTTTAAGGAATCAGGTGAATTGTCCATAGTACATCTATGAAATATGTAAGCCAGCGGTACCTACTGGCGGTGCATAACCACAAAATAGCATTTAACTCCTGCAAGATAATCTGACCAAGATAGAGAAGTGGGCTAAGGAGTGGCGGATTAAGATCAATAGAGGCAAATCTACACAAGTTATGTTCACACTCCGCAAAGAAAACTGTCCTCCTATCCAACTCAACAACCAACAGCTGCATCAAGCTGAAGAAGTGAGATACTTAGGAATACACCTTGATAGGCGCTCGACGTGGCGGAAGCGTATATTCTCCAAAAGAAAACAGCGAGGGGTCTTTCACTAGCTGCATCACGTGTGAAAATTTGGTGAGATTACTTGTGATTACCCAAATTACTCATTGAATTAAGTATGTGATTGAATTACATGCATTAAGTCTGCATCACACGCAGATTACGTCGCATTACATGGCAGTATGCCATATTACTTGACATTATTCCGCATTACTATGACATTAGTCATTTTAGGTACTACCATGGACCTGTACGGTACTATGTACTACGCATTACTGTGACATTACCACGCATTATCCTGCATTACGCAGAAATTACCGCGAAATTGTGTGATGGGGAATAACCTCGGGGGTAACAAATTCTGGATTCAGTCCGTCTGTCGCGATTTGCGTTAATTTCTGTGACTTTTTTTCTTGCCCTGCATCAACTACTAGGTTATTAGAAGATTTTTCAGTGGGGGTTTTTCGGTAACGATAACAGTGATGACGATAACACCAAAGACAATCATGTTCGAATCAGTGGGGAATTATAATAAGATTATTAAGTAATAATAAATAAATGTTTTTCTCTTTATCGGCTCCTCACGCTATAAATTTTCTGCGTTTTTATTATTATTATTATTATTATTATACAAACGGCTGTACAATCATAACAAGCGCAAATCATGGACAAACACAACAACCAGACAAGACCAGGAATCGAACCTGGAGCCTTTCACACCACAGGCACAGGCGGCTGTTCGACGGCCTGTGCCACGGGTCCGTCTGTGGCAGTGGCAGTGGGGGATCAAGAACGGAATTGATTGGTGAAATAAGCGTTGCAAAATCAATCCAAAATCCAAAAATCCAAAAAATTATTTTTGGATTTTGGAAATGCCAATGGGCTCAAACCAAAGTACATCCTTGTAGCTTTCGAAAGAGACCAAAATGGTAAGAATCCGTCAAGGAATAAACTCACAGGGATTGATTTTGCAACGCTTATTTTACCAATTCAACTCCGTCCAATCAGAGGGGTTTTGTTCAGGTGGCTTTCTCGTTTCATCCATTTTCTGAGGGCATCACCCTAAGATAATGCACCAGTACTAAGGAATGCGTGACAAGTCCATCTGGCACAGTGCGGATTAGAACCCGAGACCTTCGCCTTTGAAGGCAGGGTCGAGCTCACCGTACTACCGACTGGGTTATGTGACATTTCATATTATTAAATGTGAGATTAAGATTACAACAAAAAGGTGAATGGTCCATTATTGTACCATGCCTATATTCACACTTGCAGGATAACGAACAAATAATTATGGAGCTGTTGAAATTCTCGTTGTTTGGATAGATTTGGAAAGTGTTTGTAAATTTTATCTTCGATGTTGTCAGTCCAATACCTATCTATCAAAATTGACAGAATATCGATAATGGCTACGTTTACACCGGTGGACTAAAACTGGACTGACCCAAGCACTGACCCAAATTCCACCTAAAGTAATTCTTCTCTTCCAGCGTTTTCACCGGCAGACTAACGCGGCCGACCTGTTTTAAAATATGAACTTGTGGTATTCCCCCTTTGTTTTGTTTATACGTTGGTACCTGAAGTAGGTACGGTCGTTGACGTTCGTAGCGTTTGCCGCGAGGAGAGGGAGATGGCGCTGCGCTAGGCAAGCCGGCCGAGTTGCGGGCAGACAGAGAGAAGAGAATCAGCTGTGGTGAAGAACACGTGATTTTTCCAGTGCAACTGTGCGTCGGTTTCTCCTTATTTAAGGTCGGTCTTTCTTTAATTATTGTATCGTAATTTTGGCTTCCATCCACTCACCAAATCATGCATTTCGATACCTATTTTGTCCGCGAAATTATTGTACATAACCCGAAATGCTTTGTTCTCTTTGTTTTCAACGGGCTTGCATAACCCGCAGTTTTCCCCCTTTGAAATCAAGGTGCTTCGCACTGCTTTGAATTTTGTGTAATTTATCTACTCCCAAGTGATCTGATTATTGACGGCAACAGCCGTAAATCTAGTGGGTGTGCTTTTTGTGCACTCATGGCGTGACCTCAAGGCCGCGCTATCACGCGTACTTCAAGGTTTCATTAATTGTTTCTTTCCACAAGTTACGTCACAAACAGTAAGACGACAAAAAGGAACTCTGCTGCGCCCAAAAATCAGCCGCTAAGTAGAGAACAGTACTTTTTATGATTCATTTACTTTTGATGATTCATTCACGTTTCATTGTTCATTGCCGGGTTATACATGAAAGTAAAGGAAAGAAGGAGAGACTTGCCGCTTCTCCGTGTCTTGGGGGGGGGAGTCCACCTACTTGTATGAATCTGCCTTGTTGAGTCTACTAACCTTTCCTTATTTGGGGGGAAATTATGTATAACGACGAAGAGAGGGCCACAGGTTGGCTCGAGTCGATTTTCTTGTATTTACTGTTATTTCTTGTATGTGATTACTGTTTACTAACCATTGTTCTGTTTTGAATGTAAGTATGTATCTGTGGGATTTTTGATGGGTAACTGCTGGGGAATTCCGGGCGAATGCGTTATAGATACTTCTTTCTTCCGATTGCTTACAAAGAGTATGACCAATTCCAACTTCTCTACTTATTTATCTTTCACTTGTTTCTTGTTTATTTATCTACCTATTGATCTCTTGTTTGTTTCTTGTTTATTTACCTACACCATTACTCATCATTTCTGTCTTGTTTATTTATTCACTTGTTTACTGATCATTTGTTTCCTGCTGATTTATCCACTTGTTTACATGTCATTTGTTTCTTGCTGATTTATTAACTTGTTTACCGATCATTTCTTCATTGTTTACTTATCTATCAATTTGACTCTTTTTGTTTGTGGAAATGTAACATTAATTGCTGAGCGTAAAGTTTCTTTTGTTGTTACGTAAATAACTTGTAAACGCAGCAAACGTTTCAAAGAGGTTCAAGCACCGATTCACGCTGACTTGATCAATGCATTACTGGAGTGACTTCTCTGTCATTTTATCAAGACTCATTCACACTTGATTTTTGTTCAGATCATTTGGGAAGGGATTTTTCAGCAACCAACCAGGCTATACGCATGGGTTTCTTTGACGTGTTCTTCCCAGGTGTGCCTGTCAGCGAATACGTCACTTTTCCTTTGCGATCAAATTGACAGTTTAACATGTTTCATGATTTCTTGTTTTGTTCTGTTAATCTGATTTTGTGTTCATTTCATTGTTGTAAATTCCTGCATTGTCTAAATAATTTGTAATGATTTTTCTTGATTGTATTTTGTTGCTCTTCATCCATGTTTTGTCATTTTATCACTGTCGATTCCTTGTTGTGAGGTGTTTTGAGAAAAGAAACAAATTCATCCAAAAACTTTGCCATTGATTTCCAATAAACTTTCATTTTGCTTGCATTTCATTCGAGTTTCATTCAAGAATCAAACCTCATCCCCAACGACACATTCTCATCTCGAGTAAGAACTTAACACAACGTAGGTAAAAT
Source organism: Anaspis maculata (assembly GCA_949128115.1). Classification (NCBI taxonomy): domain Eukaryota; kingdom Metazoa; phylum Arthropoda; class Insecta; order Coleoptera; family Scraptiidae; genus Anaspis; species Anaspis maculata. Next base: position 38,530,640 of record OX421966.1, on the reverse strand, counting down.
GTAAACGACGTGGGGAAGGGAAGAAACAACGACGATCGCTGCCAACATCGAAAACGGGGTTACACTACAGAGTGGTGCCATCAACCAGGATACACTACAGAGTGGTGCCATCGACCAGGATATACTACAGAATGGTGCCGTGACCAGGATGATGTCGAGAGCTGGATACGCTACAAACTTAAACTAAATAAATATAAAAACTAAGTTTACTTCAGTCCACGGCTAACCGGAGACCTGACCCAAGCTACTTGGTCCTAATTTGGTCCTTGTTTGCGATCGTTTACACCACGTGGACCAAATTTATTTAGGTCGGATTTAGTGCTTAGGTCGCGGACCAAAGCCACGGTGTAAACGTAGCCATTATCAAACTAGGTCGATATCATTGAGGCGGAAAATTTTCAACGATTTTCAAAACCGCCACTTTTGTAAATTGAATTGCACACGTTGCAGTTATGAACTTATGAATCGCAATAATGAATCAGCCCTTGTAACTCAGCTATGGGTCCAGCTATGTTCTAAGCTCAAATTTATATCCGGTTCAAGACCACAACTTGTGCAGTTCTAATCACAAACTTGACAGTTTTGGAAGTCGTTGAAAATTTTCCGCTCCCAACTGTACTTCTACTACTTCTACTGTAGTACTATCTCGTCTATTAGGTCGTGAGAGTTAACTTCGAAGAGCCGGCGCTAGCCACTTCGCCCTCTGCATGTTTGATATGCCCTTATTACAAAAGAGGAACGGTACCAATAATACCACCTGATTGGATAGGCCCTTTAGGTATCTATTACGTGCCTCCGTTCGGCATTGGTCCGTCTGGTCTTGGAAAAATAGTAATGAACTTGATCGAAGGACCATTTTTCCAAGATGGCGGCTCAAGCGCAACAGGGCCGCTATTCTTGAATCGGGTAAGAAAAGTCCCTGGGAGTTAAATACATTCCGCAGTACACTGATGTAGCGAATGTTGCCTGAAATCGTGGTTTTTAGGCAACTTTCGCTACAGAAGTGTAGTACGGATTATATAAAACTCCAAGGGACTTTTCTCACACGATTCAAGAATAGCGGCCCTGGTAGAGGCGGGGACTTTCAGTATACCTATTAGTATACCTTGAGAAATATCCCTGTCAAATTCTGAAACTCTGACAGTTACTTTTCTCTACTTTTACCCATTTGACTGGCTAAAATTTGCAAAGTCAAGTTTGAGGACTGATAACTTCCAAATAAATAATTTAATTTTGCTCTTTTTTCAGCAATGTAGAGGTCGTACTTTTGGCATCAGGTATGCTTTACTACTTTCATTTTGTATAGTTACTTTTTGATATACAGGGTGGATTTCAACATTTTGATTGATTCTTTTGTACTCTTTTGGATTAGGCACATCAATATGGGGCTCATATATAGTTGGATAACCTTTGAACCTTCTGAATATCCTTTGCTGATGTCGCCTGACTCAAAATGTTTTCTTCAAAACCGATCGACAACACTTTTTGGACTATCAGCTGTTACTCTTTGAGTTTAATATCGAGCATATCGAGTAATATTTGATTCATATCGAGCATTTCAGAAGCTCGTAAAGGCACAATACTGTTGAAATCTTGTCTCACAATATGTAAATATCAAAACAAATTGATATTCAATTGAAACCTTTACTCCGTCTTGTTGGAAATGTCAAACTCGAAAACAAAATTTTTACTCTACTTGAAAAAAAAATTAAAAAAATATTTTCGCATTTTTTTGATCTCAACTGTCACGTTTAGCTTTGATGTGAACTGCCAACATCTTCACAAATTTTGAAGACAATATCTCTAACCAGAGGCAAAAAATCGCTTATCTTTTTTTTTTGTTAAGTTAATTTTATTTATATTAGGTCATGGAGGCGCGCCAGCACGCCTTGAATCAAAAGTCAGGTGGTCCTGAACATTGAATAACTTTGAAGATAAGATAATCTCGAAAATTGAATAATCTCAAGATTTGAATAATCTCAAAGAATAAATGTACCCACCCTTTATATTATTCGAATTATAATTTCTCCTCAACATAACTTTTCCATCCGTTGTTGTAGAACACACAATGGAAAAGAAATGAATTTTTGAGATCAATTACAATTTCATAGCTTGAAATTTCTTCTTTCCAAAATCTGATGTGAGATTCGGAGGCCACCATAAAACATGCTATCAAATGCGACTCCTTATTTGTTTAGCAGACTCTGGCTGATTCAGAGAGAAAAAATACTCTAAGTAACTGAAATGTTTCAGGAATATTTTCAAAAATTTCAATTTAGATCAGTCAAACGCTATTCCAGATATTCACAAAGTCACTATTGCAATGTTGGTGCTCTAATGGACCGTTCTAACACTCGATAACAACGTAATCTGATGAGATGCACCTAGGTACTCATTTTATTTTCGAATTTCGATGAAGCTTGGAGCCGCTACATCGTGCTTGGAGCATAATAATAGGCAACACAACATACAACCAGTTACCTTCGCTGAGCTGAAGATTTTACAACAGCTGAACCACAGAATAATGCCGAACTCTGAACTGCGACCTGTGACTACACGAACACGCCTTAAACACAGCATCACGGAAATGAAATGCGTTATTGCGTTCTAGTATTGAATGTTCTAGTAACTTTCAAAACAAATTTGGAAGCCACACTCAGATGTAGACAACCAAACCTACTTCAACTGATGTTGTACTGTAAGGGGACAGTGTCTAAGTTAACGCAATCAAATATGGATTATTTTATAAAAAAGTACCGAACTTTCGGCAGAACACCAACATTAAAAAAATCATTCTGAAAATTATGAGCAAATAGAACATGATGATCATGTTCGTTTTCACGTTTATTACTTCTTGTGATACATTCAGTGTTCACAGTCACCTCAATATCCCCTATCAGTTCGTTTCAAACTACCTACTTGACCACGTGATCAAGTTCGAAGTTCGAACAGCGCAATCGCGTCCATGGCCTTGAAGTGAACATCTCTTTTTTTAATTTTGGATTAACAGATACGAGAAAAAAATCGGTATGAAACAATTTTTGTAGACAATTTTATAACATTGATTTTTTATGGAACTTAATTGAGTACCTATCTCTGATGGTTAGCGCAATGTGAGCAGAAAACTGGATCGAAGGACCATTTTTCCAAGATGGCGGCTCAATAGCGCCATCCAGTGAGCTCAATAGGTAGAGTTGGGGACTTTTAGTATGTTTATCAGTACACCTCACCGGACATTTCTGTCAAATTTTCAAAACTTCGACAGTTTTTTCCCTCAAACGGAAAAATTTGTTCTCATTTGACTGGCCTACTGTCTGAGCGTCTGAGCCCTTCTTGGTGTGCATTATTTTATGAGATTGTGGTGGTTGGACATCGGCGCTGATGAGAATGATGAGCCCACGGTTAAGGGTTAAACGTGTGTCGAACGTATAGTATTATAGGTACTATGTAAAATCTTGGGTTCAGATTTTCAATGGTCAGAGATATATGCAATGATGGACGACCCCACCCCCCTACTTGTTTTCTTCGCAAGGAAATATTGCCAGAGAAAGTTTAGTCAGGCGTAGACTAAGAAGCGATAAATCGAGGATGAATCTAAGCAGAAAGAATAGAACGCTAGTGGAATAGGAAACAAGCCGAGGTGTTACAAATTGAATGAAAAGAACTCGGAAAAGAAGCAACGAAAAGAAGTCTCACCAATATCCAAGCGGCTGACAAAAAGAATTGCTCTGAATTCCCCACATCCACAGCTAGGACTGCTCCATCGTGTTCTATAGAATCCGCCATCGCCCGGCGATTTCAATAGTAATGCAGCGATTTCCTCTGGCAGCACCGGCACCACTGCCACCTCCGCGTGACGTCATTCAGATCCAGAGCAAATAATTTAAAAATGTTCGGTCGAGTGCAAAACGTGTTCGATATTTATGACAGAGTCGGTGCCGCCGGTGGGCGGCTGCTTTAGTGTGAGGCGGTGCGGCGGCGGTGCTCATACTCTTTGGCCATCATCCGAAGCGGCACCTACTTTCGACGAATGTCGTCCCCAACGGGAAAATGAGTTTTTCGAATTGAAATCTGCGTTTTAAAAACAAATTTTGATGTGTCGACGTACAAAGGAATGGCACCTCAGCGGCCCATTTGAAGGAGGACCACTTTGATCTTTTCGCTATAGGTAGGGTAGGTAGGTACTTACTGCGGGGCGGTTTTCCTGCTGGTGTTATTGCCAGAGGATCGGGCGTCGCGACGGTGATGTTTTAAATGCGCCCTGATGATGTCGCAACGGGACGCCCGCCAGCACAAACACTGTGAATATTTCAGGTGCGTCTCGGGTGGAAACCGATACTCGCGATGCACTTGCAAGCTGCGCTTGCATTTGCATTTTATTGGTGTCGCGTTTGACGAAACTCTTAATTTTCTTGTCTCGAAGCACTGTAGTCAAGGGAGCTTCCTGCTTCTAGCGTTTTTTGCGTCCTTGACAGGAAACACAGGAAAATATTGCAGATAATGAGTTTTGGCTGTACCTACGTCATTGGGTATCTAGTATAATTAAAAAATAAGCATAAGCATTTGCTTAGGTTTTTGAGGAGTTGCTAAGCAGACTTTCTCTAGCAACGCCTATGAAAGCATTAATACTACCCAATGACGTAGGTACAGCCAAAACTCACACGCACGAAAAGTACAGTCGAGTGAGCACAATGTTGCGCGAAGCTCCGGGTCCCCCAAAAATGAGTCCCTCTCCCCGCGGCTCACCATCAGTCGACAGAAAGGTCGGGTGACAGAATGTCCCAGCCAAAAATATCTGAGCGACAAAATATCCCGGCCAAAAACATTCCCGCGACAAAATATCCCATGTCAAAATTATCCCCGCCAATAATATCCTAGCCAAAAAGACCCCACCCAAAAATATTCCCGTGACAAAATTTCCCAATCCGAAAATATCCTAAGGAGAGGTAACAGCTCTTCAGCCACCGGCTCTAGGAAAAAACGTCCCTCGCAAAACGTCCCCGGAAAAAATGTTCCCCACAATACGTCCCGTGGAAATTATGTCCCCGGGAAAAAAACGTCCCAAGGAGAAGACGTCCCAGGGAAAATACGTCCCCAGGAAAATACGTCCTCGGGAAAAAAGTCCCCCGGAAGAAACCTTCTTCTTTGTGAGCTTCTCTGTGTCGTCATAATTACTTCCGAAACTCCAGTGGAGACTGTCTCTTGTGCCCTTTATAGGTTAAAAAAAAGGTGATAAGACGTTGTGCTGGTTGTACGTGTGCTCCGTTTGTTTTGTATTGTGCGGGCGTATTTTGCCGAAATTTTTTGATCTTTTGACTTCGTTGGCTGTGATATGTGCTGTGTGTGCTGTCCGGCCCTTTTCTGAGGGCCTGCTTTCTTTTATTCTTAGATTCGGTGAGTTCGTTCCGTTCTGGCCACCGTTTTGTGCGAAAGCGTTTTTGTTGCTTGGCTGATAGCGTGCTCTACAAAACATTGTTTATTGTTGGCGTATGCCTGGTGCCTCGCCCGTGATACGGGCGGGTCTTGCGGCCTTGCTGGATCTGTTTTACTAATTGTACACTGTTTTTATTTATACATCGATTTTATTGCTTGCACATTTTTAATCTGTTATTTTAATTTTAATTTTGACTTTGTCTCTGCGGTTAACTGCGGTATATTTTGGATTGTTCCTGTCCAGCCTTTGTTGTTTTTGTTTCACATTGGTTTGAAATTTTTTCACGCGTTCTTGGCGCGGTTGCCATCGACACAATTTAGCTGCTGGACATTTGGCGTGTTTTTTTTTGTGTTTTGTTTTTGCGCCCATTGACATTATCACATCATGGCGAGCTGCCCCAAGTGTAGGACCAGCCGAAGTAAGGGTTTGATGATTCGTTGTGAAGGTACGTGCGGTGATTCGTATCACTGTTCCTGCGTTGGGGTGAGTGACGTCGAGTTCAAGTTTTTGAGTGAGCGCAAGGGATTTTTATATTTGTGCGAGATATGCAGGGGTCGATGTGAAGTCGACCTGAAGGATAAGTGGACTTCTCTTTTTGACGCAAGATTTGATAAGCTCAAGAAAGATTTGCAGGCGGGATTCGATCTGAAGTTTGAAATTCTAGTTGAGGACAAGTTGGAGAAGCTCTCGAAACTCCTATCGGATAAGTGTGACGAGGTTGCGGGAAGGTGTGAGACGGATGCTTCGGCATTGTTGAGTGAACTTCGGTGTTTGAGGAAAGAGAATGAGGAGCTTCGAGGGCAAGTCGTAGAGGGACTAAAGAGGGTAGATGGGGGGGAGGACGGGTTGAAGCGGGATTTGAATGTTGATGCGAAATTCAGTGAGCTCTCTGAAGTCTTGAGCCGGGTCACATCTAAGCTCGATGTGATGGGGACTCTTGACGATGTTGAGAATGAGAATGATACAAAAGGCTCATACTCCTCAGCTGTGAGGGCTCTTCCCTCCTTTATTGTGCAGCCGAAGGAGACGGGTCGGTCTGTGGATGAAACAAAATCGAGGCTTTTCAAGACTGTTGATCCTGTTCATACGAATCTTCCCCTTGCTGGTGTGCGGGGAACCAGTGGTGGCGGAGTTATTGTTACCTGTGACAATCCTGATAACTGCGGTAAGTTTGTCGAACTTGTGTCTGGTGGAATGGGTGAGGGCTACAACATTAAAAGGTTGACCCCCCTAAATCCTAGGGTTAAAGTTGTGGGTTTTTCTTCGGAGTTCGATGAGGTATCACTCTTGTCTTACCCGAGAACTCAGAATAAGTCAGTTCTGGAGGTGGATTCTCAGTGTCAGGTGATGGGTATCAAATGTTTGAGGAATGACAAGAAGCGATTCCAGGCAGTCTTACAGGTGGATCAGCGAACATATGACAGGTTTTTGAGGGCTGAAAATGTTTTCGTGGGCTACGACATTTGCCGTGTTTATGATTCTATTGAACTCCTTCGATGCTACAAGTGCTGTGGATTCCACCACACGGCTGCCAAGTGCGGTAGGTCAGACGTATGCCCCAAGTGTTCTGAGAAACATAAAGTTACTGAATGCGCCTCCAAAACACTCAAATGCATAAATTGCGCCATGTCTAATGAAAAACACAAAACGAATTTTTCTCTTGACCATGCTGCGTGGGATGGGCAGAGCTGCTCAGTTTACAGGGATGCTCTGAGCAGGTTCAGAGCTAGCATTGTTGGTGACTGTAGGTAGCAATCACTAGAGCTGAGTGCCTTGGGTGTCACTTCTCCCGTGGACCTTGACCTCCCTCTGTCTCCTCAGCGTTCCCACTCCTTTTCTGTGTATTATCAGAATGTGAGAGGTCTATGTACGAAGACTGCGGATTTGATGGAGGCGGTGTCTGGCGAGGAATGTAATATAATAGCGCTTTCTGAGACCTGGCTTCATCCTGGCATTGTTGATGGTGAGCTGTTTGACTTGGGTAAGTACAGTGTGTTCAGGGCAGACAGGGATTGCGAGTTGTCTGGATTGCGCAGGGGCGGAGGGGTTCTGCTCGCCGTCGATTCCTTTTTGAGTGCTGCGCAGGTTGATCTGGGTGACGCTTGGTCTGGGGTTGGTGGGGTTGATGTGGTTGCGGTTGCGGTTGATTTCGGGTTTTGGAGGTTGTACATCCTTGTGCTTTATGTTCGTCCGTCCTGCACAGCTGGTGATTATAGAATGCTTTTCGATGCTCTAATGTCGGTTGAGTGTATTCTAGGGGGTAAGGTGTTAATCCTGGGAGACTTCAACATTCCTGACTTGGCTGGCTTTTATGATGGGCATCAGCGAACACCCTTGATTGATGAGTTTAGTAATTTTATTGAGTATTGTGATCTCAGGCAGTGCAGCAGGGTGGTTAACTGTAATGACAGGTTGTTGGATCTGGTGGTGACTAATCTTGAGTGTTCCGTTGTGCGTTCTGATTGTGTTCTGTTGCCGGAGGACGGCCATCATCCTGCGCTCGAGATTCACTTGCACGCTGTTTCAGATAATAAGCCTCTTCCCGTGACTTGTAGCAGTGAGTACAACTTTAGAAAGGCGAATTTTGTCGAGTTATATGACAGACTTGCCGGTCTCAACTGGCAACTGCAAGAGTTACGTAGCCTACCGGTCGAGGATGTCGTGGATAGATTTTATGAATCCCTTGCTCGGGTGTTCGACTTGTGTGTGCCCTGTAAAAGGAAAACTTCCCGCACATATCCCCCCTGGTTCACTGGACAAATTATACGAGATATTAAGAAGAAGGAGCGGCTTAGAGTCAAATACAATAGAACCAGATGTGTTGAGATGTTCAATGAATATAGATTGTTGAGATCTCAGATTAAAGTGGACATTGCTGGATCGTTCGCTACTTATATCGGACAGACGGAGTCCAGCATTTCTGGTGATCCTGGCAAGTTTAGGTCCTATGTGAGGTCAAAAAATGAATGTGGGAGCATACCAACCTCTATGACTTATGCTGGCAATGATATTGGGGGACCGTCAAGTATAGTTGATTCCTTTGCCGATTATTTCAGCAAGTCCTTCTCTTCTCCATCTGATGCTTCGCTTTACCCCGGTTTCTCGAGTTTTTCACGCCGTGGTGATGTTCTCAATTTTGATATGGTCTCTGAGGATGAGGTTCTTGAGGCTATTCGTAGTCTCCCATCTAAATCTACTGCAGGACCTGACTCGATTCCTTCTTATCTTGTACGAGATTGCGCCTCAGTCCTCGCAGCGCCTCTATCGTTGATTTTCAGTACCATGTTGGGGGAGGGAGCCTATCCGCGGAGGTGGAAGGAGACTCGAGTGTGTCCGGTTTTCAAGAAAGGTAGAAGGAATGTTGTTGAAAACTATAGACCCATTGCCATAGGATGTAATTTCAGTAAGGTGTTTGAGATCCTTATGCACCGTAAGATTTTATGTCATGTAGGTCCTATGCTGTCTGACAGGCAACATGGTTTCATACCACGACGGTCCACCGTGACTAACCTTATGGAGATCACCCAGTTCTTGTCTGAGAGGTTGGATAGGAGAGCGCAGGTGGATGTTGTCTACACCGATTTTTCCAAGGCATTTGATAGAATAGATCATTCCATACTGATGACGAAACTGGCTTGGTACGGTCTGTCTCCTAAGTTCCTGGCTCTGATACAGTCGTTCTTGACAGGTAGGCTCCAGTATGTGCAGTGCAATGGTTTTCATTCTCGGATGTTTGCTCAGACTTCTGGTGTGCCACAGGGAAATAAGCTTGGACCATTGTTTTTTGACATATATGTTGATGATATCGGTGACTGTGTTGAGGCTGGATTTCTGATGTACGCTGATGACCTAAAGTTGTATAGTGAAATAGGTGCTGTGGCTGACTGTGAGAGACTTCAGGTTGATTTGGACAGGGTTAGGAGATGGTGTCAGACGAATCACCTACCACTTAATCCCAGTAAATGCTCGATTGTTTCGTATTGTAGAGCTAGAAATGAATTACAGTTTGACTACGCTATTGGTGATGTTTTGGTGCCAAGGGCGAATGATGTGCGTGACCTGGGGGTTCGCTTCGATTCTCAGCTTACTTTTGTTCCACACATTTCTGATGTGACTGCTGCTGCCTTCAGGAGTTTGGGTTTTGTCTTGAGAAATGTCAGGCCCTTTGCGAATCTTCAGACTGCCTGTCTCCTTTACTCGACATTTGTTAGGCCTCGTCTTGAGTATGCCTCTATCATTTGGAGTCTTTTATATTCGGTGCACGTTTCCGCTATCGAGAGAGTTCAGCGTCGATTCTTGAAGTTTTTGCATTTCAGAACTTGGGGTACTTATCCTCCTAGGGGATGTCGCCAGGACATGTTGCTGGCACGGACGCAGTTCGTCAGCCTACAGTCAAGACGATGTTCGCATTCCATTGTTTTTCTTTTTAAACTTGTCAATGGTTTACTCGACTCCAAGAGTTTGGTGCAGAAATTGATGTTCAGGGTTCCACGCGTAAATTCAAGATGCACCGAGACGTTTTACCTCCCTACTACTAATACTAATGTTCTTAAGGCCTCTCCCATATATCAAATGTGCTCGAATTATACGAGTGTCCAGGATCGAATTGACATATTCTCTTGTTCTGTTGGCCAGATCAGGTCTTGCTTTGACGGATCTGCTTCTGGCGGTGTTGAGTGATCGCGGTTCTATTCTTATTGTCTTTTTTTCCCTCTTCTCTCTTAGCTTGATGTGCGCCTCACTCTGTTAATGGGTATCTACCTGTTGGGTGGGAATCTCAATAATAATAATAATAATAATAATTTATGCGTGTGCCCAGCAGGGCTTCAAACGATTTCGAAGACACAAGGGGGCCCAGTGAAGTTTCATAGCTTGACATAGCATGAAGGCAAAAGGGGAACTTACTGGTACTCTGAAAGCCAATAAAAAGCTAAGTGACCTAATCAGAACTCCATACTATACTTGAGGATACAAGGAGGCCGACATTGTGGCACAAGGTGCTTACCTTGGTGCTTACTCATGCTCCGGAAGTCTCAGAAAGATGCAAGGAGGCTCAGCAGGGCTCCAAAAGACGTTGAAGAAACAAAAAAAGAAAAAAGGGGGCTTACTGGTACTCTGGAAGCCAATAAAAACAAAAGTGGGCCAATCAGCCTCCATCTCGGGCTCTGAACAACACTTGAGGACACAAGGGGACCCGATAGAGCTCCGAATATCACATCAAGACACAAGGCGCTCACTTATGCTCCGAAAGTCTCGGAAAGATGTAAGTGGGCTCAGCAGAGCTTCAAAAAACTTTGAAGAAATAAGGAGGCCCAATGGAGCTCTGGATAACAAGTAGGCTACAGGGGGCTTACTGAAATTCTGATAGCCATAAAAAAACATAAGGGGGCTAACTAAAACTATCCAAAATACACTTCACACACAAGGGGCTCGATATAGCTCCAAAAGCCATAGAAAAACCATGAAGGGGGCCCAATGAAGTTATACATATAATAAAAGAAGGCAGAGGGGTTACTGAAATTTTGATAGTCATAAAAAAAACATGATGGGGCTCATCGGGGCTCCAAATTATACTTGAAAATACAAAGAGGACCCAATTTGGGGCCGAATGTCACATAAAGGCACAAGGGGTTTACTAGTGCTCGGAAAAGTGCAAAGAGGCTCAACAGAGCTTCGAACTCTGTGTAACAAAATAACTCAAAATTGGACTTACCGGTACCTATTCCAAATATGCCAGTAGCAAAAATATTCGAGGTTGCAAAAGGTCCAATCGAAAATTTCTCTTTTGATATTAGTTGGAAGTCCTCATGAATAATCCAAATTCGTGACCTTGTGTGACCTCCGGAACCATGGTAAAATAAAAATAAGACGTTGAGAATTCGTGAAAAGCGTCTGTTTTTCTTGAATAACTCGTAAACGGTGATTCTTCGAACAAAATGTAAAGGAGTCAAATTGAAGAGCGTTAAATTTTGAACAAAATGACGCTAAGCCATTCTTGTGCAATAAACGGTTACCGAAATACCAGCTTTCGGAAGTCTACCTTTAAAATCGTTCGAAGCTGTTAGATGAATTCTGGCCGTCAAACTGCAGGCTCTCACTCAAGAGGCTTTACTGTCATTGTCCGTGGACGGATATGGTTGCCTCAAACATTTCTTGAAAGACAATTAAACCGGCTCCAATACACTTGGAGACACAATGGGGGCCCAACAGGGCTCTCAACATGACATGATCAGGGGCGGCGGGTTTTGTAATTGCGCATGGGTGCAAAAAATGGAACATACAGAAAAACCAATGAGGATAGCGAGCAAAGCGAGCAACAGCGTCGCAGGCGAAAATTTTTCGAGAAAAGTGGGCGTGGTCAACAATTCTTCAGATATAAAACCATTAGAAATTGAACAAAGACAAGGTAATGAATCAATGCTAATGACTTACTATAGGTCTCAATAATAAAACAGAATAAAATAAAATACTCAATCAAATAATGAACCCAAGTACCTACCTATCTAGATGCTCATGCAGTAGTAAGTAACGTATTACATAGCATGTGATTTTCAAAGTGATTAAAAATTTAGGCTTGAAGAACGTAGGTATATTTCAATTTCTTAAGCTTGCATGCATGGGTGCAATGCACCCGTATAATCACTTTGCATGGGTGCATGTGTCCCGATGCACCCTATAAGTCGCCGCCCCTGGACATGATGGCACACCGCTTCTTGCTGCTTCGAGAATCATGAAAAATGCAAGCGAACTTTGTGGGAACAGCAGGACTTCGAGTTATATTGAAGACAGAATGAGGGCGATACTTTAGAGGACAATAGACTCGTTATCGGGTGGGTCTGAAATTCTATATTTATATCTGAATATATATTCTACAATCTATCATCTATATTTTTGCCCGGGACATTATTGGAGGGGATATTATTGACGGGGATCGAGACGGGGATATTTTTGGCTGGGATATTATTGGCGGGGATATTTTTGAGCTGGGCTTTTATGTAGCGGGGATATTTTTGGCTGGGATATTATTGCCGGGATAATTGTGGTGAGATAGTTTTGGCTGGGATATTTTGTCGCCGCACCGACAGAAAAGCATGGACTCTAAGTAATAAAATTGCCCTCCGCCCCCTCGACGCAGAGCCAGGCCATGGATTCCTGCAAAAAGTTGCTCTCCTAGTCACATTCTGATAATTTGTACATCTACAAATTTTTCAACCTGCTATTAGCTTATTTGATACATGGTGAAATGTTGAAATAACGCGAGACCCCACAATATGATCATTGAGCTCCTGGGGCCTTGGCTTCTTTGATTTTACAGGCACAATTCGTGACGTCCGTCACTGGTCGTCCAATAGTATTGGGCCAAGTTTCCTGGTGTACCCTTGAGCACGGCATACCGCAGAGGACACGGACTGCCTCACTTTGCTTGCTCGAGCATGCAATCTGCATTTCTTGTCGCATTCAAATTCTCATGTTTGCTGAAGCTACGAGTATAACGGATTTTTACTTTAATTCATCAAAGCTTTGCAATATGCCTTTATCAAGTATTGTTATACCATGACACATGCCCCCTTTTCAAGGAAAAATGGCTTGTTCCTTGAACCATATGTGAGAAATTTTTGTCACAATGAATAATATAAACTAGCTCAAGTCAGGCCGCTTTGCCTCGCGGCCTGACTTGAGCCAGTATTTGGCGGTAGCCACCTCGAAAAGTTTCAGCTTCAAATAGTAGGAACTTCTCAGGAGCCTTCATGCAAAAGACTTCACAGCTTTTCACTTTGCAAGAGTTGATCACACTCGGCTCGATATGTATCTCACTTTTGTGGTTCTATTTTTTTGTCAGGGGCGGCGGCGGCTGGAACTATTTTTCCTACTATGTCGAATGGACAGGAAACACGATAGTTTTTGTCCGGTGTCTGTAACTTGCTTGCTTTCCGTTTGGCGTCGGGGTGGCAGCTGATTTTTGAACGATGAATTAATAAGTGTTTCAGAGGCGTCAGATATCTCGAACGAAGAAATCCAAAATCACCCGGAAGCGCGAGTGCATTATTTGCCGGAGCACACAATAATGCGTTGCCAAGGCGACCCGACTCCCGGCGACAATACACACGAACACTTGAGCATGACAATGATCCTATTTCGACAGACAAACCTAGCGCTATTCTTATGTATATTCTTATGTATATTATAGTAATTCATTGTCTTCACTGGTGCATGCAGATATACAGTATGAACAAGAATCAACATAATATCAAGTTCATTGTTAATGCTGAAAAGAATAAATAAAACAAGAATAAATTTTACATCCCGATTATTTAACCAAGAATTGAGCAATTCTGTAAACGCGAGGCTATACATTTTATTTATTTAGTGCGAACGATCGTAGTCTCAATATCTGGGTTTGGTATAACTCATCCACACCCAACTCATCGACAGGATAACTTGCTGACACCTAACTCATCGACAAGACAACTCACCGACAAGACAACTCGCCGACAGGACTACTCGCCAACACGCCAACAAGAAAACTCATCGACAACATAGCTCAAAGACAAGAAAATTTATCGGCAAGATAACTCACCGATAACACAACTCGCCGACAGGACAAGTTGTCGACAAGAAAACTCTCATGCATATGTACATGGCTTTACCATGTCCAAGTTGCTTCCGAATCAACCTGACCTAATCTAACAGGATCTTCAAAAAAAAAAAAACAGGACCTGACGAGATCTATGTAGGACCTGGTTCACAGCTTGAACATAGCCAAGTTGTTTTCGATCGTGAAAGTTCTCTTGTCGATGAGTCGTTCTGTCGGTGAGTTATATACTGTCGGTCGGTAGATCTCCTGTTGGTAAGTTGTCTTGTCAGCGAGTTTTCCTGTCGATGAGTTGGGTGTCGACGAGTTGTCCGACTCCTCTGCAGCCTACCCACAGTGGTCGGAGAAATCGGTAGCTCAACTCTATCTTGCTATTAAGTTTTAGTACTTTCTGGACTGATCATCGATCAACAAGCGGTTCTCAAAAGTGGGAAATTGTGTTGAATAACAGTGTTATGAGTTGCCTAACCCTACAGGAATTTCAAAAGATAGCTTTGGAGCCTTTCTAGTTATTGTCTTAAGGTGCGTACAGACCTGAGCACTTTTTCGCGGACGAACGTCCGTGCGAACAGTGTTCGTGCGCGCACAAATGCTCAGGTCTGGACGTGTAAATACGGAATTTCAACGCGCACGAACACTGTTCGCGGCGGACATTCCGTGGAGTGGAAACAACAAACACACATTTTGAGTGCGTGCGAACGCTGTTATGTGCGTGCAAAAATTGATGCCGAATTTCAGTAATTATTTCGATTCAACTCAACTGTGAGAGGTCTGGTGTTATTGATGGGTCTTAATATTGATTCCGTTGCCTCAATGAAGATGCCCAATAGGTTCAGTGCGAGGCTTTTCTCGATATATTGAGCGCATGATAATTTTCTTGAAAAGTTCAAAACCTTACTGAAGAGAAAAAAATGAAGCTTACAAAATAAGAGAAGGCAGAGCTAAGGTCATGTGGAGTGATACTTGATACTTGGCGTCATTCAGATTTTCAACGAGTCAGTGTATGTAACAAAGGAAAGCAGAAGAACCAGAGTGGTTTCACCAATAATTGAACCTTTCGAAAAAGCCAATGGCTGTGAAGAAGAAAAAGTAACCATAAAAAAGCCATCTGCGGAAGACCGAAGAAATGGGACATGCAGAACTTAAAATTGGGTGTTCGACGCGTATGTACCTTACTTGAAAATATTACACGAGTGCCGATGCCGTCCAAAAAACTAGCGATCCTGGAGAAGATGGAGAAGTTGTCAATGGAGAGAATGACCATCTGAAGAAGGCTACTGGAGGTAAAATGACTGGGCATCGGAAGACAAGGCTATTGGAGGTAAAATGACTGGGCATCGGAAGACACCAACGGCCCTGAAAATTTAATTTTGGACATCTCCAGTAAATCATATGATAGCGGTGGAATGCAATGCGGTTGCGGAGCCATGAAATGGACTTGCAAGTCAGTTATCAGCGAGTGGTTAAACTTGTCAAGAACACCCAATGGCTCAGAAAACTATGTTCCCAAAAATTTCAAATGATTGAAAGACCATCTGAAGAAGAACATCAGAAACGGTATTTTATATCCTCCTAGACCATCTGAAGAATAAGTACCTTGAGAAACAATATTTTGTGATCTCCTAATAGACCAATAATAAGTCATTGGCAATTATTTCGACTACTCAAAGACGCCAACCAACGGGTCTGTAGAAAAAAAGATAAGGTTTTGATCACCAGATCACCTCTTCCCAAACGGCCATGAATCGATATTATGGTTATGGAAATAGGAAATGTCATTCAAAAGTAGGTAGTTGAAGATCATCCGAAGACAAGCGGACATGACAACAATGTTAATATTGATACGAAACTTGTTGGAGACCACGACGCGCGAATAAGACACGTACCTAAACAATTATAAATGGCGAAGCAGCCGTGCATCTGAAACTTGCCAGAATATTCGCGAAGCCGATCGACTTTTCCAGGGCTATTGCGAATGGATTGCCGCTTAATGCTGAAGAACACAGCAACGACATTGGGAGCGACGAGAACCTTGGCGGCTTTTCTGAGTAAAGCTGGAATATTCTCGATTACAAGACGCTATACAGGGCGGTCCAGGTTATAGTAGCAATAATTCACCATTCGATGGTCCGTCGAAAACTAGGTCGACATGCATAATTTAATTTTGCTTCAAAACGCGTCCTAAGGAAGATAGAGCCCTTCAAAGTTCTGTTTTTAAAATCTTTTTTTTACAATAACTCTCAAGTCATTTGAGCGATTTCAACCAAATTTGGTACAAATGATCACAGGATAGATATTTATCACTTGACGTGCATAACTTTTGTCAAAACTGTCCAGTGGCGTAGATACGGAGGAATCGTTCAACTTCTCCCACCTCATTTTCTATGCCACTGGATATTTTTGAGAAATTATACTTTCTTTTTTTGGATTTCTTGTTCAATTTAGAAGAAAAAGTAACTCTTGTAAAATGTTGAATAGAGGCTTCATTTCCGAGATATTTGGGTTTGAAACTTTGGAAAATGCCTCGAAATCGCGACTTTCAAATACCTAACAATTAAAATCCAAGAAAACTCATGATTCCTCAACTGGAATAAGTTTTCTAGGTCGTTTAAGTTGTATGATGAAGGATTAACTTATGCCCCAGTTCCCTTCAAAGTTTATATATGAAAGATTCTCTCACAAACTCAAAAATTATGGCAATAATTCTTTTTTTTTTGCCTCTTGCGTATTTTCATGGGACTCATGCTCAGTGTTCCTTGCGAAAGAGCCTTAATCCTTCACCTTCCTTCACAACATAATACCTGAGAGAAGGACCGACACAATAACATCCAATAACATTATTTGCTTGATCTGGTGCAGAGCCGCCCATTTCTCCGTGAACAATTTGATTACAGCGTCAGTACTCATTTGCGGCACTGAATGAAGACTTTTTACTTACATTTTTGTACTCAAGAAGCTTTTTTCTATATAATAATATAATCTATCGAAGCTATGTGATGTATGAGGCCTAATATTTGCAAACCATCCTTAGTAGGGCCTGTATCGCATGGTGTTTTTGATTAAAAGTTGCATTGTCTTATTTCGAAACAATTTCACGTAACCTCATTTGTTCTAAAATTCAAATACACCACATTGTCTAACACTGCACAGAGGCAATTCAAGCAGATCAAAATCGTTTCAGTAACGAGTAATGACCAAAATTTGTGCTTGACCGAAAATTTGTGGCGCTTAGCTTGTACAATGAAATACCATCGATGACCTTTTGGTTCAATTTTAGTGTTGAAATTTTTCAGGACTCTGCCAAGTCCATTTGACAAAGAGTCAGCTTTGATACTTATGATAATGATTCAGCAGTCAAGTTCCAATAATTATGTCTCCACTGCATAAACATGTATTCGAAAGAAATTTAGGAAAGCAAAATGGAACGCAAAAGCACAAATTATTGATAACACTAATAATGACTCAAGAAAATAGAAAAGAGCCTGAGGGACAATGGACGTTTCAACTCTGTAGGCAATAACACTTTGGGCATTGGAAAAAAATTGCTCATCATTCTAACTTTGGCGGAAGGATTAATTCTTCATTGAAGAATTATTTAACATGAAGACATACGCCACCAGCCATCTTTGGATCAGAGAACCACTGCTCACTTATTCCACCATTCATTCTATTCTTCAGAAAACGTGTTGGCATCTTTAGGTGTAAACTACTTTGAATATTGATCCAAAAAACAAGGAATATTTCAAAACCTAAAATTACGCATCCGAGATCTACCTTTGAAAATCAGTACCTTCCAGAGGACACACCAAATTGTCATTTTCTTCGAGGATAAAACTTTTTCAATGTCTTCTTCAAATATAACGTCGCATATATACCCTTCTATTTTGAAAATTTAACATAGTCCATCGCTGGTCGAAGATTTCGCGTCTTTTTCATTATTTGGCTGTGCAATTCTTTGATTTCCAATTTTTGTGGGGCCACCTATTACCGTGAACCTGAAAATATTCTCAACGTGAGCACCGCAGAGCTTAGCTCTAAGCGCCAGCGAAGAAATTTTTCTGATAGTGCTTTTAGTTCTTGAGATTCGACGAGTTTAGTTCAAATTCACGGGATTTCGTGATATTTTCTAGAAGAACCTAAAAACGGTAATTCCAACGGAAATCCGTGAGGTGAGTGAAAGATAAGAAGATGGTACAAGCCCATTTTGAATACCTATCGAATGAGTATGTTTTGGGTTTCCTAGTCCATCATGAATTTTGAGCGTTTTTCATGTGCGGACGGCATTGTGCGTCGCGAACACGAATCCGTGCCTCGGAACGGGCTCTGTGCGTTGAAACTGTGCGTCTGCGAACATCATGCGTGCGTGTGTCCCGTCCACACGCACGCACGTGTCCGCGAGCACTGTTCGTCCGCGAAAAAGTGCTCAGGTCTGTACGCACCTTTAGGATGTCCACTGGTGAATTATATATACAGGGTTATTCAAAAGTCCGGAATAAAATTCATAATTTTTTTCCATATTCATTTCGGAAAAAACGCTCGAACAGGTCGATTTCTAAAAACATTAAGCCGTTTTTCCATGACACGTGTCTTGTTCTACCGTCAACCCCCTAACCCCAAGCTACCCTTAGTATTTTTTTTCAAATGGCACCCCATGGCTTGTGGGAGCTCGTTGGAAAGCTTGTCAAAAACTCTATTCAGATCTACCATTGAAAATCGGATCGGACGCTTCACCGTGAAGTTTTGAGGAACCCCAGTTTTACTGACAGTCCGGAATAAAATTCATAATTTTTTTCCATATTAATTTCGGAAAAAACGCTCGAACAGGTCGATTTCTAAAAACGGTAAGCCATTTTTTCATGACACGTGTCATATTCTACCGTCAACCCCCTAACCCCAAGCCACCCTTAGTATTTTTCTTCAAATGGCACCCGGCAAATGGGTGGCTTGGGGTTAGAGGGTTGACGGTAGAACATGACACGTGTCATGAAAAAACGGCTTACCGTTTTTAGAAATCGACCTGTTCGAGCGTTTTTTCCGAAATTAATATGGAAAAAAATTATGAATTTTATTCCGGACTGTTAAGTAAAACTGGGGTTCCTCAAAACTTCACGGTGAAGCGTCCGATCCGATTTTCAATGGTAGATCTGAATAGAGTTTTTGACAAGCTTTCCAACGAGCCCCCACAAGCCATAGGGTGCTATTTGAAAAAAAATACTAAGGGTGGCTTGGGGTTAGGGGGTTGACGGTAGAACATGACACGTGTCATGAAAAAACGGCTTACCGTTTTTAGAAATTGACCTGTTCGAGCGTTTTTTCCGAAATAAATATGGAAAAAAATTATGAATTTTATTCCGGACTTTTGAATAACCCTGTATGTACCTACATATTCTCGGGACTCGGGAGCACACCTTGGACTCTCAATAGCATTATTCGGCTATTGACATAATCTAAACCCGTCCTTGAATCGCTAATGCAAGCATGCGGCAAAATCGAGCAAAATGCCATTATACTCGTATAAATGTGTGAATAGCAATATTTATCCTGCCTAACTGGGATGTATTCAGGCAGAAACCAAATTGGAAATTACCACAACACGTTGTAATACCAAATCCAGCATTAGTCCATTAAAACATACGTTCCTCAATAATCCGTTGACCAATCATAATCAATCACTTCTTTCTGTGTTTATATTTTTTCGACACATACCTACCTTTAGGTACGCCGCAAGGATTATTTTTTGAAATTTCCAACAAAGGGGGATCGAGAGAGACGAAGAGCGCGCGGTCGGACGATTTTTCAGCGGTGGAATCCATTAGGCTCAGCGATTTTCTTCTCCTCGTCTGGTGGAAACACAATGGGGGTGTTTCCCCGAGACGCTGCGCCGAGCTGCGGCCTGATGGTCCCAACACCTGGATGTTGTGCCCTATCAGAATCGATGTTTACACCGGAAGTACGAGACGGTGCATTCATTGTGAGCATCTACGTCCTTTTTAACATAATAGAGCGACGTTAATGCTTGCATTTCGTGCCAAAAAACAACATTGCAGACACGCAGATAAGTGGGTGAAAACTTCGGAGAATGTAAGCTCAACGGAGTATTAGTATTATAAGACCTAGTATGCTCTTGTACAGCAGTATACCTATAGGTAGGTAACAACCTGACAATTTGTTTTATTACTTAACTAGTGTGTTCTATTCTACTAGTGTATTTAGCGCCGTGTGAAATTCAAGTGGCGTTTAATCTTGAGAAAATTGCGCGGAAACTTAAAGTTACGGAACTCGCTGGAGATTATGACGCGCGAATAAGGCACATCTGCACAATTGGTGGAAGTGCCGTACTTCGAGAGCTCATCAGAGTATCTGCGAAGCCGACGCTTCCGGACACTTGGTCGAAAGATGTTTTCGAATGTAGATGAACCATTAGGCACCTTCTCGTTACGGCACAAGCTCAGTGTTGCCAACCGCACGGTGACCCTCCAATATGCTGAACGATATTGAGAGTCAGCCGCAACATCATCACTAACATTCGTAACTCCATCATGTCTGTGTGAAAGCGCTACTTCCGCGCGATGCTGCGTATAGGTCGCGGGAACATATAACGTCACCTTGGCACCCGCTATGGAAACGTTCCAAATATGTCTGACGTGCGGCAACAGCGCATTGGGCATTTCCGCTTCTATTAGCCGCTTTTGTTTTACGTCAGGAGCTGCTCCGGATAGATCACTAGATAGAGAAAGTAGATACATACGCCATAATCACGGCCCCCCTATAGTTTCTTTGCCTAGTGATCTATCTAGTGAAGTTGTGCCGAGCTTCAAATATTCACGGGGGGACAGTGATTATTCAGGGGTCTCCTTTAGGAAGAAGGAAGTGAAGGGCCGTCCTTAAACTTATGGAAGGAAAAGTCACTTGTCAAGATCATTTCAATGTGAGTAGGATCATATTAGTTTCCCAAAGTAAATAGTTCACCTTCCAAATTGTGAATATATTCATTATTCATTATTCGGTGACAGAGGTTACCTTTAGTCCATCTTCATTTGGACTTTTACTAGTATCGAAACACAGCACAGTATCATCTGCATAAAACTTCTGGCTCAACAGTACTCCCAGATAGTTTGATGGAAAACGACCGGATTCCAAGATAATGATTTATTGCGTCGCACTATTTTCATGGACGCACGTCACAGAATGGGACCAAGTGGTGCGTGGTCCCTTTTCCCCAGGTCCTTCTTAAGCGGGCGTGCAACTCGTGCATGGCACAAGGGCGGCCAGATTCAGGGGGCGTTTTTTCCATTTTTTTTTTTTTTTGCTTTTAATATTTTGCCTCCGCGGCCGCCCATGAACATTTTAAACTTTTTTATTAAAAAAGCTATACACAAAATTTGACATAAAAAAAAATGGGAGAAGGGGGCGGTCTAACAGTTTTTGCACGAGGGCGGCCAAATGTCAAGGGACGGCCCTGCTTTCCCCTTTCCTCTAGTTGCTCCCTTCTCCTCAGACGAATAATCACTATCAACATCACAGTTATAGCCCGTACATGTGATTGCTTCTTCTTTTCTTTTCCTGCTTCACCCTGTATAAATCTACAGCAAGAAATTCAAGCGAAACACCCGGTGAACACTTGACAACTAAATTTCTTTATCAATCTATCAAATCCCCAACTCCCGCCAACTCGAACCTGAACCATATTAACGCCTCTGCTGTACCGACCGATGACTGACTGCACGAATATTCCCATAATGTACTTATTAAAATGGTCCATAACATTACGTTGAATTAACGTCATTGTGGATGGCCTATTTTCTGAGTGGCTTATAATTTTGTTCGACAAAATTTGAAAGATGCATGACTTAAGGTAACTTGACAAAGCAGAACTGGCACCCATAATTCTTCATGATAATTATGAAAGATTTATCCGAAATTGAGACCAGAATTCCTAAGGCCGCCAAACGCTGAAGATTCTTGACAGTCCGCGACAGTGACGTTCTCGACTCGGGGGAAGGTACCTACGCCGTCATACGTGTGAAGCGTTGGGTGGTTTCTTGGCCGGTTACGTCACACCAATCACGCCGCGTTTGCGGTCAGCGAAATTTTTACGTGACAGCAGTGGCGGACTAAGGGAATTGGGGGCCCTGGGCGGAATTGTGAGATGGGGCCCCTAAGGAATGAAAGTTGAGAATATGAAGGGGGGGGGCAGACTTTTTGGCCCGCCCTGGCCTGCCCTAATTGAGGTCTCCAATTTTCCGTTGTCTCTCTTTACTGTGACGTCATGCGTATAAGAGACGGTTAATCGAGGTCATTGGGCGCTTCCCAATAAGGCGTATAAGGACACAATTCGACACATATGAACACAATTTGACACAGCTAGCGTTCCAATAGCAGTAATAGCACCACATGTCGACACAATCGAAACATTGGCGAGGCTGAGTTTAGAATTGAGCTGGCAAGTGCACTTTGACATTGTGTATCCGTCTTGTCGCAGTTATTGGAAAGCGCCCTATGTTTCTTGAGATATGACATTTCGTTTCTGACAATGGGAAATTTTTCGAATCTGACAAGCGCTCTGTCGTGTATTTATTTGATTTTCGGCATGGATTTCATGATTTCACTTGTTCTCACCCTCGTTCTTACCAATGAGTGTGTTATATGTAGTGGAAAACTGAGAAGATGCATACAGAAATGGTTCAAGGGTGTTGTGTCGCTCTATGCGAGTGCGAGAATAAGAAGAATACACCCGGCATGCACCGGTTCACGAAAGACCCAAACTTGATGGAAGTGTGGCTGCATCAGCACCAGCAGGGATCATGCTGCACCAGACACGTGCATCTTACTACGAAAAAACTCTATCACTTCGTCCATTAAAAACTCCCTTATGGGCTCTAGTGACTTTCCCCACATGATAATGGGAACAGTATAGCTAACCGATTCAAAATTCCCGCAAAAGTCAGAAACGAAACGTCCAAACGTCATAAACGTCAAAACGTCAAAGGTGACCTCGAAAAACCATGTATTTTCTATCTCCTAAAATTGGAAAGGTCAATTGAGCAAAAGCCTAAGAGACAAAAAATGAATTGTAACCTTGACTATAAAACACACAGTGGCGCAGTCAGAATTTCAGGGCGGAGAGGGCAAAGGCAACGACGAGGGTGTAAGCCAGGAAGAAGTAGCGCCGCAGGCGACATTTTTTGGCATAATAATAATGATGCTGATGATAATCGGTATATATCATGTGTTGTGCGATTTCTGTTTCTGATGCTTCCACCAAAATTACTTGATAATCAAACTTCTTTTCAGAAAACTTTTGCGCTTCTTGAAAATTTTCGCCAGAATTTTTTTCTGTATCGGTTTAGTGTGGGATGAAGTGCCGTGGGCGCTTGGGAGGTAGGGGGTGGGGTCATTCGTCCACTTTTACCCCCCTTGGCTATGCCACTGACCACCAGTACCTACCTACAAGAAGTGTTCGGTTTCCGCTTTGGATGTTGAATTCGATTTGGACTGTTGACTTAATGCTAAAACCTACTCGTTTATACAAAATTAGGAATAATATGAATTTCTACTATCTGCAGCGCGCAGACAAGATAATTTTGTTGTTTTGTCTTTTCCCTCTTTTGAAAAGAAATAATAAAATACAAAATTCCAAAAGTCTTGAGGCCCCTGGCACTCTGATATCCGGGGCCGGGGCCCCTAAAGCCTAAAGTAAAATAATTCTTAGAGATTTCGTGATACAGACACACCTCTATTGCCTCTGTGTGTAGGCCCTCAAACTTGTTGTCATGGGGCCCGCCAAGGTAACTTTAAAATGGAAAAAATAGAAAAACAATGTTTCTCACCTAAGTAATATGCGAAAAAATGACCATTGAGAGAAAAAATTGAAATCTTTGGATTTTATCCCAATTTTTTTTCAGTATATTTTACAAACAAGGAAAATTGGAGGCCCCATCAGATGATTGAGGCCCCGAGGCCCGGGGCGGACCGCCCCCCCCCCCCCCCCCTAATCCGCCACTGCGTGACAGTCATAATGGACAGGGAGCTGGTGCCTCAAAACTTACCTCATAAGGTACATGATATCAACCCTGTAGGTCTGATGTGCGTTGATAAGGTTGTTAACAGTTGATTTGTCTTACATGTCAGACCGGGGGCTTTAGGCTGGTATGAGCTTGTCAATTTCCGAAGAAATGGCCAAAAACTTACGTCATAAAATACATGAATGAAACCAACTGGATTTTGTGTGGGAAAATCCCCTCAATTAAAAATCTGGTCGTAAGACAAAATTTTTGGGAGTTTTCGGTCCATAAGACAAGTTTGAAATTTTAAAAACCGGACCAAAATTTATCCATTTTTCCACAGGCGTTTTTTTGACTAAACCACTAAGTTAGTGTGATATATATTTGTAATCAGGATGGAAGACGAAATCGATTTCCATGTTGAAATACAGGGTGTACAATTTTGAGAGAAAATTCTCAATGTTGCACCCTGTGAGCTGTAGTGTAACCCTGTTTCGATGTTTGGCAGTGATCGTCGTTGTCCCTTCCCTTCCCAACGTTGTTTACCTTTTACCTATGTTGTGTGAGTTCTTACTCTAGATGAGAATGTGTCCTTGGGGATGAGGTTAAATTCTTGAATGAAACGCGAATGGAATCAAGCAAAATGAATGTTTATTGGAAATCAATTAGCAAAGTTTCAAATTAATTTGTTTCTTTTCTCAAAACACCTTACAACAAGAAATTGACAGTGATAAAATGACACCACATGAATAAAGAACAACAAAACAAACAAATGAAACAAAACAAATCATTACAAACTATTCAGACAATGCAGGAATTTACAACAATAAAATGAACACAAAATCAGATTAACAAAACAAAACAAGAAATCATGAAACAAACTGTCAATTTAATCGCAAAGGAGAAGTGACGTGATCGCTGACAGGCACACATGAGAAGAACACGTCAAAAAAAAACCTGTGTATAGCCTGGTTGATTGCTGAAAGATCCCTCCCCAAATGATCTGAGCAAAAGTCGAGTGTGAATGAGTCCTGATGGAATGACATAGAAGTCACTCCAGTGATGCATTGATCAAGTCAGCGTGAATCGGTGCTTGAACCTTTTTGAAACGTTTGCTTCGTTTACAAGTTATTTACGTAACAACAAAATAAAACTCGCTCGCTTACGCTTTGGAGAAAACTTTAAGCTCAGCAATTAATTTTTACATTTCACAGACAATAGGAGTCAAATTGATAGATGAATAAACAATAAAGAAATGATCGGTAACAAGTGAATAAATCAGCAAGAAAACGAATGATTGGTATTGGTGTAGGTAAATAAACAAGAAACAAACGATAAATAATGGTGTAAATGAATGAACAAAAAACAAATAAGAGATAAACAGGTGGATAAATAAGCAAGAAACAGGTGAGAGATAAATAAGTAGAGAAGTTGGAGTTGGTCATACTTTTAGTGAGCAAACAGAAAGAAGAAGTATCCATAACGCATTCGCCCAAACTTCCCCAGCAGTTACCCATCACAAACCCCATAAATACATACTACATACAAAACAGAACAAGAACAATGGCTAGTAAACAGTATTCACATACAATAAAATCGACTCGAGCCAACCAGCCTGTGGCCTTCTCTTCGTCGTTTTACATAGTTTCCCCCCAAATTAGGAAAAGTAAGTAGACTCAACAAGGAAGATTTATACGAGCGGGTGGACCCCCCCCCCCGGACACGGAAAAGCGTGGAAGTCTCCTTCCCTTTCTTTACTCTCAGGTATAACCCGACAATGAGCAATGAAATGTGAATGAATCATAAAAAGTACTGTTCTCTACTTAGCGGCTGATTTTGGCGTAGTAGAGTTTCTTTTTGTCGTCTTACTGTTTGTGACGTAACTTGTGGAAAAGAAGCAATAATGAAACCTCGAAATACGCGCGACAGCGCAATTCTGAGGCCACGTCATGAGTGCGCAAAGTGCCACTAGATTACGGCCTTTGCTATCAGCAATGAGATCATTTGGGAGTGGATAAATTACACAAATGTCAAAGCAGTGCAAAGCACCTTGATTTCAAAGGAGAAAAACTGCGGGTTATGCAAGCCCGTTGGGACAAAGAGAACAAAGAATTTCGGGCTATGTACAATAATTTTGCGGACAAAATAAGTATCGAAATGCATGATAAGGTGAGTAGGTGAAAGCCAAAATCACGGTACAATAATCAAAGAAAGACCGACCTTGAAATTGTAAAAACGACGCACTCTCGTTGCACTGAAAATCACGTGTTCGTCACCACAGCTGATTCTCTTTTTTGTCTGCGGCTGCCGCTCGCCTAGCACAGCGCCATCTCCCTCTCCCATCGGCAAACGCTACCAACGTCAACGACCGTACCTACTTCAGGTACCAACGTATAAAAAAAACAGAGGGGGAATACCACAAAGCGATGTACCATTAAAAAAATTTGTGGACAAATCGACGTGCGAATCTAAGAACATCCTAACTTGAAAATCGCTACTTTTCAGGAGAGCCGAAACAAGATTTAATCTTTGAAAAATTGATAACGATCGACCGGAATGACTGACCCTCACAAAATTTTGTAGGATACTGCCTCATTATGTGAACTTTCAATTTCCGTCCCAAAACTTGTCAATTTAATATTTTTCACCCGATCACCCGACTTGAGATAGGATGAAAATTTTCCATTGCAAATTATACCTGTTCGCCTGAACATACGTGCTAATATCATCCTAACTTGAGATAGGATGATAATTTTCTTGACAAATTATACCTTTATGCCAGAAACTACGTGCATAAATCAGAAATTTCAAGTATTGAGCATGTAGGTATACGCTTTTTAGTGTTAATCGATCGTGTTGATGTCGTGTCACCTTAGATGTCTTTATACCTGCTTGGCACCTACCTAAGTTCTTAGTTCGGTTGTTATTTTGGAGTTTTTCTTCAAGTTTTGGTATTTTTTGTTCATCAAATGTTTTCGGACATGTCCCAGGGCGCCACTGAAGTGGTCTGTCTGCAGATTTTTGTGATCTCTTGTAGCGGGATTTAGTTGACATTGATACCCCTCAATAGCTCCTTATCACTGAGGAAATTTCAAAAATGAAAATAGAATTGTTCTTGGGGGATTTTTGCTGTATTTTTGGATTTTCCAATGAAAAATTACTTGGGCGTAAATTTACAGGGTGTCTATTTTTTTTATTACATCCTACATTTGAAACGAAATATAACACCCACGGGTCCATTTGACAAAGGAACTGCCAACATTTTATCCTTGTAATAGTTCAAAAATATTGAAAAAAAAAGTCAAGGCTATTCTGAGGAATTTGTCGAAACCATTCTTCAATTTTTTTCAACAAATAAGTAAGTATCATATACCTATCTTTGTGATCGAGACAAAAGTCTGCGTGGAATGCAATATTTAAATGTAAGATGTGATAAAACAGGATATTTTTTGTTACACCCTGCAAATTAGGGATCCGACAAAACGAGTGACAATAAATTATTTTTTCATTTATTTATTTATTTATTTTTCAGGAGCAGATTTGAAAAATTTAGGGAAA
Organism: Anaspis maculata; assembly: GCA_949128115.1. Classification (NCBI taxonomy): domain Eukaryota; kingdom Metazoa; phylum Arthropoda; class Insecta; order Coleoptera; family Scraptiidae; genus Anaspis; species Anaspis maculata. The sequence goes on along the minus strand of OX421966.1, from coordinate 38,503,051 downwards.
ATTCTACAAGAATCTGTTTTTATTTTTAAAATTGGTTTCGGGATAAGGTGGCTAGGGAGAGGGGGGAGACAATCGTAACGTGAACACCCTGTACAATTTTTTTCCATAAATTAACAAAGAAACGAGAGAAAATCTTGAAGTAAATACGAAAGTATGTCGCGCTCTCTCGCTCTGCCACTAATACGCAGTCTGCTTTTTTTGTGGAGCGTGAGTTAGGATCTTATTCGACGCTGGATATGATCCTAACTCAAGTTAGGATGATGCGGTTCTAGAATTCCGCTGAAACCGAGTTAGGATGTCAGTGGCGGACTAGGGGGGGGGGGGCGGCGGGGGCGGTCCGCCCCGGGCCTCGGGGCCTCACTCATCTGATAGGGCCCCCAATTCTTCTTGTTTGTGAAAAATACTGCTAAAAATTGGGATAAAATCCAAAAATTTCAATTTTTTCCCTCGATGATCTTTTTTTTTCGCATACTACTTAGGAGAGAGGTGGTACTTAGAAGGTGAGAGGTGAGGTACTACTTAGGTGAGAAACATTGTTTTCCTATTTTTTCCATTTTAAAGTTACCTTGGCAGGCCCCATGACAACAGGTTTGGGGGCCTACACACAAGCAATAGAGGTGTGTCTGTATCACGGAGTCTCTGCGAATTATTTCCACTTTAGGCTTTAGGGGCCACGGCCCCGGATATCACAGTGCCAGGGGCCTCAAGCCTTTTAAAATTTTGTATTATATTATTTCTTTTCAAAAGAGAGGAAAGACAAAACAACAAAATTATCTTGTCTGCGCGCTGCAGGTAGTAGAAATTCATTGTATTCCTAATTTTTCGAAATTCCAAAAGTGGGCGAATGAGACCACCCCTCTACCTCCCAAGCGCCCATGGCACTTCATTTCACACTAAACCGATACAGAAAAAAATTCTGGCGAAAATTTTCAAGAAGCGCAAAAAATTTTTGAGAAGAAGTTTGATTATGAAGTAATTTTGGTGAAAATGTCGAAAACCGAAATCGCAAAACGCACGAAATATACCGATTATCATCAGCATTATTATTATTATTATTAAGCCCAAAAAATTTCGTCTGCGGCGTTACTTTTTCCTGACTTGCCCTCTCCGCCCTCCAATTCTGACTGCGCTACTGTCCACGGGTTCCACCAAAAAATTTAAGAGCGGTTTAAGCTAAACCGAGATTAAACGGATTTTTTTCTGGTCAATGTTGGTAAATTCATTTTGGAAAATACGTTAAATCGCAAGTATACCACCCTTTAGTTAATTACCCAGCGTGAAACCTGAATTTACATTGATCATTTGGCCGGAATCCATCAAAATAAATCTCGAGTTAGCTATCAGCTGGTTAAATATTTTGGTGGAACCCACGGTCAGGGCCTCAAATTCCCTTAGTCCGCCACTGTAGGATGTTACTATTTTTGTTCATAACTTTGCAAAAAAAAAATTGATTGAAACTCTGATTGCACCATTCGAAAGAGCAGACTTTTTTACAGCAGAAATTCTACAAAACTCAAAATGGCCAAAAATCGAGTTAGGATGTTCTTACATTCGCACGTCGGAATTCGAAACCTACGTGAAAAATCATGTGAGAATCGTTTTTCATTCCCAAAATCATGTTGAAAGAGAAGTCTCCAGGAGGTGAATTTTTGCCCCTTTGAAAATTTCAAACTTGTCTTATAGACCGAGAGCCCCCAAAATTTTTGTCTTATGACCCGATTATCGATTAAGGGATTGTTCCCACACAAAAGCGTGTTGGTTTTATTATTGTACCTTATGACGTGAATTTTGGCCAATTTTCGGAAATTGACAAGTCAATACCAGCCTAAAGCCCCCGGTCCGACATGCAAGACAAAGAAATTTTTAACGACCTTATCAACGCACACTAGACCTACAGGGTTACAATCATGTACCTTATGAGGTAAGTTTTGAGGCACCAGCTCCCTGTCCATAACAATAATAGCAGAAATGGCCAACAAAAAAAATAAATTCCTTCATATTTTATATGCAAGTTTCTGATTCAGCGACGTGACGAGTAGGTTAGTACTTGGATATCATTTTTTGACAATGAATAATTGGGAATCACGATAAAAATAGACCTTATGAGAATACCTACCTAACTAATAACTATCGTTGACCGATTTTCAACATCAAATATTTAAACATAGAACATAGAACATAGAACGTAGTTGCAATTATTGTGCAAGTGAACTTACAGCTCTTTTTATACAGAAAACAAAAAACAATATTACTTCTTTTTCAGTCTTCAAAACGACTGCGCCTCTTTACGTTTATACACTATAAGCGAGGCTCACGCTCTCTCGTGAACGTTCCCATACTCTCCAGATGATGTTTAGTTACGTATGTATGTATGTATGTGTAAGTCCTTGAACCCCTCGCGAGATTTAGCTGTGCTTCCTTCCGTACGACTCAACTTTTTTGCGCCATGTTATTCGAATTCATTCTACATCTGTTTAAGTTTTCACTGACTTCTTTTTTTCGTTTTTTCTCCTCTTTGTACAGGCGCGTTCTCCGCCGTTCCCTTTTGACGGCCCCGCGTCGTCACGACCGATAATGCGCCACGCCGCCCCCAGAAGAACTGTGTGCGGAGCGCAAAAGAGAAAACGCGGGGCGCAAAGTTTTAGTAGTTCGACGCGCGGGAATAAATCAGCGAATTTAAAACCGTCCCCGGTAATTTATTCAGCACACAACCACACACTTCATATTTTTCGACGGCAAACGAGGAATATCTCTATTTATGATACCCTCATTTTTATTCATAAGGACAGGGATATTCACTTCGATAACAGATAAGCCACTAACCCGACGCCGAAACGACAAAAATCGATCCGTTTTCCGAATTAATTTAACGGGGGCGGTGGTGTTATTTTACCAGCGGGAAACTCTCGTTTCGGGCTGATGGGCCGCCTCCCCCTTCCACTTCTTCTCCCATCGACACCGCCACCGTCGCCGCCGAGAGAAAACTAAATTTTCTTCTCCACGTCAAAATTCACCCCCTACCCCTCGTGTAAGCCTGCTGCTCTCGAAGCGAACCCCTGAAAGACCTGGAGCCTGCAACTCACGTCGCCCTGCCTCTTTCTCCCCTCACCGGCACCAAGAGTAATCTAATATGCAAAGCTGTTTTCCAAATTAAAATAATATTTATGGATATTATCTCTTGCCATTGACTGCGTGCGGACTTTTGAACATTTTGGCGGGTGCCGGGAAACTTTAAATAGGTACTTACAAAAAGTTACCGGTCTTCATTGCTTTCTCTTTCGATAAAGTCACGGATGGAAGTGAAATTTCAGCAATAGATTCCATTAACTCTACCCTCTCCCTGCAGATTTATTAGCATGCGACATCGAAAGTATTACCTTTCACAGTAAAAATCACATCGAAATGGGGAGTAGACTCGGGAGTAGATAGGCCTAAGGCACCTGGATCTACCTACCTACTTATTTCAGATCAGAAAAAGGATTCCTCTACGTCTAATGGCTCGATTCTGAGGTGGAGTTACAATCAACACAAAATATCAACGTTTTTTTTTACAAAAACACCTAGCTTCAAAAACACAGTAAGTTGGTGTCTAGTTTTATTGATGAGTAACTTTTAGTCAGGAAGAAGGTCTGTCAAGCTGTTCGTTCATAGACCTATCCAATTTTACTTGTGCTCTTGGGGTTCGGATATGAGGCGCTGCTTGTGTTCATAGAACTTTCTATGAATTACTTTGAGTAGTACCTATTATACTCTTACATCATCATAATAACATTAATCTTGACGAGCTCCACTGATTTTTGTTTTGTTGATAGGTATATAATAGGTCTAATACAAACAGATATCAAAACAAAGCAACATTCAGTCAATCGATGATTCAGCGATTAGGAAAATCTGCTGCATTAAATTATGGAAACTTCATAAACGTTCTCTTGCTTCTTGTTTCTCCATAAATTAAATGCATATCTGCATATTTTGCATACAATATACATAATCAAACTTTGGAACAACCAACACTTGAGAAGCTAACACCCTGGTAAGTTGATTCAACTTCCAAAGTTGCTTATAGGTAATATTAATCTCTCTCGATATGTAGATTGAATTCACGTCACAGCACTTTTGACCGTAATCCGTGCTCTCACCTGTTTTGAAAAATGGATAGTGGAATGTCCTACTGTAGGTACGGAAATTCCCGCTCACATAAAGATCCTAGTTCTAAAGTGAGTAGCTTGATCCATAGAAAGTTGACTTTGAATGAGAGCCACATGACGGCCAAAAACTGATCAGCTCATTTAAGACACAAAACCATCTCTGTAGTCGATCGGATTAACGGTTCGGCAATCGGCAGCTATCGTATCAGAACGTTTTTCCTGCATCATTACATAACTTCCCTTCCGAGTGAGAGGACGGGGTGGGAAAGTGAAAAATTGGTTATGTCACCCCAAAATTTTCCGGACAAGTGGTAGGTAAGGAACAGATGAAAATTTTTGTACGAAACGTTCCTTCGGATGCGAAGTTGGAAGATTGAGAGAAATATTTAAGAAAATTTGAAGCATCTTCCATAATAATGGAACCGAAAATTGAACTACCTACTTTCCAGGGAAAGAACTTCCCGGAAAAACCTCAAAGTTTTTTTTCCAAATAATCCCACTGTGGAAATCGTCAATTACAGCTCAATTTTATAGGCTTCATAATTTATTTTTGAGTCTGATATCTCGATAAGCTTTTGCATTTTCAAGTTGAAAACTCCCAGGAAAATTCGGAGAATTTTGAGAGAAATTGTCGAATAATGTTTTCAAGGACCAGTTAGTTCTTGTTAAGAAAAAAATGGTGGGAGTCTGTTTACGGAATAAAAAGTTCAAATTTTCTAGGGAAGAAAACTTGAGATCCGTTTGTCCGATTTCATGCAAAAAGTTTCCCCCTAAAACTTCAATCTTTTCCAACTTAGACAGGCAGCAAATCTTCATTCAAAATGAATATTTCGTGAGCCTTAACGTAGGTCGAAGTTTGCACTGCATTTTTACTTCTCTTAAATTCTTCGAAAAATGAGAAGTAAGGTAATCGTGTAAAAAAATTGAAATTTTTTATTCGTTTTTCGGACTCCCCGTATGCTAAAACGTCGAAATCTGTCGAAATTTTTAGCGCATTTTCCATCTTGATGAAAATCGCTATTGCAACCGCTTTGTCCGTCCGTCCGTCCGTCCGTTCCTCGAACTCCTCCCAAACTAGACGACCTAGCTTTCTAATTTTTTCGCTGTTACATAGCTGCCACTCCCAAAGGAGGGCTAGGCTTATTGGATGTCCATATTGCGCCGCCAACATAGAGAAAACCGCCCCCGATAAACTTGAAATAACATAATACTGCACTTTCTGCCAGACCTGATGCTCTAGTGTTCTCATTTGTTGAATAATACATAGTTGCTACTTACAAACGTGAGCCAAGAAACACTCCGTCTTCAATATGCGCCGCCGACATGAAAAAACTGCTAAAAACCGCCCCCAATCACTTTAAAATGAAAAACATAAACCCGAAGACATAGCGATCTGATTCTTTCGGTATATAAATAGCTGACTAAAAATGGGAAAGGATAGGCTACATTTGGTTAGTCGCCGCCCCCAGATTCCGCCCCCAAACGATAAAAAGTGCAACTTTCACAAATGTTACTGATTTAGCTGTTCCCTTGAATATTTAGGAACTTCCAACTCAAATTGTGCAACATTTGCTCAGCCAAACGCTGCCGCTCCCACACGCCGCCCCCAAAGTAAGAGATAAATGAAAAACATGAACCCGAAGACATAGCGATCTAAGTTTTTCGCTATATGGATAGCTAACTAAAAATGGGAAAGAATAGGCTACTTTTGATATGGCGCCGCCTCCAACTTCCACCCCCAAAAGAAAAAAGTGCAACTTTCGATAATTTCCACTGATTTACATTTTAATGTTACCTCGAACATTCAGAAACTCTAGACTCAAACTGTGCAAGATTTTCTTTGCCAAACTTAGCCGCTCCCACACGCCGCCCCCAAAGTGAGAGATAAATGTAAAACATGAACCTGAAGACATAGCGATCTAATTCTTTCACTATATTGATAGCTGACTGAAATTGGAAAAAGATAGGCCACTTTTAATTAGCCGCCGCCTCCAGCTGCCGCTTCCAGCTGCCGCCTCCAAACAAAAAATGCAACTTTCACAATTTTCACTGATTGTCATATTTCCCTTACATTTAGAAACTCCCAACTCAAACTGTGCAACAGCTACTTTGCCGAATGCTGCCGCCCCCACACGCTGCCATAAAAGTGAAAGATGAATGGAAAACATAAACCCGAAGACAAAACGATCTAATTCTTTCGCTATATGGATAGCTAACTAAAAATGGGAAAGAATAGGCTACTTTTGATATGGCGCCGCCTCCAACTTCCACCCCCAAAAGAAAAAAAGTGCAACTTTCAATAATTTCCACTGATTTACATTTTAATGTTTCCTCAAACATTCAGAAACTCCCAACTCGAACTGTGGGAAGATTTCTTTGCCAAACTCTGCCGCTCCCACACGCCGCCCCCAAAGTAAGAGATAAATGTAAAACATAACTCTGAAGACATAGCGATCTAATTGTTCCGCTATATAGATAGCTGACTAAAAATGGGAAGAGATAGGCCACTTTTGATTAGTCGCCGCCTCCAGCTCTCGCCCCCAAACAAAAAAAATCAACTTTCACAATTTTCACTTATTGTCATATTTCCCTAAACATTTAGAAACTCCTAACTCAAACTGTGCAACAGTTACTTTGCCGAATGCTGCCACCCCCACACGCTGCCCTCAAAGTAAGAGATAAATGGAAAACATAAACCCGAAGACATAGCGATCTAATTCTTTCGCTATATGGATAGCCGACTGAAAATGAGAAAGAATAGACTACTGTTGATTAGTCGCCGCTCCCAGCTCCCGCCCTCAAACAAAAAAATATTGATGAGTGAAAGAATTTTCATTCAAATCTATTTCATTGGCAAGTACCCCATTCTGATAACAAAATATCACAATGAGTTACGAATGAAGAGAATGGGCAAGGAATGGTGTTTCTCCTTTAACCAAATTTCTTTACGTTCACAATATGCCTCTTTGAGAAAATGCGCTACTGAGACTCACGCACGTGAAGGCATACTCACTTGTTTTCTTTTCGTGTCGGTCTGTCTGTGTGTTAGTGTGAACGAGTGTATGTCGTTTTTTTTTTGTCCCCTGATTCATTTCCAAACCGTCAAGCCGATCTCAGCCAAATTTAGTATGCGCATATGGTCGGCGGGGGAAAGAAGAAAATGAGCTTTTCACCGTGATCTGTCAGAGGAATATGTCACCGTCAAAAAGTGACAGAAGATTTTAATCCAAGAATTTTCATTTTTGACAGCTCATTTTGAAGCCCTTGAGAGACTCTATTCAGGACATGTGACAGTTATAGCATCTCTGTCATCTGTCAAAAGTTACAAGCTGTCAAAGAAAAAACTTTGAAGCTCGATAACTCGAAAAGTACCTACCTGTTACCTAAAGTAACAGATTTCGACCACATTTGATTTAAAGCAAGAGTATCCGCCAGGGACTTGACGGAACATGGGCAGCTTAGATAAAAATCAGGCATCCAACTTGGAAAAAGAAACAATTTCTTCCCTGAAAACTGCTAAAAATGGGTCCCTCGCTTTTTTCCATGGTTTTGGAGCGATTGCAATACAACTTTGTGAACATGCGTCAAATAGTAGCGAGACGTGAAAATAAGCTTTTGGCCTCGAAACGTCAATCATGTGTACCACAACATAAATAAATATAAATGCCAGTTTTATTTTCACATCTTTGGAACGCTTTGATAGATTTTGATGAAATTTGGTATGTGGGTAGTAAGTATCTAACGGGTGGAACGTTTCTGTTGACATCAGGCAATCACGGCTCCCAAAACAAGGAAATAATATTGTCCACCATCCATCTCTGGCCGTTGCCACGCGAGAGAGCCTCTCCTCCGCGTGATGACCAAAACGACTCGCTTTGATGCAGTACTCCACTCAAAAATCCATTCCTGCTCGCGGATGGACGTTCTCAGAAAAAATTTAACTGATATCAAAAACAGATTGGTTTGGGCGTCTTGTAGATCCATTTTCAAAATCGAAACGGTTCCGATTTTCCTGATGCGGTAATTTTTCCAAAATGAAATTTGCACATTCCGTGAATTTGAAAAAATGCAGTGCAAACTTCCACATACGACGGGCCCCACGAAGTATCCATTTTAGGTGCAGACATGCTGATGCGAATGAAAGTTGTTGAAAAGATTAAGTTAATTTTTGGAGGAAATATTTTTGAAATCGGATCAACGATTTTCGAGTTTTCCTCTCTGGAAAAACTGCAAGTTTTCCACTTTTTTATCCCGTTAACAGATTTCTACTTTTTTTTCAAACGAGAGGTAACTGGTTCTTGAACATTTTCCAACAATTTTTTTTCCATTAACCGGGAATTTTCCAGTTAAAAATGTGAAACCGGCCTGGGTTTTTGAGATCGGACTCAAATGGAGCTCAAAGTGAAGCCTCAATTGACGATTTTTACGGTAAGATGGTTTGGAAATAGATTTGAGTTTTTCCAGGAGAATTCAAATTTTCTAAAACACAATTTTCAATTTCTTCTAAATTATTTGCTAGCTTAGCTTTATCTGAAAGATAAGTACCATAGATACAATTGTTGGATTAATTGTTTCCACAGTATTTGCCTTCCAGTTTAGGGATACCCGGCAGTTATTTGATATGAAAATACCACGAACCTGTAGTATAGCTGGACTGCTAATCCCCCAGATTCCCCCAACAACTTATGACCCCCTCCTCTGGAAGTCGCCATCTTATTATGCACCGGTACCCGAAAGTCCCAAAACGTTTGGTAGCGGCTTCGAGAGTAGCTTCCAGTATTCAACGGAGCAGTTTTATGTATTGATGACTATGACTATATATTCTATTTCATAAATATATATATATATATATATATATATACCGGGTGATCATTTGAAAACTATTCACCTGCAATATCTCCCGATTCCTAGTGCAAATGTCTTTGAGCAAAAACAGGTCGATTTTTATATCGAGGGGGACATCTAAAACATACATTGGAGAATTTATATCTTAAGCCCCCTCGCCCCCACTCACCCCAACTTTGAAATTTCAAATAACACCACCTACCTTGCGATACATCAAATCAAAGAGAATTAAATTCTCTTTCTAAAAAAAATATTTTGAAATTTTTCAACCCCACCCCCTGTTCTTCCTAAAATTCTCTGAGTGTCCAAGTTAATATTCTTGACCTCCATTTCCCTTCAATACAGTAAACGTCATCCTGCACAGCATCGAAAGAGAAAATTTTCTATAAAAAAGTGCCACCCAAATTTACCCCTTCGCTCCCCCCACCTGACCTCAAAAATTTAAAATGTCAATACCCACTTTGTAATACATCAAATTGAAGGAAATTGAATTTCTCCCTGAAAAAGATTTTTTCACAATTTTTAAAGCCCCTCATTGCCCCCCTAGAATACTCCAAATGGCCACTTTATTGGGGGAGGGGTCGAAAATTTCAAAAAAATTCTTTTCGGGAAGAGAATTCAATTCCCTTCAATTTGATGTATCACAAAGTAGGTGGTGTTTTATTGTGGTGTGTTAAATTTGGGAGTTGAGGTGGGGGAGAGCGAAGGGGTGAATTTAGGTAGCACTTTTTCCACCGAAAATTTTCTGCTTCGATGCTATCTAGGATGACGCCAACTAAATTAAGAAAAAAATGAGGGGTCCAGAATATAAAATGGAACAGTCAGAGAATTTTTAGAGAAAAAGGGGTGAGGCTGAAAATTTTGAAAATATTTTTTTCAGAAAGAAAATTTAATTTCCTTCAATTTGATGTATCGCAAGGTAGGTAGTGTCATTTGAAATTTCAAAGTTGGGGTGAGTGGGGGCGAGGGGGTTGAATATAGAAATTTGCCAATGTATGTTTTGGATGTCCCCCTCGATATAAAAATCGACCTGTTTTTGCTCGAAAAAATATTCACTAGGAATCGGGAGTTATTGCAGGTGGATAGTTTTCAAATGATCACCCGGTATATATATATATATATATATAATTTTAGTGAATATTAATATAATTTTTAGCTAAATTTGTTACCGATCCATGAAGATTGCAAGAGTTTACCGTTATTACCTAGAACGTTTGAGGTTCACTGGAAGAATTTTCGCTCGGTGACAATTGGTGCTTGGCTGTCAGTGCCGCGCCATCTTGATCTGGGATAATATCTTGATTTCTGGTTTTGATTCCGGCAACTTGTACCTATATCCCGTTCACTTTCTATTTTCAGTAGAATGAGTTTTTAAATAAAAAATAAAGTGACAAGCTGGAGGGCTACGGCTACGGCTGATGGTACCTGCAAAGTTTTAGATCAAAACTATCAGCGGCCGTTAGCCGTAGGTATCTCCCCAGCGCTCCATCTTGTCACTTTATTTTTGCTACAAAAAGTCATTCTACTGACAATGAAAAGTGAACGGGATATACCTATAGGTAAACTCGTGAAATCAGACCGTTGCCGTGGCAGGTGATGCCAACCGTTGAAAACAAGAAACTTGGTGACCACATAATCTCATGGCAGCGCCCGCCTGGCGTCATTTCCCCCTCTGTAATCATCAGTCCAGCTATACTACAGGTTCGTGGGAAATACCGACTCTAATTCCAATTTAGAAGAAAATTTTTCATAGGTTCCTAGATACCAGTCTTCAAAGACGTTGCAGGTAGGATCCCACGATGAGAAGTTCCGCGGCAGACATGACGACAATTTTTTTATTCACAGAATATGCAAGTTTCATTTTAAAAAAATCACCGCCGAAAAACTGAGATTGTGTGGCATTTGGAAATAACCCTACACGACGCCCAATGCATGCTGCTATCAGTATCAGCTAAAATTTTTCGGAAAAAGTCCTGCATCAAATGCCGGTTGTCTTAGTTAAAACCCCGGTGAGCGGCCGTCTCAGGTAGTAACGGTCAGTAAAATTTTCAAAATTCGTCGTACCAGACTGGAGAATTTGAAATTTGAATTTGAAAATGATGAAAAGCTCGAGCTGCAAAACTCGAGGCAAAACTAATCAATAGCAAAGTTTTAAACTTCAAACCGTGTCATTTTTTGATAGTGACATTTCCATTTGACGGATGACAGCCAAAAACCATTGGGCTCATTTGACAGCAAACCATGTCTGCATTGTCTGCTGCCTACTGAATGTCAAGTCGATCGGATTGGCTGATCCGTATGCTGTGTACTATTGCAACCAGAAGTAAACGGGCAGCACACTTTATATTTGAATAAAGTTTTCTCTCTCTCACACCCAGTAGTTGATAATTTTCACTTATTAGTCTATCACAAAAAATCCCCAAAATCAGTAGGTACAAATAACGAAAGTAGAGGGCAGTGAAGTCCCATCCTTTGACCTACCATATCTTGAAAATAATAAACTTTACTATTTTCTTTCGGATATTTTTTACGTAATTCCTATGTGGATTCCATATATCCAGTGGCGGACTAAGGGAATTGGGGGCCCTGGGCGGAATTGTGAGATGGGGCCCCTAAGGAGTGAAAGTTGAGAATATGAAGGAGGGGCGGCAGACTTTTTGGCCCGCTCTGCCCCGCCGTAATTGAGCAAAAGCGTAAGAGACAAAACACTAATTGTTAACTTGACTATAAAACACACAGTGGCGCAGTCAGAATTTCAGGGCGGAGAGGGCAAAGGCAACGACGAGGGTGTAAGTCGGGGAGAAGTAGCGCCGCAGCCGAAATTTTTTGGACATTATAATAATGATGCTGATGATAATCGGTATATTTCATGTGTTTTGCGATTTCTGTTTCTGACGCTTCCACCAAAATTACTTGATAATCAAACTTCTTTTCAGAAATGTTTTGCGCTTCTTGAAAATTTTCGCCAGAAATTTTTTCTGTATCCTGTATCGGTTTAGTGTGGGACGAAGTGCCGTGGGCGATTGGGAGGTAGGGGGTGGGGTCATTCGCCCACTTTTGCCCCCCTTATTGGCTATGCCACTGACCACCAGTACCTACCTACCTACAAGAAGTTTTTGGTTCTGGCTTTAGATGTTGAATTCGAATTGGACTGTTGACTTAATGCTAAAACCTACTCGTTTATACAAAATTAGGAATAATATGAATTCCTACTATCTGCAGCGCGCAGACAAGATAATTTTGTTGTTTTATCTTTTCCCTCTTTTGAAAAGAAATAATAAAATACAAAATTCCAAAAGTCTTGAGGCCCCTGGCACTCTGATATCCGGGGTCGGGGCCCCTAAAGCTTTAAGTAAAATAATTCTTAGAGATTTCGTGATACAGACACACCTCTATTGCCTGTGTGTAGGCCCCCAAACCTGTTATCATGGGGCCTGCCAAGGTAACTTTAAAATGGAGAAAATAGGAAAACAATGTTTCTCACCTCAGTAGGTAATATGCGAAAAACATGACCATTGAGGGAAAAAATTGAAATTTTTCGATTTTACCCCAATTTTTTCTCGGTATATTCTACAAACAAGGGAAATTGGAGGCCCCATCAGATGATTGAGGCCCCAAGGCCCGGGGCGGACCGCCCCCTCCGCCCCCCCCCTTAGTCCGCCACTGCATATATCGTTCTTGATTTAGAATGCAATCATTTTGAAGCACCCTATATGGCGTGATCTAAATAATGTGATGTCAGTGGTTGTTCATATGTGTGTGGTTGGTAATTGTGGCGAGAACCTTCCCCGGCTTTAAAAGTTCTCGATTTCCACATCAACCATTTAATTTCAGGTTCTGGTAGGCTGTATATGACTGCACTGGTATTGGTATGTCAAAAGCAGCATCATTATGAAATTAAATGTAGGTATAAGGTACCTGAGCTTTCAGGCAGATTTGTCGTGTCGTGTTGATGAGCAAACTAATTAGATATAATTCACCGCTGTTTCCGAAATTAGTCCTCAAGTTTTTCTGCGTATAATATTTCTGTCTACTCATGTCGATGTACATGTTGAATATTTCGTATAGATCCGGATACCACATAGCGCGTTGTACACCGCTCCACGCCAGTTTGATGACTGTCTTCACGAGATCGCAATCTCTTCAGCATTTCCTGCTGGCACTAGCATTTTGTCGCGCAGAACAATCCGTACTGCCCAACAGTTTTGGAGAAAACTGTCTTGAAGATTCCAGGCACTACCTACTGGTAGAAAGAAGCGATGTGCTGGGGCATCAGCACCTCGACGTGCCTGACAGAGTGCTTCAGTGTTCAACGGACAACTTTCGTTACAACAGTGTACTGCGGATTGTATGAAACTCCCAAGGAGCTTCTCCCACACTTGCAAGAAAGCTACATCCTTGGGAAATTTGTCGTGGCATGCCATGCATTCACTTCATCTCAAACTACCGCCGTAAACTTCAAGTCAGCGTGTTAGGAGTTTCTTCATCTATAACGCCACTGCCGCTGTCTGTCTTTCATCATCGGCGAAGATTCCGTCATCTGCTGATCGATTTACTCGCACCTTTTGAAGCGCGATGGTGGTCTGCCATGTGGACCCCCATGTCGGGCCACCACTGCTAGCGAGACACGACTCGTTGCTTTGGCCTCGCACAAAACAAGCAAGTTTTTCTTTAAGCATTGTAACGTTTCTCTAACCGCTTGTATATCTCCTTTCCTTTTCAAAACCGCGTCATTCCTGCTTGTCTGTATTAGTATCGCTTGGTGGATAGGTAATTGGCAGCGTCAAAGTGCCCCTGGCACATCATTTTTTACGCCACTTTTTGAACTTGCATCGACATATTATCCCACAAATATTTTGCATACACAGTCGAGTGTTTATTGTTTTTATAGTGCCGTAATCGTAAATCGTAATCGTAGGCTCTAGAAGGATGAGAAAAAGGCAACAGTGAGCAGTTGAATCAGGTGGAAGGCCAGGAGGACTTTGTTTTAACAGGAGGCAGATTTTTGAAATGTTTTGTAAATTCAACATTTTCTACCATAAACCGATTTTCATGCTTCGAGCTCTCTGCCTCATCCCCGCATCCATTATATCCGCCTAAAAGCAAAATCATAAATTCGCCAACGTGTCGAAAGTAAATTATCTCATACTCTAATGAGATTTAATCACCCGCAAAATTCCGCATTTTTTTTGTTGGAAAACGTGTCGCTGACAGGGCATTACCAATAACGAAGTCTTACGCTTTGCTATAAGGAGCTAAAAGCCTCCCGTCAAAAGCTTTAGATAATTAGGACTTGCGGAAAGCATTTCAACTTCATTATTTTCAAAAATATACGCGCGGCAGAGTTTATAGGTATACTTCCCTCGAATCAGCAGCATTATTCACTTTGGAACATATTTATAGGAAAAGCCACTAAATACGGAACAATGCGTGAAAATGGAAAACAATTCACTTTAGTCGAGGAGGAGCAGAATCGCCGCACCCGCCTTTCAGTCGTTCCTTGTAGTGGGAAATCCGGAAAAGTTTATCAATTAAAGGGAAATTAAAATAATTTATGGCTTTCGGCGTTCCAGTAACATCGGCCGCCATTCCTCATCCTCGATACTTCGTACACTGGAGAACTGGCGGAATAAATTCGCCATATTTCCACACCAGCGGACAACCAACTTTCAGGTCTCCAGAAAACAGGCGTCCGCCGCCCCATTCATTTTTCAGAGGAATGATGGGCGGTGGACCAGTACATAAAGTTGGCAGCCGTGATAGTGCTAATGTGATGTATAGACTATGATCATTTCACCGTTTTATTTCACATCATGGAAGCCTGGCAGGCTGCCTTTATAGTCAGTCTCACAAATCATCACACATGTAAGTGAAATGAGTACTTTTTACAAATCGTGACCTTGTTTGTTATCCATTGAAGAAAACAAACGTATATTGTATATTGTGAAACTAGTGTTACAATGAAGACTGCCGGCGGCGAGTCCAGCAATGTACGAGTACTACGAAGAGGAACTGTAGCATCTGTTTCACATACCATTTCGCCTGTTTTGCCAATCCACTTGATAAAAATGTGAAAAACGACGTAGATATTTTCGATGTACTAGTGTCAACCTGTATCCGCGGGTCCCACTGTAGCACCTTCCACAGACCAGGATCGTTCCAGCGATCAAATGGGGATCACAAGCGCAACTCTCTTCCAAGAGTGAAAAGACCCTAGCTTTTTCCTTCAACTCATGCATGCATGGGTCGTACTGCCGGTTGCAGGCATGTTATATTCGGGAGGCTTGCCCAGGATCACCCGAAGAAAAGTTCCAGCCTCTCCAGAACCAAATAGATGAGACCCGCTCTGAAGCTCGCCCACTGGCACTATACCTATGGGCGGTCTCTCATTCAAGTTTTGGTTTTACCCGACTGGACCAGTGTACTACACGCCAGGCGCTCTTCGAACATGAGCAGCTGAACTTTTGCCAATTTGAGAATACTTTTTGCTTCTGTAGGCTAGCTATACTTAAAGGAGTATAAAAAACAGGAGATCAATCAAACGAGTTTGACAGGTTGAGAAAGAGTGTACAGAAATGGTTTTTTCCGGTGCTGCGAACGCTCAGGGTAGCTAAGGTGCCAAATTTGAATTATGTGTGAAAATGCGTGGTTCATAAGCTATTTGATTTCTACATGCGATCAGTCCGCCATCGGCTGATGGCGACCGGAAGCAAGGCTCACTCAAATTATGTGAAAAAAAAAACAGACACGCCTATACCTTTTAGCTCATATATTTGACAGAATTAAACTGTAAAAAACGAAGATTTTAACTAGAATTTTAATTGGAGAAATACAGTTAACAAAAGCGCCGTACCAAACTTGTAACCTCTCGTACCTCCGGCTGCACCGAAGGGTTAATCATGAAAATAACTGATTGAGGATTTTCTTTGATAAATTCTAGGTCGATGCCAGGTGATGGACCACAGGAAATGCAAACAATCAGTTGTGAACTGAATATTTTGTCATGATTTTTGATGAATTTCTCAATACTACATATTTCACGCAGTGACTGATTAACCAATAGGCTAAGTAGGCTGCAACCTAGGGCGCCTCGATAAAAGGGGGCGCCGACTGAGGCGAAATTGAAAAAAAGCATGAATTCACGAGAAATGTTGTAGTTTCACGTTCCATATTGTTGCACTTATTTTAGGTCAGCTAGAAAAGTTGGTAAGGTACTATACTCTCTGGCATCCTCTCCCAAGTAAAGAAATGCTATGGAAAAAATGAATCTGAATTTTGGCAACTAATAAATTATGGATAAAATAATTAAATCTCATAATAGGGTGAGAACCTACGCACCTTTTCTTACAAAAAAACTGGTAACTGTACTCGAAAGTGAACCGTTGAAAAGCTGGAAGGTCTTTGCCCCACGGCGCCGGTGTAAGACACCGGGGAAAGAATTGAATTTTCGTTTATAGCTCAAGCGACGAAGCGAATGAATGTCACCCACCATCTTTGAAATAACATAAAATGACTTTTTCCAAGGAGACAGACCTCTACCAATATGTAGAAATAAAAATCATCTATCCACAGGCTGAAAGGGTCTATTCAGTCACTAGTGTTCAACACTTCACATACCCACGTACAGTGTGCTACTCTATGATTGTATTAGTTTTGTTTTGTTCTGAAACAGCCTAAAATTGAAAAAAAAACTAGTTGGATTTTGTTCATCAGTTGTTGTAGTTCCAAAAGTGAAAGGGGGGGGGCGCCGAAATGAATCAGCCTAGGGCGCCACTGCTTTCTAATCCGTCACTGATTCCACGATTGAATTTGTTGGTGCAACCTGGGGTTAGCATGTTTCCTATTTCCTTTAGATTTGATGCGGTTGGCATCTGAACTTTTGTTGAAAGTCTTCGCAAGAAAATGGCTTCTTATAACTAGAAAATTATTGATTAATCTCTTTGTCAGTTCTTTCTTTGTGATTTTTTCTTTTTTTCTTCTTTCTGCTATTCGCCACACCGTGTTTCTTCTCATTTCAAACGTTTCCAGTTCCCACCACTTTAGGCACAATGCCTTCCAGCTTTTCGAGGAAGGTGAATAAGGAAGCACTTGGATAAACCAATCTACCATTTGACAATAATGCTATTACTTATCAGCTTATCACGTTCCTCAGTCATGGATTGTGTCTTTGAAGCTTCAAGGCAATAATTAGTGAATTTTGAGACTTTTCTAGCATTGTATGCCAGTACGTGTTTTACGTGATGTCACGGATGTACTAGTGATGTGTCATGATTTTTGTTTCATTTGTTCATGTCTGACTTCTTTTGTGTTTCAAATATTCAACCATTGCCATGCCGATGCCGCTTGAGAGTATAATAGAGCCTTGGTGTTCTCACTGATCTTTTCTTGAAAACCGTGGAAAGTCGTATCTTTGTGCCATCAGCCACTTCTGCCCAACGTAACTTGGTTGTTTTCCAATGTTTTGTTTTTGCATCTGTGTCATGGGGCTTTTATCGCCCAAGCAGGTTGTACGGTACTTTTTGTTAGGGAGTCGGGTTACTTTATTTTGCTATGCTTGCTATAAGATGAATTGATGTTACCTTTCAGGGAGAACAGGGGTTGCTATGGCAAATACGTCAGATTGGGAGCCAACTCTGTCGCTTGCGACACGTGTATCGAGGAATATGCCAGCTTTGGCTATACTCTCTTGCAGAATCGACGCGTGCACGGGATACGCGACAAAACTCTTCTTATTTTGTATTGTTTTGTGTTGTTTTTAGTGTTATTGTTCATTCTGTTGTATGTGCCGTTGTGATATCTTGTCTATTCTGTCAGTCATAATTATTTTTCTCTAGTTGGTTTCAAGCTCTCAAGTCATAAGTAACGTAAAATGAACCTATATTTTTCATTTCTTATCCATTTTTTTATCCTAATTGAAAGGGAAGTTTTATATTTTGACGTCCATATTTTTGAGAAATTCCAGAATGAGTGAGAAAAATCGACGATCCTGTAGAGATAAAAGGAAGGGAATGTTGTAAAAGAGATTGTCAAGGTTCATCAAGCCCATCAGAAGATTTCCTGATAGCGTCACAAGAGCAAACTGGCGTTTCCAGAACACCAGTTCTAAATATTTAGATAAGATGGGAAGCACCCATGATTTATTTTAGTCCTGTCATTATCATCACCTCTAATTTTAAGGAACAACAATTGATATGTTATCCCCAGTGACCGAGATGGGAGTTGGGATGAATCAGAGTGTACTGATTTTTTCAAGGCTCGACATAATTTTTCCATAAATGACTTCCCAATCCGTCCTAATGTTGTGGTATTCCCCCTTTGTTTTGTTTGTACGTTGGTACCTGAAGTAGGTACGGTCGTTGACGTTTGTAGCGTTTGACGATGGGAGAGGGAGATGGCGCTGGGCGCGCGAGCGGCAGCCGCAGGGAGAGAAGAGAATCAGCTGTAGTGAAGAACACGTAATTTTTCAGTGCATTGAGTGTGCGTCGGTTCCTCCTAATTTGAGGTCGGTCTTTCTTTGATTATTGTATCGTAATTTTGGCTTCCACCCACTCACCAAATCATGCATTTTGATACCTATTTTGTCCGCAAAATTATTGTACATAACACGAAATTCTTTGTTCTCTTTGTTCTCAACGGGCTTGCATAACATGCAGTTTTTCCCCCTTTGAAATCAAGGTGCTTTGCACTGCTTTGAATATTGTGTAAATTATCTACTCCCCAAATGATCGCAATATTGATGGCAAAGGCCGTAACATAGTGGGTGTGCAGAAGGAAGGGAAGAGAAACTTGCACGCTTCTCCGTGTTCTGAGGGGGGGTTTCCACCTGCTCGTATGAATCTGCCTGGTTAGGTCTACTAACCTTTTCTTATTTGGGGGAAAATTATGTATAACGACGAAGAGAGGGCCACAGGTTGGCTTGAGTCGATTTTCTTGTATTTACTGTTATTTACTGTATGTGATTACTGTTTACTAACCATTGTTCTGTTTTGTATGTAAGAATTTTCCAGCAATCAACCAGGCTATACGCATGGGTTTCTTTGACGTGTTCTTCCCATGTGTGCCTGTCAGCGAATACGTCACTTTTCCTTTGCGATTGAATTGACAGTTGAACATGTTTCATGATTTCTTGTTTTGTTTTGTTAATCTGATTTTGTGTTCATTCTCTTGTTGTTAATTCCTGCATTGTCTAAATAGTTTGGAATAATTTGTCTTGTTTAATTTGTCTTTGTGTTGTGTTGTTCTTCATCATGTTGTGTCATTTCATCACTGTCAATTTCTTGTTGTGAGGTGTTTTGAGAAAAAAAAACAAATTCATTCAAAACTTTGCAAATTGATCTTCAATAAAACATTCATTTTCCTTGCTTATGATTCATTCCTGTTTCGTTCAAAAATCAAACCTCATCCCCAAGGACACATTCTCATCTCGAGTAAGAACTCACACAACGTAGGTAAAAGGTGAACAACGTTGAGAAGGGGAGGGACAACGACGATCGCTGCCAAACATCGAAAGACGGGGTTACACTACAGAAATGGTCCCGTGACCAGGATACACTACAGAAATGGTGCCGTGACGAGGATATACTACAAAGTTTCTGCAAATGAAAGTGTAGGAGTCATAGTCATTGTGTTAGGTATTTTGAATCATAAAAGAACCATTTGAATGATTAGAAATCCCAATCTCGATCTCGTAAACGCTGAACAAACCAGTATGTGAACAAAACACGTGAAAATGATGGTATTTAGTGAGGTTAGCAGGTTAGTCTGGTTGACATTGACTCCGACATGGATGAAACTTGACAGATGACAATGACACTATTGACATTTTGCCATAAACTCCCTCTACATGTAATCACCCTAATGTGAGCCTCGCCTACCCCAGCGGCAATGATATGAGCGCAGAGAGCACCTGTACACTTTGACGACTGAGCTGTGACCTCAGAGATTGGAAGTCGGACCTCGAAAAGCATATTTAAGGATAGGGAACTGGAGGCTTTATTCACCGAATCCTGCAACAGAGTTGATTTGGAATTTAAGAGCACTATCAAACTATTGATAATGGAACTGCGGAAGTGGAAAGACAACAAAAAAAACCAATTTCGACTGCGGATGTCACGACATCGTCGATCCTCAATGATATCACGATGATGATAAGTAGAGAAAAATTGGCGTCCTTCTCCCAAGAGCCGGGCTGAAGTTTGACGGCCACTTACTCATACAATTTTGTTTGGACGATTTCGAGAACAATCAATAGCTAATGAAATGTCCTGCGAAGAGCGAACTGTGCGGAGGAGTTGGCCGAGAATTTCTGTGTGCGACCCTTCGGTTTTTGTCGGTGACCTAAAAAAAGTTGAGTAGCTCGCGTAACTTCACTTCAGTTTTGTACGCAATAATTAAAATTAGTAATCATAACTAGCTACAGACCTGCTGCTTTTGTAATAACGAATAAGTTATCAACTACTACTATCAAAAGTTTTTACTGTCAACTCAAAAATAGAGGAGCTGGAATACAGAAGAGCTGAAAGTTTCACGTTTCATGTTGCGAATGCGATATCTCTGTACAAATACGTGAGCCCGCAAATGTTTTATTGAATCAGAATAGGTTGGTACGCGTCCACAATATCCTGGAAAAAGCTTGCATATCCCGTTGTAATGTAAAAGAACTCATTCAAATTAATAAAGTTTGAAAACAGGATTTCTGATTCCTGCCTTCTGCTAATCAAACAAATTAACTTGTAAATAAGGTCATCGTGCACAAGCTTGAATCGCAAGCAAAACAAAATGGAAAGTTCCGTGTGGTGGCGGCAGCAACAGGAAAAATTATATGAATTTATGCCGCCATAAGAAGTTCCTAACTCGCAATAAAAGTCAATTAAAAGTTTCCATTGAACTTCCTCGGGCCGGTTCTTGTGTTCCATCAGCGCGAGTTGTTCCAAGATCGATGCCCGGCGGATTATTAACATTCAATCTGGCTCTTTAAGGCAGACCACCACTTCCTATTTTCTCCCCGCACTCCTCCAACCCAGGCCCCTCAGCGTTCTTTGTTGTCGGGGGGGTTCCGGTAATAAACACGGCGGCGTTAAGAACAAACAAAAACTTTTATTCCATCAAAAGAAGGTGGTGGTGGCGATGCTCTTCTCCACATAAAATGCTGAGTCGCCATAAAATCCACCGCCTTCGAATCTGCTGCGTCCTGCTCACCCCGAAGCATCGCCTAATATAAAACTTAATGCATTCGCCTAACAATAAAAATAGATATAAACCTCAACAAGTGTTCCGACCAGACTGATAAGCTCTCGGCACGTATGTGGACAGTAATAATTGGTATTGTCACTGATTTCGGCTTCGCCTATTTTGATTTTCAAATAAAATAAAATACTCACATATTATTCGTTTCACCATTATTTGTCACACAGCAAGCTATGATATTGTTTTGTTAGGTCTGGAATACTGACGAAACTTCATCAGTTTATTGACAAATGATGACTATCAGGTCAAATCAGTTTTCAATAAGATGCCACGAATCATCCCGAATCAAAGGAAAATACAAGTTTGCGGCATATTCAGCACGTTAGGCGCTTACAGTCAGACATGGCCGAAAACATGACGGTGAATGGGACCGCTTTAGTTTTTGGGGTAAGTAGAAACTTGCGGTTCCTCTACTTTCGTCAGCTCAAGTTTCACTTGGAGTCAAGCAATTCATGTATTAGTTTAAATAATAGGTAATTCACCTGTGCCATTTTTTCTCGATTTCCTTAGGCAAGACCTTTGGCTCGAGTTTTTTTCCACGGTGCGGCGTCATCACGGTATCATCGTGGTGATTTCAGGAGAGGTCGGTTTGACAGCTTTAGAGGAATCAATCTTCTGATTATCAATGTCAGAGCTACATAAGCTTCACTGCGTAAATTCACCTCTCTGTCTCAGGGATACCAACTGTAGTATACCCCCTTTTCGATGTTTGGCAGTGATCGTCGTTGTTTCTTCTCTTCCCCACGTCGTTTACCTTTTACCTACGTTGTGTGAGTTCTTACTCTAGATGAGAATGTGTCGTTGGAGATAAGGTTTGATTCTTAAATGAAACGCGAATGAATCACAAGCAAAATGAACTTTTATTGAAAATCAATTAGCAAAGTTTTAATGAATTTGTTTCTTTTCTCAAAACACCTAACAACAAGAAATTAACAGTAATAAAATGACACACATGAATGAAGAACAACAAAACACAAACACAAATGAAACAAGACAAATCATTACAAATTATTTTGATAATGCAGGAATTTACAACAATAAAATGAACAGAAAATCATATTAGCAAAACAAAACAAGGAATCATGGAACATGTCAAACTGTCAATTTAATCGTAAAGGAAAAATGACGTATTCGCTGACAGGCACACATGGGAAGAACACGTCAAAGAAACCCCTGCGCATAGCCTGATTGATTGCTGAAAAATCCCTTCCCAAATGATCTGAATAAAAGTCAAGTGTGAATGAGTCAATGAAATGACAGGGGAGTCACTCCAGTAGTGCATTGATCAAGTCAGCGAGAATCGGTGCTTGAACCTATTTGAAACGTTTGCATCGTTCACAAGTTATTAACATAACAACAAAAGGAGACTCGTTCGCTTACGCTTCGGAGAAAACTTTACGCTCAGCAATTAATTTTACACCATACAAACAAAATAAGTCGAATCGATAGATGAAAAAACAATGAAGAAATGATCGAAAAACAACTACATGAATCAGCAAGTCGTTAGCATCTCATCTTCTCCAAATCGAGTTGTTCTCATGAAAACAAAACATTTATTAGAAGTAACGTGTGACAACAAAATATTAGATCAACATCATCCCACAACATTCTCATCTTTGAGTATTCTGGTCACGGCACCATTTCTGTAGTATACCCCCTTTTCGATGTTTGGCAGTGATCGTCGTTGTTCCTTCTCTTCCCCACATCGTTTACCTTTTACCTACGTTGTGTGAGTTCTTACTCTAGATGAGAATGTGTTGTTGGGGATGGGGTTTGATTCTTGAATGAAACGCGGATGAATCACAAGTAAAATGAACTTTTCTTGACAATCAATTAGCAAAGTTTTGAATGAATTTGTTTCTTTTCTCAAAACACCCCACAACAAGAAATTGACAGTAATAAAATGACACACATAAATCGATGGCCCCTAATAAGACTAGCGTAACTCCTGAGACCCGGTTAGAACTAGCGTATGTCGCGAGACTCAGTTAGAACTAGCGTAATTCGTGGCTCACCAAATGAACTAGCGTATCTCTGCGTTTACCAAATGAACTAGCGTAAATACCTTTTTGGTCAAAATCCAAAAAGTATTGCAAAATGTTCACCTTCCATCGATACATCTTGTCTCAAAATTTCAAGATCGGTACTACAACCTATTCTTTGGAAAATCTAAAAGAATAAGTAGCGTATCTCTGAGTTTTGAAATTGTTCCCATCAAGAGTAACGGATCTCAGATCACGTGACAATCTAGTCCTGCTATAGTCATCAAGTCAAGCCGAGAGCCGCCGGCGTTGTCGATCGGGCTATGCATATCCCGCCTGAATCAGGCAGACACCTTGAATGGAAAACGAGAGTCAGAGTGTTCCTGTGAAAGTTAGTGAAAATGGTCAGCAATCGATCGCGCCATATGGTCGACCTGTGTCGCCGACAAAAGGATGATGACCGTAAGTATTATTCTTTGATTTCATTCACGTATCAATTTGTTTTGCAATCAGGGGCGTGCTCGGCGATTCTGCCTCTGTAGCTCATTACAAAACTAATCAACACTTGTGAAGAACGAATTCGCTAACTTTTGTGCCTTTTTGCACTCGGTTGGCGTCTCGTGTGCAAATTTGACAAGAGTGTGAGCGAAGCTCTTACTCGTACACACATCAAAAGAATTATAGGGGTCAAACCGAGGGTCAAACAAACTCAGACGATTTCTCAAATCAGCATAACTTTTGATTGTGATCGTAGATTTCAATTTGGTTTCCACTGTTCGATAGCCCAATGTCTTGTTTGTGAGCATATCAGACACAAGAGATGTGATTTATCATTTGTTCAGGACAGGGTGATCAATGGAACAGTGTTGAATTGCTTGAAGTTCAGTACGAGCGCGATTTCCTGAACAAAAATTTCATGTATCCCAATAGTACAGTTAGGTACAAAGATTGGCGGTTTAAACTTCAGAAACTTTTTTGAAATTTGAAAATTGAAGGTAAAGTGGCGAAGATATTCGGCCTTATTCTCTATGCCATTGAAAATTTTCAATATTGAAAATGGGATTTTGGAGAGCTGAAATTGATCTTAAGACTGGGTTAACAAGTACGTACTATGCCAGTTCAGGCAGGGATTCAGGTCTAATTTCCATCCATATTTGGGATCCCAGCCTAATATGCTTACGTACCGAAATCAACCAGAGTGAAAAACGAAACATTTTCAATTTTCAATTTCAATGGCATAGAGAATAAGGCCGAATATGTAGTATTGAAAAAAATCGGTTGTCACCCCAAAACTTCCCCGACGAGTAGCAAGGAACGGATGTTAATTTTATTATGAAATGATGTCCCTTCGGGTGGGAAGTTGGAGAAAAAGATTAAAGAATTGAGATATTTTCTCTAATTAGGGATTCATTTAGAGCTCCATGATTTGAGTCTCGTCTCGATAATTTCTTGTGAGAATCCATATGAATCTTGTAAGTGGAGTAAGTGTATAATAATAAAACAACCCCCGTTTTATTATTATTCGCCTCGATAAGCTAGGCCGTTGAATTTTAAAGCGGAAAACTCTCGGAAAACTTGAAGAATTTTAAAAGAAATTGTCTGGAAATGTTCAAGAATCAATTACCCTTTGTTTAAAGACCGTTAGCACGAATCTGTTCACAAGCTAAAAAGTTAGAAATTTGCAGGCTTTCATTAGAAACCAAATTATGTAGAAAGAAAAGCGAGTGGGGCAGTCAGACGCATTAGTACATGAATAGAGGTGAACGATCTGAAACTAGCACCACAGAAAGATTGAAAATAGTTTGCAGGATATTGGAAATTTTGAAAGTTTGAATTTTCCAGGAAAACCTCAAATCTTTTCCCAAATCATCTTATTATGAAGATCGTCAATTACGGCTTCACTTCAAGCTCCATCGTTCAAATCCGGTTTCGATAACCCAGGCCAGTTTTACAATAGTGGTATAGCGTTATTCTGAGTATAAACATGGGAATAAAGTGCATGCCGACAAAAGTAACCTAGGTGAATATACTAAGAATAGCTTATACCGAGTTTATACCGCTATTGAAAAACTGGCCCTCAGTGGCAATTCGGAGTGCATAAAAAAACTGTACATATTTCGTTTCCTCCCCCTCCCTCCAATATTTCACGACCACTTCGAATACCATTATCATCCATTTCAAGAAAGACTTAAATTCAATATGGGGGTGACATCAGGGCTCCCAGCGACAGTAGCGTCTTGCAGTGGCAAAATCATAAACATTTGTTTGATTAGGAAACGTCATCTAGCATAGTTCTGTAGCGGCATTTGATGCTTAAAAAAAAAGTTGTTTTTCAGTTGGCCTCCTCAAAATCTCGGCCCCCCGGGGTTGATCGATTAGTATGCAGAAGACCAAAACGTTCATTTTCGTCCAAGGAATAATTGTGCCGAATTTGTTGCTTTTGTCACAATTTTGCAGTATCATTCCGTGAACCGCTAGCACTATGAGTGTATTCCAAGTCTCATTGAAATCGGATAACTTTTATAAGATTTTTTTAAAAATAACCAAAAATGACATTTGACGTTGGAATTTCAATAACTCGAACCATACATGAGTGTATTCCAAGTTTCAATGGAATCGGATCACTTTCTTGGAAGTTCAATATGGCGACACAAAATGATCATCATCTTCAACACTTTAGCTTCAATTTTCAAACTTCAAAAAAGTTTCTGAAGCTTATACACTCCAGTCTTCGTAACTGTAATATTGGAATGTATGATTTTTTTAGGGAAATCGCGCTCGTACTGACCTTTCGGCTATTTTAGACTCTTCCATTGATCACCCTGTGAAATGACACGATAACAGCATAAAAGAGAAAGATTGGGCTATCGAACACTCAAGACCGAATTTAGGAATCGTCTTCGTGGCTGCAGCGGAACTTCTAATCGTAGCATCCTCCCCGCAACGTGCATGAAGACAATTATTCAATTCAGCTGATAACTTTTGGAGCTATCGAACATCGAAATCGTTCCGTCAAAAGTTCCCTGTTCCTGTTACTCCTTGACAGTGACATTTCCCGCTTTCCCGCATCATGCTGAAAAGCTTATTTTCATCTTTCCGCCTAGACCCTACGAACATAGATACCAATTTCAGTTGAAATCCGTCTGACGGTTTCAAAATTAATCGAGAGTCAATAGAAAACCTGACAAACAGACACACAAATAACCGATCGACATTACGGAAGTTTTTTTGGATCGGAATTTGCTTTTGTTTTGGACAGATCTTGACGTTTTAGCTTTGGCATACGAGGTATCCAAAAAAGCAAATAAATGTTTTTAATTTTTTTGCGATTAGTTAGGTACCATATTTTCTGTTTTTCCAATTGATGGACAAAATTTAGAAAATAAATGTCAGTGTCAATTTATATTGTCCAGGTTTTTTCGAATCGCAATCAAACCTACTGGCTACACTACGGTTTGCGTATTAGCCCAGGGATTTTAGCTATAAATCCATTAAAAGGTCAAAAAAAATCGTCTAGTCGTGAAAATCTCAGATTTTGTTTAGTTTCTTGTGCTCTTTCCGAATTTCTAAATTTCAGAAAAATCCCATCGGAGGCTTTTTTGCTAGGGCTGTCAAAAGTCAAAATTGCTAAAAATCCGGAATTCGTTATGATCATATTGAAATGAACATTATTTTGTTTAATTTTGATGCAAATACGATTGAGCCGAATGGAATGGGGTTCACAAAACCTTGTTGTATAACATAGAAAAAGTTCCCAACTTTCCCCCGTGTGCGTCATGGTTTTTTTGACAGGCAAAGCTGAAGACACCTCAAAGTGCACTTCCGCTTAAAAATGCTTCAAGTTCTCAACCACCTAACCGATTTCAATTATCTTGCTCTTGAATGAAAGATAATGAATCAGCCTGAATGATATGGAAAAGCTTTCTTCTGAAATTTGACATTAACAGGTTATATTTTTCAAAAATGACACTTTTTTACGTGAATTTTTTCTATGCTTTAGTTAACATTTTATCTTTGTCGCGACAACTAAATATCCCAAATATTATTATATGCAGTATATTCCTTTTGGTTTCAGCATCAACATTTTGTTTTTGTTTTTTAGTTTTTAGTGAATCGACCAATTCCAGTAAGAGTTTTTTGAAGTTACGTCAAAACGCAATTTACCGACAAAATCATTTCAAAGTTAACGGACACTTTAACTTTGAGAAGTGATTAATTTACGTTCAATATTCATGGAGGTATCGAACTTACTGAGCCTGTCTAATAATTCAAGAACTGGAATTTCTTGATGTTTACTTTGTGCGTCATTTACTTTCCCGACCTCGCACCTCCTCACTGGAAAAGAAAGTACTGTGATCGTGCAAAAAGACACTTTCAAATGTCGACTGTTATGTCCGTTTTGAGGTTCCCCAAGACGAATGATGTGTCCTAGACCGATGTCTGTCTCTTTGTCTGTCGGTCTGTGTCTGTATCTGTAATCTCCTACGATAACTGCCGAACCGTTGATCTGATTTAGTTGAAATTCGGTCCCTCTGTCGCCTACCGAATGGGAATGGCGCTACATAAACAATGGGTTGGTTCCTGTGAAGAAGCATCTTCCTTCAGCCCCGGAGATGCTTTTGAAGATATTGTCTTGCCACTGCAAAAAGACCTGTGGTCTAAAATGAACCTACAGGCGCTCTTCCCTGTCTTGTTCACAGATAACACAGCGCTGTGTAGAGGTACAAAATGTGAGAATCTACCTCAAATTGTTGAGGATATCCCTGGAGATGATCTGCTCTTGTAAAGTTATGTAGTTAGTGCAGCATGCATAGGGCATGGTTTATTGTTCCATTAAAAGTGGAATTTGCAATGTTACATAAGTACACTGACGATGAAAAAAATCGGACTGAACCGAATAAACCTTGCCTTAGGTAATTTCGCTATTATTTAATGGGTACTATCGGTATTTGAGGTACCCACCTATCGATTCATCCTTTCGAAATAAATGGACGATATCTTAACGAATTTAATACTGGACAAATAAGTTTCACGAATACTAAGCGAGACGCGATTTTTTGACTGCCAGTGAACTTAAAATTTTTAAGATCGATTTTTTTCATCGTTACAATTTTTTTTTGTGTTGTGTTAGACTGCGAAGAGACAATTTGAATGTCGATCAAGTGTTTCAGCTCTGATTAAAAAACATTCTCGTCAATTTTTAGGAAAAATTTTTTTTTTTGCTACTGAAAATTGTTGATATTTAATTTGCGATATTTTTACGTTCAATGCATCAATGATCAAAATTCCAAATGGGATCGATAACTACAACTATTTTACGTATTTAGATCATCGGCATTCGACATAACCATCATTTCTTGGGTACTATAAAATCGACTTGGTGAAGTCGGGTGTAAGCCAACTTGAAACTGAAAAATCTGGGCATCCCCACGGGAAAATTGTTACTGTGATGTTATTATTATTTTGATATAGAGTATTGTGCTCTGAGAGGATGAAGAATTTTTTTGGCTACAAGAAGAGATCATAAAAGATAAAATCAAGTCCATATTACAGCTAAAACACAATTTTTCCAAGTCCGCGGAGATTTTTTTGAGCGACATTCAGGACTATGACATTTTTTTGAATTAATTTTTTTTTTTACATCGTGAGCCTTTATGAAAAGGCCAAAAAGGTCCAAATAATTGATCCAATCGGAAATTTTGATGTTTGATGCATTTACGGAAAAAATAACGCACATTGAAAAGTCGCTCATTTTAGTGCCGAAAAAACGCGTTTTTCTGCGGAAAACTGGTCGAAATCTTTCTTAATCGGGATTTGAACGTCATAATCGAATTTGTGAAGTCCGATTCAGTGGGAAACCATACCACACACGCCAGTATTGTTTTGATATCAGTAAAAACCCAATCTCCTGTACACGTCACTGATTGCCCCCCCCCCCAAGCTCCCCTCACCGGGACCATAGACATCTAGTATGTCAATATGTTTCACTTAAACCCCAGTGTATCCAAATATTACAAATTTGAGTTCACCCAATCGATAAGTTTTGTGCTAGAATTTGTTTAATGGTGATTTTGTCCCCTACCTCAAAAACTATGACGCATGCGGAGGAAAGTTGGGGACTTTTAGTATGTTGTTAAGTAAGGTTGAGTGATCAAGATACCGTAAAAATTGCACGTGGATTAATTTGTTTCATGTTAAATGCTAAAAAGCCTGGGCTAAACATAATTTTTTCCCCACTCCCCCTTCACAACAATGACGGATAAGTTTTGTGACAGAATGGTAACATTATGCTTTGGTGTATTGAATTATACTCTTGGTGTATTGTATTTGACCCAAACCGAGTGGCACCAAAGAAAAATGTTGTATTTTTTAAGTTTTTTGAATTTTGACTTTTGACAGCTCTAGCAAAAAAGCCTCTGATGGGATTTTTCTGAAACTTGGAAAGTTGGAAAGAGCACAAAATTCTAAACAAAATCCGTGATTTTCACGACTAGACGATTTTTTTTTGAGGTCAAAACCTAATTATCCTGGACTATATCTATATTACGGTAAAATGAGTAGGTATGTATTTGAAATTCAACATTTTTTATTAGTGTATTTGCAAAGTAGTGTACTCAAGTAGGTATGTACCTATACGAAAGAGTAAACTGCTCAAAGTTCACTCCCTTAAGTGCCCCAAGACTACCAAGAAACCAACCTATGCGATGCGCCATCCCTCGAAACAAGGGTACTTGGAATACTTACCCACTAGTACTAGTACTTACAATATACCTAAGTACCATACCTAAGAACGTGTTGCGTAACCATGGCGGGGTGTGGGAAATTACAACAGCTGCTGACGCTTGTTGTAACATTGAATAAAATCAACGCCGCCACTCACCGTCTCAATTCGTCAATAGTTAATAATTAGGTACCTATTAACGAAATTCCAACAAACTTTTTGTTTGGTTTCTTATAGGTAGTAGGTACTACCTAACCCTTGACTTGAACCACTATAAAATAATAATCGCTAGTACCTACATTATCTCGATGACAGAGAACACAGGATGACTATGGACCGACCGGAACGGCGGCGGGCGCGGGCGACGACTCGACAAGGTTAATCACGTGACCTGAGATACGTTGATCTTGACGGGAATATGATTAATCAAGTTAATAATTGAAAACATCATTGGTATAGAAAGTCAGACACGCTTTCATTTTCTCTAGCTCTTAACACTCATATTAGGACTTATATATCTGAATTTTTTTATCTACAAGATTGCTCTCATATATTTTCCTCTAACACGTACCTACCGTCTGTGAAGCGTTCCACTTGAATATTTGTCGTGCTAATGTCGTACAAAATCGTGAATAACGCCGTTTCGACTTGACCAAATCACTCTGAAATTGTAACATGAGCTATATAATTTCCATACAATAAATTCCTGAGATTTCCAGCTTGGAACACGCAGGCTGCAATTTATCAGGGACGCTCAAAGTTTCGGTCTCCTCTCCTGTAAAATGATCAAATCGGAGATACGCTAGTTCATTTGGTTAACGTGGAGATACGCTAGTTCATTTGGTAAGCCACGAATTACGCTAGTTCTAACTGAGTCTCGCGACATACGCTAGTTCTAATCGGGTCTTGGGAGTTACGCCAGTCTTATTAGGGGCCATCGATAATGAAGAACAACAAAACACAAACACAATTGGAACAAGACAAATCATTACAAATTATTTTGACAATGCAGGAATTTACAACAATAAAATGAACAGGAAATCAGATTAGCAAAACAAAACAAGAAATCATGAAACATGTCAAACTGTCAATTTAATCGTTAAGGAAAAGTGACGTATTCGCTGACAGGCACACATGGGAAGAACACGTCAAAGAAACCCCTCCGTGTAGCCTGGTTGATTGCTGAAAAACCCCTTCCCAAATGATCTGGACAAAAGTCAAGTGTGAATGAGTCATGATGAAATGACAGAGGTTCTCGTTCGCTTACGCTTCGGAGAAAACTTCACGCTCAGCAGTTTTACACCTTACAAACAAAAGAAGTCAAATTGATAGATAAATAAACAATGAAGAAATGATCGATAGACAACTACATAAATCAGCAAGAAACAAAAGATAAGTAAATAAGTGGATAAATCAGCAAGAAACAGATGACAAGTGATTGCGTAAGTAAATAAAGAAGAAACAAATAAGAAATACCTAGACAGCACATAAAATTTTTCAAAATGTTTGTTAAATATTAAAAGCCAAATATTATAATATTTATAAAATATTGGGATTCATTCAGTGAATATTGAATGAATATTTTTTGAATTTTTTGATCTCCCGCTTTTTAATATTTGTACAATATTTGTCAGAAATGTTTTGGAAACATTTAGAACCTGGTATTTTTAAAATTTGAAAAAAAGTTTGTTTTCCTTCTTATCGGTCTTTTTTGGCCATAGGAGCTCACCTTTATTTCATATACAATTGATTTAGCTGAAAAATTGCCTTTCAAAGACGACACAACGCCCAGGCTAAAGCAGGAATCGAACCCGCAATCTCCGCACCACAGGCAGATACTGACCACCTATGATACGGGGCCGTTGGGAAGACTCAGTGGTTCTGGGTAAACTACAATGTGAACACGCAGATGTCCGCTTATGAATAATATGGATTTTGCTAACTAAACTACGCACAAATCAATACGTCGTTCCAAAATTTTTTGCCATTTTTCAATTTGATGTGAATTTGGATTACTACAATGAAGTTGCATTCTGTTTGAAGTGTCCGTTGACTTGATCCTTTGGCTATCAGTCCGTGGTTTTGCAAGACACTAGATAGTTTACATAAATTTTGTACAGGGTGTTCAATAAGACAGTGCAAAATTTCTGAATAGTCAAAAAGCTCCCGTTCGAAAAAGAATTTTTTTCTCTTGAATCTTCGTCACAAAGAAGACGAGGTAGGCCTTAAAGTACAGGGTAGTCTTTGAATTCTCTGCTTATCTCCTTTATTTACAGGGTGAGCACAAAAAATCATCTTTTTGATTTTGCATGAATAACTCTGTGGCTAGGAGGCAAAAGGGCATAACTCTGATTTAGCAACTTTTCAGGAGAAGCAAATAACTGGAAAAAATACATAAATTGTTGTAGGCAACGCAATACTGGATGAAACACTTCAATTTTTTGCAGGAAGTTACAACTGATTATCATCATCCATACTTACTGGTTTTGGGCCTTTTGATTGTTTCTGGTTTGGAAAAAAACTGGTTTTCCGGAAAGGTTATGGAGTTATTCCAAATTTTGTGAAATCTGCGAACCGCCAAAAGGGTATAACTCGACATATTAGGAGAATGAACAAACATTCAGATCAGCAAAAGCTGATATGTCGAGTTATGTCCTTTTGCCTAACCTACTAGCTGCATAGAATTATAATTGTTTTTGACATATCTCGAGTTATTCTGCTAAAAAGGGACCGTTTTTTTCGATACCTGCAGGCAATAAGGAATAAAAAATTGCGCATTGCAATTTTATCCTTATGTAAATAAATCTTCATTACCGGGCATGCCTCGCAACAGAATACACCTTTTCACTGTTGAAAAATATCATTGATTCTAATTCTAATTCTCAAATTGTTTAGCACTCTTAAGCTGCTTCGAAGAAAAAATTATTAGGTTACTGAAATTTTCCAAGAACATTTCGAAAAATTTCAATTTCAAACAGTCAAAGCTAATCAGATGGTCAAACCAAGTTACCATTTCAATTCTGGTGTTCTAACTAAACAAAAATAAAATTGGACCAACACCAACACCAAAATTGGAATGGTGACTTTGGATGGTTTTAATCATCTACAGGGTGTCCTAGCTAAAACAACCCAGCGCGATTTGAACAGAAAATATCAAGGCACTAAAAAAATCAATTGGGGGGAAGCCTGACTTTTAGCTTTCTTTTCAGGGGCGCCTATGCTTGTAGGTGCTCTAGTTTCCAAGAAAATGCAATTTTAATCGGGCGAGTCACAAGAATGCATAAATTCAAGACCGACAAAACAAAATACTTCAGATGAAAAACAATCCTCTTGCTCTGGGCTCTCCATTGATGGCATTGATGTGTCGCAGATTTCTGTACTCTGTACCTGGTCCTGTGTGTGATCAGTGACGTCATGGGTTCCAATCATTGTATTTGCTGGACTGTAAGACAAAATATCTTTCTTAGTGGACCAGGTACAGATCAGCGACACATCAACGGAAAGCTCAGAGAGAAAAGATTTTTTTTCATCTGAAGCATTTTGCTTTGTCGGTCATGAATTTTCGAATTCTTGTGACCCGCCCGATTGAAATTGCACTTTCTTGGAAATTCAAGTACCTACAGGCATCCGGCGCCCCCTCAAAAGAAAGCTGGATGGAATTTTTCGAAAATATTCCTGATAAATTTCAGTCGCCTGCGAATATGACATCAGATTTTGAAAAAGTCTATCAAGGATGACTTTGTCTACAGAAACGGTCCTCTATTCTTTTCATGAACAAATAGGGCGCTGCAAATGGCCTTAATGTTGGAATACACCTGCAAAATTTCAATCGATTCCATATTCTATTGATTTATTCGTGAGACATGGCCAACCAAGTATGGATTTTTAACGACCACCAACATCGCATGGAGTCGGTACCATCGTTCGTATTTTACGTGCTATGCCCGCAAAATGATATTCTTGCTTTTTTTGTCTTATATACCTATTTTCCGAAATCGAAACCGCATCTGAAATTACAAGCAAATGTGAATATGCCTCAAAAAATTCCTTGTTCATAATAGAACGACGGTATAGCGAGCGGTATAGGTACATCAATATTTTCACTATTCCCGACTAGCAATCGGAATATCAAATATAGCAAAGATTCAAGATGGCGGCCACGGGAAGATAAGAAATGTGACTAGCGTATTTTCAAACATAGGAGACTTAGAAGTTGAAAGCCGATCGCATTTCATTTCTAACATCACTTTTTCAAAAGTTTCGTGATGAAATTTTAAAAAATGACTGATTTATTGTCGAAAGTCGCTTTGTCGAAGAATTTCAGAAATTTCAAGACACCTACATATTCAAAGAAAAGCACAGGATATTGAAGAACTGTTTCTTGCACCTTTTTACTAATGGAATCACCAATCTATGGTCTGATTCACATGGTTCCACTTATTCTGGTTCATGAGATTTTCAATTTCTCAACTTTATGTCTCACCTTGTGTGCATCACGGGACCTGTGTTGAATACTGGCGAGGAACTGGAGATTCATGGAATTTGGCCCCCGCAAAAGGGTATAACTCGAGTTATCTAGAGAGCGGAGTGATCATTCGTATTCTAACAGAAAGGCATATCTTGAGTTATGCCCTTTTGCTGTGTCCCATGGATTGGTTTGCGAGGTATTAACTAGACTTATGTCCTTTTGCTCGAACGGCTGAAGACAATGATAGAAGAATAAGTCAAGTTATATCATTTTGCCAGGTAGACTCTCTCAAAGTCTATCGCATAAGTCGATTTATGTCTTTTTGCTAGGAACGAATTTCATATTCCTAGAAGATATGCCCTTTTGTTCAAAAAAAACTTTTTTATTTTTGGGAATTTGATTATGAGCTTTTGCCAGATGATGAGAACACATTTTTGAGGCGCAATGGAGCGAAAAAAAATTTTTGGGCAAAATTGACTTGTGCCCTTTTGCCTCCTAGCCACAGAACTGTTTTTCTTGTTGGCCGATTTTGAAAATTTGAGGCTCATATTGAAGCTAAAGCTATGGGTAAAAAGACCTAAGGATCAGATTTGACTCAAGACCAACATTCAAAGCCAAGGGTTTAATGAAATGTGGCCCAAATTTTGAACGCCGTCGACAGCCCGTTAGGAGAAGGATTTGCTAATAGCCACGTTTCTTTCGAATAAATCATTTATTCTGAATACATTAAGGTCTTTCGTTCCTGTCCTAGCTAAGAATTGTGTAGGTGGAGTAGTGTGGTCCAAAAATATTTTTTTTCAATTTTGGATGGGGCCACCCTTCATTTTTGTCACACATACCTATAGTAATTTCCTGGTGAAATTTAAATTCTCTACCATGGCAGGAAGGGGGTGCTCATCAACCCTCAAAATTTGAATATCCCAGATTTATCCATAGGAGTTTGT
Source organism: Anaspis maculata (assembly GCA_949128115.1). Classification (NCBI taxonomy): domain Eukaryota; kingdom Metazoa; phylum Arthropoda; class Insecta; order Coleoptera; family Scraptiidae; genus Anaspis; species Anaspis maculata. The sequence goes on along the minus strand of OX421966.1, from coordinate 38,467,697 downwards.
AGCATCCAGATTCAATAAAATACGAAGTAATATATGAATTATTGTTCCTTTGGTGTACCTAAGTGAAGAATTTTGTGAAATAAAAATTAAAATGAAGCGGAATTTTAATGTTCAACTAACATGGTATGATATTGCTCGAGATATTGCTTTAGACTACGTTGATCAAAAATTTTTGGTCGTCCAAATAGGCGCCATTTTCCAATTGGTCCACCATATGCAACAAAAACATCTTTTCATTATTGTCATTGGTCAGTAGTTAGTTGTATTTCTCGAATAATTGGACGCCCCTTTCAGCAGTATCGTTTACCACCCTTCTATACCGAAGTCAGTCTTTGCCTTGAAGGTAATCATGGATGTTGATCCATATTTAGAAGAAATGTCTCAGGAAGTAGACACTTATATTCAAAATCAGTAACATGTTTAATGTTCTTCCAAAGGTGAAATATCTTGAGGTTTCCGCAGTCCTTAGGATTGCAAAATTATTTTTAGACTCAGTATTTCCGTCCCAGGATAACTCTATCCAGAGGTCAACTTGAGGTTAATTGCCAAAGGTACCAATGTCCCAGCAATGTTGATATGACAATTGTGACATTGACCTTTTGGTTAAAGTTAACCAGAGATGAAAACACTGGGCCTTACTTTGTGACATCCAGCTTCAACATCAACAAGTCATACCGCGAAACATTTCCGCTTTTTTAGTAGGTGTCATTATTAGTTCAACGATCAATATTTCACTCTCATCTGATTTTTCGTCTATATAATTCTTAAATTGTGCTAAATAGATTATTACTGACATATTCCTTCGTGTTTTTGGTGAATCTGGATGCCACAGACTTTTACGAATAGATCTAGAATTTTCAAAATTAGAGGGTTGATGAGCACCCCCTTCCTGCCATGGTAGAGAATTGAAATTTTACCAGGAAATCACTATGGGCATGTGTAACAAAAGTGGAGGGTGGCCCGATCAAAAATAGAAAAACAATTTTTTATGGACCACACTAAGGTGGAGGAATTCATTTACAACTGCATGTTCAAGGAGAAACAGTCCATTGTTTACCTGAAATTGGTCGTAACCAACACTACGGGAATAAAAACAATGGATTACCCTAGGAATTACCTAATCTGGTTTGTCCATTACTCATTGTTTTGATTTTTGTAGTCTTGGTTACGACCAATTTAAGGTGATCAGGAGGCTGTTCCTACTTCTTCTTGAACATGCAGTTGTAATTGGATTTCTTCGCCTACAATTTTTGGCTAGGACATGCAAGAAAAACCTCAATGTATTCAGAATGAACGATTTCTTCGAAAGGAAAGTGGCTTTCAGCTTTTCCTTCTCCCAAACGAGCTGTAGACGGCGTTCAAGATTTGGGCCAACTTTTATTGAACACTTGACTCTGAATGTTTGTTTCAAGTCAATTCTGATCCTTAGGTCTTTTTACCTTAAGTTTTAGCTTCAATATAAGACGCAAATTTTCAAAATCGGTCAAGGATGAAAAAAGTTATCCATTCAAAACCAAAAAGATGATTTCTTTGTGCTCACCCTGTAAATGAAGGAGATCAGCAGAGAATTTAAGCACCACCCTGTACTTCAAGGCCTACCTCGTCTTCTTTGTGGTACAAATTCAAGAGAAAAAAATTCTTTTTCGAACGGGAGCTTCTTGACGATTAAGAAATTTTACACTGTCTCATTGAACACCCTCTACAAAATTTATGTGAATTTTCTAGTGTCTTGCAAAACCACGGACTGATAGCCAAAGGATCAAGTCCACGGGCACTTTGAACAGAATGTAAATTCATTGTAGTAATCCAAATTCACATCAAATTGAAAAAGGGTAAAATTTTTTGGAACGACGTATTGATTTGTGCGTAGTTTATATAATTATTTGAAAGACCAGCGGCTCATCCACTTTTAGGGATACTCGGCTGCCGCCTCGTCCTTAAACATCCGCGTACTTGCTACATAAATTACCAATTTGTGTCGAAATAAATTGAAGTGACATCTTTGTACGAAACAAATAAAATACGGGATGTATTTCACGACATTATAAATCATTTCAACCGTAACATAGGAAAAACCTATTGTAGGTCGTTAAAAAGGCACTTTCAGGACCGCAAACCGAATTTTGCTAATTTAAGGCAAACTACACCAACTTGAAGTCGAAGGGATGTGAAACGCTATCTCTTCAATACAACACAACTATATATTTCAAAGTTCCGTGCAAATAACCAAAACAAAAACCGGGAGCCACATTGCCTAGAATACTGTAAATGTCAGAGAAATTAAGTTCACTATATATTTTGATGATATTTATTGTTGAATATTCAATAAATGTTCAAAATATTTGCTGAATGTTGGTACAATATTTCACCTTGATATTTATGTAATATTTGTGACGAATAATATGTGAACATTTATAGAATGTTGTAAACATTCATCAACTACTACCAAATATTTTTAAAACATTTCGTGCTGTCTGGGTAAACAGGTAGATGAATAAACAAGAAACATGCGGAATATAAATAAGTAGAGAAGTTGGAGTTGGTCATACTCTTAGCAAGCAATTGGAAGGAAGAAGTATCTACAACGCATTCGCCCGAAATTCCCCAGCAGTTACCCATCACAAACCCCACAGGTACATACTTACATACAAAACAGAACAATGGTTAGTTAACAGAAGTGATCACATACAAGAAAATCGACTCGAGCCAACCTGTGACCCTCTCTTCGTCGTATTACATAATTTTTCCCCAAATAAAAAAAGGTTGGTAGACTCAACAAGGCAGATTCATACAAGCAGGTGGACCCCCCCCCCCGGACACAGAGAAGCGTGCAAGTCTTCTTTCCTTCCTTTACTTTCATGTATAACCCGACAATGAACAATGAAATGTAAATTAATCATAAAAAGAACTATTCTCTACCTAGCGGCTGATTTTGATGTAGCAGAGTTTCTTTTTGTCGTCTTACTGTTTGAGACGTAGCTTGTGGAAAAGAAACATTGATAAAATCTCGAAATACGCGCGACAGCGCAGTGCTGAGGCCACGTCATGAGTGCGCAAAGTGCACACCCACTAGATTACGGCCTTTGCCATCAACATTGAGATCATTTGGGAGTAGATTAATCACACAAAATTCAATGCAGGACAAGCACCTTAATTTCAGAGGGGGAAAAACTGAGGGTTATGCAAGCCCGTTGAGAATAAAGAGAACAAAGAATTTTGTGTTAGGTACAATAATTTTGCGGACAAAATAGGTATCGAAGTGCATGATTCGGTAAGCGGATGGAAGCCAAAATTACGGTACAATAATCAAAGAAAGACCAACCTTAAAATTGTGAAAACGACGCACACTCGTTGCACTGAAAATCACGTGTTCCTCACACCACAGCTGATTTTCTTCTCTGCGCCCGCGACTGCCGCTCGCGCGCCAGCGCCATCTCCCTCTTCCACCCGCAAACGCTACGAATGTCAACGACCGTATAATCGTGAGCAATATTTCACTCCATGCCCGGTCTAGGAGCTGTATTACTGGTTGCGTCGTCAACACTAGACTTTCGGGCACACGGCCAGGTATATGCGATCAATTTATTCATGCATTTGTGCTACCGATTCCGTTTTATCACGCCTCAAGTCCGTTTGACACGGTGGCATTTCTTGTGCAAGAAATAATGGAATTTCTGCGACAATGTTGAAAAGGAAATATATTGAATAATTCTCAAAATTTCTTATAAAAACTGTATTTCTGGTTTGCTGCGCTGCAAGATTTGTGTGTAGATATGCGATAAGAAATGAACAGAATGGCCCAATGATATATTTTCTTCAATTTTAACACAGCTTCTAGAGGTTAGGTACCTAAATCAAAAACGAATTTGCCTAAAATTATAAAACAGCGGCTTGATTTTAAATCGTGCTGCGGAAAGACCTTTGCAAGGCAATCCGGTGCTCTAATCGTCGTAAACGAATCACTTTGGTTTAAATTAGTATTCATATATATAATTATATAGTGTTCATAATGTTCGTAATTGTTCGAATACCTTTTGGACATTTGAGAAACGTGCCAAGTCGAAGGTCGTGGATAAATGAAAAAATATTTTAGGTTGCTCGGTAGCATATCACTACACTTTTTGGAACATTGCACATAATCAGCATTTTGCTGGTTATCGGCAGTTACCACCGCTGACGCTGATAAAACAGCCAGCTACACGCTAAACCTTCGTTACACCTACTAGTTAGTATAGAGCAACCTTTCAAAATTTCAACTGTTTTATTAGCGGTGGTAACTGCCGATAAACCAGCAAAATGCTGATTATGTGCAATGTTCCAAAAAGTAATGCTACCGAGCAAGATACAATATGTTCTCATTCATTCGCGACCTTCGACTTGGTACGTTTAAATAAATGTCTAACAGGTATACGAACATTATTATAAAGAACATTATGGTACATTCAGTATTTGACCAAAGTGATTTGTTTACCTACAGATTTTATAAGAAATTTTGAAAATTATTCAATATATTTCCTATTTAACATTGCCACAGAAATTCCATTATTTCTTGCACAAAAAATGCCACCATACAAACGGACTTTAGGTATGATAAAACGAAATCGGTAGCACAAATGCATGAATAAATTGATCGCATATACCTGACCGAGTGCCCGAAGCTCTACTGCTGACCGCGCGCCACTGACCTACGAAATACGGACTCACGATGCAACCAGTAATACAGCTCCTAGACCGGGCATGGAGTAAAATATTGCTCACGATTGTACCTACTTCAGGTACCAACGTACAAACAAAACAAAGGGGGAATACCACACAACGTCTTTGAAATTTTCCATAGCTTGCTGTGTAACAAATGAGGGTGTAACGTTTAATATGTACGTTTATCGCCAGCTAATCTCAACTGTTACTTGCCGCGTCGTGCGGCTGCCGCCGCTAGGTGATCGAGTGATCGAGTGTTTTGGAGACTTCAATGATCCGTCCGGAACGATCTTCGCGGTGCGCCGCTATCAATCTAGAATATTCCAGAGCTTCCGCCTCCATTTCTAGTGGATTACTGATTAAACACAGAATGCTGTATATCAGTAGTCGGTAGAACGGTAGGTAGGTACCTGAAGTCTCAATTATTCCATAGGACCTACCTGAAACTGCGCTTGTAAGTCGGACAGTTCGGGAAGTGTTACTTACTCAATGCGTGTGAACATCTGGATCCAAATCGAAATCGAACAAATCCAGTGAGTAATGCGTTTCCTTTTACTGGATAAAGTTTAAAATTTTGTTCCGCCCGAGCTGGTTAATGTTCTGTAGCGTATATGTGCGGTGGTAATTGGTGTTGCCCGGTAATGTATTGCTCAGTCCGGAGTCCCGGAATTCGGCGGTGTCTCACTGTCCGTTGCTGCCGGGTCGGTACATGGTTCTGCACTCGAACGCTGCCATTACTCTTCACTCTGTTAGATGACAAAAGATGCGGTCGGCTCCATTATTATCCGCCACGCCAATCTACCAGCCGTGAATGTGTGTGTGCATGCTGTGTGCGAGCGTGTGCGACTCCGCAAACCGGACTTGCAGATCCGGCCCTCCGGAAACCTTAAATCACGCGACGATCCGGTTTTTGTGTTAGCAGCCTTTTCCAGTGTTTTATCGAACACATCCAGGAAGTTTGCGATTATTTTCGAAACGAGATGAGGATATGGCCAAGCGGCCGGCCGTGACGTCGTCAAAATGCCGGTTGGGGTTGGAAATCTTGGACGGGGCACGAGGTGGACATAATCGTAAAGTGGTTTTTTATGTTTTACTAGTGGCGGTTTATACACTTAGTTATTATCTTAAGCCGGGGTGAGTAATGGCGACTGTGAGGTCACTTCGGAAGCCATCCCGTTTGTTACTAGGACAAAAAAATAATTTCAAAGTTAAGTATCACAGGTCGTTGTTAATCTACTTTTCCGTTGCTTTATTATCACCCTTCCTAACTGGAAATTCACACTGCGGAAAGCCGCTAGTAGATGGCGCCGCACGGGTGTCTCACCTATGAGTACTCTCGGAGAACACAATCATAGGAAAGTCTTGAACCGTTATGGATCATCGAGCTTCCGCTTTGAGTGCCCCAGCACTGGTCAGACTCGAACAGGTCAAAACACGTGTCCTCTGGATCTCGATGGTAGTTGCTCGGTCGGTCTGATGGTCTGAGACTTCTCCACATAAATAATTATAACTTCTCAATCATTTGCCTTGATTCCTGGACGAACAGGGAACCCACTGAAATAAATACTAGTGCTGTCAGAAAAAAATAAATTGACCGGTCACGGAATAACCGGTCATGGTTAACCGTACCATAACCGGTTAACCGGTAATGGATTAACTGGTTAACCGGTTTGACTGGTTTTGAACCGGTTGAAAATTCCAATTGTGACCGGTTATTTGTAATTGTAACCGGCTTTGCACTAACGTTTCAGATGTTGAAATCCGTTGAAAAACAAACGAGCTACAGCCAGTTTTTTACTACCAGATGAAGCCCATTTTGGCGCCTCCACCATATTTGCCTGCCATAAATTCCAATATTCCACCATAATTTTTCATAGTCCTTGATCCCGCAGGAATCGATTAAAACATAAATCTATATATCTTCACGAAGATGCACACGGCACGACCTATGCCCCCATACTAATATTCATGATTCATATCTCGCTTTCAAGCTAGAAGCGCAGTTAGAGGTGCGCTTTTAGGGGCTATCCGTTCATATTTGAGTTTTCAAAAATACATATTACAATCGAGCGGCCATAATATGTCATTGTAATATGTAATTTGGAACACTCAAATACAAATCAATAGCCCCTAAAAGCGCACCTCTTCCTCATAGTTTGATTGGTATAAGTATAAAAATAAAAAATAGAAAATATACAGGTGTCCCTGTTCAACTGTTTGATCACGAAGATTTTGCCAGTGGATGAAGCATGAAAAAATGGGCTTTTTTTTTAACTTTTTTTCAAAAACGTATATCAACTGAGATACAGCCCTTCAATGTTAAAATTCAAATATCGTTTTTTCACATACTTTTCGCACCGTTGAACCAATTCGCCTCACATTTTGGATACGTGATTATCAAGTGAATCATCAAAAACTGTCACTCAAGGACTTTGGAGGATTTTGAGTTTCGACACATTGGTCCAATGGCGTGGATATTGGGGGACTCGTCCCTGTTCTCCCCTTAATTTCTGCTGCACTGACTATTTTGCAAAAATGCCTAGGCATTTGGACTGGCAATTAATTTAAAGGAAAAATTTACTCCTGGCAACTTTTGTTAATGGCTTCGTTTTCGAGATAATTGAATCATAATGTTTGAAAAAAATCTTTTAAACCAATTTCAAGAGCCAAAAAAATAATATTTCGAAAACTTGTTGCTTCTCAGCTAAAATAATGGTTCATGAACTCAAAACGCCTGGAAAGTCTGTTTCAGTGAAGAAATCATGACTTCTCCCCGATCATTATCTTTAATTTCTTGGAATTGGCGTTTTCAACATGTTTTTCAAAGATTCGGATTCAAATATCTTGACAAGGAAGCTTTTAATATTTGTCAGAAGTAACTTTTTCTTCTGAATTGACTGCAGAATTCAAGTGCCTTTGGGCATTTCTGCAAAGTAGTCAGTGGCGTAGAAATTATGGAAGATAACAGGGACGAGCTATGTAAAATTTGAGGCAAATTGTTTCAACGGTGTGGAAATTATGTGAGGAAAACCGTATTTAATTCTCAACTTTGAATGGCTTTATCTCAGCTTTTCTACATTTCTGAACAAAGTTTTCTGGAGAAAGTCCACTTATTTTTTCATGCTTTATCCGCTGTCAAAACGATTCCGATTAAACACGAAACATCCTGTATACTTATTCTCAAAAATCTTGGAAGTCTACTCCAGCGTTTTGATCTTTTGGTTTGAATATGTCAAATTTCAACTTCACTTCCCACGAAATTGAACCCTCAATCAAAAAATAAATAAATAGGTACCTGCAAGTTTTCCGTATTTTCGCCATCATACACAATAATTTTGAAAATAGTTATTTATGTACCATGGGCATAAAGTGCCACTTTTTTTCCCCGCTGTGCGAGATTGCGACCGAGGCCGTAGGCCGAGGGAAGCAAGCACAAGGGGAAAAAACGCACTTTAGGCCCAAGGTGCATACAATATTTTTTGCACTGGCTAGTGCAAGACTGGAAATTTCGAGTTATTCAGTCGTTGAGAAATTGTCATGGCAGCGCTGATTACTTGGTTGTACGTCGCACGATCTACCATGCGATCAACAAAATTCGGAATTGGGGTAGGCTGTGCCCCAAGAAAGCAGCTTGACATCCTGAAATTTAACCCGGTCATAGCCTACCAGATCGCATGGACGAGTGGTAGGTTATTACTTATCACCTATCTTGAACACGTATTAGCTGCCGGGGCCCCATCGCTTACTAGCATAAAACAAGTATTCATTGGTTTTGGTATGTAAACGTGCTAATTTTGTTGTTCTTGTAGTCTTTCGTGTTCCCTGCAAATTGAAGTCCATTTTGCATCGCATTAAGTAGTTACGTCAAAATTGAAGGTGACGTCTCTTCTGACGGATCAAGAGCGCTCGTTGCCATGACGACTTTTTTGCCCAAGGGCTGAAAAGAGTCACTTTAGGCCCTGTTTTGAGGTCGTAAAATAACGCATTTAATATAGGTAGTGCAAAAACATATTTTCAAAAGACTAGGTATAGGTAAGTGAGTGTACTTGCCTTGTAGCTTATAGGTGGTATCATAAGAATGAACTCTGCATTACCTCCGCTGTGATAATTACCCTACCATGATGCACCAGTTGTTCAAATTCACCGGTGATTGACCAGCTAGTTGTAGTAACTGATTAAGGACGGAGTTGGATTGGTAAAATTAGTGTTTCACCAAATCAAGATGGTTTCAAGATCTTGTCTTGATTTTGTCTTGAAATCAAGAGAAAATCGGGACAAGAAAGGAGGTCCGAAAATCAAGACAAGACAAGAGTTGTTGTGTCAAGAATCAAGACTTCTTGAAAATGTGTCAAGAGTTCTTGATATTTCTTGATAAAAACAAATCGCAAAAATTTCAAACATGAAGCATTCTTTTATTTAGAATACAGTTATAGCGAGAGTCTTATACTTACGTCCTTGAAGACAATTATATTATTTCTATGAAATTATTGAATCAGATTATTGATCTTTGACACTGATTCTTATTTTTTCCAAATTGTGGTGGCTGGGATCAACTGGCATCAACTAATTTTGGGCCGGACTCCCACCTCAATACTGAATTACATCAAAATCGGTCTAATTCCGAGGATGTAAGATGAACCACGAGTTCTCCGTTTATTTTCAGAAAAATAATATCTGAAAACAAAATGTCGTTTTAGGCTGATCTTTATTTTCAACACTTTCCCAAAGTATTTTCTGATTACGATGTCGCAGATATATACACAAATTTCCATTCCATTCTGGTAACCCACCGCGGTCGAAATTTTGACGTTATTTCATAGAAATGGGAATATCATCCCCAACTATTTTTTCAGTTGCGGAAGTCCTGATTGTCTGATTTCAAAATATTTCGAACAAACGTTTCAATCCCCAGATACTTCTCATCATATTCCAAGTTCCATCAAAATTTGTGAAACTCTTCCAAAGGTATGAAAAACTCATGTTTTCATTTAATTATGTTGTGGTACACCTGACTGATGTTTTAGTGCCAAAAGCTTATTTTCACATTTGGCTACTATTGGACGCATGTCCACAAAGTTGTATTGCAATTGATCCAAAACCACGGAAAATGGGGATCCAAAACAGGGATTTTCACCCGTTTTTTGCTGGAAATGTATTTTTTTATTAAGTTGCATGCCTGATTTTAATCAGCGCTCCACATGTTCCGTCAACATGGGGTAACTGCAGTCGGTGAACTAATATAAAACGAAACTAACCGGTTTGATCCGGAGCCCATCAAGATCAAGAAATATCAAGATTTCTTGACATCAAGACAAGAAGGCAACCATCAAGAAATCTTCAAGTCAAGAGTACTATCTATTCTTGTCTTGAATTTCAAGACAAGACAAGAAGTGACCATCGAGACAAGATTTCTTGTCTTGACGAAACACTAGGTAGAATAAGCGTTGCGAAATCAATCCTTGTGGGTTTATTCCTTGACAGAATCACACCATTCAGGTCTCTTTCGAAAGCTACAAGGATGTACTTTGGTTTGAGCCCATTGGCATCTCCAAAATCGAAAAAAAATTCCAATGGGCTCAAACTAAAGTACATCCTTGTAGCTATCGAAAGAGACCAAAATGGTGAGAATCCGTCAAGGGTTTAAACCCACACGGATTGATTTCGCAACGCTTATTCCACCAATATGACTCCGTCTTTAACCGTAAATGATTTTGAACAAATGGACCATAACCGGCCTTTTAACCTTGACCGATTATTGGTTGGTAATAACCGGTCAAGTCGGTTAACCATAACCGGTCAAACCGGTTAACCGGTTATTGACCGGTTATTTTTAACCGGTTATTGACCGGTTATTTTTAACCGGTTAACCGTGACCGGTTTTTAACCGGTTATTGACCGGTTAACCGTAACCGGTTGACAGCACTAATAAATACCGTATGATCAAAAACATTTTTTTCCTATAGAGTGCCATGGAATTATCATTTCAATTATCAAAGGTTGGTCATAATGACTGAATAAATTATTAAATGTCAGTGTCTTTGAGGGTGCTTTCAATCTAGATGGTACAAAAATACCGCTAGACGAAACATGTTCCATTATAGTGAACATTAGCTAGGTACACAATTTTAGGTGATCCCTAAATATATTGGAGAAGGCAAGAAAAAATAATCACAGCACTTTGGGGTAAAAAAGTTTTTGATCATACGTTATCAGATCACGAAACAATTCAGGAGATCCCCAGAATCAACTTTTCTTCCGAGCGAACAAATGACAAAGTAGTAGACGCGTTCCTAAGATTATCTGCAAACCGCGAAGGGCTTAGTCCGTTTGGCCTGACCTATACTTGCTGAACGTTATGCCGACTTTCGTTCGCTTTGAAGAAACGTTATATTTGGGGGTTTACTAACGTGTTTCGTAATCCAGTTAATCCTGATTAAATCAGAAAACACTTCAAGCTACCTCTACAGGGTGTCTAGGGTCGTAAAGGACCCTATTTAAAGGAAAACATTATACGACCTTTATTTTTGGGGCTATCAGGGGTCAAAGGACGGTTTGAACCCTTCTAGTTTTGTTAATTCAAAAGATTTCAGTTTACTGTTGACGGCAAAATTATGAGGAAGAAATATCTACCACTGGATGTGCATTGAATTTATTTTCATTTACAGGATGAGTCAGAAACTTAGAGAATCATTATTCGAAGGACCAGTTTTGGTGCTTTGATAACTCCAAAAATTAAAGTCAAGTATTTTTTCATCATGTTTTCGGAATTCCCTGAAGGATCCTTTACAACGTAGGAGAGCTTTTCCGGCATTTTCTGGACATCTGTATACAACAAGTCTGCTGAATTATAACATTCTTATCCATACATTAGATAACAATTCAAAAGGATCGGAGAAAGATTGAGAAATATAGTACTTATTTGGGATTTGATTTTTTCGTCCTCAAAAACATTGATTAGGTATCGTGGTTTCCTCAAGCTCATCAACTGACTCTTCATGTTTGAGTCTTAATCCCTAAATAGAACCCGCTCTATTGCTACAGCTGTCAGAAACTCTTCCACTTGTTGCTATTTGCAATCATCAGAACAGCTTATTTTATAATACCTATTGACTATCAACTCTTAGACGACAAATAAAATTAGTGAGAGACATCAAAAAGATGTGCTTAGATTCTAACGGCTCGATACCTATGGTGCGATTCTCTAAAAAATTACATTCCATAAAGGCTCTGTTACGTTGTTATCACCTAGGCAACAGCCAATGGCCGACAGGAATTTTTACATAACAGAGCGTTTATGGAATGCTATTTTTTACAGAATAGCACCACAAGTTGGGGCTGAGACCGCCGTAAGTGCGGTTACCATAGCAACGGCGGATACCAACCAATCAGACCGCTGTATTTGGCGAGTTACGCCGCGCCGTCCCAAACTTTGCGCCTGCAACTTGGTCTCGAGCCCTATGTGAGTAAAGTCTCTCTGCTCCCGGGACGCTTTGCCTGGTTCCAGCAAGCGTTCAAGAAAAAAACAGGTTGATTCACATAAAAATCAAATGATTTTCATGGAATTGTAATCACTTTGTATGACAAATGACGTTACAATAAACCATTCAGAAAATCGGCCTTCAAGACTTTTTTTATGTGCGTTTCAGCAAAATGTCATGTAGGTATCTGGAGTTTTTCCAGTCTCCCAGATGAATCCCACTTGTGACGGCTTGTCTTGTCTTTCCAGACTGTCCGAGTGTTCGCATAGGATGGCAATGTACAAGTGCGACGCTCTATAGTGCCTTCCAGAAAACACAGAAATGTTTGTACCGTAGAAATTTATGTAGAGACTTCAACATGAGAGTTGGACACATCTGTCCATTTGGCGGAGGTGCCGGATTCACAACACGTTAGAATTGCACGCGAAAGGTGTATGATTTTTCGGGAGTCGCCTAGAAACCGTATGCCGGGTTCATAAGCGTATGCGGAATTGCTGGAGGACCGACGGAAGATTCGGAAAGCACCACGGATCGGCCTACGAGTAGTTAGTGTTGAATTCGAAGCAATCAAGAGCGATAGAAAGCGAGCAGTAATCAGCAATATTCCCAAGCAGTTATTGTTGGCGTGTATTCATTGTACTACGCAGCAAAAAACAGTGTGTTTCAAAATGACACTAGACTTTCGAAAGGCACGGACTCCGAATTGTTCAAGAAAACATCGGAGTCGCACTAGATTTTAGAGAGGCACAAGGAAAAACAAGATAGCCTCGTATAGGGCTCGAAAATGACACAAAGACATGTAAGGGTATACATACTTGGATTTTGAGCAACACAAAAAGACATTGGTGGGCTCACTAGACATCTACATAGGAGGCACAAAAAATAGAAAAGCTCAGTAGGGCTCTGAACGACAAATGAATACAGTGCTCACTTGAGCCTCGAACAATACAATAAGACGATGGGGCTCACTAGATATCAGAAAGATACAAGATAGCACTAAGGAACTTAGTAGGGCTTCAATAACACAAAAGTAATGAGGGATAACCGAAGTTCTTAATGGCACAAAAATTCACAAAGAGGGTCATCTGGGCTCTAACCAATATAACATAGAGGCGAGAGGGTTCTTAAAGACCGTCACACTAAGGTTTTTGGCAGCAAACCACGACACACATATGGAAAATGAATAATTTTAGAGGCAAATTATCAGGAGACAAATTGTGCACTCTAGACTAGGCAGAAAATCTCAAAAAAGGCCTAGAAATCACTCCTAGAAGCAAATCATGTAACAATTGATTGACAGATTGTTTCTTAGGTTTTAGACCCCGCTGAATACGACTAGGGATGTTATCTTTTCGAAATTTCACCCCTTGTCCCTTAAATCCAAGATGGCGGAAAGTTGAGGGTAAAAACAGAGTGCGCGCATAAAAAGCTTATTTTCGGCCCGATTTTTCTTCAAAATCGGTTATATTCTTATGTTTTTGGGGTCGTAGAAGATGATGCGGCAAAATTCAAATACCTGTGAGAGACCATTCGGCCTGAAATTAGTGTTGTCTAACTTTCAGGAGCAAATCAGAAACAAATTTACGAATAACTCAAGATAAAATCATGTAACGATCAGTTAACAAGTGATTAGTTATGTTTTGAATTCTGCTGATTACAACTAGGTATGTTAACAGTTGAAATGTTCACTCCTTATGTCTCAAATTCAAGATGGCGCATAGTCAGAGAAGAGTGGCGAGCGCACAAAAACGCATTTCTAGCTTGATATTCCTCAAAATTCTTCCTTTATGAATGTTTTTGAGGAAGTAAAAAGTGACTAGATTAATTTCGGAGGCTTGTGGGCGGTCATTCGTTCTAGAATTGGTGTTGCCTAAGTTTCAGGCGCAAATCAGAGTGAAAAGTTAGGAATAAACGATAATTAGAATGTTGCAACATTTTTGTATCAAAGCATAGGATATAATTATGTAGGTACCCAATTATGTATTATTATCACACATGCAGTTAACAAAGACAAATGTAAGAAAGTGTCAAGGGTAAATAGTAAAAAAATCTGTTATTCTTCATAAAATAGCAATCAGAGGTATGCACTTATGCAGGTACAATGTGGATGAAAAAGAAACTCACTCTACTTTCTGCTTCAGATAAAATCATGTAACAATCAGTTACCAGGCGGTTACTTATGTTCTGGACTTTGATGATCAATACTAGGTCTGTTATCAGTTGAAAATTTTACTTCTTGTGCCTCACATTCAAGATAGCGTACCTATAGTTAGAAAAAAGTAATGAACGTACAAAAAACACATTGATTTTTCTGAATTACATTCGTCTGATTTTTTCAGAATTCTGCTTTCGGAGTTGTAGAAGGAGAGGGTCCCAATTTCAAAGACATCTCTTGAGTGACCATTCCGACTCATTATGCATGTTGTCCAACTTTAAAGGGCATCAAATTATGCAACAGTTTACAGATTGTTAACTATACTTAGGCTGTAGTATAGTATTTTGAACTCTGCTGAACATGACTAGATATGTATGTTAGACTTGGTTGTAATATCCTGGTCTCCCGCCAATGATGTTCATTTGGCTACGCTAATGATTAATGTCATTGCCTAATTGTCAGTTGCCACTTAATAAACCTCCTTGCTTAATAAGGCGGGCGCTATTATTGTGCAAGAGGTATCTACTGTTTTTTTAAATATAATGATTATGTCTCAAGATGTAAAGGTGTGGAGTTGCAGACAGGTGATGATTGGTTTTAAAACTTTTGTCTTATTACTTGCTACTTACTGTAGTTGAATCTGTTCTACTTCAGTTTTTAGCAGATTTGATAATGAAATCAATTGTCTTATCTTTTATTTGTCCAAAGTAAAATCTGTCTGTTTTTCATACATAGAAAATTGCATTACAAATACGTTTATTTGTTGATAGTTGTTGATTGATAATTCCTAAACCGCAATTAATTATTTTTGGCGAATTTTTGAACAGGCACCGTCACCCAATGACTGCGGCTGGGAGGTGCATGGCACATGGCAAAGTTTTACCGGTGTGGACGACCCGAGGGCCAGTTCCCGAAGAAACCTTGTCTCTAGTACACTGTGGGTGTGCAACTCTCTGTCGCACACAAAATTGTGGCTGCAGAAAGAAGGGGTTCGCATGCACTGCTCTGTGTAGATGCCCGCCTGAAAAATGTCGAAACAAAATAGAAGACTCGTGATGCCTGAAAAAATCATGGCCTAACTTTGACAGTTTCTTATATATTTGCCCCTCTCAATTGCATGTGGATTATACATAATTGAGTACATATATCTATGCTTTGATGAAAAAATGTCCCAACATTCTACTCGTCGTTTATTTTTAACTTTTCACTTTGATTTGTCCCTGAAGCTTGGGCAATTCCAATTCAAGGACGAATAACCGCCAACAGAACTTCAAAATTATTCTAATCATCTTCTACACCCCCAAAAACATTAGTAAAGAAGAATTTTGAGGAATATCGAGCTAGAAATGCGTTTTTGTGCGCTTGCCACTCTTCTCTGACTATGCGCCATCTTGAATTCGAGACATAAGGAGTGAACATTTCAATTGTTAACATACCTAGTTGTGATCAGCATAGTCCAAAACATGAATAATCACTTGTTAACTGATTGTTACATGATTCTATCTTGAGTTATTCGTAAATTTGATTCTGATTTGCTCCTGAAAGTAAGACAACACTAATTTCAGGCCGAATGGTCTCTCACAGGTATTTGAATTTTGCCGCATCATCTTCTACGACCCCAAAAACATAAGAATATAACCGATTTTGAAGAAAAATGGACCGGAAATAAGCTTTTTATCCGTGCATCCAGTTTTTACCCTTAACTTCCCGCCATCTTGGATTTAAGGGGCAAGGGATGAAATTTCGAAAAGATAACACCCCTAGTCGTGTTCAGCGGGGTCTAAAACCTAAGAAACAACCTGTTAATCAATTGTTACATGATTTGCTTCTAGGAAGTCTTTTTTGAGATTTTCTGCCTAGTCTACTCCGCCCAAAGAAGTAACAAATTGTCCTAGCACCTTTCAATGCTGAGATGAAATGATGAATGATAGAATGATCATTAATTTGTCCTATAAATAAATATCGAACAGGTGAGCTTGACCTGGGCAGAGCCCGAACAATCCATTAATAAGAACGTTTTGTAACATCGCGTCGCGTCGTCAAGTTAGTTTCAAGGTAATACAGCCAGCTTCTAACAGTTTTTCCATTCCACGAGCAAACTATCTATATAAATTTGAAATAAACGCTGTTACAGAATTATTAGTCCCGCGAGATCAAACCGGCACTCTTGTGAAAGAAATTTTCCTTTTTCGCACACACACATTATAAACATAATGACATCTTATGACAACATAAGATTTTGAAATATCTTTATTGTTCTTATTCGTATTCGGAAAGTATTGTCTATGTATTTGATATAATGCACATGATAATTCTTCTCCCATACTTGAACATTCAAACTATACATAAACTTGATTAGACGCCGTTGACTGCTAGAATAGAGTTGTTAATTTCCATTAGCGTCTTCCTATTCTCGATGAAGCTTCATCATGAGTTCTAGCCCCCATTCACCAGGTCCAGGTTTCTGCTTTCCAAAACCAAAAGGATCGACAAAGGGTAGTGAGTACTCCGAGGGTTTTTCTCATAGGGAGGAGGCTCGTGAAGGCTGGGGCTTACTTCAATGAGGGCTACAGTTCATTTGAGGAGGCTAACCCTTGAGGGGGCTGAAGCTCATTCCCAAGTGAAGAGTTCCCATTCTCACATGCCACGGCACCTTTTCATCGGGTCGATAGCCACACAAAGTGCAGTTGAAGCTGACGATGAAAACTTTACAAAATTATTTATCAAAGCAGCCTCGGGTTTGACGTGCAAATTGAATCTTTGGCGCCCTCTTTCAACTGTCTCTCGACTTTGCATTCCCATATGATTCGATTCTACTTGCATTTACTGATTTTTATTTTCAATTTTTAAGAGTCATGGTATGCGGTGGGCTTCAACCATGTATACCAGGTGCAGAGCAGGACCATCATGCTCATGAAGTTTGCTTTCATACCTTTTTTCAGCAGCTCGACGTGACGTGCCTAAGGCTGGTCTGATGTTTAAACTTCGAGGCATAAGCGGTTTGCTGTTGAATCAGCTCATCAAACGTGCTTGCTAATTATTATTGTACCGCTGTCTGTTCTGTCCGTCATTTTGCCTGCCGTTTCCTATTTAGCCAGCGCATCCTGGTTGATTGAGACCCGGTATTTCCATCTCCGGATAAGTTCTGGATAACTCTATTTGGCAGATGAACGCTGCGTTTTACGTTCTGCGCAGGACTTATCTGCCAAATAGAGTTATCCGCAACTTAGATATCCGGATATGGAGATATCGGTCCTTAGGGAGATGAAGAGGAAGAATATAATCATATCAATCAGCTAACGTGAGATACCAGCATATTATATCGTGTGATCAAATGAATTCTTATTTTAGGTAGGCCGTGGCCTGGTCAAATTCAAGGATGCGAAGCTGCGTTCGGCTAGGCCACAGCCTACCTAAAATAAGAATTCATTAATTTGATCACACGATAGTTCAGATCGAACTTCACTTGGTAAGTTCATTTGAGGGTTGATTATACAGCATGCGGCTACAAAATACACAAGAAAATAACTGAAAGGTGGAAGAACTCCATAAAAGAGCAATAAACGACGAAAACACCCCATTTGCCTCTAATGCATCAGCTTAACAATAAAAATAGATGGTACAAACCTCAACAAGTGTTTGGACTGAAGGGGCGAAGGGGGATGGAAGCGTGAGCTCCCACGTATAGCCAATAATTGGTCTTAATGGACTGGATGGAAGAGCGAAGATCTGCGAACATGTTTATGAATTAAATATGAGGAAATATACGTTAAGAACCGTGCAATTTTGCCGCCAACATCCTCGTTCCGTCTCACTCATCCGGCCTGATGTACGTACCGACCCTTCGCATACACAAATAGAATTACACAAAGCAAACAGCCATTAAAAGAAATTTAAACAGTTTGATGCGTTTTTGCAAAGCCCCGCGTGCGCTCGGTGCGCTTCAACTTTTATTTAATTACACTAATAGGACTTAGAATAGGGTATGTGACTGTGTCAGATTTGAATGGTTTTATGTCTTTGTTATGAGCAAGTGAAAATTGAAATGTAGCTTGTGCAACATTTTTCGAAGATACATTGATTAATTGATGAGAAAAGTGAAATTAAAAATTTAATTATTTTAAATCAATGTCACGTGACCTAAAACGCGCCACGATTGGGTGTGACGTCAATCTTCATATCTGTCATTTCTCATCTGTCACCGGAGATGTCACGTAGCTCGTAGCGTGTGACGGAGCGTGTCGGTGTTTTCAATTTCACCTGAAAATAAAATGTGATCCAGGTTTCTCGAGAGCGAATAGCAGTACGCTGCCTCAAATGGACGCTGTAATGGTTGGGCAGTTTTTTTCACGTCATAATAAAACTGTAGGCACATTCACTAAAATACGGTAGTCTAAAGTCTGACCACTAACTTCACTTTTAATAACATAACCTCAAATCTCAAATTTTGTTTTAATATCATTCATCGATTATATAACACATATGATACTTAATATAATTAAAGGTACCTAGCAAGCTCAAATACCTACATAAAAATGGTTTTCACAAAAATAGATGGACGACTCCGAAGATAATCCATTTGGATCCCTTCTTGCAAGTTCCAGCCACTTCCTTCTCATGTGTTCTTTTTTGGGTACCACAATGAAAAGTTAATGTGGGGAACTTCTTCCCGTGTTTTTGCAAAGAGGCACCACACACCAGTGATATGATTTTCCACTCATTGTTCTCCAAACAGAACAGCATCCTTGCGAACATGTGATGGTTTGTTTACATTCGCGAATGACACTTGACAGTTTATGAACTGTGACGTCACAATGGCCGTTGACTTTCATAAAGCGTTTGGGCGCCAAATATTTTAGCGAAATAAAAAAGATTTTTTTTACGTAAAATAAACATGCTTTGATCCAAATAAATACTACTTTCAGTGAAAACCAAGCAATTAGAAATTATTTAGACCAAAATTGAAAAACCGTCACATACCCTATTCCACCGCACTACCACTTTTCTTGCCATGCACTCCGTCGCTGAGTAATTAAATAAGGATTATGGCCAAGACTTCGCCTCCGTTGGCAGTGGTGCTGCTAGCTGCCCTCTTTTTCAGGGCACGGGCATCTCGCGATATTTTTATCGTGTAGCGGTGTTATGGAAATTGCCCGTTAATTGCAGAGCGGAACGGAAAAAACGATGATGCGGATCTAGAGAGGAAATTGTTTAGAATTCTTGCCGTGAGCAGAGGGAGCAGGAGCAAAGAAAGGAGTGGAAGGGGTGGACGATGGAATTAAATTCTCCCTTGTAATAACGGGAAGGGCGCGAGAAAATTAATAATTAGCGGAAAGGATAGACCGAAAATTGAAGTCTTAGGGTTTTGCACCTTTAAACATCTATTTTATATCCGGCTGTATAATTAACAATTAATTAGGCGTGACGTTGGAGATTTGGGTTACCCATAAAAGTCAAATTATGGTTTAGTTGAGTACCGGAAATGATTTGCGGTGGATATTAGTTAATCTTGTGGGTTAAGTTCTAGGTGTACAAACTCTTTAACAGAATTCCCTCAGTCTAGGTATTCTTCTGGGTGATCAAAATTGTCAGTCAGTGACGCAGCCAGGATTTAGCCATGGGGGGGGGGGGGCTAACGAACGCGAACAAAGCGAGCTGCGCCAATGGCGAACCCCCCCCCCCGGAAAAATGGCCTTGGTCATCCTATTTTCGAGTGTAATTATTGTGGTACCAATGTTACCTACCTTAAATTGAAGTAGGTATTAAATTCAGTATTCCCCGGGTTTGCGGGGAAAATGACAGTTATAAATGGTATCGTAGTCATGTCATGACACTTGCAAACTGACAGCTGTGCTGCGCGCACGTAGAAACGTCATACACGATCGTTCGGCACACACAAACGATACGGCCGAACGCAGCTGCTCACGAAATACGGTTTTTCGTGATCTTGTTAGATCTATCGATAGTGGCAGTCTGAACGATAATCGTTCGCTAACGAGTCGTTAGTGAACGAGAAGTTACAAAATAGCCTGATAGGTAGAATAATCCCTGTGAGTTCATTCCTTGACAGAATCTTACCATTTAGTTCTCTCTCGAAAGCTACAGAGGGATGCAGTTTGATTTGAGCCCATTGGCATTTCCAAAATCTAAAAATATTTTTTCAATTTTTGGATGAATAATTGATTTTTGGATTTTGGAAATGCCAATGGGCTCAAACTGAAGTGCATCCTTGTAGCTTTCGGAAGAAACCCTAAATGGTGAGATTCTGTCAAGAAATAAACCCACAGGGATTGATTCCGCAACGCTTATCTTACCAATTCAACTCCGTCCTCAAACCGGAAGAGTTTCTCTCTCCGCACAAAAAAAAAACGCGCAATCCAATCGCAGTGGAACTCTTACACAGGGAGACTAATGATCCATTTTTGAAATGATGAAGAAGGTATAACAGTTGAACACAATATTTCTTCTATTTTCAAAATTTTTCATTGCTTCGGTGAAAAAGCGAGACTGTCTAGGGGGGGGGGGGCTATAGCCCCCTAGCCCCCCCCTTGGCTGCGCCACTGTTGTCAGTTCATTGCTAACAGGGTATAGGTTGTTACGACCCCGTCATGAATAAGATTAGTTTTGCTTACTTAGCACCCTGCTGTTTATATATACGACTTCATGCAGTTAGCGAACAACACAATTTCCTGTATCATGACCGAGTGCACGTCGCACGCATAAATTGTCGATCCGTTATTACGTTCTAAAACTTGTACGAATTAAATTATTCCACAGTTTAATAAAGTTAATATTTTTGAAAAAGGCTTTTTCAAAAACAAACACGTAAAAATGGCGCAGTCGGTAGGATGTTAGGCCCATTTGGCACAAATAACTTTTGAAAATTTTATACGTAAAAAAGTGTTGAGTGGTGTGCTCCAGCACTTCAGCCTAGCAGCCTACATCTGTAATCAAACCAAGGAAGCTCCAGCGGAACCTGTCCTGAAGTTCTCCGACGGCAACGATTTCCATCAAGTAGTAAGTCTACTTATTTTTATAATCATCATTGTTTGTTTCGGGGTATTCCCCTTTCCATTTTATATCCTTTTTATCTTGTTTAGTGTATTGATATTATATTATTTACCTGTGATAATTCGAAATGGCTGAAGGTGATAACGTGATTCAACTCTCTTTGAGAGATCTTAAAGATTTAATTCCCTCATTCGATGGCGAACAAGCCTTACTGAATGATTTTATAGAAGCATGTAATTTTGCAACGGAAAACATCGAAAAAGGACAAGAAAATGTCTTTGTTTTCCTAATTAAATCCAAACTAACTGGAAAAGCTGAAACTTCCATATCCTCGAGGAATCTAACAACCTGGGAAGCAATAAGGCCCCTCTTAATAGGCCACTTTGGCGATTGTAGGGATACCGAAGCTCTCGTCAGAGACCTCACAAATTCTTTCCAAAAAACGACTGAAACAGCGCGAAGCTTCGTAACAAAAATAGAAAATTTATTAACAAAATTGAGGTCGAGTGTTCGACTCGACGACGAAATTGACCCATTTACATAAAAACACTTTAATCGAGTCACACGAAAAGATCGGACTGAAAACTTTATTAGCCGGATTAAATGACCCCTTAGGTCAATTAATAAGAGCACAAAAACCATTATCCATTAGTGAAGCCGCCCAACTCATACTTGAGGAAGAAAATATTGCATACCTCAGATCAACGCGCAGCAGTCAAAACAATACGAAAACATTTAAAAGCTTTCCACGGCAGAATTACCATAACCAACATGTTTCACCTCAAGCAGGACCGAGCAATTATGCTCGTAATCCAAATCCACGACCAGACGCGAAATTCTGCAATTACTGCAAAAAACCTGGTCATTTAATAGTAAATTGCTTCAGAAGAATAAATAATTCGAGTCACAATAATGCAAATCCTCAAAATAGAAATTTTTCAGGTCAAAGTAATTTTCAAAATCGACCAAACAATAATTTCTCAAACAATCCCGCTCCTCGCGTAAATTATTCAAAAAACGAAGATGCGGAGCTGGATTCCTCGGACGTCCAGTCTCCTGTAACCCAGACGCACGCGAGCGAGTCCGAAATGTAATTTTAAATGCAAAGTCCAATGATAGCCAACACAAAATGTTTTATATTCTAGACACAAAAAATAATTTTGAACTTCTTTTAGACAGTGGTGCCTCTATCAGTTTGATTCACCCAAATATTATTTCACCCGAAAGTAAAATCCAAAGCAAAGATATTCATATAACCGGAATTGAAAATATTCCCGTACTCTCCAGTCATGTTTACGAATACCAAGTCGGTAAATTCAATTCGCACACAATGCATGTTGCACCTATCGACTTTGGATTATTCGACGGAATTTTGGGTATGGATTTCATTTTAAATTTCAATTGTGTTATCGATTTTCCTAAAAGAAAACTATTTTGTTCAATTCAAGACTATCCTGAAATTCAATTATTTTCCTATGCAAGGAACGGTGGTACTTCTCTCACTACTTTAAATCATTGTGAATCCATTAATAAAAATAATACAAGAAACCCGGTACATAAACCGCGTATAATCAACGAAGAAAATCGACAATTTCATACTCCCTCTGTGGATCTTAGAATTGCTAAAAAAGCAATAGAACCAAAGTGTTTAATCCAAGTCGATACCAATTCATTTAAAAAATCAAATACTTCCTTCGGGAACCATTCGAGCTCCGCCGTGAGTCTCTCTAATAATAATCCTATAGATGGATCTTCTAATAAAAATACTTCTCTCAAAGTAGAGAATCAAAGAATAAATATTTCCGAGGCAAATAATAGCCTTAGAGTCGATTCAGATAAGAATCATTTGAATACTTCCTTCGGGAATTCTTTGAGCTCCGCCGTGAGTCTCTCTAATAATAATCCTATAAATGGATCTTCTAATAAAAATACTTCTCTCAAAGTAGAGAATCAAAGAATAAATATTTCCGAGGCAAATAATAGCCTTAGGGTCGATTCAGATAAGAATCATTCAAATACTTCCTTCGGGAATTCTTCGAGCTCCGCCGTGAGTCTCTCTAATAATAATCCAATAAATGGATTTTCTAATCGATTTTCAATCGAATTCATAAGAGGTGACATTTTAGATGCACCCAATAACATTCCAATTGGGCACGCAGTGTCTCAAGATTTTAAAATGAGCCAAGGTTTAGCAAGAAAAATTGCAATAAAATATCCACACAATACCGACGAGTTGCTAGCTCAGCAAAAGATAGTAGGACAAGTTGCTTATTCCTTTTTCTCGAGCGTAAATGAAACGCGAGAAATTTTTCACCTTATCACGAAGGAACGCTTTCAAGATAAACCCACGTACGATTCTATCAACACAGCATTAATGAACTTGCGGGTTATATGCGAAGAAAATCAAATCGCTGAATTAGCACTGCCAAAGCTCGGATGCGGTCTTGATAACTTAAACTGGAAGCACGTTCTTTCTATGATAAAAGGAATTTTTAATAATAGTCGGATTAAAATTTATATCTATGAGTTCGAAGAACCAAATACTACTTTGAAAAATTTTTTTCATATATCGCCTAGAACGATCGAGGTAGTTCAACTACCAGTAAAAATAAATTCATTCTCAAACAATAATGCTGATTCAACCTTTATATGTCCTGAACTAGAGATCAATGGAGTAAAGATTCCTAATTCCATCGTAAAGATAAATGATAACCAAATTATTACTACAATGTTGAACTCAAGCAATGAAACCAAGGAAGTTGAACTTCCTGAAATAATTCTTGAACCTTTCGAAACCTTTAACGTGAATAACTACAACGTCACTACTAATCACTCAAATAATATCGATCGAGAACAAAATATTTTAAACCAATTGAGGCTCGATCATCTTAATTTAGAAGAAAAAGAGAGCATCAAAGACCCAGGTTCACGCCTTTCAAGATGGCGCCTGAAATTAGAAGAGTATACATATGAGATCATTCACAAAGCTGGGAAATTAAATAAAAATGCTGATGCACTTTCGCGTATCAGAATAAATCCAATCACAGCAAATCCATCTTCATCTTCAGATGAAGAAGACGAGTCAATAATCAATCGTAACGAGACACCAGACTTAATTGATTTTGATGCAAATCCAGACTACGAATTCGAAATCGAATATGACAGATTTATTAACAAACAACCTTCGATAAATTTTGATTTAATAAAAGAGACAAACGACTATGTGACACTTGCTTACCACAAAAATATAATAGCATTCATTCCCAATAATGAAAATGAGGATACACCCCATATTGCAACCTATGTCGCAGATACATGTACTACAGAAAGAAATTTGAATCTAACTGAAACATTGACTATCAAAAACAGCTTAAAGGTCACTAATCGAAAATACTATTTCATCAAATTGCCCGTAGACAATTTATCAAGACTTTCTCAAAAAGATTTATTCAGACTTCTCTACGAGATCAAAGAAAATTTAGAACCTAAAGAATATCATTTGAACAAGGTCAATCACCTACCATTGAAAAGAATTTTGAGTCATTTATTCAACGCTGATACTTTCAAATTCCATATTTGCCATGATATAATCAAATTGCAAAAAGACCTAACGCCTGAAGAAAAGAACGAAATAATGTCGAAATGGCATTCCTCAAAGAATAATTTACATAAAGGTATCAATGAAACATTTCGAAGAATACGTGAACAACATTTATGGCCCAATATGAAACCAGATATAGAAGAATTTGTAAAACGGTGTCAGACTTGTAATCAATCGAAGATTAATAGGCAAAACACAGATTTTCCCCTTGTAATTACAAAAACACCAGAACGACCATTCCAACACATAAACATGGACACACTAGACGTACATCCCCAGTTACATCTTCTGACAATTGTTGATAACTTTTCAAAATATGCACAGGCTTATCCAATTCCTAACAAACAAGCAAGAAGCGTTACTGATAAATTATTATTGTACTTCCAACACTACCCTGTACCACAACGAATTCATGTAGATGCCGGAAGCGAATTTATGAACCAATCGTTCAAAAATCTAATCGAATTGTACGACATTAGACTAACTGTCAGTCCCACTGATCATCCCCAATCTAATGGGCAAGTGGAACGTTTTCACGCCACATTGATGGATTCTATTAGAAGTTTCCACATCGATTATCCTTATAAACCTGTAGTTGACGCACTACCTTTCGCTATAAAAACATATAACCTTAGCAAGTCAGCTTCAACCAAATTCACCCCTCAGGAAATTGTTTTTGGACATATTGATCCATCTAGAGATAATATTTTTACCAATGAAGCAGAACTTCAAGATGATTACCAGAGACTCATGAGAAATTACGCACAATATGTTAACAAAAAAGTCATTTCCAATATCGATAGTTCCAAACAAAAATCAAAGGAACGTTTTGACAAACATGTAAAAGAAAATAGACCTCAGTACAAACTTGGTCAATCAGTGTTTTTAAGAAAACCATCAAGACAATCCAAATTGTCCCCCACATATCTTGGTCCCTACAAAATAACCAGACTCTTACCTCCGAATTGCGCAGAGCTACTAACTTCCAATAATAAATATATGACTGTCAACTTTGACCGGATAAAACCGTCAAATATAGAATCAGACGAAGACCAAGACCCAAATACCTCAGACTAGGTATTTAACAAAAAATCCCTGCTGTTTTGGGACCTTTAAGAATAAATGTTAGCAGACGTAAATCCAAATACGTGTCGTAAAAGGCGACTAAATAGGACTTAATACAAGAATTTTTGAAAAACTCTGACGACGTTTGGCAGACGTCAACCATTATGTTCAAAGAACACCTTTTTCCTCATAATTATGATTATATACCATGGACTTGTATTTAAAATGGACTGCTGATCACCCTACCCGACCAAACAACAAATGACGCCACAGGGGCGCTACCATTATCGTTATCATAACAGAAGTTCTCAAAAGATTATAGAAAATCTGCAACTTGCATCGGCACATTTTGTACTATAAATATTTATGGATATAATATTATTTTATAATAACTGATTCAATTTACAATAATATGTTTTTTACTTCGAAAGTAGCCATCAGGTTTATTTCGTTTCGAAGAACTCATTGCAAGTTCGCAAGTTGAAACAGTCATGAAGTTTGAGAGTCACTGTCTTTCGAATTTATCGAAGGTTGCTTCAAAAGTTCAAAATCAACGCAGTTGCGATCAGGGATCACGGTTGCGATTTATCAGTTTTGCACCAGAAAGCGTGATCCAAGGAGGGCGTGATCCCTGCACCAGAAACGTCATTTTTACAGTTTCGTTTTTTTCAACGTGGGAAGTTTCCGGATTTGTGGTGTCGAATTCGAATTTGGTGTGTTTTATAACTCCCTAATCCGTTTAATAAGGATATTCTGTGGATTTCATTACTTATTATCAGTAGTTCTGCGAAAAAAAATGCACGGTGTAGAAGGGGCGCAAGCACTATGATTTCGGCAGCACAAACCACAGCTAGGTACTTCCTACTGGACCACACAGCTCGGGCCTTGAGAGTGTTTTCTTTTCACAAGTAAGATTGCCGTCAATCAATTATTGAATGAAATTCTACTATTTCGTTACAGAATACAGAAAAACACAAACAACGGCCAGCCATTGGGGAACATAAACAAAAAAGCCAAACGGCCTAGTGCCCAACAGCACACCGTGTATTCAACACACTTCAGTTAACAATTTTAGACGCGGAACATCGTCCCTTCTATTGAATTACCGGAACCTATGAACACATGTACGTACAAAACGCTGCAAGCGACCGAAAAAAAACGGCTATGCCTCGAAAGCAAATTTGAAAATGTCATTTTGACACCTAACCTAAACTTTACACTGCGATGTCATGTCGCCATCAGAGAAAAGTCATCGTAGCAGAACGGTCAATATTAATTGTGGAAAATGAAAGTCCCTAGGGATAACGATAATGTCGGCATTCTACTGGAGTCATGGCGATATACGGTATTATAAGTCCAGTTTAAGTACAGGTCCATGTTATATACACATAATTCTATTCCCTGTAAAACTGCTGGGTTTATTAACCGCCAAACCCCCGCCTCACGGAAAACATTTTAATTTTTATTGCGGTCAAATTCAGATTTGCTCTGATATACAATTTTGGAAGTCACCAAATTGTCCCTGTCATCTGAATAACATCTTAGGATTCAGACTGTCAAATCCTTCGGCTTTACCGAAAATTCAATTATAGTACGAATTTAGTAGTGTTAGCGATAATTCCTAGGTTGGTTTATCGTATCAGCTAATTTCATAATTAAGAACTTTATTGTTTTATCTAGTCATCTGTGAACAAATAATTGTTACAGATCAATCATGGACAAGACTCCATCTAAAATCTTTATTTTCCTATTCCTAATTAATTTTTCTTATTCCAATATCCAAATTAAAGACCTAAACAATACCATAGGACTATATTACGAAAAAGAGAGAGAAATAAAAATAACTTCAGATATTTGGAAACTAGTAGTGTATAAAGACATTAATCACTTACAAGAAACGTACGAACATAATTTGCAAATTTTAAATACCCTAACAACTGTACTTTTGAAAGATGAACACGATGAAAATGTAAGATTTCGAACTTTTTCCCTTACGATAAAACCCCATCTTGATATTCTAAAAGCGATTTCAAATAAAATCGATAATATGTTAACAGAAATTAAATTCGAAACAATCCGAGTAAGACGAGGACTTGCAAACGGTGTTGGAACCGTATGGAAATTTATAACAGGAAATCTAGATGCCTCCGACGGAGAATATTTTAGCAAATGTATAGACAAATTAGAAAGAGACGATTCAGAAATTCAAAACTTATGGTGCGATTCTCTAAAAAATTACATTCCATAAAGGCTCTGTTACGTTGTTATTTCCTAGGCAACAGCCAATGGCCGACCCGAATTTTTACATAACAGAGCGTTTATGGAATGTTATTTTTTACAGAATAGCACCATTAATTAAAGACCAAATTAAAGTCACAACAAGTACCATTCGAAATTTTAACGAAACGATTAGAAAATTACAAATTGACGAACAAACATTCAACGAAGATATGAAAGTAATAGAAAACGAAATTAAAACCCTTTTTGGGAGTCAAAAATATTTTGAGCATCAATTAAAATTGATGAATAATTGTGAACAACTTCTAGAATCATTCACATTAATTTCAGAAGAACTTACTGATATAGTCAATAGTTTAACCTTTGCGAAATTAAAAATAATCCACCCATCGATAATTAAACCTAGAAATTTACTCAGCGAATTGATAGACATCAATAGACATCTAACGCGAAATAACTTACCATTCAAACCCACTTTGGAAAATCTTCCCCAGTTATTAAATCTTTTTAAACTTCAAGCATTTCAGACAAAAAACAGGTTAATATTTGTAATAATAATACCTTTAATAAATCAGGATACCTTCGACCTTTACCATCTCTACTCTGTACCAACCAAAGATCCTTCTACAAACCTTTTCCATACTATCATCCCCGAATCAAAGATGATAGCATTATCAAAAGATAAGAGAACTTACATCAAGATCCATGACCTCGACACTTGCCAAGAAATGGACGACAGAACCGCCATGTGTCAAGATTTAATTCCTCTTGACTCGACCCAAGGACCATGTGAGGTCATCCTCATCACGACACTCCAAAACTCCGACAAATGCAAGCCACTAATTATGAATGTAATCAACCATAAAATTCAGTACATCGGCAAGAACCAATGGTTACTAGTCCTACCATCAAAGTTGGCAATTACCTACACCTGCCCTAATCAAGGTACAACCACCAAACTTCTGGAGGGCAACAAACTCATCACGTTACAAAAACGGTGTAATGCATATACTGGCATTTATCAACTATATGCTAAAGAAGAACAAACTTCCAACTATACAGAAGAGAACTTCATCCCTCAAATTCCATTCGAATGCTGCGAGGAACAAACATCAAAAGAAGAGTTCCATTTAAAACCACTTAAAATCAACCAGTTCAACTTGGACGACTTAAATGTCGCCGCTCACAAACGCGAGCTTGAAGAAGAACTCAAACGTTAAATCAAGAGCCCTTCGCAACAAAGTACCTCAGCGCATCCACCATCTGGACCCTGACCATCTTTGTTATAATAATTGTAACAGTCATCTGCTGTAAATGTGGCTGTTGCCGCCACTTCATTGGCTACATGAAAAGTTCACCTTCTAACAACCCCAGACCTGACGACAGGGGTTGCTGTGCAAAAATCTATAACTTTTGCAATATCAATCCAAAACCACACCGTAGAACATCTATTCACCAGTGGAACATCGAGTTGCAACCGACACTCGAACTACAAACTGAAGAGACGCCTCTGGAAGCAGCAGCCGTCCCAAGAAAAACGAGGCAGCAAAGAAAAGCCTTGTGAACAAACTTTGCAGTGCGCGAAGTGTTTAAAAGCAGAGCTTATACGAAGTGAAAAGTGCTCGTGACCCTAAAAGACACTTTCTTTTAATTTGTAATCTTTTAATTTTAAGTCTTTAGTACTTAACGATTTTGTTATTTCAGTTTTTAGCTTACTTACCTTTTATGTCAATAATTTTATATTTTTAGAATTTTGAAAAAATTTACCTCTATTTTTATTTTCAGTTAATTTTATAAAATTCTATCTAAAAGGGGGAGGTGTTACGACCCCGTCATGAATAAGATTAGTTTTGCTTACTTAGCACCCTGCTGTTTATATATACGACTTCATGCAGTTAGCGAACAACACAATTTCCTGTATCATGACCGAGTGCACGTCGCACGCATAAATTGTCGATCCGTTATTACGTTCTAAAACTTGTACGAATTAAATTATTTCACAGTTTAATAAAGTTAATATTTTTTAAAAAGGCTTTTTCAAAAACAAACACGTAAAAAGGTAATTACTTACTCAATGGGTCATATGTATAAAGGTGGAGTATCTGATCATGCTCCGATGTTGCAGGAGTTGCTGAGCGAATCTTTCTTAGCAACTCCTCTAGAACTGAAGCATGAGCACACACTCCGATTTTATGCATATCACCTATTGTTCCGCCACTAGTGTGACGTGAGTGTTGACGTTTGTTTGACATACGTCAAGAGATTCGACAATCAATGACAGCTCAGAAGAACTGGCGGGGGCGGTATTATTCTAATCTAGCGATGGCCCCTTGGCCCAGGCGGCTCTGTGGCTGCCTGCGGTGCGGAAGTTCTGGGTTCGATTCCCCGTGAAAAGTCTAGAAAAGTCAATATGTATAAGTTGATAAATAAATAAACGAGTAAACTCCTATGATTAAAAAGCCGATAAGAAGAAAAACAATTATTCTTGTACCGTATGTTCGTTGAAATCATGAATTAGGGCAAGCTGTGAACTTCGAAACGTATGTCCAAAATGTATTCCATGACGACGGCTCATCATGTTGACATCAAATTTGAGTGATTATTGATACATTCACGACATACGTTTTTACTTCCATAGCCTGCCCTAATTCATGATTTTAACGAACATACGGTATTATTATCATTAGAATTATTGTTACGTATTTTGCGTGAGACGATCGTTTTAAAGCACACACTGTTTATGTTGCGTACTACAATAAATACACGCCAACAATTATTATCTAAACTACGCAACACTCAAAGCGTCGTTCTCGAAAATTTTGTCCTTTTTGAATTTGATGTAACTTTGGATTGCAACTGACAAATTGGATTCTGTTTGGGGTATTTTCCAGCAAATTTCGTCAGCTATCAGTCCGTTGTTTTTTAAAACATCAGATGTTCCACATGAAGTTTGTACAGGGTGTTAAGTAAACCAGCGCAAATTTTCTGAACCGTTAAGAAGCTCCCGTTTGAAAAATAATTTCTTTTCCTTGAATTTCAACCACAGAGATACCAAGGTAGGCCGTGAAGTACGGGATGGTGTTCGAATTTTCCACTTATCTCTTTCATTTACAGGGTGGATAGAAAAAATCATCTTTTTGTTTTTACAGTGATAACTTCTTTCCTCGTCAACCGATTTTGAAAATTTGCAGCTCATAATGGAGCTGAAACTTTAGGTAAACAGACCTGAAGATTAAAAATGACTCGAGACAAACAGTCAGAGCTGAAAGTTCTATAAAAAGTGGCCCAAATCTGGAACAACGTCGACAGCCTGTTTCCTGTTTCCTGTTCCTGTTTCCGTCCTAGCCAAAAATTGTAGGTGGAGGAATCCAATTACAAATTCATGTTTGAGATGGAGAAACAGTCCCTTGATCACCTAAAAATGGTCGTAACCAACACTACAAAAATCAAAACAATGAGTAATACGCAAACCAGTTCAGGTAATTCATTGTTTATGTTGTGTGCGATGGAATGATTGAATAGGCTCGCGCGCACAACGTTATCTTTATGTATTTCTTGCTACTGAGATAACGGCAGTTTTATCTTACTTTGTTTTCAGCAGCCAAAGAGTAATAATGTAATATACAATCGTTAAATTTGAGTCGCCGGCTTCCATTACCCATGTCACTATAAAGCAAAAGCAAAGTATAAAGCAATAGTAAACGTATGCGTGTACAGAGATACGTCAGTTTAGATTTTCGTAGTGATGGTTACGATCAATATCAGATGAACAAGGGGCTGTTTTTTTCTTCTTGAACATGCAGTTGTAATTGGATTTCTTCACCTACAATTCTTGACAAGGACAAGCAAAAGAAACCTTCACGTATTCAGAATAAATAATTTCTCCGAAAAAGACATGACTTTTACCAAACCCTTCTACCAACCGGGCTGTCAACGGCGTTTCAGATTTGAGCCACCTTTAATGAAACTCCTGACTCTGACTGTCTGTCTCGAGTCAGTTCTGATCCTAAGATACTTTTACCTAAAGCTTCAGTTCCAATATGAGCCGCGAATTTTCAAAATCGGTTAACGACGAAAGAAGTTGTCGTTGCAGAACCAAAGAGATGATTTTTTGAGTTCACCCTGTAAATTAAAGTGATAAGCGGAAAATTCAAACACCATCCTGTACTTCAAGGCCCACCTCGGCATCTTTAAGGTTGAAATTCAAGAAAATGAAGTTCTTTTTCGAACGGGAGCTTCTTGACGGTTTAGAAATTTTGCACTGTCTTATTGAGCACCCTGTAGAAACCTTATATGGAAGACCTAGTGTCTTGCAAAACCACGGATTGATAGCCAAAGGATTAGATCAGCAAGCTATCCAAACAGAATGCAAATGTATTGTAGCAGTCCAAAGTAACATCAAATTCAAAAAAAGCAAAATTTTTGAGAACGTGCTTCGACTGTTGCGTAGTTTACTTGGAAATATATCGCAGGTACTTCGCTTTCATCCGCTCGCTACCACTTCGCATTCCAATTCAATACTCCCCGTGAGCTGACGGTTGATGCCTTATATAGGCCTCCGAATAATGTTCCCGAACTTTCCATCATTTCCCAGCAATTTCTATAGTGTCCCAGCATATGCGATTTCAGATGACTCCTGAATAATCATACACTTTTCGCGTGCTTTCTGTGTGTTCTGGAACCTGCACCTCCGCCAAAATGAACAGATGTGTCTTGATCGAGCGTTGAAAGTTCCCAATGCCAAGCCATCGCGTATACTTCTGGAAATGTCTACAGAACACCGCACTTTTATCTAACCGCTACATGATGGATGGGAGAATCCAGAAAGATCGCGTGTTTACCCAAATGCACGGGATAGCCGCTCGTAGCAGTATTCTAATCGGGAAATGAGGTGTTCCACGGGTTTTGGGAAACATTAATTTGAATACTAGAACCTTCGTAAAGCTCACATGGTTTTCATTGGATTTTTTACGTTCATTAGGGCACCGAAAAAAAAATAAAATTTCGCGTGACGTCATTTGTTGCTGGAGATCGTACGGACTCGGTAACGCAGGATGCGGGTGAATTTGGCCGAGCGACAAACAGCCGATGCCGAATTTCCGAGAAAAAACTTTGCGTCAATTTCATGTCAATTTTAAAGTGTTTTGTGTTGAAATGTGGGTGCAATTTGCTGTTTGCTTGAAAAGCATTCGAATATTTCAAACACTTCCTGGTATTGAAGAAAGAAAGAAAACTGATTTAGCCAAACTCGAACCTTGGGATGCCGACAGAAAAATTCAAGAATACCGCTAGAAGCTCTCATTTGGTCTACAGCGGTGCAGCCCTAACCTAGCTTGAAAAGTCTGTCCAAATTTATGGTTGTCTTCTCTGCATAAACAAAAACAAGTCATATACACGCAGTAAAGAAGTCTCATTTTTTTAAAATTATTTTTCAATCAGGCCGGCCCTGGCATTGTTATTGTATGCACCATGTTAAAATTGCTGCTGAATAATATCTCAGTTTTACACTTTTAAGTGATTGTTTTTCGACCAAAAGAGTGTCTACTGTATGCACTGAATGCCCATTCATCACAGAGAGTGACGATAGAGCCTTTGGGTAAGAGATCATTGGAAGAGTACTACCTACCTACGAAAATAAATACGATAAATTCACAACTTGACGGGCGGCGCTTATCAGCACGCGGACGTTATCAGCCCCGGGAGACAGGGCCGGGCTAGAAAATAACTGACTATGACATTGGAAGACGACGAGAATGCCTCTAATACTCCCCAGAAAGACAAAGCCACAAACGAACAGAGCTGGTCTTCAGCAACTGGTCGCAAGCGCCCGATGAAGGACAGTCCGAACAGAATACGCAAAATTCTGAAGCAAACTCAGCTGGAGAGCTACTGGCTGAATCCCTCACCTCTACCTACGACTAATAGATATGATGTCTTGATGGATACAGACGGGAACACAGAGCAGAAGGAAGATGAGGTAAAAATAGTGAAACCACCTCCGATTTTTGTCACCGGCGTTAAAAGTATTCAGCCCCTTACCGACCTCTTGAAACAAATAGCACCGAACGACCATCAACTGAAATGCGTGGGAGCAGACCAGGTGAGAGTTCAGCCATCATCACCGGAGTATTACTCCATTATACTTAAGGCTCTGACTGAGAAGAAAACACACTTTTTTACCTTTCAAATGAAACAAGACCGTAGTTTCCGAGTGGTTGTGAGAAACGTACACCCGTCGACCAACATCGAAGATTTAAAGGGGGCCATAGAACAACTGGGACACGAAGTTAAGAACATAGCTAACATACGCGAACGTGGAACAGGGAAGAATCTACCGCTTTTCCATATCGAGCTCAAGACTCAGCCCAATAATAAAGAAATATATAAAGTGACTGGTCTACTTAACACAATGGTCAAGATTGAACCCCCTCATATCAAGCGAGAGATTGTTCAATGTTCGAGGTGTCAGAGGTTTGGGCACACAAAGAAATATTGCCAACTACCACCAAGGTGTGTTAAATGTCCAGACAGTCATGCAACAGCTGACTGCCCGAAAAAAGAAAGGAAGGGAGAAGTCAAGTGTACTAATTGTGGAGATGGCCATCCTGCCAATTATAGGGGTTGTAAAACCTACAAAGAGCTACAGAAGAAGAAATTTCCACCTCTCAGAGCAAAAGGTCACACAAACAACGCGAATAAACCACCTAAAAACCCGAATGTTAAGGAGGGAATCTCCTATTCTCAAGCTGTTGGTGGAAATCAAACAACAAAAAGAGAAGCCGAGGTCAGCCAAGATAATACATTTCAAACAACATCCCAGTCAACCAGTCAGCTGGAACCTCTGTTCATGAAAATGATGGACAAGATAGAAAAAATGATGGAAAGAACCGACAAAATGCTAGACATTCTGGTTTCACTGATTCAGAAGCGCTCCTAATGGATTGCTCCAGCCTGAGGATTGCCGTCTGGAACGCCAATGGCTTACCTCGACACACCCAGGAGCTCAAAGCTTTTATCATTTCCCAGAAAATCGACGTTGTGCTGGTTTCGGAAACACACATGACATCCAAGAGTTACCTGAACATTCCAGGCTATTCCTTATACACCACACCACATCCACAAGAGAAAGCTCATGGTGGAACGGCGGTCATCATCCATAGTTCCATTAAACACCACGAAAGCGAGAAGCTCAGTCAAAAACACATCCAATCGACTAGTATTGTTATCGAAAACAAGCAAGGACAACAACTTACCTTGGCTTCTGTTTACTGTCCTCCTGGACAACCAATCAAGAGTGAACAGTTTGACGATTTTTTCAAGACACTTGGGAGCAAATTTCTGGCTGGTGAAGACTACAACTCTAAGCATCCGTACTGGGGATCGCGACTTACTACCCCAAGAGGCAGACAGCTGTATCAAGCGATGCAAATGAATAGCATGTACCCACTTACAACTGGACAACCAACATACTGGCCGACGGATTCTTGCAAAGTACCCGACCTGCTCGACTTCTGCATGATAAGAGGGATCAGCAGCAATTACTTCGAGATCGAGCCCTCCTGGGATCTATCTTCTGACCACTTTCCGATCATCGTTACGTACAGAACAGCCGTAACAAAGCAAATCAAGCAATCGTCTCTGACTAACAGAAACACGAACTGGGCAATGTTCAGAGAGTATGTACAGGGAGAGTTGAGGATGGATATCTCACTCAAAAGTGGAGCAGACATTGAAGTGGCCGTTCAGCAGTTCTCAAGTGTACTGCGTGCCGCGGCGGCTCGAGCTACTCCACGGGCGGAGCACGACCGGGCGGGAAGAGAAAGGCTTCCGAAAGACATACAGGACAGAATCGACGAGAAAAGAAAACTGCGTAAGAGATGGCAGGAGACTCGGGCCCCAGCTGATAAGACGGAATTGAATGTGGCAACAAGAGAAGTGAAACTGTTATTGATGAACCACCGAAATGACGGAATCTACAACTATCTTAGCAACCTTTCATCCTCCGAGGCTGGAGATTACTCACTCTGGAAGGCTACGAGAAAACTTAAACATCCGCAAATACGCATTCCTCCTATCAGAAAAACCCAGGGTGGATGGGCCAAAAGTGATGAAGAGAAGGCCGATGCTTTCGCGGATCACCTCAGTGACGTGTTCAAGCCATTTCCAGCCATGATACCACCAGAAGAGGAAAGAGAAATCAACCACTTCCTTGAAGCCCCGTTACAGCTCGACCTACCTATTGACAACTTCACCAAGAGGAACATTCTCAAAATAATAAAGAAACTCAAACCCAGGAAGGCGCCAGGAAGAGATGGAATAACGGGAAAAATGATGAGAGAATTGCCGGAGGAAGGTACTCGTTTCTTCACAATGATTGCCAACTCCATAATAAGAACAAGCCACTACCCATCAACTTGGAAGGAGGCTAAAATTATTGTTATACCAAAGCCGGGCAAAGATGTCACCCAGGTAACATCCTACCGTCCAATTAGCCTCTTATCGGTTCCTTCAAAAGTGTTCGAGGCGTTGCTTCTGGAGAGGATTCGGCCTATCCTGGATGTGCGCGGATTGATCCCTGGACACCAGTTTGGTTTCCGTCGACAGCATTCGACGTGCGAGCAAGTCCATCGCGTGGCAGCTAAAATCCGCAATGATCTCGAAACCAAGCGATACTGCTCCGCCGCCTTCTTGGACGTTTCCCAAGCCTTTGACAAGGTATGGCATCGAGGGCTACTCTACAAAATCAAGAGGGATCTTCCTTCCCGGGTCTACGAGATCCTTCGAAGCTACCTGTCAGACAGAAGGTTCACCGTTGGGTTTGGGGTAGCTGAGACATCCCTTAGAAGCATTGAGTCGGGAGTACCCCAAGGGAGCGTCCTTGGTCCGGTCCTGTACCTGCTGTTCACAAGAGACTTACCAACATGCAGGAATACGGTTCTGGCAACTTTTGCCGACGACACGGCCGTAATGTCTTCACATAGAGATCCTACCATTGCTTCGACCAATCTTCAAACCCACTTAAACAAAATAGAGAGGTGGCTAAATACCTGGCGGATCAAGGCAAACACGCTAAAGTCTGAGCACGTGACATTTACTCTCAACAGAGCCACATGTCCCTCCGTTACGTTGAATGGCGAAGTCTTACCACAGAAGGAGGAAATCCGATACCTGGGCATGCACCTAGACAGACGGCTGACGTGGGCCGGTCATGTCTGGAAAAAGCGCCTACAACTTGGGCACACCAGGAGGAAGCTCCACTGGCTGCTGCGACGAGGATCCGGTCTGTCCCTCGAGAACAAAGTCCTTTTGTACAAGACTGTGATAAAGCCTGTGTGGACATACGGTATACAGCTGTGGGGATCGGCTAGCGCCTCAAATATCATGAAAATTCAACGTTTCCAAAATAAGATGCTCAGGGACATAGCGGAAGCTCCATGGTACGTTCCAAACTGGGTGTTGCATCAGGACCTGAACGTCGCAACAGTACAGGAAGAAATATCCCGATACAGCACTAGATACAGGGTCAAGCTCGAGTCTCATCCAAACACTCTAGCTGGAGAGATGCTCGTCGAGCCGAGGGTGAAGAGGCTGAAGAGAAGCAGTCCGCTCGAATTGCCAGACCGATTCTTATAGCCAGTGATGAGCGAACGAGATCGCCCCACTCGCGATGCCTGCCACTACTTCAGAATGGCTTCTGTAGTCTGCCTTTTATTTGTATTATAAGTACTCATTTTATGTTCCGCGTGATTTATGTTTGTTAAGTCTGTTAAGGTGTTTGTGTCTTGACATTGATTTTATTTTATTCATATTAATTGAAATTTTTTAACATGTCATGTATATAGTCAATGCATTGGGGGAGCAGACAGTGGTCTTTCCCCTTCCAGAGTGTTAAGTGTCGTATAAATTATTGAATGTCACTCGTGACAGATTGTAATTGAATTTGGATGTTAATAAAAAAAAAAAAAAAATTTTTCAATAATTCAAAATTTCAGCTCGTTACGTTGAAGACCATTCTTGTAGCTTTCAAAAGAGACCTAAATGGTAGTTTTCTTCGTTCTTCCAGAGAATAAGGTTACTGGAACTGACAGAAAACTGTATTATTTGATCAATATTCCGACCACCTTAACTACTCAAGGACGGCATTTCCTAGTGTTTTTTCTTCAAACGTGAGTTTTATGAGAATCCGTGGAGTAAGAGACTTGAAAAAAAGCAGAGTAATCTGAAATCTAGAATGAAAATTAATAAGTATTTAAAAATTCCAAAATTCGGAAAACTCATTTTTTTCAAAATTTCTATATTGTTTTCAAAAAAATGTTTTCATTCTCTTGCCAGCCCAGATTTGAATGACTCATTTCTTTCTTACATTTTTAGCTGGTCAGATTTGGCAGAAACTCACGCCACAAGAATCTATCTGTTTCTCTTTCGCTCTGCAGCTTATCCGCAGTCTGTTTCAGCCATTTTTTATGCTAGGAAATGCCGTCCTTAGGTTCAACAAATAGAGAGTGATCGAATAAATTTCTCTTCAAAGTAGGCCTCGGTCTCCTTGGTAGTCACGTTTTTCGGCCAGATTCCCGACAGGCGACTTGAGGAGAAAATTATTCGATCACTCATTAGTAGGTATATTTTCATTTTATTGATGAAAAAACCAGAGTTGCCCTCGGAGTTGCCGATGACATTTTTCATTTGGGTTGAAAAATCGCATACCTTGATGGACTGAAGGAGACAAATGATTGCAATCAAATTTGCAAAACTGATGTTTGCTGTGCTGGACTGTCGGTCTAACCGTGGGTTCCACAAAACAGATAATACGAGATTAGTTGATTCGGGATTTTTGTTAGTCAATTTGTAGCTGACTGATCAATGAAAATGCTGGTTTATCTCTTAATAATGAGAAGATGGTGGGTCTAGTACAGATTTCAGGCATTTTTTGGGGGTAATCGCTTAGAATTCAGCAGAAAAAAGTTCAGTTAATCTGCAATCAGTCTTGATCGCTGATCATCTTTTTTGTGGAACTGACAGTTAATCACTTTAATAGTTGAGACTAGATTCTAACTCTGGCACATCATTTTTTTTCTTATGTTTCAAAAACGCCTTTGACAGCATTGAACACACTATAAATACCGAGAAGTGTTAGAGAGTGCAACAAGTACAAAAATAAGCATTTTGGTTGTGCCAACAGAAGCTCCAGGGATAAGAACAAGCGATTTCCGATCTCCAGTTGATCAAAGACAAGCGTGGTCGTGTTTTATTGGACAAGATTAGATAAAACGGAGTATAGATGAGAGGTTGGCGACAGGTGAATTTCAGGCCAGAGAAACAAAAAACATTCTGATGATTATCATATCATATATCATATCAAGTAGGTAAAACCCGCATGCGCGCTTTGTACTACTGCATAAATCTCGAATTTCGTGCACGTTGTGTGTTGCTAGGCTGCCTATGTAAACCGCCGAAGCAATCAAGACTCCGTATCCTAGATTGAGGACTGATCATGCCAAGGCTTCTAGTATGATCGTTCAATCCGTGCAGTGCCATAGTACGACAATCTCTGTAGCCCAGGCATTTTAGGGTTTGGCCCTGAAATAAATATGTCCCTTTTGAAATTCTGCACAAACGGCCTTCCACCCATGCTGAACAACATACTAGAAGCTCCGGCCCGACAAGTGTGCGGAACATAGTTTTTTTTGGGCAAGAAAGGAGTAAGTGCCACCAAATCAGATAAACTCTTGCTGTAGCTCAGAAGAGGGTACTGTAAGTCTCAACGTTGACCAACGTGTCCCTCAAACAATGCTGATGCACGTACTGGAAGCTTCAGGCCTTGAAATGTGAGCGTCATAGTTTTTGATGAGCAAGAAGGCAAGAAGGATGTAAGTTCTGCGACAGTGCTAACTCGGTAAAATTTGGTTTCCTTAAAATTTTGAAGGACCCTGGTTGGTTTGAATGCCATTCAATCAAGCTAATCGACATTTGAAAACAGAGTTCCGTGATTTTCCTCCTTCTGACCTACCAACCAAAAGGAAGGGAAAGTATTGTGAAGACGCTAAAAAACATTTTTCGAGATGAACCCGGGAATACCCATTTTGAGCCTCCCTGAGACGATCAGAATCATTTCCAGATTAAAGTTTGTCTGTCTGTGTGTCTGACTTTGTGTGTGTCTGGCTGTGAGTGTGTCTGTCTGTGATATTTCACGATAACTACCAAACGGTTGATTTGATCAAATTGAAATTTCGTATGCAAACATAGTTTTGCTGTCGAATGAGCCCATCAGTTTTTGGCTGTCATCTGTCAAACATAAAAGTCACTGCCAAAAAATGACAGGATCTCTATTTCACAGAACTTGGAATGCAATATGTCCTTTGCAAGCGTTTGAAAAACTGTATTCAGAGCAGTTAAAAGTACTTCTTTATCTGTCATATGTCAAATACTGAAAATTACCCAAATTCAAAACTTTACGATTTAATTATTCAAAATCTATTGGATGGATTGGAACCAAATTCAGCATACAGAAACAAAATAAAAGAGCAAAATCAAGTCTGCAGTTAGGCTTTTCCATCATCTCTCAATCCGGCGCTACGAGATCTGGCGGCACTTATTCCTTTCTTGCCCAAAACATCTATGTTCCGCACACTTGCTGGAAGGGAGCTTTCAGTATGTTGTTTAGCATTGCTTGGAAGTCATTTGTGCAAATTTTCAAAAGGGACATATTTATTTCAGGGTTTGACCAAAATTTCACCTAAAATTCCTGGGCTACTGTAGGTACTTCTATCCAGCAAAAGTTGCCCGAATCGTGCGACACTTGGACGAGAGCCTCGCGACATTTACGCAACATTTATATTTGACAGATGACATCGCGACGACGAGTTCTGCAGTATGCAATGTAAGATTAGTTGTTTTTACATTATAAGGTGATGCCATTCCAATTTTCGAGGCAAGAAAAAGTGAGTAAATTCATTCTCAGTCGCAACACTGTCTCCGAAAGTGGCGAAGTGAGTCTATCCTCGCAATTCTAATCACTTTTCCTGCCAGCCAGCCAGCACACAGGGCAATTACAATTCCGGACGTTCACTAATGCGGGTATGACTGTTGAAAAATACATCTTCTGTCCTCCAAGCTCGCACGACGCCTGACGTTACTGCAAAGCAGCGCGGTAAAGAACCCCTCCGCGCTCCCTGTGCAACGTTCGTCCAGCGTACGTACACACTATCCGCCGACGTCCAGCCCCGGAATTGATATAGACTCCCGGGATTGTGCCCGGGGCTCTGCCACTGACAAAAGCGGCGCCGCGACGCCAATTAAAAACGGCCTGCTTCTGCTGTCCGGTCACGCGTGAGGCAATAAGGTGTCTGTCAATAAGTCTGAGGGATGCTCCGGCCGTCGTCGTCGAGATTCCCCGTCACGTCCAGGAGGTGATACAGAACCTTTACTCTACCATCATGCGCCCCTCGCACGTTTCCACCCACCTTCCCTCTTTGCTCGACGACTGACATGAGTTATTACCCGACTCCAGCAGCTCTGCCACTTGCAGACATGCATCATCCAGCTGGGGTTAATATCTGAACGGGCGCCCCCTATGAACCCTCGCCCTCACACGCCGCGGCGTCCTGTCGACAACATCGGCTACAACGGCTACAAAAACGCCTCGGCGCCCCCCCTTCCGCTCCTCTTGCTGTCGGCCTAAGCAGCGGCCTTCATTTCCTTGGGAGGTTTTTGTCTCTTCTGATGCCGGCAAACTATTTCGGAGCCAACTTTAATGGTTCTAAGGGGATACTCCTCTACACTCGCACTTTCGCTGCTAGAAGGCAGAGTGGCAATCTCCGATGAGAATTTTTTATTATCTCCATCTCCACCGACTCTACTGTGAGAGGGGCTGTCAGTAAATATCCAGGTATGGTTGCAGCGCATGAATAGATCCCATCGAGTTTTTATCAACCATCAATGTAGAGATATCTATTGGTAGATATTTAATAGCGCCGGCAAGTCCTTGCTTCTGCGTTTTTTGGACGAGGTGACTGATAGTGGCCAGGATGGTGGAAGGTGGCGATTTGTTGGTGGCAGATGATGAAATTCCTCATGAAAATGTTCTGTTCAACTGCTGAATTTCCACAAATGGACGTTCTGCGATGGAATTTTTCGATCCTCTGAAACAGATGCTATTCATTACGATCTCGTCGATACAAGCATGACGAGCTTCTTTTCTTAATAATAATAATAATAATAATAGTATTTATTGAACCTTGTTGCATTTGTTAAAAAAATGGTCAAGTCAGTGGTATGGTAGTTAGGTACAGACAATTATCACAGATAAGTAAGTTCCTAATTAATAGAAACAAATATAATATTATCTAATGAAATTTTGAATGCTCGTACATTTCACAGTTAAAACAATCACATAAATCGATCAGAATTGATATATGACAAAATAATAACATTTACAGTTTAGTAAAAAAACAAGTGTCAGTCAATCAGAGACTTTGGTAGATCTCAGGTATTTGGTCTTTCATTCAAAAACCTTTCAAACTCGACAACCGTGTAGAAACAGTGCTCTGCGAGAAGCAATTCTAGTTTTTTCCTGAAAGCCCTTGGAGGAAGCTGCCTAAACGCGCCAGGAAGCATGTTGTACATTTTTGAGCCGGCACACACTGGTGACCTCGTATAGTATGAGTGAAAATATCTGTCAATGACAAGGTCGCTCCTGTTTCGCGTGTCGTACGAATGAACGTCTCTTGCTTTTTTCGTTTGATCCTGCTTACAATGGATGTAT
The DNA here is from genome assembly GCA_949128115.1 of Anaspis maculata. Lineage (NCBI taxonomy): Eukaryota > Metazoa > Arthropoda > Insecta > Coleoptera > Scraptiidae > Anaspis > Anaspis maculata. Next base: position 38,424,690 of record OX421966.1, on the reverse strand, counting down.
GTCAGTAACTTCAGCAAGTAGACACACGCCACCGTGAGGATCCCATGAGTCTTGAACATAGGTCTGCAGGAGCCCGTGCGCGCCAGATCAAACATGATTCTAATGACTCTTTTTTGTATCATGAATACTCTCCCAATTTGAGTCGCCTGACCCCAGACGGTAATACCGTAAGAGAGCACGGAGTGAAAATTAGCATAGTAAATTGTAACAAGATCAGGCGTATTCAATATTCTTCTCAAGTTGAAAATGGCAAAAAATGACTTGTTGAGTTTGGGCGCACACGCTTTCTACCTGCAGGCTCCAACCCAATCTGCCGTCAATCTGAACTCCCAAGAATCTGCAATCCTGCGACATCGGCAGATCCGCCCCACCAAAGCCGAAGCCACACATCTTGGGCTCCGCGGCTCCCGCAAACTCTATAATGACTGTTTTTGATAAATTAATTATTAAACGATTTCTTTCGCACCACGCGGCAAACTCCCGGAGCGCCCGGTCCACCCGGCGAGCCACCTCAGCTGGATCATGGCCACTCACCAGGATAGTAGTGTCATCGGCATACAGCAATACTTTCGCCTCAGTAATGTACTCCGGGAGGTCATTGACGTACAGAAGGAACAGCGATGGACCAAGGATACCTCCCTGTGAAGTGCCAAGATCCACGCCATACACCCCCGACCGAGCATCACCAAGTAAGAATTAGATACTTCAGACAAGGCCTCAAATGATGTGATTCTCATAGTGAAATAGTATTATTGATGATAAATTAATGGGCTTCATTTGTGAGAAATATAAAAACAGTGAACAAAATCCTTTTCATTTAGGGGCGAAGCGAGGGGCGAAGTCTAGCTGAACGCCATTCTACTTAACCCCATGGAAGAAAAATCTATTAAATCTGAATCAATGCAACCAAATGAACGACAGTTGAGTTTAGAGCAGTGTAACGCTGAGAATGCCGTGTCGTTCTGATACGACAAACTCCAAGACGCTTCCCAATGGCGAAGCAGCGAGAAGCTTTGGAACTTTTGAACAGTTTGTTGGAACACGACGTAGTACAAGCTCGCATGGTCGTCATTAGTCGTTAGAATCACCTTAAAATGATGGCAGAACGCGTCTGGACTGTGGAGTGTGCTTGGTCGGCAATGGTGATGTTAGTGCCGACCATGGCAATGCCATCACCAAAATGAACAGCTGTTCCTTTCCGCGAACTGATGACACCTTATTACGTTCGGATTTTCGGACGAACGGTGGTTCGCTTCAATGCACACCACCAGTTGCGCGAGGCCGTTTCCTGGTTACTTCTAGTAAGACCTAGGAATTTTGGTGTTGTCACCACCCGTTTCACGTGTGACGTGCAGGCTCGTGTTTTTTTCAGTGAAGTTTTTCGGTGATAAGCGCAAGCTATATAAATCATTTCGAGCGAAAAACTCGTTCTTTTCTGTCGCCGAATTCGTACCGACCATGCTGCACAAGTAGGAAACGGTCGTCGGCCGCCTCGGCGTCATCTTCTACAGATAAATGAAGCACTGCTTGCACTGCGGAATGGCAAATCATGGTGAATACGTCCTTAGGGGCCCTTTTCCGGCACTATTGCTCATTTTCCGTCGCTATTTTCCACGTTCCACAGCCGCTAGAGTTTCCACCGCTGCCGGCTATCGCTATTTTCCACCGCCAGCCGTGCTTGCTGCCGAACTTACGCCGCCATTTGCATCGTCGGCTACCGAATCAAAGTTAAGTGGTTTTATTATGTATCGATGGGCCAAACTTCCCGCCTCGGCGAAAATTCAAAGAGCTGCTGAGTGCTCGTGTCAATAGAGGCGAGAATCACAACCGCCACCAAAACTTTATGTCGACGAAGTGTCAATGCCATAACCTAGAAAAACCGGAGCGGACACGCGACTGGAGTTTTTTTTGCGTGTTCTAGTGTTTAGCTTATGTATAATTGTCTAGCCGGATCTGTCATCTGAAATGTGCCGGATCGTCGCCTTGGATACCGTCAGTATTACTTATCCTCCATTTTGCCACGCGTTGTGTGTGCTGATCCGTTTCTGTTTTCTGTCCTCCAGGCCCACGGCACCGACGGTTGAAGAGTTTCTCAGCCCAACATCACCAGGCGGCGGCCGAAGCTACGTCAGGCCTGGGCGCCCTGTTATTTTGAATTACCGACAACTCCCCGGCTGAGCTAGCAGAACTTCCGGGAACCACGAGCCGACACCAAGAACATCCGTCGGAAGTCCGGTGGCCTGGTAAGGGCGGCAGAAATAAAGACGCCAGGACTTCGGCAAGCACGTCGGCCACATGGAAGTCTTTTTCCATTTTGCTTCTACTTGCGAGAAAGCTTGAAGTTATGTAGATCCGACACGTTGCGTTTTGAATTTATTTGTTATATTGCGGTGGCCTTATGCCCCGTCTTCTGTCGGAAGTCCGGTGGCCTGGTAAGGGCGGCAGAAATAAAGACGCCAGGACTTCGGCAAGCACGTCGGCCACATGGAAGTCCTTTTCCATTTTGCTTCTACTTGCGAGAAAGCTTGAAGTTATGTAGATCCGGCACGTTGCGTTTTGAATTCAATTGTTATATTGCGGTAGCCTTATGCCCTGTCTTCATTTGGGAAAATCTTCAATTCTTTTCAGTCTAGTTTGTAAGCGGCCCTCTGCCAGTATTGTTTGTGTTTTGAAACTATCTTGTACCTGGCTCAGCAGGCGCTATTGTGATTGTGTTCTCAGTTCATTTATTTTCCGTGTGTAAATTACACGATATGTACAATGCACTTGTTCTCGTTCACTTGTATGTTCCCTCCGCACAGTATTTGAGATTGAATGCGGTTGTTGCACGGAGCGGCTCCTCCGGTCCGCATAGATGAAAACGTTTGAGTTTGATCTCGCAATAACCTTGATAATTTCATTCTTGATTTGAAGCGTGGCTATTGGCAAGTTGAACTGCACTCTGTGGACAAAAAGAAGCCCGCATTCTTCACCGGAAGTGAATTGTACAAGTTCTCTGTCATGTCTTTTGGACTTTGTGATGCACCGACGCTACGATGAAACGCTTGATGGAGGCGATGCTTCACGTGGGAACTACTGTTCGATGTTCGAACATTCGCGAAGCATTTCTGAGCCACCTTCGTAAAATATTTGTACCCACGTTCTCGAAAGGTCAATCTCAAGCTCTAACCAAGCAAAACTGTATTACCGTCAAGGTCTTCTGCATAAAGAGCTCCTGCGCGCCCTCGTTCTTAGAATGCTCTTGTGCCCCTTTTCATATCTATTCAGTCTACGTCACGTCGGGCCATCATCAAACTATACATACACACTAAAGCGGGCCGTAAAATTATGGGGCCACCATTCGTCTCATACACATATTATATTCTGTCATGTATGTAGGTCGCACTATCTCTAAATTTCATACGCGAACATTTAAACTTCTCGCTGGTCCATTTTTATATGCAAAGCCAATATCGCCGTCCCACTCGCGTGCGCGCTCTTGTATCCCGCCAAGATCCCAGAAATAAAGAAAGAAAAGTCATATTTTTCCGCGTTGCGAGTCCCCAGGTGAACATACTGCGGTGTCGTCCATAACACATAACATTCAAATTATCTTATCGGTCGTGAAAAGCCTCATGTCCCGAACATACGTTGCGGACATTGAGGATCAGGTCTCAATAAAATAAATCACGCCCAATACCCATCACAGTTATTTTGCTTGATATAAAAGAGGCTTCCAAGATTTGCATGTGAATTCTGTCGGAAAAGTCGACATTTGACTCAAATTCAAAACTAAAGTGACACAAATGAAAGAGCAGGTCTGTGTTTTCATTTCCGATACCTACATTTTGGATATTTTCCAACCTCATTATTGTGTCATTTTGCACCTTACTATGTATGCCATTTTCTCGCCCTCTTATGTCATTTTCTCAGCCTCTTCTCTGTCACTTTTGGTGCCGTTACGGCGATTGCTGCGAATTTGATTTGTGATGATGCCAGCTGGTTCGACAACGAAAGTACTAGTTTTGTAGATCTGCTACCGTGCCAGCTGAGCCAGTTCACACAGGGTTTCCGAAAAGGGGGTAGCACAGTCCCTCGAGTCGTGAAGTGAGATCAAGGCATACGTGATGCGAGTCGGGAAGCAAACACAGCACATTCGTTCGATTTTAGTATATCAACAGCTCAAAAAAAAATAACAGAGAATTACAATCTCGATGATAACGGTGAAAATGGAAACTAATTATACTATACTTGAAATCTAGGTAAAATTAACGGTACTTCCCTTTTGGGTAGTTCCAGTTCCATACGTGGCTGCCCCTTTTTAAGGTGGAAAACGGGAGCCTTCGCCGGGGAACATTATGTTAGTATGGATATGTGAGCGCAATGAATCATCCAGTTTCACAGGTGCCCCAGAATTGACAATCGATTCGAGAGCGGCGGCCACGTCGGAACAGTGTCGCCGAAACATAACCAGATCAGAAAAACACACTTGACTCAGGCACATGAAGAGATGAATACAATGGCAATACGGAAACTAGCTGATTTCCAATAGGGAATCTGGTATTTCGCATTACCATTTCCGTCACAGATGGGAAAATTACAATCGAATAAAAAAATTTAAACAAGGAAAGCAAATCTATAAAACCGGCCGGCAGTGCTGGTTTCCTTCTTTTCTTCCGCCGCGACTATTGCCTTCACATGGCTGAGTGAAGTATCACTGGGTTTGCGCCTCGCGCCATCAAGTGCGTTGACTTCTTGCGTTTTGGTAGTCAAAATTCACATTATTCTTAGCTCTGAAAAAAAGGGGTGTCAAGCGGCCCCAGGTTGCCTCCATCGCAATTCCGAAGCAATACCATAAAAGCACTGAAGTGATAAAAAAGCATTGAAAAGTCTACCAGTCTTTCTACAGCTCATGATTCGCCTGGCTTCGCCGGCTTCTTGTCTCTTCTTGATTATGTACCTATCTTTACACCAAGAGGTAGCTCTTTCGATGTGTTGCTTCAAAATGCTTGACAAGAATTAATCTAAGTAGGTACATAATATATAGGGTGATTTTATTTCAAAATAGCGCACCAAAATAGTACAACGGTATGTGAAATCCTGTGAAGGCCCGCAAAAAATGATGAAAAACCTTCGGCTTTCATGCTCGAAAGATTAAAATTAGGTCATTCGGACCACTTTATGAATAGTTCCGTTAGTCCAAAAGATTTCAGTGAACTGTTGATAGAAGAATCATGAAAAAAGAAGATAAATGACAACCATCGACTGTGTACTAAACTACTAGATATCCATTTACTATACAAGGTGAGTTGAAGAGAGAAAAAAATACAATTTCCCTGAAAAGAATACTTTCAAAAAAAAATTCTTGAAAGGAAACCATGTGATCATCTGCTCCACATCTGTTGAAAGAACAACCAAATAGCTTGAAAGCTTTTAAAAAAAATAAGAAGAAAACCCTCGGAAATTGAAGTGGTTTTCCGCTGCTTTTTTGTGGGTTTCATGAGATATTCTTAGATAATATCTCGTAGTACTGTTCTAGAGCGCTACTTCGACATCACCTGTTATAGTCCTCATATCCTCGTATTGGAATGTTCGGTGAGATGAAGTTTGAGTAAATTCGGGTTCTATCATATTCGATTCACCGTAGGTATCTGTTTTGTTGATTTAGTAGATGTCTTCAAGTACGACAATTGTTTCGTCTCTCCGATCGTCCGTGATCCATGTAGGTGGAATTCTTGCTTTGTTGAGTCATCAGCAGGATGTCGATGCCTCCCTCAATTACTGTATGAAACTCAGATGTCTTCTTCTGCTTTTCTTTTGCCCTGCATTAATCTCTCAGGTTATTAGCAGGTTTTTCCATGGTGGTTTTTCTGAAACGATAACAATGATGACGACAACAACGAAGTACTGTAAGATTTACACCTTGGGATCAGTGGGGTTTTGTTTCGATGGCTTTCTCGTTCATCCCTTTTCCTGGGGCATCACCGCACGATAGTAGATGCCCCAGTACTAAGAGATTCTTGAAAAAGTCCACCTGGCCTAGTGTGGATTTTAATCCGGTGCTAGGGTTTCACGGCTTGACTTGATTTTCAAGCTACTTGACTTGACTTGAGTCAAGTATCAAGTCAAGCTCAAGTCAAGTAGTGAAAATCGAATTTCAAGTCAAGTCAAGTAGTTCCTACGTCAAGTATTTGAAAAATCAAGTATTTTATATTGCTTGACTTGATACTTGATTTTTTTTTAAGTGATTCGCATACCTTTTATTTCAAATGGAATACCGAAAAACAAAGGTGTCGGGTATCGTAAATACTGAAATAAAATATGCAATTTCCAACAAAAAATTTCGTTATACTCTTCAGAAACAAAAAATACAGATTGCATGTGATTATAGATAACCAGACCTAGCAGAGTGATTTAGAAGCCAGTCAGTTTCTCTGACCGAATTTCACTCGTGGTTGATTGATTTTTCCTAAGCAATTAATGGCGTCTGATGAGACCACTCCCTGCTTGTTTTTTTTCAATTGATGTTCAGGGGCGCATCAAGTACTAGATTATTAGCGCCCTTTTTTCAGTGACTTCCTTCGTTCCACCTTTTCCCCCCCTTGATATGACCACTCGGTTAGTAGACGGCAAAGTACTAGAGAGCGCATAGAGAAAAGCCACCTGCCCCAGCAGGATTTGAACTCCGGACCTCTGGGTTCCCTGCTTGTTGCTTAAAGAAAAGCGGCACTCGTCCTAGCAGGAGTTATCTTATCTCTATTGTAATCATCAATAATTACTAGAGCGGCATACACGCTAACTTATTTTTAGTTTTTTTTTTGAGCAAGAATAAGTTATCAGGTTGAATTTATTTATTTTTGTAGAAGACAGAGGAAAAAACAAACAAAGCAACAACAACAAAACAAAGCTACAAAAACACCTTATGCCAATTTGAAGAAATAATTGAATACTATAATGAGAAGGTGTTTGAAAAAATAAACTTTCTAGTTTCAAACTAATATTCCAAACAAGATCACAATAACAAAAAATCGAAATGTCAAATTAAAAATTGATTTTCCTCTAGCCCTTCCGATACGACTAACTTTTTCGATCAAATCCACCTATTTTTTTTATGCTCGGTTATCACCTGAAATATTGAAATAAAAGTGGAACACCCTGTATAGTCAAATAATTTCAAGTAGAGCTTGATATCAAGTCAAGTTGAGTCAAGTCAAGTAGTAATTTGAAAAAATCAAGCCAAGTCAAGTAGTTGAGAATCAAGCTTTTTGAAAATCAAGTCAAGTCAAGTATTTGGCAAAAAAGTCAAGCTACTTGACTTGATGAAACCCTAACCGGTACCCTCGCCTTTGAAAGCGGGGCCGAGCCCACCGTGCTACTGACTGGGTTCTTCTTCTGATTTGTCGTACGCAACACTGTGATTGCTTCCATTATTTCTTCGTCTGTCGTACCTTTTTCTTTTCCTCTCACGTCTAAAACTTATCTTGGGCTTTTTTCTGGGTGATGTCTCTGTCTCACTTTCTATTGGCTGAGAATGTTTGCGATATTTTGTGAATATAAGGTATTCATCCGTTTTAGCACATTTGTTCAGGTGACTGACCAGTTTGCTGTCTCTGACTTTTTACACATTTCTTGTTTTCAGCAATTTTTCTGTTAGAGACGTTCTCTTTGACCTTATTCAGTGTTTCTACGTATGTAACGCTTCTTCGGCTTTGTTTTGTCAGCTCTTCTTTGTCATTTGATGTAATTCTCTTGGTGATCCAGGAATACTTCTACATTTCATTGCCTTAATCATCCTTGTACTGTTCTCCATTATCTCGAACGGTGCTTGCTGTTTTTGACATCTCTGAATATCAATTCTTGTGAAGCTTTTGGATACCTTAGCTCATTTTGAAGTCGTCTGAGAAGTCGATAACAGCTGTGTATTTGCCTCTTGTATTCAGAAAATTCCTCTCTACAATTTCAACACTCTGGAATGCTTCTTTGTTCAATTTTCAAGTTCTGGTTTGACTAAAATGTTGCCTTTATGTGATTGTTTTAAGCTGTTCAGAAGCTACTCTTTTCGTCGCTTGGCTTTGGTCCCATCTCTGTACTGTGCTGCTTTTGCTCGTTGCAAACTTGGAGCCTGACTTTTGGGTCTCCGCCTCGGTCACCGCTATTTGTGTTCATACTGCAGTTCTATCTATTTGTCATATCAAGCTTATCGTCTTGAGTTTGTCCATTCTCGTCCTCAGCTCGGCTATTTCCAGATTTTGTCTCTCCATCTCGACTCAAGCTCCGCCAATATGTCCTGGTGCACTCCGATGACAAATTCGAAGCGCCTGTTAGTTACCTTTCGGATTTGTTACTTGGATCTTCCCGAAAAAAAAAACAGTTGACATCATCTATGCAGTGAGACCCATCTTTCTTATGCCAGAGTTCGGCCAGTTAGGTACTTAGCACCTACGACCTCACGACTTTTTTCTTGCTAAATGTCTTTTATCTTCATCCTTTGTTATGTCCAGGTCTCGCGATACGTCATCGCTGTTGGTAGTTATGCACTGGTGCAACAACTAGGATAATAAATGCGCCTCTATGTCATTGGCGTTGGTTTCCTGTGTGTCAAAAATCTTGTCCTTGTTTGTGGCCGACTTGCCGAGTCATCGTAGTCAGTTTCGTCTTTGGTCATGAGATTTGACTTTTTATGCTGATTTTGCATTGGGTGGTATGCATAAAAAGTAGTAGATGCTACTACTACGGAAAAAAGTATCTACTTCGTAGTATCCTCTATTATGTATTTAGCATCTACTTCAGTTCCGAAGCATATGCTACAAAAAAGAAGCTTCTATTACAATACGGTGTAGTAAGTACTACAGCATCGTAGTATATACTACACCATTTCCAACTGTATTTGCGATAATGTCAAATGTATTTCAGATTAGCGATATGTATTTGAGAAAACACCAATTGTATTTTAATTATGAGAAATGTAGTTTAGAAATTGCCAAATGTATTTTAGATTTGGGAAATGTAGTTCAGAATATGCCAGTTGTATAATTGAATATTCAAATGTAGTTGAGAAAGTACCAAATGAATTTTAGAACAAGGATATGTAGTTTAGAAAACGTGAATTGTGAGTGAGAAACCGCCAATTGTAGTTGAGAATTTGAAGTTCGTTTTCCTCAACAACGTTTTCCTTTTTCATCACTGTTCTACCCTAAAAAAAATATCTGATTCTGAAATACATTTCAAAATATCTCAAATACATCTCATCTTATCTTGAATACATCTAACGTTTTCGAAAATACAATTGGCAATTTCTCCATTGAACTTCGTGGATCTGGAATGCATTTAATTTTTTCTAAATTCTTTTGGTAATATCTCGAATACATTTCGTTTATCTAAAATACATTTCTTATTTTCTAAAGTACATCTAAAGTTTTCTGAAATGCATTGGCAATTTCTTAAACACATTTGGTTAATCTTAAATACATTTCATATTTTCTGAAATACATCTGAAGTTTTCTAAACTACAGCTGGAAAAGGTGTAGTGAGCGAAATTACCTTAGTTGCAATCCAAACTAAGTTTTCTCTGTTAAACCTGAAAAAATAACAATAGTGTAAAAATAAGGAGCTCTAAAATTTTTACGTCCAACCGCGAAAATCCAAACGGCAAATTTTAGAATAAATATGCACACAGCACCGCGTACATACCTGAATAATTTTTGATATACAGGATTATTCAAAAGTCCGGAAGAAAATTCATAATTTTGTACCATATTTTTTTCCGAGAAAAAAAACGCTCGAACAGGGCGATTTCTAAAAAGGGCAAGCGGTTTTTCCATGACACGTATCATGATTTATCGTCAACCCCTTAACCCCTAGCCACCCTTAACATTTTTTTTAAGAGGCACCCTGACTTGGAGGGGGGCTCGTTTGGAAAGCTTGTCAAAAATTGTATCAAGATTTACCATTGAAAATTAGATCGAATGCTTCACCATGAAAATTTAAGGAACCCCAGGGTAACTTAAAAGTTCGGAACAAAATTCATTATTTCTTACCATATTTTTTCCAAAAAAAAAACCGCTCGAACAGGTCGATTTTCAAAAACGGTAAGTCGTTTTTCCATGATACGTGTCATGACTGCCATGATCTACCGTCAACCCCTCAACCCCCAGTCACTCTCAGTATTTTTTTTTACGTGTCATGATCTACCCTCAACCTTTCAACTCCCAGCCACTCTCAGTATTTCTTTTAACTTTTGAATAAGCCTGTATATTATCGTCATAGGTTCTCCGCTCTTTGTATGTTTTTACAACTGATGCACCCATAAATTTAGCCATGTTTTTGACAAGAAGTATGGTCGAAAAGTTGCTATAACAGCAACTTCGCTAAAAATGAAGTAAATACTACGAACACCCCAAATTCATAGTAGATACTTCGGAGTAGATGCTTCAAAGGCGAAGTAGAAACTACTACGTACCGTTGTATATAGAAGCATTTACTACCTGGGCATAGTAAGTACTACGCTAGTGTAGTACATACTTCTCTTACGGAGTAGATACTTGTAGCATTTTAGTATCTACGTCTTTTTATGCATACGACCCAATTGTTTTGCAGGGGTTTTAGGTACAGATTTTTGTAAGGCTGACTGTCCTCTCCAGGAGTAGCCTAACCCCTGGAGTATTTCTGGGGTCTGGAGGTGATCATGACATTCATTTCGGCTCTTCAATGTTCAATTTTTCTAGGACACTACATTTTTGTCCACCTTGTATCTTTGATTTCACGATTCGATGTTTTAAAAACTCTCCAAGCTTCGCGTATTTGAAAATCTGTCTCGCAGATTTCTGTAGTTTTCCTTTAGACCTCCAATTCGATGCTAAAGGTGAAGCCAGATCCACTTAAGGATTCTCGAAATCAATTTTCTAAGAATCTAGATTTTTCAAGAAGGATTGCGTAGTTATATACCTAGTATCAATCTTTGACACTGAAACAATTGATTATTTCTGAAATTATTCCTGGAAATCAGTGTCGGACTGGTCCACCGGGCAAATGCCCGGTAGGCCAATCCCGAGGCCAATCCCCAGTTTGGAGGCCAAATTATCCACATTTGGAAAAAATTGCACTTGGATGTTTTTTACTTTTTTTTTAAATCCAAATTCTTGATTTTTCATCAAAGTCTGGTCCACTTTTGTTTGTGCATATCATGCATTGATTATTTCTTAGTAGTCACTAGTCGTGGAATGACAAGATTGTATGTGTGAGGCTCCCTCTGCTTCCGCAGTTGGTTTGTTTCATCTGCCATCTAGTCGTGCTCTTTTTATTCACCGTCTATGTATAATTTACATCTTTAGCCACATGCAGAAATCATCGACAAATTCGCAAGTAGATCAGTATCTTTAAAATTAAAACTATTGATGAGCTATATGCAAAAATCGGAAAATCCGGCTGGGTTTCATTTTTGTTCGCTATTAGTTCTGTAATTTCTGGACTAATGTTAGAATAATATTACGAGCGGCGATTCTGGATAACACGCGATCTTTCTAGACTCTTCCCGTTAGATCGCAGTGTACTAGTGCGAACTGCGGAGCGTTCTGGTGTGTTCCGGAGCACGTGTAGGCTTTTTCCCGTACAACTGTATGGAGTCTTCAGCATAGGTCAAGCTACATCTGTCCATTTTGGCGGAGGTGCCGGTTCTAGACCACGGCAGAATTATTATACGGGTAATGTGCAAGATTTTTCGGGAGTCGTATAGAAACCGTATGTCGGGTTACTGTGGAGACTGCTGGAGAATGCATTGAACATTTGAGATGAATCAGTCGGACCTATATAAGGCATCAATCGTCGCTTCACGAGCAGTTATGAATTGAAATGCAAAGTGGTAGCGAGCGGATCAAAAGCGAGTAGTAATCACAGCGATATTCCTGCGTAAATAATTGTTTGCGTGTATTTATTGTAGTACGCAGTAATAAACAGTATGTTTTTGAAGCGATCGTCTCAATCATAATAATAATAATAATAATAATGTTTTACTCCTTATCGACATATTTTTTGTCATAGGAGGGTACCCTTTTTATTGAGTGTTTCTTTGCATTTGGTCATAAGTACACAATAATGGTCAGTTATCAGTAATCAACAAATTTTCATTTTTAAATACGTAACATAAATATCAATATTCACACAGTCATTAACACTTGGCTCAGGAGAGAAGTTCTTCGGGAACGGCCGGGTTTCGAACCGGGTACCTCTTGGTTGGTGGTCTTGCGTCGTAACTCCTGAGCTACCGGCCGCCCAATTATATTCGAACCCGTACGCGAAATACGGCAAGCAAAAGTTTTGAGCTTGAAGAAATCTAGAGACAATTGGGTCAGCGTCTTTTTTTTTGTTCTTAGCATTATTATTGTTAAAAAAAGCCGCCTGCGGCGTTAACTGGGGGGCGAGCCCCTCTGACTCCCCTTCGGTTTCGAGGCCACTTTTATTCTTTGCCCGGTAGGCCAAAATTTGCCAGTCCGACGCTGCTGGAAATAGTGTAGTCGTATAAAGTTGTGCGACTTCTCAGTTACTAAACGTAGAACCCTTTGGTGTTCGAGTCGAATCCAATTATTACCTATTAAGTCCTCGATCCCCGAACGTTTTCCCATTATCGTCACTTGTCGAAATTCAATCAGTTTATTGCGTATAGACATACAGCTACGTACCTGCCTACCTAACAATCACCTGCTTGCTGGAGGAGCATTTTGACGCTCCTTCCTCCTTATCCTGCATAATACACGCCATTTCAAGTTCTAATCAAAATAATTCCATGGCTGGATTGTCGCTGGGAAAGTTCCTCTCAGTTCCTCCACCGCTGCTGTTCCACGAGCAGATCTATAGCATTCGAGACTTCCCGCACTGATCCAGCACAATACACAAACACTTGGGAAACTTTCAGGTAAGATACAAGTGGTGACAAGATAAGAGACGGCAAACTTGTATAAGCCAACTGACACGAATCATGCCAACTTAGCATAATACACAGATCAGAAATGATATGAAATCTACCCATCATCACCTGCGCATGTTTTAAAGCTCGCTTCACATTGAGTTTGGCGGAAGTTTGGAGTTGAGTTTAGCTCGGTGAACTGAGAAAATATTTTTTTATCTTTCGACACACGCTAACTTCCCAACAAATTGTTGCTGTAACGGTGCCGACAAAATTTATTCCCACTAATACCCCCCTGGTGTGAAGTTTAATAATTTCCCTGTAATATTTCGTTGGCGACCGAGAAGGATTTTTTCTCGAGATAGTGTTGTGTGTGGTGAAATGCCCAGGCCGGAGCGGAAGCGCCGGAAAAATCTTGGGAGTAAACGTCGCCAAATAAACTGCCCGGACTTATCTGGGGAAACTCGCCGTCTTCCATTAATTATTTTTCAGCTCAAATCAGCTTAAAGACAACGCGAAAAAGAGCCCAGAGACAAACGGCCGAATTCTTGGCCGACCTCCAAGTGGATGGAGCAGTGTATAGTGAGTCTTCTGCCGTTCGTTTCAGCCGGCAGCCTCCCCATATACCATTAAAATGAGATAACAACTTTATAATGGACTTATAACGGTTTCGCAGAGCCGCTCCGGAACCGGACCAAAAAAAATTCCAGCCAGCAAAAGCTCCCGCAAAATATGACGTTTACATTAACACATCATTAACCGCAACAATGAAATGACCGGGAAGTGCACGAGTTGTAAACAAGAGCGAAAAAAGATGCCACGTCCCGCGGTCTAGCTTTCCGAAACATTTGAGCCGCCACACAGCACCACGGAACGGAAGAAGCGCCATTTTCTGAACGAAAATCATTAGGAGAGGCAGAGATTAAAATTGGCCATCGGGAAAAATGGAACAACGCGACGGGCTCGTTAGGTATGGCGTGGACTTGGGGTAAATAGGACGGAAAGAGATATTGTGGGTGGTGGAAATCTTTGATTGTGCTGTGGAAACTGAAAACTGGGTACAGACACGAAAACAAAGCAGTCGTTACGACTTGAATCCAATCTCATAATGTAAACATAAAGGGAGTTTATGGCAAAATGTCAATAGTGTCATTGTCATCTGTCAAGTTTCATCCATGTCGGAGCCAACGTCAACCGGACTAACCTCACTAAATACTGTAATTTTTAAGTGTTTTGTTAACATTTGTTTGGCGCTTACGAGATCGAAATTGTGATTTCTAATCATTCTAACAATGCCTTATCTGTTATGTGTCCCAATGCAATTCCCTAACAAACGTCAAAACCTAACTTGATCCTTGCGCTGCCTGCCGGTGATCAGGTGAACGAATTTCATGCAATCACTTTATTACATCAAGTCGACTGAGAACATTTTCAGGTTTGGCTTTGGCATCAGCATCAGCCTCAGCGATGATTTAGCGTTCTCTTTGACCCGTGCATGCTTAAATCACATTTCGACTTTGATCGGCCGACTGATTCGGCTGGGTCCGTATTTTTGAAACGTGTGAATTCATTTCCCATGTAAATAGGGTGCGGTTACTATGGCACTAGCCAATGGTAGGAGCGGAAACACACTGTTGCTATAGTAATCTCATGTGAATTCATCTCTCCAGTTTCGAAAATACGGACCCTGGTCAAGGGCCAAACCTTCACTCAAGTTATTTCGTGTATAGAACTGGTCCATTTGCTTGGTCTGCTTGAGAAGACCTTTGTCTTCCTCAAACAAGGTATATTCCAGGCCGGTCATCATTAAAATCACTTCTCGAAACAGCCTATCTGATGAGTGATAAACACCTATCAAGTTTGAATTTAATCAAAACACCATGATCAACTGCAAAATTTCAGAAACTGTCGACCTGAAGGATTTGAAGAAACGAAGAAATAAAATCTTTCATGCTAAGTACTTGACGCATGGAAGAAAATGGTACATTATATGCCAAGGCTGTGAAAAGGGCTACTATAGTATATGTGGCGGCTCTCATATGGGCATGTGGCGGAGGAACTGTTGTCTCCCCGATAGCTTAGTGGTCAGAGTATCCATCCGGCGAATGGAAGACGCGGGTTCGAGTCCCGCTCAGGGCAGACACTTTTTCTCCGTCACATCGCGCCATATATACACCCCAATAATTGACAAATGTAACATTATACTATAGCACATGTGGACAACTAGCTGCCAATACGGTTATCACCAAGGTAGCAATCGGAATTCGTACCAATACAACAAAAACACTTTTTCCATAACTCAACTCTGAAGAGAAAAGCCGTGAAACTGATCATACAGGATGATTTTTTTTTAAAGAAGACCCACCCTAGATTTTACGCCGTCAAAGATTTTCACAAGAAAACGCCGGAACAGGGCGATTTTTATTTCAAGGGAGACATCTGGGATACACATTGTCAAATTTTCATCTTAAGCTCATTCGCCCTCACCTTACCCTACTTTAGAATTCCAAATAGCACTACCCATGTTGTGATACATCAAATTTAAGGTGATGGAATTCTCTTCTTGACAAACATATCTTAATTTTTTCAAGGCATACCTCAGCCGTTCTCAGAATTCTCTCATCGTTAATTAAAGGAAAGCTTTTCCTCCCATAAACTTCCGATTCTTGGAAAAAAAAATTTCTAGCGAAAACAAGTCGATTCTTATTTCGAAGGAGGCATCTAAGACATTATCGCCATATCCTACTTTGAAATTTCAAATAGCAACGTCTACCTTAATGATACATCAGACTGAAGGTGATGAAATTCTCTTTCTGCAAAAAATAATTTCGAGTTTTCTAAACCTCCCTCTAACCCTTTTCAAAAATTCTCTCAATTGGGGGGCGAAGGGGTTGAAGATAAAATTTTGGCAATACGTGTCTTAGATGTTCCCTTCGAAATAAAAATAGACCTGTTTTTGCTGGAAAATCTATTTCTCAATGATCGGCAGTGAATAGGGGAAAAACTTCCTTTTTGAATTTTTTTTCAGAAGAGTTGGGGGTGGTTTTGGAAAATTTCAAAATATGTTTGGCAGAAAGAGAATTTCATGACCTTTATATTTATTTATCACATCATAGGTATAGTGCTATTTGAAATTCTAAAGTAGGGTAGGGTGGGGGCGAAGGGATTGAAAATGAAAATTTGACAATGCGTGTTCTAGATGTCATCCTCAAAATAAAAAAAAAACGACCTGTTCCGGCGTTTTCCTGGGAAAAAATTTGGCAGCGAGAAATCTGGGGTGGGTCTTTTTCAAAAAATCACCTGTATAGAACTTGTGTCCTGTTTATCGCGGACTTACCTACAGGTGTATAACTGACCAACAGGTTCGATATTCTCCCGCTATAGATGTATTTGGATCGTGAGACACTCAAGTTTTGTTCAAAATGGCCGGTAACTTATGCCGTATGCCGGAGGATGTAGGATGTAGGATGTAAACTGACAGTATGAACCACGGTCTATAATATGAAATATACACAGACTTGAAGGTTTGCGGGGTGGGTAGTACTGGTAGCTGGTAGTATAATAGTAGGACTAGTAGCTAGTAGTATTAGTTGGTACTAGTCCCTTGATCTTGGATGTAGAACTTGAATCTTGGTCAAGTTTGACAGAACGGCATAAACGGCATAAGATAACATCCCATTGTGAACCAAAACATTGATTTTCAACTGTTGGAGTTTCACGGTTACGAAATAAGTTCAAGTTAACAGTCATTATGAACGCTGCTTCAACCAAAAATATAGCTATACGTTGTTTCAGATGAATTGCTATCTAAGTAGGCAATGGAAGTATATATGGTAAAAGTTGCTTTAGCTTTGTCTAGTTCTAAAACGTTTATTGTTTTAGTCCCAAGTCAGTGTGACATGTCAATCAAAATCAACCGCGAAGTGTCTTACTGTCATCCAAACTGTCAAGAAGGAAGGAAGGAAATCTGCTGACTCCCCAGGTAGCTACCCTTTTTTTTTAGCCCTAAGCATGGTCCTAAGATCGGATCAGACGGTTTGACATCAAAACTGCATGTATCTTTCTTCAACTGCACCTTGAATAAGGTGCCGCACGTGATACTCGATAAAAAACTGAAGAAATACTTTCTGACTGAAAGGAGTGAAAGATCTGACTTATAACCTGAAAATAAATAATGAAGTTTCCATGAGATAGACACTTTTGATTGGACGTTTTTTGTGACTAAATCTGGAGCTGCATTTAGATTTCCATGACCTACTTGGATAGCAATTCATCTGAATCAACGTATATTCATTCATGATGTAGGTACCTAAGCTAAGTAGTGTTGAAAATGACTAATTTTTGTAAACGAGGACGATTGCGGAACGAGCGCTTGGATTGTGGAGTGGAGCAACCCCACTACCAAAATAAGCCACTTTTAACATCATAATAATAATGTTTTATCTACATCGGTTTTTGAACCATTGAAAACTGTCGAAAAATGTCAAAATCAAATGACAGACATGAAAGAAACTAAATTTGTTGCTTCCAGAAATAATCGAATTCAACTCTTGGCTCAACTGAAAAGTCAGTTTACCTACCTACTTCTGATGGCTGAATCATTGATGTTGGTTGATTGATGTTCTTCGAATTTTGTGAACAAAAAACATCTCTGCGCCGTAAAGCGTGAGTAAGTAGAATGTAAAAAGAGCTGTTCTTTTTATCTCGTTTAGTCTAGTATTTCTTCACCAAATTTATCGTAATTGTTTTTACCGAGCATCGCGTTACCTACTTGTTCAATTTATACTCTACAATAACACGAGAACAAAACGATGATCTCCGGCCGTGCTTCAGGTGAGTATTTGACTTTCCACATTATCGCATTCGAAAATTGAAAAAGTTCATTGTGCGTTCACAGAGAAAGACAGGATCCATTACATCACAGTATGGGATTGCACGAAAAGACCGTACCTGAGCAGAGGCATAGTCAGCAGGCGATCCGAACTGAGACTGGAAAATTTGTTTTACTACATGTTCAGCAGACTATACTTCAACTTCGAGGCGTACCGCGATCAGCTGAACTTCGGACGTGAACACGTCAACTATTACTTCGTCAACGATTTCAAACGTCTGGTTCCGATGAAAACGCCAAGAGATCTCGACCAGTGTCTGAGCTGCAACAATTCGGAAATTGTGTTCACTTTGAAAGGGGACGGTCCTGAATTGTAGGTACGTCTGTATTCATTTTTAACTTTTTCGATATTTTGTCTATTTTGTTAACCTAATAATTGGATTATGTTATAGTTTATCATAGATATGTATAATAGACGACGTGAGTAATGTCATCAATAAAATTAATTTGACCAACATATTGCCTGATTACTTAATGTCTTAGGAATTTATTAATGAGCGTTGACGTTTAGTTAGTTTTTTTGACAGTCACATTGTCAAAAATATCAACGTCTTATTATTTTGAATGTTTTTGAGTGCACTTGTAATTTTTTTACGGTTTGGGAGTACGGGAAAGTATCCAAAGGTAAATAGTTACAAATAATTTTGATTAAGGTAAAGGGTGTATGATAACGTTCAGACAATGTGATATTCAACAGTAATATCACAAGTGCTTAGATTTTCACGATCATTTTGGCCGGGCGATCGCGAGTGCTGGTTGTAGCGAGGGCATTGATCTAGGGACAACCAGCCGAGGGAAACGCTTGGCCAAAATTATCTGGGAAAATCTCGAGCACGAGTGATATTTTGATGATTATTACAAAAAAAATCCAAAGTGACTGCTGTCAGATTTTGTTGTTTACATCCACTTTATTCCGTTGCTATTCACAGTTGGATTTAGATAAGTGGATATTATCCTTGTAGTGCGGGCGCTAAGAGCCAAAATCGGGATGAACCTTGCAAATGGTGATGAAAGCATGAAATTCGGTACACGTACTCAGAATGAGCACCTCTCTTAGATAAGAGGTGGAGCCACGCCGAATTTTCACCGGAAGGGGGCTCGGGGCGCTCCTGAAAGTTTGAGGTGCTAGGGCTCCCACCAAACCGCTTATCAGTTCGTTTTATCAATTCAAAAGGAAACTCATGAATATATCGTAAAAATTGACGACGTTTATCGCCTTGTCCCGGGAATTTTTCATGATGAAAAAAAATAAGTTCTTCGGCAGAACACACAAATCGGTTTTATTTTATTTTCACCTACAAAGAATTAATAAGAAGATGTGCAACACGTTGTTTCCCACAAATTCGGATCCTCTGAATTCGTTTGTGGAGTCAAAATTTTGATGGTGTATCTTCTTGAAGAGGGGCATTCCAAAGAGTAAGCTATTTTCAACACTAAGTTCAAACAGAATTTTTTCAATGTTCTGAATCGAAATTACTGAATTCCTTCCAGGAATGCATACCCTGAACCCTTCTTTGGAAGTACCGCGTGCGATTGAACGTGGAGTAAGTCCCGAAACACTATCAGAATTTTTCTTCTGTGATGCTACTATCCACTCTCGACCGGGGCAATTAGGTTCCTACACAGCATGCGCGGAGTGTATACACGTTATTTCAATATTATGACACAATAATTTCAATCATGAAAAATTTGACTGAACCGAGAAAATACCCTGCATCGTGTATACACTCCGCGCATGCTGTGTAGGAACCTAATTGCCCCGGTCGAGAGTGGATAGTAGCATCACAGAAGAAAAATTCTGATAGTGTTTCAGGACTTACTCCACGTTCAATCGCACGCGGTACTTCCAAAGAAGGGTTCAGGGTATGCACTCCTGGAAGGAATTCAGTAATTTCGATTCAGAACATTGAAAAAATTCTGTTTGAACTTAGTGTTGAAAATAGCTTACTCTTTGGAATGCCCCTCTTCAAGAAGATACACCATCAAAATTTTGACTCCACAAACGAGTTCAGAGGATACGAATTTGTGGGAAACAACGTGTTGCACATCTATTTATTAATTCTTTGTAGGTGAAAATAAAATAAAACCAATTTGTGTGTTCTGCCGAAGAACTTATTTTTTTTCATCATGAAAAATTCCCGGGACAAGGCGATAAACGTCGTCAATTTTTACGATATATTCATGAGTTTCCTTTTTAATTGATAAAACGAACTGATAAGCGGTTTGGTGGGAGCCCTAGCACCTCAAACTTTCAGGAGCCCCCCGAGCCCCCTTCCGGTGAAAATTCGGCGTGGCTCCACCTCTTATCTAAGAGAGGTGCTCATTTTGAGTATGTGTACCGAATTTTATGCTTTCATCACCATTTGCAAGGTTCATTCACCTAGTGCCCCCACTATTGTAGGTCTAATAACCAAGGGCGTTGTATGGAATAATCTGTGGTGATGTTTTGGCTAAAGTTGAAAAAGTTGAGCCTACACCGTATTCCTTTCTGCGAGATCATCATGTTGTATTTAGAGACGGCTCTGGTGCTCTGTATGAACAGACCCTGTTGGCCTTGTCATATCACTGTTCGGAGCTGTATGTTTCTCAGTTCGTATTCAAGGTGTGCTCTTGAACTATGAGTCTATTTTTTCAAATAATTTTCTACTATCATAATAGTCCAGAAGCTTATGTTATTAAAAGCATTCCGTGGGATTTTGAATGAAGGAGCATGGCGACCATGTGGAATACATTCCTTGAATGGGCAGCAATCACAACACCTCACCGGGTGTTTTGCTTGAATTTCTTGCAGGGGATTTATACAGAGTAAAACGGATTTTTTTTTTTAACTATGTAGTACCTACCGCTCCACCATGTTCGGTGGCTCTACCGTTCGACCAGTAATCACTAGGTCGATGCCTGACTTTATGCTTATGATATGAAAGTTTCACTTGAAAAATTGACATTCGTGGTGAATAGGATGGAGAAAAACAAGTGAGTATGCCTTCACGTGCGTGAGTCTCAGTAGCGCATTTTCTCAAAGAGGCATATTGTGAACGTAAAGAAATTTGGTGAAGGAGAAACACCATTCCTTGCCCACTTTCTTCATTCGAAACTCATTGTGATATTTTGTCATCAGAATGGGGTACTTGCCAATGAAATAGATTTGAATGAAAATTCTTTCACTTATCAATATATTTTTTTTGTTGAGGGCGGGAGCTGGGAGCGGCGAATAATCAACAGTAGTCTATTCTTTTCCATTTTTAGTCGGCTGTCCATATAGCGAAAGAATCAGATCGCTATGTCTTCGGGTTTATGTTTTCCATTTATCTCTTACTTTGAGGGCAGCGTGGGGGGTGGCAGCATTCGGCAAAGTAACTGTTGCACAGTTTGAGTTGAGAGTTTCCAAATGTTTAAGGAAATATGACAATCAGTGAAAATTGTGAAAGTTGCATTTGTTTTGTTTGGGGGCGGGAGCTGGAGGCGGCGACTAATCAAAAGTGGCCTATCTCTTCCCATTTTTAGTCAGCTATCTATATAGCGGAACAATTAGATCGCTATGTCTTCAGGGTTATGTTTCACATTTACCTCTTACTTTGGGGGCGGCGTGTGGGAGCGGCAGAGTTTGGCAAGGAAATTCTTCCACAGCTTGAGTTGGGAGTTTCTGAATGTTTGAGGTAACATTAAAATGATTCAGTGGAAATTATTGAAAATTGCACTTTTTTCTTTTGGGGGTGGAAGTTGGAGGCGGCGCCATGTTAAAGGTAGCCTATTCTTTCCCATTTTTAGTTAGCTATCCATATAGCGGAAGAATTAGATCGTTTTGTCTTCGGGTTTATGTTTTTCATTCATCTCTCACTTTGAGGGCAGCGTGTGGGGCCGGCAGCATTCGGCAAAGTAACTGTTGCACAGTTTGAGTTGAGAGTTTCTGAATGTGAGGGAAATATGACAATCAGTGAAAATTGTGAAAGTTGCATTTCTTTTGTTTGGAAGCGGCAGCTGGAGGCGGCGGCTAATTAAAAGTGGCCTATATTTTTCCAATTTCAGTCAGCTATCAATATAGTGAAAGATTTAGATCGCTATGTCTTCAGGTTCATGTTTTACATTCATCTCTCACTTTGGGGGCGGCGTGTGGGAGCGGCAGAGTTTGACAAAGAAATTCTTGCACAGTTTGAGTCAAGAATTTCTAAATGTTCGAGGTAACATTATCAGCTAAATCAGTGAATATTGTTGAAAGTTGCACTTTTTTCTTTTGGGGGCGGAAGCTGAAGGCGGCGCCATATCAAAAGTAGCCTTTCCTTTTCCATTTTCAGTCAGCTATCCATATAGTGAAAAACTTAGATCGCTATGTCTTTGGGTTCATGTTTTTCATTTATCTCTTACTTTGGGGGCGGCGTGTGGGAGCGGCAGCTTTTGGCTGAGCAAATATTGCACAATTTGAGTTGGCAGTTCCTAAATGTTTAAGGGAACATCTCAATCAGTAACATTTGTGAACGTTGCACTTTTTATCGTTTGGGGGCGGAATCTGGGGGCGGCGACTAACCAAAAGTAACCTATCCTTTCCCATTTTTAGTCAGCTATTTATATACCGAAAGAATCAGATCGCTATGTCTTCGGGTTTATGTTTTTCATTTTAAAGTGATTGGGGGCGGTTTTTAGCAGTTTTTTCATGTCGGCGGCGCATATTGAAGACGGAATGTTTCTTGGCTTACGTTTATAAGTGGCAACTATGTTTTATTCAAAAAATGAGAACACCAGAGCATCAGGTCTGGTAGAAAGTGCAATATTATGTTATTTCAAGTTTATCGGGGGCGGTTTTCTCTACGTTGGCGGCGCAATATAGACATCCAATATAGCCTAGCCCTCCTTTGGGAGTGGCAGCTATGTAACAGCGAAAAAATTAGAAAGCTAGGTCGTCTAGTTTGGGAGGAGTTCGAGGAACGGACGGACGGACGGACGGACGGACAAAGCGGTTGCAATAGCGATTTTCATCAAGATGGAAAATGCGCTAAAAACTTTCCGCTGAAACAAAAACTGCGTCGGATTTGAAAACGGATCTACACGACGCCCAATGCAATCTACTTCCGATATCAGTTGGAATTTTCAGAATAAAGTCAACACCCTACCAGGAAAGGACGTCCGAGTTGAGTCCTGCACCAAACATGGGTTGTCCTGGTCGAAATCCGAGCGAGCGGCAGCCTCTGGAGGTAACGGCCAGGAGAAAATAAGGAAACTCGTAAAATTCAACTCAGGATTGGTGGAAAGCTGAAACTGCGGGCTTGATGTGGTTATTTTGTTTTGTTGCTTCCTATCAAATATGGTTGTAATACATCGGATAGATTTTGAGTAATTAAATGGCAAAGTTTTTTGGAGAAGATTACGGGAAGCTGTGTGTGTGTGTGTGTGTGTGCCTGTAATCTTCCATAATAACAGCCGCAACGTTGATCGGATCAACTTGCAATTCGGTTTGCGAACATGGTTCTGCTGTCGAGTGAGCTTATCATGTTTCGGCTGTCATCTGTCAAACGGAAATGTCACCATCAAAAATAAGAGAAGTTATATCTCACAGAACTTGACTTGCAATACATCATTCTGAAGATCTTGAAAGACTGTATTCAGAACTGTTGGAAGTATTTCTCCGCCTGTCATCTGTCAAATATTAAAAAATGTTAAATTTCAAAGGTTTGTTATTCAATTATTCAAAATCTATCCAATTTTTGGGACCAGATTCTGCAGGAAGCAACACAACAACAAAAATAAATTATGTTTGCAGTTTAAGCTCCCCACTTTTTCCCAGTCTGGAGCTACGAATTCTCATTTATTGTTTCTGTTTCACCCTGTATAAATTCCCTGCAAGAAATTCAAGCTAGACAACCGATGAGGTGTGGTTGCTGACCGTCTAAGGAATATATCCCACATAGTCGCTATTCTCCTTTATTCAAAATTTCACTGGATTAAATAAGCTCCTGGACTTTAACATCTTCTAGCTAAGAACACTCCCACGCGCATTTTGCTTTGAACTGTAACAGATTTTTGAAAATGAAAAATTTGTAATTTACTATTTTGACGTCACTTTGACTATGCAGGCAGATGACATTATGTCAATGTCTTCACTTCGCGTTTGATTTTGAACATAATTGTTTCTCGGACTATCAAATTGCAGCTTGATATTCTCAAAAACAACTGATTTATTCAAGAATGAAAGAATGAAGATATTTCACTTCTTACATCAGCGTATTTCGGAAACGCCTCAAGATATTTTAAAACTGTTTGCAGCACCTTCATGCGCATAAAATCAGTCATCAGCACCATGATTGATATATTTATTATGTACGTCCATCGTCCATCGGTGCTGGCTCACGATTCACGATTCTTCAAGAGTTTTCTTTCTACTTCCAGGTTGGTTGAGGGTGGTCTCAGCAACAGGCATGCAAAGTGACAATATGTACTCGGTATAATAATGCAAAGTATTTATTTACCACTAACAACGTCCGGACTACTAACCCCTGGACTACGAGCTCTAACAACTGTATGTGTGTTCGGCCATTGGAAATTATCTCCCCAATATTAAACAGAAACATTTTAGGGACCCTATTTTTGGAATGAGAAACGAAGTTCACATGTGCAGTTGCCAGGCAAGTGCCAATCACAGCTTTCCTTACCTAGCAACTTCATATGTGAACTCTGTTCCCCATATCAAGAATTAAATAGGGTCCCCGCTCGGAATGAAATCGAAACTGAGATCTCTAATCCGAATCTCTATATCCCCAAGCGGCATTTTCCAAAACATTTGTTTCGAGGGTTTTTACCCCGTTCAAGATGAACCGCATTTTCTTTAGTATACTACTTACCCTGAAAATTTGGTTCAAATCGGCTTTAGCGTCTTGAAGTTACAGCTATTCAAAATAGCTAGTCGTCAACAGTTTTCGTTGGAAAGCTTGAAAATCGGTAATTTCTGGTACTTTTATTACCATCAAATGAGGTGAAGTGGATCATTCGCGCTTTTTTTCAAATTTAAACGTGCAAAATGCAAACGAATCTCGCGAGTGTCACGCGGAGTTCAGAATATGGTACATAGATGGCGCCACTGGCCAAAATCAGCATTTATTCGACAACAAAGCAGGTAAGTCATCTCCTACAAATTTAGCGGGCAATTTTCAATGATATTGCGTAGCTAGAAAATAAACTATTGTGCAGGAAAAACAGGTTAGGATGGGAGGTAAATTCCATAACACCTCTAATGCATGAACTTTTGTGATAACCCTACAATTGACGGTTAGATTGTAAATCATGTTATAACCTAGAAAATCGCAATTCACTAAAAATATCATTTTATAGGGCGAAGTGGATCACCATACCCAAACCTACCTAAAACTGATATTAGTCAATTCAATTCAATTCAAATGATTTATTGTTTTTTGAAAAAAAAACTGATATTAGTTTTGTGCAATTAATTTGGGTGTGACCCTTTGGAGTCCAAGAACTTACTCTTCAAAACAATAATTGGTTTTTATTTAAAATAAAAATATTTAAGAAAAATAAATGTTTTTTCCAGTTTTTTTTTTGCAGAAATTAAGAAAAAAAAAAGATCCACTTTACCCCAAAAAGGTTAAAAGAGATTTTCCTGCTACAATAAACAGGTGATCCACTTGGCTTCATCTATAGGGTGGAGTGGATCCAGTGTTTGAACAAAAATGAAAAAAAAACCTGTTGATCGTTCACTCTTCTCTTTTATTCTAATCGGTAAATAGTACAGGCCAGTAAGATATCTACCCGGAAATTTCAAATAACGAGCTGAAATTTGGAGAGTATTTTCATAGACTCACTAGAAACAAACCCTAAAAAGTCCCCAGAAATCCCATCTGGGCAAACGCCGATATCTTGATTTTTCATACTACTTTCATTTTTTCTGTTTTTAGCCGCCTATACACTATTTTCCTACTACAGTGCGCTTGCGTTCGGTTGTCAAATGAGTAAGATTCCCGGCGCGTAATTGAATATTCGAACAGGTTGGTACAAATTCGACTAGAACATACGCGAAAGTGATTGATAGCGATGTAAGGTACAAAACTTTTCTATGTATTTGATAGATTCACCCACCCATTAGCCCACCATTATATTACTATTTACATTCGATATAATTTCAAAACGTAAAAACATAAGCGATGAGTTTGCAAATGAGTTTCTCTGCGATATGATATGAATACTCACAACACTCTTGAAATGTAAATGGGAGGATTGCACTACCCTGGGTACATCTGGTTGTCTCTAGCGGTAACTGCCAATTACCTAGCAAAATGCCAATATGCGCCGCTCCTAAAAAGTACAAAATATTGCCAATATTTTCTATTACGATCTACAACTTTGATTACTGTTTGACTCCTACCTAAATATTGATACGAACATTTAGAACAGTAGATGTGTTGACAATTTGTTTTCCAGTTGGGCTTGTTGAGACGATTAGAGCATGGAATTACCATATATAGTCGTCGCGGTACGGGCCTAAAATCGTCCAAGTTCTGCACTTCTAACGATTTCGATTATTTTCGGCACAGATGATCATTGGACCTATTCAAGCGTTTTGACCCGCAGCACCACCAAATTTGCCCCTCAGGAACGGAGGGGTGGGGGTATCTTCAGAATTTGAAGCTCCAGGTCTGGTATGGTCCAATGAAGACCCACAAAGGCAAGTGAGTAGTCATTTCCGAATGATTTTCATCCGCTGATGTCGATTCTCACGTGAAAAATGAGTGGCGCAGTCATTTGACAAAGATAATTGGTAATAATAAGAGATAAAGATGAAATCAAGTGGTCATTTACTGAACTCTGTAGGAACTTGTTTTTTTGTAATAAATACATGAAACTTGGTAGGGCTGTTCATTATTACTTACTTTCCAAATATGGCGGGAGCACCACGCGTTCCGACGCATGACGTTGCGACGCAATGTCAAAAAACATAGTGGTCGTCATTTCCAAAATAGTCGATATATTATCATAGTTATTTAATTTCTTTCATCAAATCATATGCTTTCGAGATTCAATAACATATTTCTGTCGACTTGGGGAAACGGTGGGCTACCAGTGGTGAGTCAGGTGTCTGCTAGAGGGAGCTGTGAGGTTTCTTTACCCCCAAATTTCCACGGTCAACATCTTCGGATAAAACTATTTTTAAGTTTGTCCATACGAATAATTATGTCATCTGGTCAACATTCTCCATGTTTCGTCCTTCTAAGGACTCCTCAGTACGGTTTAAACAGATTTCGCAACCGCGCGAGATCATTCAGACTACCTAGTAAACTAACCGACTCTGGAATACCGTTTTGTTTGAAATGGGTAAAAAAGGAATGAATGCAATTTCTGTGATTCTAGTGTTAGGGTATGAATAAAGTCTCGGAGATGAATGAAGTAAATACGTCTGAAAAAAGCACCAATATCAAAAACTTGAATTCTTGAATTCGATTCCCGGCACAGTGCTTTGTGCTATAGAAACAAAGTTTCTCACTCGGTTTCTCAGCTTGTGATATTTGGGAATCAAATTCAGCAAACTCCTATGACATAAGAAATGCCGATAAGGATAAAAACAACAAATAAACAAACAATAATGGTTGTTTGATACGGTCTTACACACAGCCATTTATTTTTTTCAGTACGGTGGCAACGATATTAACAGGCGATTAATCGTTATAATAATTTATAGTTTAGTTTGTAAGAGTTCTGTAACCGAGTATGCACCTAATATGGTACAACATTAAAGATCACTTTTTTCCAGTAATCAAAAGTACCTTTCTGAGTGCCTTTCATTTGATCGCTAGATCTGTATAAACATACTGAGGAGTCCCTAGAAGGACGAAACACGAGAAATGTTAACCAGATAACATATTCGTATGCAAAGACTTCAAAATAGTTAGTTTTATTCTCGGTTTTATCTGAAGATGTTGACCGCGGAAATTTGGGGGTGAAGAAACCTCACAGTTCCCCTTACAGGCACCTGGTTTACCACTGGTAGCCCACCGTTTCCTCAAATCGACAGAAATATGTTATTGAATCTTGAAAGCATATGGCTTGATGGAAGAAATCAAAGAAATTATAATAGTCCTATCGACTGTTCTGGAAATGGCGACCACTGTTCTTTGATATTCCGTCGCGACGTCATCCGTCGGAACGCGTGGTGCTCCCTCCATATTTGGGAAGTAAGTAATAATGAAGAGTCACACCAAGTTTCATGTATTTATCACAAAAAACAAGTTCCCACAGAGCTCAATAGATGACCACTTGATTTCATCTTTATCTCTTATTATTACCAATTATCTTCGTCAAATGATTGCGCAACTCATTTTTCACGTCAGAATCGACATCAGCGGATGAACATCATTCGAAAATAACTACTCACTTGCCTTTGTGGGTCTTCATTGGACCATACCTATGACCATACTAGACCTGGAGCTTCAAATTCTGAAGATACCCCCACCCCTCCATTCCTGAGATGCAAATTTGGTGGTGCTGCGGGTCAAAACGCTTGAATAGGTCCAATGATCATCTGTGCCGAAAATAATCGAAATCGTTAGAAGTGCAGAATAATTTGGTGTACCGCTAGGACTATATAAGGTCCTTCTGCAGTGCAGGATTAATAAGGAAGCTGCTTTTCTAAGCAAATCGCGTTCTGAAATTACATAACAATAAAAATATATGTCAAAACACAGCTAAAATTTCTGTTGTTTCGCCGTTAACTGTCGTCTGTCAGAATTTGTACCACCACCCTGCTGACGCTTGCGCTAAGATGGCCTTAATACGAAAAGGATGTATTCATCAACAAAACATCACAGTGACCCGTTTTTTATGATTTTCTACTTCTCCAGAGATTTTTTAGGGTGAATAACCGTAACTCAGAATCTATAAAACATTAATTCAACTCAAAATAACAATGTCAACACAAAAAAATGAAATATAAAAATTGGAGATCTTGTTAAAATAGTCCGGATGTTAGACGAAAGCCCCCTGCATTTTATGGTTGAAATAGTTGTTGTATAGACCATAATCTTCCAATTCAGAAGTGTAGTCATCAGCGACAGACATGCAGCTCTGTATACAGGGTGAAAAAGGAAGAAGAAAAAATGTAACTCATGAACCGGAAGAGGTGAAGTCGCGTAAACGGGCATACATAGCCTTTTGTTCATATGCCCATGAATCGAAGCTTCATCAAACCATCGCAGATTTACTGAAGCGTTTCTGAAATATCCTGAAAAAACTGGTCTTTTCCATAAAAATTTAATTTTCAAGTAAGTAGATCAGTGAATCTTCAATGTATAGGAGTAAAACATCATAGGACTTCATTCAGTGATGTAACAAATTGAAAATGATCGGTAGCCAGTGCCTAGGCCTACATACCTCCAGAAAAAACACATTCACCTTTTTTCCTCCTCCCGAGAACCATCTTCCGTTCACTATTCACAAAATAATTAAGGAAGTAACTGGTAATAATTATAAGGTTGGTGAGGTACAATCATTTTTCCATAAAAACAGTAATCTCAAGACTGAGAACTGCTGCCTTGTAAACATTGTCATTCGAGTTGTTCTTGGCTCTACAGACTTTCTTTGCTCATGATAGCTGAGGTGGTTTTCGAAAGAAAGAATTATTACGTTAGGCATTTTAAGGCTTCACATTTTGTCAAGTCAGTCACAAAAATTAATCATCATCAGTGGAGATCTTTGACCATGCCAGTGTAAAAATTGCAAAAATATATCAGGTTTCGTCGTTATCGATTGCGTTTTGAGAAAAATCTATTGCCACGGGAGATGCGAATTGGCATGGAAATGATTTGATGCAATTTGGTGTTAACTGTGATGCTAAGAAAAATTGGTGAGATGTGTCCACCTGTAGCATAAAAGACGTTCTAGCGTGGAAAAATTGATTTTCAACCATATTTGGACCTCGATCAGAATGTTTGATTTATGATGTATGATTTAGAAAGTTTCAAGTCTTTATCGTTCGTTCTGCGTCGATTGTATTCATCTTACCAAATTTGCGCAGCGTTGCAGTTAACATTGCCAACACCAAATCTCCTCAAATTATTCCCATGTGAAATCGCACATCTTGTGGTAATCGAGGTGGTAATATACTCTTTCCAAGCATTCGATGGCAGCAAACCCCTTTTAATTTTTGCAATTTTTGCTCAGAAATGGTACAAATTTAGTTTGGCCAGCTCCAGCTGCCAGGAACGAACCTTTTGATTGATTATGATAATTTTGGTGGACTGACTTGGCAAAATGTGGCGCACAAGAATGCTTGATGTAATTCATTCTTTCGTATTCTTTCGTCATTCATCGTATTAGCCATCATGAGCAAAGAAAATCTCTAAAACCAATAACAACTCTAATGGGAAATACAAGCCCAAAACATCGAATCAAGAACCGGGGCCATAAAAATTGCATCTAATGATTTCATGCAACTGCAAGACAGAATGCAAAACACGCTCGAAAACACGTCAGTGTAAGTGTCGCAGAAGCAGTTTACATTCTTCGATAATGAGTATGGTTTCTGCACTGAGGGTACACACGAAGGTAGATGAAGATGACGAAATTCTCCAATGTGCTGGAGATGGAGAGGAGTATATACGCATCACTATGCGGATTGTCCCGCTGCGAGGCGCCGGCGCATCAACTAGAGGAAACTTCTTTACCCTATTTATACTTGGTTGTAACGGAAAATAAAAATAAGACTGTAAAAACTGATGAAAAACTGAGGTCATGTTGAAAATCAAGATGGCGGCGTTTGCCCAAGTGGGATTTTTTGGGACTTTTCAGGGTTTGTTTCTAAATAGTAGCTCCCTGAACATATCCCATAAATTTCAGCTTGTTATTTGAAATTTCCAGGTTCAGGCAATTTTTAATCTAACTGGCCTGTACTGAAAGAGAATACCGAGTAATATTGGTAACATATTTTTTTTTTGGACTTTGTTTTCAATTTGAAATTTGCAAAAAAAACAAGAATTTTTGATCCACTTCACCTCATTCGACGGTAGAAGTAGACCACCTACATACCAGATCTTTTTTTTTTTTTTAGAAATGCCACGATTTGAATGGCTTTTGGCAATCAAAGTTAGCAACTTGTCAACAGGGGCATGGCATAGCATCTTGTAACTTACAGTTTCAAGTTTTGTTTGATACTACAACCATGGTTGGCAGTCATCAACTTCGCATACATGGTGCCACAAAGCCTGAAAGTGCAAATTTTTTGTTTCTTTGTTTTGAAATTCAAAGTTCTCTTCCATTTTTGTATCAATTCACTTGAAACTTATAACAAATTAAAACCCATAATTTGACTTTCAACAAGGTAAAAGTTGTCTTTTTGCAACTTCAAGGCGGTGGCCATCATTTTTCAGAGAAGTCTTCAATCAGAATTGCAGTGCTCGGCGGGTGTCACAGAAGCACGAGACCGGAGGGTAAACCACTGACAAAATTTTTGTACACCGATTTCCAATGATTTTTCAAATGATTTCCATTGATTTTCAAAGATTTCCAAAGATTTCCAATGATTTCCAATGATTTCCAAATGATTTTCGAATGATTTCCTTATGATTTCCAAATGATTTCAAATGATTTCCAGATGATTTCCAATGATTTCCATGGACATGTATACCGGATTTCCAAGGTGGTTTACCTCTCGCTCGAGACGTAACTTCAGTGCAGACATTCTCAATACTTTTCTTGAGATAACGAATGTCCTTGATTATGTATGTAAATACCTGGTCTTCGAAAATGCAAACAAAGGAAAAAACAAAGCGGCATTTCAACACTGTTTTCTTCTATGGCCAAGCACAACTTTTTGTTCTGTCGCACCGTGCAGACAAAGTTGCTGGCTGACAACTATGGTTGTAGTGTCAAAAAAAACTTGAAACTATAAATTACAAGATGCTGCCATGCCCCTGTTGACAAGTTGCTAGATTTGCCTGCCAGAAGCCATTCAAATCGTGACATATTACTAAAAAAAGACCCTGTATTGCTTAAATTGACGTGAAGCAAAAGCAAGTTACGTGGTACTTTGCAGGAAATACGAAAGCAAAATTCATAATTTGATTATTAATTATTGTCGCACTTATTTTCTAAGCCTGGGACGAATTCATAACGTAACGTGCGACCGTTATTATTGCAGCCCATACATCCATTTCAATCCTGCAGGCAACGATCGCGCGTCCCCTCAGTGCAATGAATATCTTCCGTGTTATTGTTATTCGCCTCAAGAACGTCCATTAAATCTTGTCGACTTTTACGACTGGCAATCTAATAAATTAAAAATTATTTCGGCGCGTGTGTGGAAAGCCATCGCGGGAAATTCGGCTTCCGCGGAAAAATCCCATGACTTCCCCTTTCAGCTTTCGCTTCCTGCTGATGGCTGACTGGTGTGTTTGCTTTTTGGCCGCGTTTAGTTTTCGCCCAAAATGTTATGTAAATATATAGACAGAAATCACATGATAAAATATTCGTAAACGCTTCGGGCTCATATTTCAGGGTAATATTGGAGACCCCGGGAGAGCCTCCCCCCAAACCGGCTGCTGGGCTCTTCACCGCGCGCGCTCTCCTCTTTTAGAAATCGACCTGCCTCTGTGTTTAGAGCCTTCTCTCATCTCGTTTTAATAAATAAGCAGCACTTACATCCCTTAAATATTTACGTAACATCCTAATATTAGGGCGATTAAAAGTATATAATATTCAAATTCGGATACACTGGCAGCCGGTGCGGGATTGGCGCACAGTTTGTAATTCATAAACAAACTTAAATTGCCTCGTTATGACGTCGCGGAACAGATGGATTTATCAACTTGGCTGAGCGCTTACTTGTTTATCCCATGAATCTCCCAGAGATACATATTACATGCAACAAGAAAAAGAACTTGGCACGGGGACCTATTCGTACGTTTAAATTACCGAGGCTTTGAAACCGCAGAAATCTGCCAAAGAAAATGAGTAGGTATGATTGCCTACCTGCCTCCCATCGAGTCCCATCCAGGAATATTTCACTCATACGTCAAAACGCGATAATTCGGACACAAATTTTGAGGATTAATAAGCGATAATCCGAAAGACCATATCGATAATTCAATCGATCTGTCGTTGTTTAAACACCTACTGTCAAACAAACATGATGCGTGTCCAGTGTTAGCGTGGGACTCTGGATACTGTATGGGGATGCTCATGCTCAAGCGAGTACTCAAGGACCCAGAGGAATGTGCAAGAAATTGAAACGATTTGGGATTGAGCAGTCATAATGATTTCACACTTTTCACGTCAGCCTCTGGTTCTCTTTTCTGTTTTGCGGCTCAGTACAGTTAGGTGGCTATTCATGTATCATTAATTTTATTGTCGTGTGAAATAATATGTGAATAATTTGTAGAATGATTCGGGAAATATTCTTCCGAATACCACTCTTGCAATGAAAATGAACCAGATAATTCTGAAAATGCGTGTTGCCATAAGAAAACCACATTCGTTTGTTTTCTTCTGTTGTTCGAAAGAAGAGGCCTCCCTCCCCCTGCGGAGTCGGGCTCTTTTAGCTTTCGAACAACAGAGAAAACAAACTCATGCAGTTTTCAGGCAACACGCATTTTTCAGAATTATCGGTAATTTTCATCGCACTCAGCCTAATAACAAGCGCTACCAACCAATTAGACCACTGGATCTGATAACTTGCAGCGTCCTAACCAGTGTCGGACTGGGCCACCGGGCAACCGGGCAAATACCCGGTAGGCCATTCTCCAGTTTGGAGGCCAAATTTTCCACATTTGGAAAAAATTGCACTTTGATGTTTTTTTTTTAAATCCAAATTTTCAATTTTGTATCAGTCTGGTCCACTTTTGTTTGTGCTATTTAGTAGTCACTAGTCGTGAAATGACAAGATTGTATGTGTGATGCTCCCGCTGATGTTCCCGCAGTTGGTTTGTTTTATCTGCCATCTAGTCGTGCTCTTTCTTCACCGTCCATGTAGAATTTACATTTTTAGCCACATGCAGAAATTATCGACAAATTCGCAAGTAGATCAGTATCTTTGAAATCAAAACTGTTGATGAGCTTATATAGTATGGGGGCATAGGGTCAAAAAACGCTTGGCCGTGTGCAACTTCGTGAAGTTATATAGAGATATGTCTTAATCGATTCCTGGGCGATCAAGGACCATGAAAAATTATAGTGGAATGTTGACATCTGCTGCAGGCAAATATGGTGGAGGCGCCAAAATGGGCTTCATCTGGTAATAAGAAACTGGCTGTAGCTCATTTGTTTTTCAACGGATTTCAACATCTAAAACGTCATTTTGTAGACTAAAAAACTCTCTTCTTATTTCATACCAAAATTCACAAACGTCATTCCGGGAAACTGTCAAAATTGTCTTTATAAGATATGCTAAATTCCAGCTTTTTTTGAAGGTTATCTGATATTTTTGAAACTTGGCAGTACTAGAGATCTTGAGGTGCCCTTTCCGAATTTTTACTTTTCCACTTCGTATATTTGCCCTCTTGGCCGCCATATTGAAATTATTGCGCCCAAAAAACAGTTTTTCTTCAATATCTTTATTTCAGTCGATGTGAGGTGGGAGCGTTTGTATGCGAATAGGAGCTTATTCAATTCTCTACAATTTGACACTTTAGTCGTGTACGTGCTACTTCCGGTTCTTGAGCTATGGCTTCTAGAACTCCCTGAAGCATCAACTATTGGCATCCAATCAGCATATAAAGTTGATCTTAGCTCCACGTGGCAGTCAAATTGACCATAAATAATGATAAGTTGTCAGCCACAGACCATCAATATCCAGAAAATCAATCATGGTAACGGTTGTTATGCAGCTACAGGGTGAACTCTAAGGGAAAATTGACTTTGAAAAGGTATAGCTTGAGAACCGTAAGTCGCACATTAGTGATTCAGATGTCAAATTCTAGAGAATTAAATAGACCTTCACTTTGATATAAATCGTTAAATTTTATGACGGGTTTTCCGAAATTTTTTCGAAAATATATATTTTTTTGACGCCATCTTTTCAAAATTATGGCCAGAACAGGAGAGATACGAAGTGCAATAGTAGATATTCTGAATGAGGACCTCAAATTTCATCATAATAATGAGTTTCGAATGTATCTGATATCCTTCAAATGCTATATTACCTTTTTTTTTTTTTAAAGTCAGTTTGCTTTCACAGTTCACCCTGTAATTATTACACAAATCACATCATCATGATCGATTTTCTAAATTTTTCATCATCTATGGTTAATGGCCAATAGCTATTTATGATTAATTTGCTTACTACATGACGGTGGTATCAATTTAACATGCTGATTGAATGCCGAAAGTTGATGCTTCCGGAAGCTCTGAAAGCTCTAACTCAAGAACCGTAAATCGCACATAAATGACTAATATGTCAAATTGTAGAGATTTGAATGGGCTTTCCTCCGCATATACACGTTTCAATCTTGAGTCGGTTGAATTCACGATATTGACAAAAAACTTTTTGGGCGCCATCTTTTCAATATGGCGGCCGAAACGGCAAAGATACGAAGTGGAAAAGTGGAAATTCGGAAAGGGCACCTCAAGAACTATGATACTGCCAGGTTTCAAAAATATCGGATAACCTTCAAAAAATTGCGGAATTTAGCATATCTTATGAAGACAATTTTGACAGTTTCACGGATTGACGTTTGTACATCCAGGTGTGAAATAAGAAGAGAATTCTTTTGTTTACAAAATGACGTTCCAGATGTTGAAATCCGTTGAAAAACAAACGAGCTACAGTCAGTTTCTTATTACCAGATGAAGCCCATTTTGGCGCCTCCACCATATTTACCTGCAGTAAATGACAATATTCCACCATAATTTTTCATAGTCCTTGATCCTCCAGGAATCGATTGAGACATACCTCTATATATCTTCACGAAGCTGCACACGGCACGACCTATGCCCCCATACTAATATGCAAAAAACCGGCTGGGTTTCATTTTTGTTCGTTATTATTTCTGTAATTCCTGGACAAAATGTTAGAATGATTTGAAACGAGCGGCGATTCTGGATAACATGCGATCTTTCTAGACTCTTCTTGTTAGATCGCAGTGTACTAGTGCGGAGCGTTCTGGTGTGTTCCGGAGCGCGCGTGTGGGCTTTTCCCCGTACAACTGTATGGAGACTTCAGCATCTGTCCATTTTGGCGGAAGCACCGATTCTAGAGCACGGCAGAATTATACGGGTAATGTGCAAGATTTTTCGGGAGTCGTATGGAAACCGTATGTCGGGTCACTGTGGAGACTGCTGGAGAATGCATGAGACATCCGAGATGAATCAGTCGGACCTATACAGGATTATTCAAAAGTCCGGGATAAAATTGATAATTCTTGACCAATTTTTTCCGGAAAAAAAACGCTTGAACAGGTCGATTTCTGAATAAAACAAGCCGTTTTTTCATGACAGGGGTCTTGATCTACCGTCAACTCCTTGACCCGTAGCCACCCTTAGTATTTTTTTTAAATGGCACCCTATGGCTTGTGGGGGCTTGTTGGAAAGCTTGTCGTATTCAGATCTACCATTGAAAGTTGGATCGAACGCTTCACCATGAAATTTTGAGAAACCCCATCAGGGTTAGTCAAAAGTCCGGAACAAAATTCATAATTCATTACCATATTTTTTCCAAAAAAAAGCTCGAACAGGTCGATTTTCAAAAACAGTGAGTCATTTCTTCATGATACGTTTCATGATCTACCGTCAACTCCCTAACCCCCAACCACCCTTAGTATTTTTTTGAATTTTGAATCGCATCCCATGGTTTGTGGAGGTTCGTTGAAGCTTTTCAAAAACTGTTCAGATCTACTTTTAAAAATAGTTGGACGCTTAAGGGGTTGAGGGTTAAGAGCTTAAAGGAGACCAAAACACAAAAATCGAGTCTATATTTCATTTGACTAACTTAAGGGGAAGGTAGTTCAAGAGTATACGGAACAAATTTAAGTTTTCCATACGAGTCCGATCAGTCGATAAAACGTTTTGAAAATTGTATCGTGACGTCACTTGGGATTATGTTTTCACCTAGATTTTCACCTACCACGTACCCATGGTCTTGTTATTGCTGTTATTCTCGTTCTGAAAAAAACGTCATTGTCTTTAAACAATCAGTAATAACTATGGCAGGCTTGAAACCGTCGTCATCCCATCGGCAACAGAATCAGGTACAGGTATGCCCGTGAGTAGCAATAGCCTCAGCGCCCGCCACGAGATAATTAAACTCACAAGACCCTGTACAATCGTTCTATTTTTTTCAACGCTTTCATCTGAGACCGACTTGTATTTTGTGTTGTGGTCTCCTTTTCAAGGATTGAGGGGTTGACGGTAGATCATGACACGTGTAATGGCAAAATGACTCACCGCTTCTAAAAATCGACCAGTTCGAGCGGTTTTTTTCGAAAAAAAAAATGGTTAGAAATTATGAATTTTGTTCCGGACTTTTGAGTAACCCTGGACCTTCCTGGTGAAGCTTTCGATATAATTTTAAATGGTAGATCGTAGATCTGAAAACGAGCCTCCCTGAGCCATAGAGTGCCATTTAAAAAAAATACTAAGGGTGGCTAGGGGTCAAGGAGTTGACGGTAGATCATGACGCGTGTCATGGAAAAACGGCTTGCCTTTTTCAGAAATCGACCTGTTCCGAGTGTTTTTCCTGAAAAAAAATTGTCAAAAGTTATGAATTTTATTCCGGAGTTTTGAGTAACCCTGTATAAGGCATTAATCGTCGCCTCACGAGCAGTTATGAATTGGAATGCGAAGTGGTAGCCAGCGCATTAAAAGCGATTAGTAATCACAGCGATATTCCTAAGTAAATAATTGTTGGCGTGTATTCATTGTAGTGCGCAGTAATAAACGGTGTGTGTTTTAAAATGACCGTCTCAAATATATTCGAACCCGTACGTGAAATACGTAACAATAATAAATATTTTTCTTTCCTCCGTTATCGTAGTGTATTTCAAGCAAAAGTTTTGAGTTTGAAGAAATCCATAGACAATTTGGTCAGCGTCTTTTTTATGCTATTAAGAGCTGAAAAAAGTCGTCTGCGACACCAACGGGGGGGGGGGGGGGAAACTCCTCTGACTCCCCCTTCGGTTTCGAGGCCACTTTCATTCTTTGCCCGGTAGGCCAAAATTTGCCAGTCCGACGCTGGTCCTAACTTTGCGCCAACATGATATCGAGCCCTAACGCTTCAGTAACGTAGGTACCTACTGTTATGTACTGAAGTACTACTGCATAATTATCGAGTCAAGCCGATCATTCGACATCTGTGATGTCTAGCCCGTCACTCACCACAATTATCACCGGGAGCAATTATTTATCATGCAATATGTGAAGCTTTGACAATTACGTAGTTCAAGGTGTTTCTAATTTTCGGTTCGCATCATCTGCCGATTTAATTATAGGGTTTGGCTAATAGTAATCGATCAAAGCGACCAGAGTCCTTTCATCCGGCGTTCAATAATTATTGAGTTTTTCATCTGGATATAATTAAATACTTGTTGCGACTGTGGCGCATTGGTTTGCGTATTCGTGTGTTAGGAAAATTATCCTCCACACTATAATTTTTAACTGTGTTGAAAAAATAGTACCTACCCAGTTCACGTAACAAAAACCTATATTCTACAGGTCACTATACAAAACGAGTAGTAGCAACTTAAAGTAAAATTCTAAGCAGAAAAATATTGCGGGAACAAAACTGAAGGAAACACCCGACCTGACCACCAAGATGGAAACAGGCGAGGGCAAAGCTGTAATACCGGGTGATCATTTGAAAACCATCCACCCCTAATAACTTTTGATTCCTCGTAAAGATTCCTCCGAGCAAAAACAGGCCGATTTTTATATCAAAGGGGACGTCTAAAGCATACATTGGGGAATTTCTATCTTCCGCCCCCACCCACCCCACCTTCAAAATTTCAAATAGCACTACCTATATTTTCTTTAAGATATTTTTGAAATTTTCAACCTCTTATTTTCCTAAAATTCTTTGAGTGTCCAATCAAATATTCTTGGCACCTCAGTTCTTCTCAATGCAGTAAACGTCATCCTGCATAGCATCAAAAGAAAAAAATGTGTGGAAAAGTTCCACCAAAATTTAACTCTTAGCTCACCCCACCGCAATTTAAAATAGCACCACCTTCTCTGTGACACATCAAACGAAAGGTAATTGAATTTTCTTTCTGAAAAAAAAATTTGAAAATTATTGAAGACCCCTTTTTCTCTCGAAATTCTTCAAATGTCCAATTAATTGGAGGATGGACTGAAAATGAGAAAAAATGTTTTCAGAAAGAGAATCTAATTCCCTTTGATTTGATGCACCACAAAAGAGGTGGTGCTATTTTACATTTTTAAATTGAGGCAGGGGAAGCGGAGGGGTGAATTTTGGTGAAACTATTTCTGCAGAAATATTTCTCACTTGATGCTAGGCAGGATGACGTTGACTGCATTGAAAAGAATTGAGGGGCCAAGAATATTTAATTGGACACTCAGAGAACTTAAGGAAAATGGAAAGTGGGGTTGAGAGTTTTAAAAACATTTTTCTAGGAAGTGAATTTGATTTTCTTCAATTATTTGATGTATCGCAAAGTAGGTAGTGCCGTTTGAAATTTTGAAATTGGGGTGGGTAGGGGCGAAGAGGCTGAGGATAGAAATTTCCCAATGTATGTTTTAGACGTCCCTTTCGATATAAAAATCGACCTGTTTTTGCTCGAAGAAATCTTCACTCGGAATCAAAAATCATTAGGGGTGGATAGTTTTCAAATGATCACCAGCTATAAAGATCACAACAACAACAACAACAACAACAACAACAACAACAACAACAACAACAACAACAACAACAACAACAACAACAACAACAACAACAACAACAATAACAACAACAACAACAACAACAATAACAACAACAACAACAACAATAACTGACTAAATTAATTCAATTTCAAAATGACCCGAGAACTCTTTCAACCATACTTCAAGCTGATTGGTTATCCTTCAGAATGACTATTTTTGAAAGTAGATGGAAATATTATATAACTAACTAGTCGATCAAAATTAACACTGCGGTATCTCATACTACTTCTGAACTCAATCTCATCCAGACAGAGTTACAATCTCTAGTTTCACATGCAGACAAATGAATTTTTGTGAAATCTTGATTGAGTAAGCCCACAGTCGACACAGAAAATGCAACAAATCCCGATTTAGATACATTGAGTGTTGAGGAATTACAGTCCAACCAAGCCTCTAGCCTTGCCAGGGCCATCTCAGCCCTATCAAAAACCTCCCGCCAAGTCTCATCCCTAACCAGAACAACAGTATCATCTGCATAGCACACAGTTCTGACGTCATGAACACACTTTAGCAAGGTCGTTTAAATAGATTAAAAACAAAATCGGACCCAAAACTGTACCCTACGGCACACCACAGTATGATTATATGGAAGGGAAAATGCCATGACTGAAAATCAAATCAACAAGATGCTTCAGAGGAGCAAGCAAACATTCGTAATCGTAGTGTCTTTTTATGATATCGGCAAAAATGAAGCCGCATCAAATCCGACCGTGGAACTCTTGAGAGAATTGATCTCCTTGCCCAGTTCTACTTTACCTCGCACTTTACTAACTAACACCAGTAACACCCTAGAAATAAAGACTTAGAAATTTTATTTCCAACAATAGCCATATCGTTCAAGTTTTGAGTCTCAATCTGTTTTGCCAGCCTCAAACCTACACTACTTTAAAATGAGTAATTTATTTGCGATAAGTGCTTAGTCAGTAGCTTCAAAATTCAGTTCAGGATCATTGATTGAATTAATTTCATTATCTTTCACCATGTCATTCGTAGCACCTCTTAGGATTTGTCAAAGTCTTTTAGGAAGATCTCTGTCTCTAACCCTGTGGTCTCTTATCTAGGGGTTGCCAACCGTCCTACTTTCGGTAGAACATTCCTACTTTAGCATCAATAATTGTCCTCCGTCCTACTCAGTCATCAAGTAGGACACCACTTCGTCCTACTTTTTCAACTAAAATGTTCTTCACACAAAACTCAGTGCAACAATTTTTTGAGCAGTTATAGGTACTTCTATTTTGTTTCCTCGAGATCAATTCCAAGTTTCAATGGGGGTAGTAGATCCTAATTTCAGCCACTTTTGCTGATGCTCTCGCTATTATCGAGTCTTGTTGCCTCGATTTTATTCAGCTGTCAAGCCGTTGATTCGATTGAGTTGAAATTTCACCATGTTTTCAACAATAGGTGGATAATGGGCCTATCCACAAAAAAAAATTTATTGCTTTTTTATAAACTTTATGAAAAATAAAAACACCCGTATTTGTTTGTTTCATGATTTGACCTCATTTTGGTCACATAAAAAAATAACAAAACTTCAAAAAATAAAGTGGAATTTTAAACGCCACATTCGCGCGTTCAGCGTGACGCTTGCGGGCCGCCACCAATCACAACGCCGTCAAGCGCAAGGAACCCCAACAGACGTACGGTGATAGGCTGTCTCTTTTGCACTCGCACAAATGTGAACACCAACTCTCTCACGTTATGTCGTGACCCACACCACCATCCTGTTTTGTTTTCGCAACATCGCAGCGTGCTTTCTAACCTCTCGGTGGGTTTACATTCCAAGTTTTTAAAAGTTTTCCACTTTCCACGGTTTGATTTGGTATCGAAAGCATTCAGGTAGGAGGTAGGTAATAAAAAGTAGCCACTTACATACATCCAAGACGTAAAGTATGTTTTTTTAGATTTTATTTCGCAGTGGTGGATCAGGGTTTCCCCAAAGGCTCTTCGGACAACTTGCTTATCTAGACGTCGACATGATTGACGATTTTTATGAAAGGAAGGTCCCTTCCAGTGTTGAAATGAAACACGGAAAGGCTTTGAGGTTTGTTCTTAAAATAATGAAAATAGTAAAACAAATCTTTACACATTATTTCAGGTCCACACGATCCTCTTATGGAGATCGTGCCATTGGATATGTGCAGTGTGCAGGTAAAACGCTCTGGGGGTATATGTATTGTTAAAGGAAGAATCACCCCAGAACATAAAGTACATGCAACATGCTATCATGCGTGATAACCAAGATTGACGAGATCAACCACAAAGTTCTGAACTGTGACTGCATCTCTTGCGCTGCATCTTTGCAATTATTCTCCTATTCTGTGGTACTTCCATCTAACATAGATTTAAACATAGAAAGCAAAAATAAACAGATGTGTAGATATTTTATTAGTTTTATTAAAATTGGTTTGTTTTTAAAGAAATTCTGTGTGACAAAATTATACTCAAATAATGAAGTGAGTAAATTCTTTTTGATCAGCTTTTCAAACTTTTGAAGTCCTCAAGTCTCGATCAGGTGTGGGAACAACGCTTGAAAATCAGAAATCCAGGATGTCGCCGTAGTTTTCTTGGGAAACAATGCGAGGTCATCGGAACATTTAGAAATTTAAAATCCATAACTGTGTAGATAGCAACCTCGCCAAACACGCGGATTTTTGCAAGATAGCTTGCCTCGGGCCCCCTTTCAAGCCTCAAATCCATGAAAATATTCGCCTATCATTTTCGCAAAAAACCGCCACAAAGGCTATCATCGACAACGACGAACCCTTGAATCACACTGTAGGTACACACCTGGCTCTACAAAGCACACAAGGAACAAGGTCCATAACGCTTCGAAGGAGGCCCAATTTGGCACATCTACTTTTTAGGTTAAGAACAACGAAATTTCAGCATGACAGTTGACACTTCCTCCACTTCGGCTTCGCAAGTAAACACGACGCATGACTGCATGTGATTGGTTTAGCCCTCGATACGTCATCATGCACCATAAATGGCTCGTTTGAATCTTGGTGCGTTTTACTGGTTTCTGTTTTTCAGTTTTTAAATTACTACAAAAGTTGAGAATTTGCATTCCTGTTACCAGACGATAGCATGAATACTAAATTTCAAGAAAAATAACTCAGATGCCCATTTTAGAGTGAGGTGGATGATTGATTCTTGAAAATTCCCCTTTTTTTTTGTTTTTTTTTTGTTTTTTGTTTTCCGAGAGTTTTTCAGTGATAAATGCAAAACCAGGATGACATATCGAGACCGGACTCAAATGATGGAGCTTGAAATAGAACTTAAATCTGACGATTTTTACAATGAGATGGTTTGGGAAAATTGGAGGGAAAAGCTCTGATTTTTTCCGGAAAATTCAAATTTTAACGCAAATTTTCTCTATTTTTTTATTCAATTAATGAAGATGCCGCAAAGTTATAATCTTTCGCTGAAATTCAAACTTCCTACCCAAAGGGACGTCTAGAATTTTTTTTCCATGGGTTGCATTTGATAGACGTCACTTTTGAATCAGCTCGATAACCGACTTCAGTTTTTGACCCTGGAAGGTAGGCAAATGGCAATTCTGACAGCTGAACGGCGGTTCCATCGTGAGTCCGCCTCGTTAATAGTAGAGGACAGTCTGTAGAGCGTATGTGCCAAATTTCATGCTTTTATCACAAAATGCAAGGTGATTCTTACTAACCGCCGCACTATCTTAAAGTTATGATAGTTAGTTTTGCATTTGTGAAGGAGTTTGCTCAAGTAATTCCTGTACTGTTTGAAGTTTTCATTAGTTTTATTGTCATTAGGATTCAAGCTACAAAGCTTTTATAAGTTATCACGATGCCCGAGACGATGCTTAATTGATCGCAATATGCCTCTTGTGATCCAAGGCTTGACAGAACACAGAAAATCTCTGTTCGATATCATATACATTCCCTTGACCCTTGTCCTTGTGGCACATTGTCTATGTGGCACATTTGATGTTTCTCTAGCTCAGAACATAACAGTATAGCACAGGGCCGTCTCTAGACGTTTGGCCGCCCTCGTGCAAAAATTGTTAGGCCGCCCCTTTCTCAATTTTTTTTTAATGTTAAATTTTGTATATAGCTTCTTTAATTTAAATTTTATTTCATGAAAATAACAAAAACAGCGACTGGAATTGCAATTTTCGCATTTTGAACCTATTTTTTTTTATTTAGTAAGTAGTCAGTAACGATATTATAATAAACAAATAAACGAAAGTTAACTTTCCTACCGGACGGTTTGTGAATAAGATGAAATAACGTCAAAATAAGACGCCTGACTTCTTCTCGTGTCTACTAGGAATGATAAATAATAACTACACTTGAATACCTAACTGCTTCTAGGTACTGTGAGTATTTACCAATCGATTACGATTCCACCGCCCTTTGGTGGAAATCAAGAATTCATCAAGGATCTTGCAAAATCTGATTCCATATTCACGTGTTTCAAAGGTATAGGTACCTATCCATCATACCGTTTGAAAAAAATGTTCAGGGGCGGTCGGGCCGCAGGCGTAAAATATGTAAAAACAAACAAAAATCTCAAAATGTTCAGGGGCGGCCGCGTAGGTAAAATATAAAAAGCAAAAAAATAGGGAAAAAACGCATTTCTGCCCCGAAATGCCGCCCCCTGAATCTGGCCGCCCCTGTGCCATGCACGAGTTGCACGCCCGCTCAAGACGGCCCTGGTATAGCAGCACCGAGAGCAGCACTCTCTGGATCTTCACAAGCTAATACCTCCGACAACTTTCCTTCTTGCAGAAGAGTTCACTCCACTTCTGATTATCCAGTTTCTTAAGTCGATTGGGGGTCGATTTAAAATCACAGAGCACCAAAATGTTGGAGCACCCTGCACCATGCATATGAATAAGAATAATTGTTAGTTGCCTACCGAAACACTCGCTCTCGATGGGTAGGTACCTATGTTATTGTCGTTAACTCGTTACCAAGAAAACAAGTGATCGAGAATGGCGCGGCACAACTCGTGGTTGCCGGGGTGGTTGTGGCTCCACGAATCTAATCCCACACAAACGATCCAACAGAGAAAACCTCTGGAAAACCAGTACCTTAGT
Organism: Anaspis maculata; assembly: GCA_949128115.1. Classification (NCBI taxonomy): domain Eukaryota; kingdom Metazoa; phylum Arthropoda; class Insecta; order Coleoptera; family Scraptiidae; genus Anaspis; species Anaspis maculata. The sequence goes on along the minus strand of OX421966.1, from coordinate 38,379,990 downwards.
ACCTACCTACGTGAAACGTGAATGCGAATACGGATAGTGAAAAGTGAGTAGTGAAATCGAGAGTGAAATTCAGTGCTAGAACAAAACGGCCAACCAAAAACTTGAAACTCGTGTGCACGCCTCTTGAAAATCCGAGTTTTCGCTGTTTTGTTTTGTGAGGGAGTTTAAACGGTTTTTGAGATTCAGCGTAATAATACCACTGCTGTTAGTTAATGATATAATACTTACACAACCTCCTGAATCTTGAGGCTGGAGTGCCCAGGACGCTCCTTTTGATGGTGATTTGCGAGTTTGCGAATGGCGACTTTCTGACCAAATCCAGATTCCAGAATTCAGCTGCCCCATGAAACGGAAACACGGTGACCACAGACGGTGACTATCCTTCGGCCTTCCTGCAAGACTTGCCAGGGAGAGGCCCTCTTGCCCGTTCATTTCACGACAATCGACAAAGCACTTGTGAGTCAGTAGGTAAGTCTGTTTACTCTGTTTCATACTTTGTACTTTGATTTCGGAACTCGTTTCGAAAACTACGAATATTAACTAATATCTTGACTAATATGATGCCTCGAGTAATGCAACGCATTCGACTCGATACACACGGCCGCAACTCGGACCCCATCGCGGACCCCTGTATCAGCTCGCGGACAGCCTGCCCTGCATGCATAGTGGAACACCATAATATAGGTACTTGGAACTCGACTTGGAACTATGAAAAGTAGCCAGAAAAATGGCTGCGATTAAGGAAACCTTGAAAAAAAGCGCGCCACAGGCGAACTTTTTTGAAATCTAGTAGCCATTTGGTGCGAAAATTGTACCTCTAATTTTTAGCGCACTTTTCCAGAAAATTGGAAAAAGGCGCTTTTAGCTTCACTTTGTCCGTCCGTCTGTCCGTCCGTCCGTCCGTACCCGGGATAACTCCTCAGGAAAGAAAGATATCGATGTGGTGTAAACGATGATCAATTGTACATATGTCCAGGATGTCAAGTTGACTTTTGTTTCTTTGTTATTCTGCCGCCATCTTTGATCCGCCATTTTGAATTTCTCCAAAAGTGATCCGATTGGAATGAAATTTGCAGACAATGTAAACTACATCAAGATCTATCCAAGTTTTGACAATTGATGCCCCGCCGCCGTCTTGTATTCTCTATATTGAACATGTTTCAAAGTGATAGAAGTAGGAGAATTATGCCTCACTGAAAAGAGATATCGATGTGGTGCAAACGACAATCGAATGCGTACGTGATCACCATTAGATGAAGCTGATCAACAGGGCAGGACCGAAACCGATTTGGTTGGGGGGGTGTGAAAAATCTCAAAATGCCGACTATTATTATTATAGTGGTGACCAGTGGCGTACCTAGATTTATGAACAGAGGGGGATTGAGAAGTTCTAGTGCATATGTGAAGGAGTCTGTAGAAGGAACAGCGCCGCAGGCGAAAATTTTCTGGTTTAATAATAATAATACTGATAGTAATAAGGAAAAAAAAGATTTTCCTTATTCATTTCGTTGTTTTTTTTTTCATCAATTCAACGTTAGCCTTTTTTGCAACGAAACCGACGCCGGAAATTTTGCAAAACCCTTGTGTGTTCCAACACAGGGTAGGGATTTTCAGCGACCATCAATATCGCATGGGATAGGCACCATTTTCACATTTTATGTGCTATGCGACACACAAATCAAGAACTTGTTTTAGAGACGAATATCCGACCGCCCTCGGTGAGAATCGAACGTCAGACTCGACATGACATTCGGACGCGCTGACCACCACAGCCTTCTTCCTTTATTTTTTTTATAAATGGCTCTATCAAGAAGAAACTGGGACAAGTAGGTCATAACCCTAGGGTGATTCTCAATAGCGCAAGTACGAAATGTGTAGTTGAAACTTGAAAGTTTAGAAGTATTCCAAAAACAGAACATTAATTTTATCAAGAAGGAAGTAGCGGTATCATACAATCACATCAAATTATAATACCGAGGAATCAAGCCGCCTTAGAGCCTTGGCCAGCTCTTCAAAAATTTCGTCTATGGATAATAGGTAGGTACCTAAATATCACTAGAATATATCCTACAAAGAAGTTCTGCAATTGTTGGAATAGTCCAAATTGTTTATTATCTTATACATATAGTTTTTGGTGCTGATGCAAAACTTTAAAAAACTTTCGAACTACCAACACTGATGACGACAATTTGGTGACAGTGTTCGAGAGTAAATATAATACAATACACACAAACTTATAGGTACCTACCAACAAAGTTCCTGTTGCATTATGCACGAATACGTAATATTTAGTTGCGCGCCTATTTTTATTTTTTTCAAATCGTTTTTACAATATTTCAGTTTATCTCGATTTTGCCGACTGAATTTGATTTTGCCGACTGGATGTTCGCGACTGGGGGGGTGTTACACCTCCCCCACTCATCCTTCGGACCGGCCCTGCTGAACAATGATTTTTGTCACTTGGCCGCCATCTTTGATCCGCCATTTTTAATTTCTCTGAAAGTGGTCCGATTTGAGTGAAATTTGCAGGCCATGTGAACTTTATTAAGATACATCCAATTTTCGACAATTGATGCTCTGCCGCCATCTTGTATTCTCCATATTGAACGCATTTCAGAGTGATAGAACTAGGAGAATTATGCCTCAACGAAAAAAGATATCGATGTGGTGCAAACGCCAATCGAGTGCATACGTGTCCACAATATAAAGTTGACCAAATATTTTCTGTCACTTGGCCGCCATCTTTGATCCGCCATTTTGAATTTCTCTGAAAGTAGTCCAATTTGAGTCCAATTTGCAGGCGATGTGAACTTCATTAAGATACATCCAATTTTCGACAATTGATGCCCCGCCGCCATCTTGTATTCTCCATATTAAACATGTTTCAAAATGATAGAACTAGGAGAATTATGCCTCAACGAAGAGAGATATCGATGTGGTGCAAATGCCGATCAAATGCGTACGTGTCTACCATATAAATTTGACCAATGATTTTTGTCACTTGGCCGCCATCTTTCTACCATATAAATTTGACCAATGATTTTTGTCACTTGGCCGCCATCTTTGGCCCGCAATTTTGAATTTCTACGAAAGTGGTCCGATTTGAGTGAAATTCACAGACGATGTGAACTTCATTAAAATACATCCGATTTTGGACAATGATGCTCTGCGGCCATCTTGGCCGCCATATTAAAATTTCTTATCATTTAACGATTTTCATGTAGCTTCGGACATACCTTTGTTTCGTATGATTCTTCTTATTCTCCAGCCAAATTCCAACATTCTGCCGCCATCTTGGCATATTGAAATCTCTTAATAATGAAACGATATTCATGAAACTTGGAACTTACCCTTGTCTACGGCTCTGATACGGAATAGCGCTGGTCAAAACAGCGTTCCAATAATAGCGCCGTGACAAAAAAGTGCCGAGCAAAATAGCGTCGCGTCGAAAAAGCGCTGGACGTAATAGCGCCGCGACAAAATAGCACAGGAATTAACAGCGTCGCGTCAAAAAAGCTCTAGACATGAAAGCGTCGGGACAAAACACCGCCGCGACACGATAGCGCTTTTCGCTTTTTCGTGAGAAATATTGCTACGACAAAATAGCGCCGAATTGTTGCCGAGGTAGGTTTTTCTGGCGTCAGTTGTTGACAAAAGTATAAAATATTTGTGGCGAAAGATCCAACGGAAGGGGTTGACGTGAGCTTATCGGGAAAATGAAAAGACGACATGAACCAAATTGTTGAGTTATTGATGCACAATTTATTATTGTTTGTAAAATGCAATTTTCATGAGTGAACGATATCCTTCCTTATTAATGTATCGTGTGACTTACGATACTTACCTACTATTATACCTATTCATACAGGGAGCTGAGCAGGGGCACAGGTAATTGAAAATGATTTGCTTACTTCAAAACAAAACGCCTTCGTCGAAGTACAATAATTTTTTAAGGGTGTTAAGGGTTTTTGAGCTGATTTTTTGTTGTAGCGCTATTGTTCACGGCGCTATTTTTTACAGCGCTATTTTGAAATGGCGCCATTTACTACGGCGCTTTCTTGTCGCGACGCTATTTTTCTCGGCGCTTTTTTGTCGCGACGCTATTTTTCCTGGCGCTTTTTGATTACAGCGCTATTCTGGTAGCGCTTTTTTGACCGACGCTATTTTGACCAGCGCTATCCCGTATCAGAGCTCTTGTCTACAGTACGATCATTTAGACTTTAAAGCCAAATTTCATGATTCTGGCGCTATTTTGGCCGCCATATTGAAATTTTTGCCCAAATAACAGTAGAACCCTAACTCACATCTTGCGTTCACTAATCCTTCAAGAAAGAAGTGCGCTACTGAGCCTCATGCCCATGAGGCATATTCGCTTGTTTCAATTCATTTCTTCCAAATTTGCAAAAATTGGTTGTTGTTGAAAATGACGATTTTTTCGATGTGAAGAAAAACTTCACTTACCTACTTTATAACCGACTGAAATACCTATCCTTTTCCTATCATTAGTATACAGGGTGAGTCATTGACATGGGCGAGCTAAGTTACACCTACGCCATTAATGATATCGAAATGAACTAAACGGCATTGCAAACGGGAGGTCAAAGTGCCGTTTGTAAAATTATTTTGCTCTATACAGGGTGCCCCATTTTTGAAGAGCAGTTTTTAAACGAGCTTTTTTAAATGGCACCCCCTGTATATTTTTGCATATTTGGATTTGCCCTTTCTCAGGCATCACAAATTCGTTTAGTTTCTGCAGTCTGCTTCAACTGTTCAGAAGTTATTAATTTGTTTCCAAAAATTATTGCGTTTGTAGGCACTTACTAAATAAATCGCAAGACACTTGGTTTTTAGGTTATCAAGTTGGGACTTTGCTCATGTTTGAGCAATAGCATAGGGTATCTTTTGGCGGTAATATCGCCTATTTCCATTCCGGTATCACCTTGCTGTGACGCATTGATTTTGGTAAACTTTGAAGGGCCATAACTTCATTTTTTCAAATAGCACCCCCTGTTTTTTTATCTCTTATTCGTATCAAGCGTCTCATTTCACATCTTTTTAACCCCTCATGTTTTTCTAAAAGTTGATAGTTTTGAAAATAATTCAGTTTTTCTAAAAACTGGACCCAAATTTTATCGATTAAACTTAGCGTGCAATAAAAAACAACTAATTCTGACAACCAATGTCAAAGTAACTTCTATTGTACGTCACTTGAAATTTTGACAAGTAATTTTGTCGTTTTAAGCAGTCTTTACGATTGCAAATGTAGTAGTAAATGTTATTACTATTGATTTGTTGCACTACCTCAATAAATAATATTGTTTAGTTCCTTGTTTCGACATTTTGAGTTTTTTAATTTTTACATGATAATCTTTTGTTAAAAATTGAAAGTGACGTACAATAGAAGTCATATTGAAGTTGGTTGTCAGAATTAGTTGATGCAGATTGGATTTAGAATTAGTTTGATTTTTAAGTTGATTTACTTGATCCAGTGCCATGGCCTGCGAGGTCATCTGACTTGACTAACTAGATTTTTTCTTCAGGGCTTTGTTTACGATCGGGTGTATGAAGCTTAATTGAGTCAATACCAGAGAAAATATGAAAGAAATGATTTGAGAGGCTTTCCGCACCATATTCTTTATTTTCACTTGATAATTTTCTGTCAAAATTTAAATGTGACGTACAATAGAAGTCACTTTGATATTGATTGTCAGAATTAGTTTGAGAAAAAAAACATAAGAGGTTGAAAAGATGTGGAATGAAACGCTTGATACGAATAAGTAATGAAAAACAGGGGGTGCTATTTGAAAAAATGAAGTTATGGCCCTTCAAAGTTTACCAAAATCAATATGTCACGCAAAGGTGACACCGAAACGAAAATAGGCGATATTCCGTCAAAAGATACCCTATGCTATTGCTTGAACATGAGCAAAGTCCCAACTTGAAGACCTAAAAACCAAGTGCCTTGCGATTTATTTAGTAAGTGCCTACAAACGCATAAATTTTTAGAAAAAAATTATAACTTCTGAACAGTTGAAGCGCATTGCAAAAACTAAACGAATTTGTAATGCCTGAGAAAGGACAAATCCAAATATGCTAAAATATACAGGGGGTGCCATTTAAAAAGCTCGTTCGAAAATTGCTCTGCAAAAATGAGGCACCTTGTATAGAGCAAAATAATTCCACAAACTGCACTTTGACCTCCCGTTTGCAATGCCGTTTGGTTTATTTCGATATCATTAATAGTGGAGTCAGCACGTTCGGAAAAAGTCCTGTTCACTGCATTTTTGAGTAATGCAATGCCCTTTGGCACACATGTCCAAAGCGAGGTCCAAAGGGCCTGTGGCCAGAACCCTCGCCAGAACCTGTCTGAACAATTCTGTCCATCGCCGCAAGCAAAATTTCAGTTCGGATCTTGTACACAGGGTGAAGAAGAAAAACAATTTGAAAAAATTGCATCTTTTGAACGGACGAAGGTAGAGTATTGCAGTGCATGTCATATGATGCGCAATTTGAAGGTTGTTGAGGTACACCAAACCATTTTGAAACATCAATTACCGTTTTCAAGATATTCAAAAAAAACTGAGATCTGTCAAAAATTCGTTTGAAGATATCGTTTGGTATTTGCCTTATAAAAAACATAAATGAATAACAGCTGCAGTTATTTTTTAGGCCTACTATTTTCCTAAATAAGACAGTCAACTTTTTTTGGAGGGGAGCCGTAATCTTGTTTTGTGAATATCAAGCTGATGACCGAAAAAATGACTGATAGTCATTAGGCTAGTAACATGCCGTTACTCTATCATGTGAAAGATCACCTTGGATGGACCATCATACCATTTTTGCTGAAAGAAAGATGATGCACGGATTTTATCGGATTCCTCAGAACTAGAAGATCTACTGCTAGCCATCGAGCCATTGCAAGTTATTGAACACCGCGATTATGACCCTTGATCATTCTTCAGGTTGTCTACCAAGATTCATAGCCATAAGTTCAGCGGTTCGGTTTTAGCAGCTATTTAAATAAAATAGTGTCGATTTTTCATGAAAAAAACAGAAAATCACGAGGTCTCTGGGTCATTTCTTAGGTCATTGGAAAAAGATCCTCCATGGAATTTTGATAAATTTATGCTGAATTATGAGAAAAAAGTGCATTCTTCAGTATAGGTTTCGAAAAACTGGCACAGGATGTACTTATGTGATGTAGGACGAACATGAAAGACTATTTTGCAGTAGGTAGGAAGCGAACAAATTATGCGGTAGGACAACACCAATAATGGAGAGAAACCTTATAAATTTTGATGCCACAATGTATTTTGGAATATATTCTATCCAGATTCTTTCTTCAGCTTTGGGAAATGTTGGCATGATGGCGATCTATGTAGATAACATCACAGGGTGATAAGAAATCGAAGGATTTCATCCCATCATCTAAATAGGCTGGAGGCATGAAAATCGCCAAAAAGATCCATAATTTAACGCTTAACAAGACAAAAAAAACCGTTCCGAACAATTTTCAGCCATTTCTTCAAACCTATGCTATAGAATGCACTTTTTTCTAATAATTCAGCATACATTTATCAACATTCCGTAGAGGATATATTTCCAATGACCTAAGAATTGACCCAGAGACCTCGTAATCTTCTGTTTTTTCACGAAAAGGCAACACTTCTCAATTCAATCAGCTGCTAAAACCGAACCGCTGCACTTATGGCTATGGTGTCCCTGCTATGCACCATGCTATGGACCATGGTGTATGGTGTGATCAGGAGGTGTCCCTGTCCACTCAGAGGGTGGCATATTTTGCTCTGTGCCACTCCATTATGTCTTATGCCTTGCTTGCCTGGGGAGGGGCTTCGTCTTGGAGTAGGATTTTTCGGCTCCAGAGAAGAGCTGTTCGAGTCTTGGACGGTAAGGGTTATCGGGAGGACTGCAGGGATTCGTTCGCTATTCACGGAATCTTGACTTTTCCCTGTATGTTCATCTATGAGTGCTTAATTTACGTCAGGCTCAACTTTTCAAAGTTTGAACGCCACAGTGACCTGCATGGGTATGAGACTAGAAATCGTCATAACTTTCGTCAGGATTTTCTAAGATTGAGTAGAACTCAGAAATCTACAAATTATTTGGCTCTTAAATTTTACAATGCATTGCCAGTTGCATTGAAATCTCTATCACCAGAATCCTTCAAAGTCCAGATAAAGGACATTTTAATATCGAATTCCTTCTAGTTTTAAATGTATAGTTAATTGTATATTATTGAATTGTTGTTTGTTGAAGTATGACCTGTGAATGTACCGTGAAAGATATTCGTACATGTACAAAATCACCAATAAAGCTGTATTGTATTGTATTGTATGAATCTTGGTGAGCAACCTGAGAAATGATCAGGGGTCATAATTGCGGTGTTTACTTTACTTGCAATGGCTCGATGGCTGGAAGTAGGTCCTCTAGTTCTGAGGAGCTCGATAAAATCAGTGCGTCATGTTTCTCCCAGCAAAAATGATATGATGGTCCATCCAAGGTGATCTTTCATAATATAGAGTAATGACGGCCCCGTGGCGCAGGTGGTTGTGTGGCTGCCTGCGGCCACGAGAGCCCCGGGTTCGATTCCCGGAAGAAGTCTGGATGTCTGTGTTGTCTAATTTGCAATTTTTCACTATTATTGTATTGAGTAAATAAAGGCAAAACTCCTATGGCCAATGTGCGCCTATAAGGAGAAAAACAATTATTTTTTTTTTTTTTTTTTTTTTAATATAGAGTAATGGCATGATACTAGCCTAATGACTATCAGTCATTTTTTCGGTTATCAGCTTGATATTCACAAAACAAGATGGCGGCTCTCCCCCAAAAAAGTTGACTGTCTTATTTAGGAAAATAGTAGGCCCAGAAAATAACTGCAGCTGTTATTCATTTATGACGTCTTTTATAAAGCAAATACCAAATTTCATTCCGATATCTTCAAAAATAAGCGATATAATGAAGATTTTGTTTTTTGACAGATCTCAGTTTTTTTTAAATATCTCGAAAACGGTTGATAATGGATCAAAACAGTTTGGTGTACCTCAGCAACCATCAAATTCCGCATCATATGACATGCCTTTGCAATACTTCACCTTTGTCCGTTCCAAAGATGCAATGTTTTCAAATTGTTTTCCTTTTTCACCCTGTATACAGGATCTGAACTAAAATTCCGCTTGCGGCGATGAACAAAATTATCCAAACAGGTGCTAAGAACATGTGTGCCAAAAGACATTGCATTACTCAAAAATGCAGCCTATAATACTGTACCGACCCCGACCCCGCTATAATGGCGTAAGTGTAACTGAGCTCGCCCATATCAATGACTCACTCTGTATATAGAATCTGTTCATTAAACAAACAAAATTTGAATAACTAGTCTTTCTTCGTTCATTTATTGAATCTAGGTATGTGAAAAGACGAGTGTTTACCCATTAACTGGTCGCACCTCGGGTTGCACCTACTTCTGTACCACAATAGTGGTCGCGCGGAGCACTGGAGTGCACCGCTTCTCAAAAATGACTATATTACCGAGTGTTTTATGTATATGAAAGCGTAATTTTTTTTTGCCAACAAAATATAGATTTTAAACATTAGACTACCTGATAATTTTTATTTGCAACATCGAGTGCAACATAAACTTTTATAGAAATGAAAAAACTCAGAAGCTTCCCTCTAAATCCTGATCCAGGTCAGTGCGTGTAGCACAAATATGCAAGGTTTGAACATGGGCTTGCAAGTATGTTTATTGCATTATCGTATTTTTAATCGCATTATCAAATCAACAACAACCGTTCTCTTCGGTCGGACCTAAAGTACCTACGATAGCGGCTACCGGGCTAATGGCATGATACGATGGTACTTAAGCCCGCAAAAAACTGTAATTTGAGGATTTGTAAGATATCGGCGATATCGCACACGCGACCAGTCTATCAGCAACAGCAACCTTTATTAGCAACAAAAATTAAACCCGCGCCAACGCTTGCGATGTGGCGAAGCCTTTTGATATCGAGGAGGGTCCGAAGAAAATCGCCATGGTGCGTCCGATCACGTCTGCGGTAATTGAAAATTGAAAAAGGGGTGAGAAAATAAGAAATCCGCGTTCGACGCGCGAAGCAATACGTGCGGAACTGTTCCGCTATCTTGTCATCGATTGCAACCCCCAAGAACGGAACGAACATTCACGTGGTTGTTTCCGGTGGTGGTGGAGGTGGGGGTGGAGGTGACAAAGATGAAATCCCCTTGTCGTGCGTTCGTTTTGCTTTTTTTGCTTTCATCCTTCATCAGAACACAGAGACATGGAACTCGATACCATCCCTACGAGGAGTGGCGTCCACCTGGAGGCGGGGGCGGCCAAATCTGTACTTGTTTCTTTCCATTAAAAGCCCGTTACGGCGATTTCACTGCCGTCTGCATACCTTCCTACCACTACCACCGTGATACCTAGCCATACTTACTTAGGGCTTGATTTCAAGTTGGATATACGCCCGCGCAAGTCCTAAGGGCTAAATTTCAAGTCTGACTTGCAACTCGTGCAGCTGCGCAGGTAGAAACACGTGATCCCTCCCAGCCAATGGCCACAGTATATCGATGGCTTGAGCCGGTGGCGCAGCTTACCGCGGGTTGCAAGTTGGATTGGAATTTATCCCAAAGGACTGAATTTCAAGTCAGCGACGCGACTTGCGTCAGTTATTTATGTGTGAAAAGGTGTGAAAAAGAAACCCACATTGAACCACCTGTTTTCAAGTTACGATTTTTCTTTAATTGACAAAGTTTGAGTTTTTGAACTTGAAGAAATTGTTTTCTGAAAACAGGGGCCCATTTCATCAAACTACAAACGACAAAATATCAAATGTATAACCTTGACGACCCATTGTTGCAAGTTGCAACAATGGGTTACCCAGACTACACACCTATAAATTGTCGATTCTAGTTTCATGAAATGGGCCCCAGGAGCCGTATTCTCTAACTCTCTATGCACTCGAACCGACAGATATCGCTATCGGTAGCTAGGCAAGCACCATTGTGATTGACTTTTATCTGACTACCGATAGCGATATCTGTCGGTTCGAGTCAAGGTTCGAGTGCATAGCGAGTTAAAGAATACGGCTCCAGGTCGTTCGATTTTGTCTTTCTCGACACGAAAATAAAGAGAGTTGGAAAGCCTTCAGAATGATGCATTACTTGTAGCGTTCAAAATTTTCATTGAAATGAAAATTCAAAATAAAATCAGAGGTAGCGAAAAAAAAAAAGAAGGTCAGACGAAAAGCAAAAAAAAAGGGCCGTCAAAAAGAAAGTCTCTGAAATATCGAAAAAACTACCGTTTATCGTTACCTACAATAACCCTTCCGCCGATAGTGCGAAGGTAAGTTCAAATCTTTGAAGAGAAATCAAAACTAAGACCAATTTTCTCCACCCAGGGTTTTTTTTCCCGAGGCTTTATCTTGGTGCAGTCGTCGTTGTCACACGTCTCGTCTTTTTGCCGAATCAACCCAACAAGAGTTATTCTCCGTATCGAGTGCCGAACGCATAATAAGTAAGAAGACCATTTCTCTCAGCACCGACGTGTTTTCTTTCCGGTGTCTGGGGAGTCAAGAGTGGAAGTTTAACTTCGTTGTGGTTGCTCTTCTTCGGACACAGAGGACGCAAACATTCGTGGTGCAGACGCAGTAGGCCTTCCGATTCATCCAACGAGGATTTGTGAATCTCGTAGACATTCTCGACACTGCGATTTGAAAGATTTGACGGAACACGTCATAAGGCCAGATTTTACCTTTTTACATTTTTACCTATTTCCTTTATTTTTGTCTATTTACCTACTGTCAATTACCAATTGTTACGGTGTTCTATATCTATTATCGAACGGGTTCAAAGCTTTTACAAAGATACCTAAAGCTATATCTTACGGAGTGCACTCGGCGAAAGAAACACAAAGGTATATCGTCATTTTCTATTACGTTCGGTACTGGCATTATTTCACTTTTTCTAAAAGAACATTTGTTAAAATTTGTAGGCTGATCTGAATTCATTACGATAATTTCTCTCTTGGTTTGATTGAACAATAAACACTGTTATCCCCATTTATTTCTTTCATCTTTATTTTATTTTTGTTGTTGTCTTTAGTGTATCAGACAACTCTCTTTTCTAAATTTTGAATATCGAATTACTTGGCGCCCCAGAACCTATTTCGGATCCCATAACCCCGCTCTACACGTAACATCGAGCTGACCGGGTGCTCTTTGTTATTCGGTCACAATTCACCGGAATTGTCGAGTAGCAAGGTAGTATACTTGACCCCTATTTCCATTCAAAATGTTGGATAGGGTTGATTTAATTCCTTTGTGGACTGAAATGAAGTTAATTGGGAAAGTTCTTTCACCCTTCACAAAGTGGTGTTGACGTTATAGGTTTTTTTATTTTTCTTGAAATTACACCACAAGCTATTGAGACTTCTTTGGCCAACCGGTTTCGCCGTTAGGCATCGTCAGGGTTGAGAAGTGACATCTTGTGTTAATAATACTTAGGTACAAAATTCAAAATAAGTACCTAAGTATAAATAACACAAAATGTCACTTCTCAACCCTGACGATGCCTAACGGCGAAACCGGTTGGCCATAGAAGTCCGAATAATTGGTGATGTAATTTAAAGAAAAATAAAAAACCTAAAATAAATGTAAGGCCTTGAAAATAATGTATTGCTTGACCCCTATTTCCATTTAAAGTTTCTGAAGGGGTGGTTACCGCGAGGGGTACCATTTCTTAGGCGATGAAGCAGAAAAACATTGAATCGATGCCAGTCATAACTCTCCGTGGAATCTAAAATCGACCTGTCCCGGGATTTCTTGAAGAATTTTTAAGCGAGAAATCCTCGGAGAAATAGGACGGTAAGTTTCTGAATGAATATCTTGTATATTTGTAGTCTGAGGTTACCATGCAGGAACTGAAAATGATGATTATTGCAGTGACAAATGATGAAAGGTCCCGCGACAGACTCACAGCAACTCTTTCTGTGTGTTAACCTCTGGTAACTTATTATTCTCTAAAGTGTCCAAGTTATGGTTGCATACTACATGCACAATAATTGATTGTTATTGGGTCAAGTTGAACTTAACTCCTTAGAGTTTTGTATGATGGATCAAAGTGTCGCTAAACGGACGATGGAACGTTGGAGGAGGAGCACAATAGTTATGGAAAGTTCAAAGAACTTCCCTGCTGTTACCTTTCGAAAGTTATCCAAGAAAGCACCGCTTTAGAACCAATCGATCCAATCATTCTTTCCTAGCACAACAACAAAACACTGTTACAGAAAGACCAAGAGAGCGTATAAAAAAAGCGATTACTTAGCGAAATCCGACGAACAAGCGATGCATCACCGAATTCATCTGTATTGTATTCGTAATATTATAGGTATACCTACCTACTTCCATGAAAAATTCTTTGTCAGTGTTTCTTTCGCCTCCAGTTCCTATATAATCTTTCGCTGAATATAGATGAGAAGACCTCAGACCTCAGCGCTCCACCTTTATTTTTTCCACCGCACGAACGAACAAATCAAAATTTCACTGACACGACCGAAAGACAGAAACAATATAAAAGAACGGGAACGAGACGTGAGAACTACGGGAAGAATTTAAGCCCGGACGGCTGAACTTTGAAAAAGTAAATAATCTCGCACGGTCGGAGGTGTGTTATTAATTTTCTTCGGTGTTCGATATAAAACAGTGACCCTACGTCAGCGGTGTGATATTCTGCGGGCGACAAAACAAAATGTGGGAAGGGAAAGAAGTTTGGTAAGCGTTGCCAGTCGAAAGAAGGAAAATTTTGCTCACAACGGCGACAAAAAGAAAATAATCGCATAATATGTTCTTATTTCTTCTCGTCTCTAAACATAAAGTTGCCGGGAGAGTTATAAATCAGAATATAAAAGAAACGGTGCAAAGTATCCGAGCGGAATTTCCTTTCGTGTTTATTTCAATATGCGGCCATCCTCTCTGAGACCCAATAATTGAATGCATTTAGGTAGATTTACTGCGGATGCATAGTTAACATTGGGTATCAGTTCTGAGTGCTCTACATTTACACTGCTCAAGTCTTGAGATGGGAGTACGAAACAGTGTTTACTATCTACTCACCTCGTAGAAAATAGTGATCTTTAATTAAGAATACACAGTGGTGTATCAGCAATGGATCGGTGGTAACCAGCTTTTGGCTATGGCCCCTATAGGTCGCGGGAACATAACCGTCACTTGGCACCCGCTATGGCAACGTTGCAGGTACGCCGGCACAACGAAGCGAGCTTCTTGCCCACGCTTGCGCCTGATGGGGTGCCATAGTACCACTGTAGAGATTCGCTTGTTTTTGACATCACTCAGTTAAATCTTGAGTTTATCACATCCATTTTTATGATACAGCGACAATTGTTCAATAAATTATCTATATATTTATTACAACTTTACAACTGAAGAAAATTTTATCAACAAGTAGGTACTAGTGGAAATAACATCATACCATATACCCATCTTCAGCACGCCATTTTTGTTCCCGCGACCTATGACGTTCCGTGAGGCCAACAACTGTCAGTCCCTGACTCCGTAAGGCCGTTCAGTAAACAAACGGTCGGCCAGAATGCAGTACTTTTACGCCGGCCGGCCGGTCGCATAATAATTAGGTTCCCTAGATGGAGGACTGTAACTTGTTCTGTCACTTGTCATCAGGCGTTGTATTGTGTTCGTACAGTCGTGTGTTTTGGAATCGCGTGAACCTGCCTGTGAGTGAGTTGTTTTCTCGGTTGTTTTTGTGAACTGGTTTGTCTTGAACAACAAAATATTGTGAATTTCTTAATGTAATTAATGTTATGTAAGTATAGGGAATTGATGTTGATGATGATGATGATTGATGATTTCTGAGAGTGAGTGAGATAAGCTTACAGGTTATTGCATGGAAAATCAGGTGGGGTACGTGAACTTGGGTGAAGTCTTCGTTTATTTGAAGGCTAGACATATAACAGCAGGTGTTTTGTGGAAGGCGAACAAGTTCACAACAGGATTTATGGCAAAAGATTTGACAATGACCGGGTCCACTTTCCAGACAACAATCAAATTCATGGTCATTTGCCTACAAAACAAACCAACTTGTTTTTCACGGACAAACCCCCATAAGATGATCGGATGGTTAGAGTAGGTAGAGACGGCATCATTTGGCGAAAGTTGGAAGATTCTCTCATTTTCATCCATGCAGTTACAATAAGGCGGGATAATCAGGGAAATGCGAGCATATTGCAGCTACACTTTTGAAATTCACCTGGTCGTACCTACCTACCTACCTACCCACTTACTTATATTTCAAGATTCTTGATGGTTTATTATCAAGTCCAAGCAGTTTGGCTACAAGCAATTACACAGAAATTTTTTGTCGTTTTCTTTTTTTCTCTCTTTTCCCTTGTTGGCTCCATGCTCCTCCCTACTGTTTGATTTTACCGGAGGATGCCCTAGGATTTGAGAAGCTGTCTGGTATTGACCTCGAATGCTACTGGAACTACTAGAAGACTCACAAAAATCAGGTAAAAGGAGAGCACGAAGCACAACCCATCACCACTACGCCGCCACCTTTTCTATAGGAAAATTACCTACCTGTGAAGCGTTGCAGATCTCCTACTGAAGAAGAAAACCAAAGGATACTCTAACATCGAATCATCTGTGTTCAAGTCTGAGCAACCACATGTAAACACACCTAAGCCAGAATTTAGTTCAAGTTCTATCTGTGTTTATGCAGAAAGGAACGAGAAGGTTTGAGTACTGTGAGCACGGAGCTTGACATTGATCGTTTAAAAAAGGATCACCGGATTGGCTCGACCCCAGGCTCGACCTCTCTCCACGCATATTGAAACACCATTGTTTTTATCAAAATTAGGAATAGATGTGGCCAAAACCCCACTTAAGATGGAATCGAATTTTAAGAAAGCAAACCGAGCTGGTCGGAATCAAATGTCTTTTTGTTGATCAGTAGAAATATCAATTGGAACCGTATACCTTTGTTCAATTTGAGGCAAAACAGAAGAAGCGATACGGTTTCTGCATACATGCAAGTATCTTGACTTTACAGAAAGCGGATTAAGACTTGAGAAAAAATATTGGCCTTCTTGACCTACGCACACGCATATAGGCACGCCTTTATAACTAGGCATATAACATACGCTTCATAATTTAATTTTGTGTTCATCATTTTCAAAATCATTTTTAAAAAGAGAACAAGGAACTGAACTATTTACGCTACACACTTACTAACGACTACTAACCGGGTCGTACTATTTCTACTACCACCACCACCACCACCACCGAGCGAGGATGTCAAAGCCTCAGCACTAAAGCTACTCAATATGTGATTAGTGTTTTATATCATCCTGTCTTAATTGGAAATTAATTTTAATCTCGTGTATTGTGGTGATGGGCTCATTTTCAATTCAATTCAATTTGATATAATTTATCGCGAGAATCATCGTTCCTTCGGTATTATACCATAAACAAGAGCACAGAATATACGATAAATTAACAAACGTTAGTACTCGCTTCTGCCAAACGCCCTCAGCCTGAGAGCCCTGACAATAACATTAACAATTCTTATAATAACATAAGCATCATTCACATCAATAAAATGCAAGAGGTCTCTCAGATTGTTGACGTCATACATGTAATGCTCACCTTAGAATTAAAAACAAGTAGCTAAAATTATATAACTTTTTTTGTTTTTATATCATGTTGATGAAGTACTTTTTTGTTACATTTTGCTGTGTGGTGCTTTTCTTGGAGTCAATGCAAGTATATCTATAGCTGATTCGATCCAAATAATAGGGTAGTGACCACCATCGAAAAATATAAACAAAAATCATACTAATCGAATGTAGAGCCTTAATACCAAGACTACGTTTTGTGAAAATTCGAAAAAAAGTTCCAAGTGACTCAAAATCTGCCTTGAAAGTGGCTACTTTTGCGAACGATTTCAAATCTACCGAGCTGTAAGGCGGGCTGTGACGTTTCAATCTTTTACAGTAGTGGGGATGACCCCACCTCCGTTGCCTGTGTGTCAGTGTTGACGTTGACGTTTGCCAGCATAACATAACCATTGAAGTCTGATGTAGTTTTGAAATATTCCTAAATCATAGAAGATTTTACCATGGGTAAATTTTGGGAAGTCGCCTGTTCACAATCGGGCTCCACATTTTCAAGCAAAACAACTAAACAACACGAATCACCGCACAGATACACAAAGCGTAAACAATATAACAATCAGCTGTCATGAGCGTTGACGGGTTGACGCTAGTGCTTTTTGTAGTAAGTTCTGTAGTGTTGTCAAGCCTGCTTCTCCGCCTATGAAAGATTGTGACGTCATCGCGCCCGAGATCGCGCCAAATTTGAAATGATCGAAAACTTTCATAATTTTTTTTACCAAGAAAACTTGCGAAAAAAATCTGTTAACTATATATAGTAATAAAAAAAAAATCGGTCACTACCCTATTGGAGTGGCAGGTGTGCAGAAGTTCATTGGCACGAGTTATTGTTAAACCAAAGTCACACTTTGGCACTTTGAATTCAAATATCTATACTATAAGTAGGTATACTTATAGTTGAATGGGGCAAAAGGGTTTCCTCTAACTGATGGGCTGGTGCCTCGCAACCGAAGAATCCGCATAGGTATACTCTCCATCTTCAGCACATTGGTGAATTTCGTCACCTCTATCTACCTCCACCAACCTGTTGCTGCAGTAATGGCCAGTAGTGTTGTCGTCTTACATGACAAGACAAGAGTTGCTGGACAAAACTTGCCAAGTTGCCAAAAGACTATTGTTCCTCTTGTGTTACCTACAGAATGGTTTTTGCTCTATCAAACATCTACGCTTCTAACAAGATCTCCAATTTTTATATTTTGTCATTTTTTGTTTATGAATTCGACGAAAAAGATCCATAGTCCCTTCGCTTACCCTTCAACTTTATTAGGTATTTTGCAGTAGTAATTATTACTGCAGTTTATGATAAAGACAAGGATAAAGATAAATGATTACCATCTCTTCACCAAAGAACAAGATTTATTCCTTAGGTGGCTGCGCCTCTATTATAATGTCTTATCTATTTTGATAATCATCATGCACGAATATTATTGAAACTCTAATTTATTATTGTAATATCAGACGTGGACATCATTGATACATACTGTAGAGAATGCCAGGACAAACTGTAACTTTTTTTGTTCATTAGGAACTTTTAAGGTATTCAAATTGTTATTGATGTATGTTTCTTGTTTATACTGACCACTGTTAGTAGGAGGACATTTTTCTGAGCCATTATTGAATATCATACCTATAATAACCGCAATAACCCCAATGAAGCATGCTGTGACATCACATTGACACTTTTTGAACCCAGCATGAATAAAAATGCAAGACTTGTAACCATACGTTGCATCAAAATTACCATGGTAACCAATTAGTCCAATCATGGGTGATTTTGTTACTGCCCAAGTCAATGGAAATTTCCAGAAGTGATGATATCTCCTAGACAAGTAGAGATAGAGCCATAATATTTTTTTTGATTTCAATCCGACACATTATTGAATATTCGAGCATAATGTGAATTTTTTTCACGTTTATACTTTTTCAGTGGAGGGGGGTAACTGTGACGTTTCTCATGTCAGACCTTTTTTTTTGTTCTTGTCATCATTGAAATGTCAATATCAATGTAATCTACCACTTAACATCAGTAGTGAAAACAAAAGACTAACAAAGGTTTTCTCAGGAAATCTCGACTTTGAGAAAGAAAAACACCGAACGCAAACTTGAAACTAATCAACTGGAAATGACAGTATATATTAATGTCGACATTTCAATGATGACAAATATAAGGAAAAAGTTCCGACATGACAAATGTCAAAATTACCCCCCACCACTGGAAATGTATAAACGTGAAAAATTTGCACATCATGCTCGAATGACCAATAATGTGTCCGATTGGAATCAAAAAAAGAATTATGCTTCTATCTCTACTCGTCTAGGAGATATCACTTCTGGAAATTTCCAGTGACTTGGGCAGTAACAAAATCACCCATGATGGGACTAATTGGTAACCATGGTAATTTTGATGCGACGTATGGTTACAAGTCTTGCATTTTCATTCATGCTGGGTTCAGTAAGTGTCAAAGTGATGTCGCAGCATACTTCATTGGGCATCTCCTCTGAAGAGGTCCGGAGGATAACCTCTTCTGGAAGCCCATGAGGTCAGATTTTCTCATGGTATAATCCATCCAGGAATTGTGAACGTTTCTGTGGATTTTCAAGAAAAAGCAACAGCTCTAGAAAATTCTGCACCACAAAATCCAAGTTTCACAAAAAAATCAAGAACTCTTTGA
This sequence comes from Anaspis maculata, assembly GCA_949128115.1. Classification (NCBI taxonomy): domain Eukaryota; kingdom Metazoa; phylum Arthropoda; class Insecta; order Coleoptera; family Scraptiidae; genus Anaspis; species Anaspis maculata. The sequence goes on along the minus strand of OX421966.1, from coordinate 38,360,577 downwards.
AGAGACAAAATATTGATATCCGCTTTCTAAAACTCAAGGGAAAAAAAATCGGGAATTTTTTCTAAAAAAGTTCCACGACTTCAAAAATCAACACTTTTGACACTCTTTCCTTTGGCATCCTGTATATCATGGACAAAGTCAATGGTGACGTAAGTCAACACAGCATCTTGTAGCTGAAGAAACGCTCTACCAGGCACCATACATTTCGTTTAAATCGGATATCTTTTCCCTAAGTAATCCTTTCTTGAAATTGGAGCAAATTTTGATCTATGCTTAACTTTTGACGAGCAGTTTATTTGAATTAGAATTTTTGCTTGAAGAAAGTAGTTCTCAAACGGTTTTTTGCTATATGAATAGCTCATCCCCACCTGTTCAACATGTTGAAAGCATACATCTCTGTGACGCGTAATATCTAGTATACAGGGTGAACATTGAAAAATAAATCTTGAAACTTTTTTATGCCGGTGAAATAGTTCTCGAGAAAAACAGCCTCTCATCATTCAGCAGCCTTATGGTCTCCCACTGACGGCCAGTTGCTCAGTTCGAGTTTAAACTTCGCTTAACGTTAAACCAAGTTTAGCGAATATTTTGCGTTGCTCAGGGCTAGTTTAACAGATAAACTTGGTTTAAACCGAGTTTACGTTGAACGGTGGAGCACCCCTCGTTTAAACCTAGTTTAGCATCTGATCCATACGTCAAAGTTGAAGTATCACGACGTGTCCAAAACTGAGGGTATTAAAAAGTGTTTCGTGCCTCCATTGCTTTGCTTGGCCCCCTGATTCCTGTGACAGCAAATTATCGCTTAGTTCGGGATCCCGACAATCACGATCGATTTCCTGCAAAGTGATCGTTCTTCACTGGTTGATATTCTGCGTTTCCGAATAACCCCAACAATTCTTCGTCCATTTTCTGTTTAGGCGCTTGGTCAAGACCTCCACCTGTTATTGTTGTCTTGCATTTTGCTGCTGGCATAAGGAACTATCCACTTCTTCTTTATTCTCATACCTCGCCCGGGATTAGATTATTTTGAGTCTCTGTTAGGTATTGCAATGAGAAGAATTGCAGTTTATCAGAAGAAAGATCGGTACCAAAGGCTTATTTTTATTGCCTTGTAAGCACCAATTTACACATATATGTAGATACATTTATGATTATAAGATATCAATAAAGAATATTACATTGTGTGAAAAACTGGGATGTGATTATTTTAGGTCGGTTGAAGAGCCGCCTTGAAGGAACTCATTGGGGTAGGTGAGAACCAATAGTCAAAGCAGAAACCACGCACTCTTGAAGGTCATTCGCCATTTCCGGAAAAAATAGACCGCACCAAAAGTTTTACCTTGTTGTGGATTTGAAACTCTTGATCTGGAATTTAGCACTGTCCGCGCAGATGCTGGGAAAGACATTGTTGGGATATGATCTGGTTAGATCAAATATAGGCTGTAGAGAGCTCCATGCATTGCCCACGTTGAAGTGATGCGGTTCTTCACATGAGATATTGAAAGTTGTTGCTCTTTCTGTGAAAAGTTTGCATCTTTTTTTATTCCTCCTAGATTCGGACTATTCCATTCCAGTTGATTTCCAAAGCTCATGCTGTGCCTAAAAAGTTATTATTTCGATAACAAAACCTACTACGTATTATGTGACAGCAGTTTACGTACCTTCTGACTTCGTTTGATTTCAAAATGACACCTAACAACAGAAGATTGACAACGGTCTGCCAACAACACTCACAGTGGCAGCTGTTGAAGTTAGCTGTTTTCAGTGGTTTCCACCAAATAAGTATTACCAACAAGAATTAAACTGAGTTTTACAAAACTACAGTTCAAGAGGGACTGAGAAACACTCAAAAAAATAAACCAAGTTTAAGTCCTAAACCAAGTTTACCTAAACGCGAGTTTAAACTCGAAGTGAGCAACTGGGCGTGAGAGTGTAAAAAACTCACCCCTCGATAGCTGCTGGTATTCTACGTACAGGGTGAAATCAATTTTTTTTCAATAAATTTTATCTTGATCAAATCAATCCGGACAGAGACCAATTCCGGCTTTGTTAGAAGTCTTTAATCTCTCATTTAAGATATAAAAATGTCACATTCCTTAAACTGCTAAAACATGACATACAAGGTATAACACTTTTTTTTCTTTTATTTTTTCCTGGGTCACAATAATTCGGATGATAATCTTACCCACTTCAAAGAAGAGCCTAGAGTATTTGGCAAAACATATAAAAAATTTACATTTCTGCAATCACTGCAACTACTGGCTACTGTAGCATCAAGCATGTTTGCGATTTTGGTTGTGCGAGGAGTTGCTAAGGACAATTTCCTCAGCAACTCCTTGCAGAACAAAAGCTGAAGCAACATATAATTCATCCTGTATATCAAGTCAGAGTGATATTAGAAAAAAGGAGAAATATGCCTAGAGTGCAGCCTGGTGAGTTGACACATCATCAATTCTTCTGATGACGAAGAGGGCTGTCGACAGTCTTGGGCGAAGTTGCTATATGTGACGGGTCCATCCGAGGGTCCATCGCAGCCTATTATCAATGGTTAAACCTAGCAGTTTGACAGCTTGAGCAGGAGTACCATTTTGGATGTTCTTGGCCTCGAACATGACTTGTTGTAGTTTTTTGTCGTTGTTTAACAATTGGTTGCTGTTGAACCACTGTGTGACTCTCTCCGCCGAAACCTTGGTTTCCCTCTGCAGATGATCCCGATCCGCACCTTTCATCACAAGGGTCGTGTCATCGGCATACACACTCAAATGCGTGGCTGGAACATTGAAAGGCAAGTCATTGATGTATACCGACGGCCAAAATTGAAGGGACACTTTTTTGGAGTTTTTCTACAGAAAAACCACTCGGCAGATTCCCTGCAAATTTTTTATGAGGAAAGCTCCAAGGGTATTCTACAAGTCCTCAAACTCACGGATTTGTGAACCTCAACGTTACAGGGTGATCTGGCTGAGTTTGTAGCAATGTGCCAAAATCGTTTTGGCAAAATTTCCAATTGAAAATATGAGATTGTTGTATAGCCACGGGAAGTTGAATTACACTCCAACAGGTTTGAATCAACTGCTCGCACTTGACGAAGTCCTCTTGAATCGGAATTTTGCTAGTCTTCTCACTTACTGACAGGATACAGTTCTTAGTTCTGAATCATGAGAAAACAGCTCTATGATAATCAAAAATGGTTCGGGCCTGCTATAAATGAATTTTTCTCATCACGAAAAAGGTCGCTGACCTATGGATTATTAGAAGCCTCACCCAGTCTTCTGCAACCTCCTGGTCTGGTTGGCCAATGTCTTTACCACTGCAATTTTCACCATTTGGCGTTATCCAAAAACATTTTTAATAATAGTGGTGAAGCCACCCGCATTTGGCGGGCCGAAAATATTCCGGAGGAAAATAATTCAAAGCCGTGAAATCGAGGTATGAGAATGTGAATATTCAGAGTCAAGGCATCATTAAAAGATGTCGCTAGCTATTTAATTCATTCGTGTAAATCCCGCAAAGCTCTATAACATAATTTACTGGCCCATCATCGACATTCAACAACCGTTCCTGCTTGATGTCCGACGAAATGGTGAATTGGTGCATATGAAGTAAAGCACCCGCACATTGACTCAGCTAGTTGCTGCCGTACTCCCACTGTGTTGACGCGTCGTGCCACCGCCCGCTGCCCGCTGCCCGCCACCATCCGATTCACACGTGTTGCACCGCCGGTCGCATTCTCCAGCGGCGTCTCGGATTACCTGAGCTGTCTATACACCGTTCGCGATCGTTTTGGATGCAATAAAATATTCCGAATTGCTGGGAATGGAGGATATCGCCGGAGATTGACCGTGGTACCTGGACCAATCCTCCTGGGCTGCCGTCCGCCCCCGACTTGTCGCGTCCGCTGCCGAGTGCTTCTGCGGGCCTGTTAGCGAAGAGTTTTAGTCCCCTTCGAGGAAGCTGAGTTAGAACCCGTTTATGTTGCGTCGCGACCCTCCTAGAGGCCGAAGCGTCGAAGCCCCAATGAAGAGTCCCAGCCCACTTGGAAAATGACGAGTCGATTTCCCCCGGCTGATGTGTCTCAAAGGCCCCCTGGAGAAAGCCGAGTTGGAACCCTTCGGAGTCGTGTTTTGGTCCCCTTGGGGGCACGCTGAGTCGAGAACCCTCCAGGTTGAGTTTTGACCCTCCGAGAGACTGATGAGTTGCTTCCCCCGTTGAGTTGCAACCCGTCTCTAGGATGTCGAGTCAGAGCCCTTGGACGTTGAGTCTTGATCCGCCTCCAGGTGTCGAGTCAGAGCCCTCCGACGATGAGTTCCAGCCCTTTTGCCAGGTCGATGTGCCAAGACCCTTCCGGTGTTGAGTTTCGACCCTTCTCCAAGTCGTAGAGTTGGGACCCGTTGACGAAGTGTTTCGAACCCCCTCCAGGATGCTGAGTCGCGTTCCCTCCACGATGAGTTCTAGCCCACCTCGAGGATGTCGAGTTGAAACCCCTAAATGAACCAGGCCCGATAGAAATGAGGTCTCTCGTTTCGGTATCTCGTGTGGCGGAGTGATGACCTCGACGAGCGGGAGGTTAGTCTTGGTGAGTTGGGATAGTTGCTTACGGTTAGGCTTTGTCGGAAAAATGTATGATGGGGCTCACGCGTGCGTTCTGAATCTGCCTGCACGTGCTGGTATCTGCGCTACTGTCTGCCGTCAGGTACAGCCACTTTAAAGCCTCGTCCTTTGTTGGATACCTTCATAGAAAGGTATTCGCGCTCTTGGGCCCTCTGGACTTGGCTTTGTGACTGCGGTACTCAGAGCACCGGACCTAGTGGGTTAGATCTGGAAACTCGCGGGTGAGCTTCCTCTGCGTTTCTGAAGTTCCTAGTTATTCGGAAAATGTAAATTTTGAGAACTATGTGAAAAATCAAGTAATTGAAATAAAATAGCATCGCGTTGAGATCGGGGTTCGGATCCTGCCGTAGAGTCGTAATTGTTGATCGGATTGATGGACACCCCCCCCCCCCCCTCCTTGAAACTAATGATTTTGTTTTAGCGCCACGACCGTTCCGGATATTTCCATATAGAGCTTGTTACGGGAATGAAGACGTTCTTATTCGAAACTGATGAATTTAATCCGGTACCCAACGACGCCATCGTTCAGATAGGGACTTTGTAAAAAATGAATTGTTATTAGGGCTCGATCAGGAATAGTGTAGACGGCGATTATTTCGCGTTAGGGCAAAGATTATTTCGACGCCTCTCCACATCGGCTTTTTGGCGAACACCCTGTATAGTCAATTCTCTGCGTTTTGTTTCTCCCGGCTGCGGCCTTCTCTCCCAAATTGCTGAACAACAACGAACTAGAGCGTATACGGGGCATGCTCAAAACGTTCTCCAAATTAAATTTGTATCTTGACTAGAGTAATTGTTTCGCGCTCACCATCGGTTTGAAAGTTTTTGGAAGGGCGAAATTTGGTTCAACATTTCCGGTTATAGACACGCGCGACCGCGGGAATCTTTCTGAGCGTTGGGGGCGACTCACGGTGAAAAAAGGGAATAGGCCCCCACAAAGGTAGCCATATCCAATCCTTTCCAAACGGGCAAAAGAGACCATGGCCCAAAAAGAAGCAACAGCCTTTGAAAAGAATGCCACAATAAGGTGGGCTACCATACACACACCGGCCCACAAATCTTAGATTGCATTCGTGGTCGAAGTCACTCTTCTCTTTGCAGTGTCTAGAAGCCGGGCCTAACCCTAACATAACCTCTAACACTAACATAAATGTTGGATCTGATGTAACCACAAAAGGAACTTTGAACCGCGAAAGCCAGTCAGAATTAAATGTCGGTCAAGGTGTAGAGTCAGGTGTTCGTCGGAGGGTTGAGGTGTTGGGACGTCTGAAATAATTAGGGGAAAGTTACCTCTTCGGTAATAGGGTAGATCTTTTAGATAATTTAGCCTGCGATGTGAAGGTAGAACTAGGTATAGGAGCGAGCCATTATTTAAACATTTTGAATTGTACATAGAAGTCAATAGATTGATGTTACGTTAAAACTTTAACTGTGTCTTATTGCGTTCAAACTTGTAGTCAGACCTGTCTCAACAATCTCGAGAACTCTATAATCGAACAACAAGAAGAGAGGCACAACGGGATGTCGTCCTGATACTAGATGATCATCGGCCAAGCGGTTCCAAAAGCGGGAAAAATGATTTAATTCAAATAAGTTGAATTAAATGCCAGTATAAAGGGTTGCCTACCCATTCAGGGGTACAAGATGATAGCTGGGGTGGTTTCAGTGGTGCCGTGACCAGGATAGAGTTTTTCTTGAGCTGAGAGATTGCTGACTTTGAGTTTGAAGGCAATGAGTTTTTAGGTGACTGGGACCCAGGATGGCTGCGTGAAGAAGTTGAGGATGGGTCGAAATGGATTATACTCGGAAACAGAGATGAGGTTTGTGGTGAAATTACACTAATGATTTGTTTTAGATTGAAAAGCAATGGTTGTGGTCCAAACACTCTGGCGATGAAGAGGGATTGAGGTTGGTTATGAAATAGTTAGGTACTAATCTTTTGTTCTAGATGGCGACCACACTGATTTGATGAGGAATGGGAAAAGAAGGTTTGTTACTATGAAGCAACTAACGAATTGTTTTAGGACTAGGAGGAGAAGACAAGATGCAAGGTCTAGGAGGAGGAAGGTCTATTCAAAGTATAGGAGGAGAAGGAAGAAGAGTCCTATCGAGACTCATAATAGGTATCTCATTTGTTAAGTCCATTCGTAACTGTTGGTTTTAGATTTCCTTTCCACGAAGACAAGATGTAAGGTCTAGGAGGAGGAAGGTCGATCAAAGTTTAGGAGGAGAAGGAAGAAGAGTTCAAGATCCATAATAGGTATCTTATTTGTCAAGTCCGTTCCTAACTATCTGTTCTAGATTTTCTTTCCACGCCAAGTTATCTCTAGTTCTCCCTTGTCGTGGAAAAGGAGGAGACTGAAGCCACCCGCATTTGGCGGGCCGAAAATATTCCGGAGGAAAATAATTCAAAGCCGTGAAATCGAGGTATGAGAATGTGAATATTCAGAGTCAAGGCATCATTAAAAGATGTCGCTAGCTATTTAATTCATTCGTGTAAATCCCGCAAAGCTCTATAACATAATTTACTGGCCCATCATCGACATTCAACAACCGTTCCTGCTTGATGTCCGACGAAATGGTGAATTGGTGCATATGAAGTAAAGCACCCGCACATTGACTCAGCTAGTTGCTGCCGTACTCCCACTGTGTTGACGCGTCGTGCCACCGCCCGCTGCCCGCTGCCCGCCACCATCCGATTCACACGTGTTGCACCGCCGGTCGCATTCTCCAGCGGCGTCTCGGATTACCTGAGCTGTCTATACACCGTTCGCGATCGTTTTGGATGCAATAAAATATTCCGAATTGCTGGGAATGGAGGATATCGCCGGAGATTGACCGTGGTACCTGGACCAATCCTCCTGGGCTGCCGTCCGCCCCCGACTTGTCGCGTCCGCTGCCGAGTGCTTCTGCGGGCCTGTTAGCGAAGAGTTTTAGTCCCCTTCGAGGAAGCTGAGTTAGAACCCGTTTATGTTGCGTCGCGACCCTCCTAGAGGCCGAAGCGTCGAAGCCCCAATGAAGAGTCCCAGCCCACTTGGAAAATGACGAGTCGATTTCCCCCGGCTGATGTGTCTCAAAGGCCCCCTGGAGAAAGCCGAGTTGGAACCCTTCGGAGTCGTGTTTTGGTCCCCTTGGGGGCACGCTGAGTCGAGAACCCTCCAGGTTGAGTTTTGACCCTCCGAGAGACTGATGAGTTGCTTCCCCCGTTGAGTTGCAACCCGTCTCTAGGATGTCGAGTCAGAGCCCTTGGACGTTGAGTCTTGATCCGCCTCCAGGTGTCGAGTCAGAGCCCTCCGACGATGAGTTCCAGCCCTTTTGCCAGGTCGATGTGCCAAGACCCTTCCGGTGTTGAGTTTCGACCCTTCTCCAAGTCGTAGAGTTGGGACCCGTTGACGAAGTGTTTCGAACCCCCTCCAGGATGCTGAGTCGCGTTCCCTCCACGATGAGTTCTAGCCCACCTCGAGGATGTCGAGTTGAAACCCCTAAATGAACCAGGCCCGATAGAAATGAGGTCTCTCGTTTCGGTATCTCGTGTGGCGGAGTGATGACCTCGACGAGCGGGAGGTTAGTCTTGGTGAGTTGGGATAGTTGCTTACGGTTAGGCTTTGTCGGAAAAATGTATGATGGGGCTCACGCGTGCGTTCTGAATCTGCCTGCACGTGCTGGTATCTGCGCTACTGTCTGCCGTCAGGTACAGCCACTTTAAAGCCTCGTCCTTTGTTGGATACCTTCATAGAAAGGTATTCGCGCTCTTGGGCCCTCTGGACTTGGCTTTGTGACTGCGGTACTCAGAGCACCGGACCTAGTGGGTTAGATCTGGAAACTCGCGGGTGAGCTTCCTCTGCGTTTCTGAAGTTCCTAGTTATTCGGAAAATGTAAATTTTGAGAACTATGTGAAAAATCAAGTAATTGAAATAAAATAGCATCGCGTTGAGATCGGGGTTCGGATCCTGCCGTAGAGTCGTAATTGTTGATCGGATTGATGGACACCCCCCCCCCCCCTCCTTGAAACTAATGATTTTGTTTTAGCGCCACGACCGTTCCGGATATTTCCATATAGAGCTTGTTACGGGAATGAAGACGTTCTTATTCGAAACTGATGAATTTAATCCGGTACCCAACGACGCCATCGTTCAGATAGGGACTTTGTAAAAAATGAATTGTTATTAGGGCTCGATCAGGAATAGTGTAGACGGCGATTATTTCGCGTTAGGGCAAAGATTATTTCGACGCCTCTCCACATCGGCTTTTTGGCGAACACCCTGTATAGTCAATTCTCTGCGTTTTGTTTCTCCCGGCTGCGGCCTTCTCTCCCAAATTGCTGAACAACAACGAACTAGAGCGTATACGGGGCATGCTCAAAACGTTCTCCAAATTAAATTTGTATCTTGACTAGAGTAATTGTTTCGCGCTCACCATCGGTTTGAAAGTTTTTGGAAGGGCGAAATTTGGTTCAACATTTCCGGTTATAGACACGCGCGACCGCGGGAATCTTTCTGAGCGTTGGGGGCGACTCACGGTGAAAAAAGGGAATAGGCCCCCACAAAGGTAGCCATATCCAATCCTTTCCAAACGGGCAAAAGAGACCATGGCCCAAAAAGAAGCAACAGCCTTTGAAAAGAATGCCACAATAAGGTGGGCTACCATACACACACCGGCCCACAAATCTTAGATTGCATTCGTGGTCGAAGTCACTCTTCTCTTTGCAGTGTCTAGAAGCCGGGCCTAACCCTAACATAACCTCTAACACTAACATAAATGTTGGATCTGATGTAACCACAAAAGGAACTTTGAACCGCGAAAGCCAGTCAGAATTAAATGTCGGTCAAGGTGTAGAGTCAGGTGTTCGTCGGAGGGTTGAGGTGTTGGGACGTCTGAAATAATTAGGGGAAAGTTACCTCTTCGGTAATAGGGTAGATCTTTTAGATAATTTAGCCTGCGATGTGAAGGTAGAACTAGGTATAGGAGCGAGCCATTATTTAAACATTTTGAATTGTACATAGAAGTCAATAGATTGATGTTACGTTAAAACTTTAACTGTGTCTTATTGCGTTCAAACTTGTAGTCAGACCTGTCTCAACAATCTCGAGAACTCTATAATCGAACAACAAGAAGAGAGGCACAACGGGATGTCGTCCTGATACTAGATGATCATCGGCCAAGCGGTTCCAAAAGCGGGAAAAATGATTTAATTCAAATAAGTTGAATTAAATGCCAGTATAAAGGGTTGCCTACCCATTCAGGGGTACAAGATGATAGCTGGGGTGGTTTCAGTGGGAATCCGTTTGTACCTTTGGTAACCATTAGATTCATCTTTTGAGCTCTCTAAGTCCCCAGCGAGCCCCTATAGCCCTCTTTTGCTACCTCATAGATAAGGGTAACGAGACAAGTTCTTTTCGTAACCAAAGTGGCATACGGCTCTGACGATCTTAAAACGTTCAGTCACATTGTCAGAAACCTAACAAGTCATCTTCTTGTATTCGAAATGCCAATTTTTGCAAATTTTGAACATCCATTTCACCTTGGCGGAAAAAGTTTGTTTTTTGTAGAATTGTCCTTATTTGAAGTTGCAGTGTAGGCAATAGCCAACCAGTAGCAATGCCTAGTTTAGAATCTCGGGAATATTGGTCAACGATGTTTGACAAAATCGCAGTACAATCTTCCGAGATGTTGCTCTACGAGCATCTTTATGCATCATACAATTTTGGAGCCTCAAAAGTCACCTAGACATCTAACTTAGAGACTGTTCCTGTAGACAAACTAATCATTCGAACAATTTGAGATGGGGCTCAAATGAGAAACAATTTGTTGGTGTAGGTACAATCGCGTGCAAAAAAATCCTGGAAATACCGAAAATACTTTGAGGCCTTTCCGGACTTTGAGTTGTGCGAGGTTAATGCATTAATTAGAGAGGTGGAAAAGAACCTCAGAACCTTCTACATAAAAATCTGCAGCAGGAACTCAGGACAGGAACAGGAACAACATAATAAACTGCCTGAATACCATCAGTACCTATAGTACCAAATGCTCCATTCAGCCAGGTGCCGAAAATTGCAATCATCAGTGATCCGCGAATTACCCAATCAATGCCCCAGGGCAGGTGTTTCCATCTATAGTTAACTTTGAACCGGAGGTGATTGTCATAGCAGCGATTGTTTAGATAATGGTAGCTTCTGGATATATGGCATTCAACTCCTAAGTTATCCTCAGAGTACCTAGGTATACTTAAAACAAAATTGAAATGGAAATAGTGGGCTAAGTCATCACACCTACGCCACACCGGTGAAGTTTCCCTATTTTTACTCAGACGAGAAAGACCGCAAAAGTGCAACAATGAAAATTAGATCTTGGAAACGGTGCAAATATTTCCAAGAAACTATCTCTAGTCACCAGTTCTACAACCTTTTTGAATGTTCGTGAAACTTCAAATTCGCATTTCTAAAACGTTCACGCCCATCCACGCTCTAATCGCAATTTCTGTCGAGGATGCAAAATATTTCCGCGTCTGCGGCATCAACTTTCCAGCAAATAACCGCAAGTTCCTGTTGCTGGAATTGGTGGCATCATCGACAGCTAGCAGCCAGCAAGACCGTATGTCATAATGGAAACTCCGGGCTGTTTCTGCAATAAAGACCGTTTCGCCACCACTCTCGCGTGCACATTTCATTTGAATAACCCTCTCGCGATCGTCTGTATGCGAAAAACAAAAACGGCAACACATTCATAGTTTCCAGTTCACGCTCTCGCCACCAATAACCAACCAGTTCGTGTTTTGCGGCACAGCATAGAGAGCTAGAAGCGCACCCTCCTCTTTCCCCAATCTATTGAAATATACGGGTGTGCCAGAGAACGACGGCGCACAATAAATTTCCTCAAAACATAATCTAATCTCTAGCAGCGGACGTCCGTGGGAAGCCCAAACATATTTCGGTTATGAATTTTTCTTGTCATTGTCGGGTCGCCCCATTATTCCTCGGATTCCGGTTGCTGGATGCCGCGGTCGTGGAAGTGGGATCTGATTAATTTTTCGGTTACACAACTGGGGCAGATATCTAAGAGCGTAAAGTGTCACCCTTGGTGTCATCTATTTGTTCATGCGATTGTGTTTCGCCGAAACTAAAAGGACGTTAACATTTGGGGAGAATGGAAAGTTAGACAACAAATAATACAAATCCACCACCGAAAACACAACAAATAAGTAGATAACACGTGGAATTGACGCATATCGGGAGGATCAGATTCGATTCTACTGTTTGTGTGTTGCATAGGCGTTATCGTATCTACAAAGTGTAAGAGTCCCTCTTACACCAAGGGACTAATTAACGAAAGGCTCTGGAGACACCTTCGTGTCTAAATATCGGGCGCTGATGGGAGTCTCAAAGGATCTTCTTTCAATGTTCTTCCGGAACCGTCACTCTCCAGCTCCGAGCGTAGTCGCTGTGCGAATTCGGCGCTTCGCGGTTTTCCGGGAGAAGCCCTTCCCGACTTACAACAGAAGAAAATCGAGCAAATGATCGGAAAGTCTCCGCCGCATAATCCATGTACCAAGGCGTCGGTGACATCCGCGAAGTACATGTTACACCGTTCTGAAACCTTTGGGACGGCCAAACTCAGCGCATCGTGAATGACGTTGACTTCGAATTCACGACGATAAACCACTTTAAAATCGTACTGATACATAATAACTGCACATGGAAAAATGAAACATTAAAACATCGCAGGTAATGACGTACACACAAAGGTGAGGCACGCAACCTTGCAGTTTATTTGTTAGGTAGGTACATAAACAGAACAATTACACAAAAACTAATTACTGGAGTAACCATTACAGCAATGACATGAAATACAAACATACAAAGCCAAATCCGAACCCAGTCGGTAGCACGGTGAGCTCGGCTCCGCTTTCAAAGGCGAAGGTCCCGGGTTCAAATCCGCACTGGGTCAGATGGACTTCTTCACGCGTTTCCTAGTACTGGGGCATCTACTATCGTGCGGTGATGCCCCGGGAAAAGGGATGAAACAAGAAAGCCATCGGAACAAAACCACACTGATTAATCCCCACTGTTCCAAAAATGTCTTCGTTGTTATCGTCAATACTGTTATCGTTACTGAAAAACCCACACAGAAAAACTTGCTAATGACCTAGTAGTTGATGCAGGGCAAAAAAAAGAAGCCGAATTCATTAAGTTCATTAAACACTCACAAAGACAAAAACAACGCAAATTGCACATGAGAAAAGAAAGCACTTCTGAAGTGCAATGAGTAGAATAATAGTGTCAAGCAAACAGATAAAATGATCCAAAATTAATGCAAAGCCAGCAGTATTCGAAAAAGGCATAAACGTGTAATTGAAACAAGCAAAATTACATTCTCACAAGAAAGACAAAATAAACACACGATCGCTTCTACAGGTTGTGGACGTCTCCCTGGTACGTTTTGCGACGTGCTCGATATTCGGAACATGAAAAACTCCGTACTCCCCTCGTGTCATAATAGGTCATAGGTTTTCTAGAATCGTGAAAATTAGCACTCATCAGGGGGCGCATTCTTCTGAACGAGGAAATTATACATATATCGAGCCAGTTTAGAGTTGAAAAGACGACGTAATGAGATTATTTTAGATCAGTCCGGATGGTCAGTCTTGATATCCTACCTGGCCAATGGCCATGTCCTCGGTTTTGTCGAATGACTGTGTTATATAAGCCCCCCCCCCACCCCCCTGACATGACATTCATTTGGCCTATTTGTGATCGTCCGAAATCTGATGAAATCTGCAATTGGAACCCTTCGTTGTGCCCGTTTTTATTTTTGTTGTGCCCGCGTTGAAACCCGCGGTTAAAAAACCCTTCGATCCACTTTTGTTCAGGGGTAAGACGACCTGGAGGGAAAGAAGAAGGAACTTAATGAAACACGCTCATTGCACAGAAATTGACATTTACTCAAGCAACATAATTGCAAAATAATTCTTTTATGGTTCTTTTCTCAAAACACTTAACACAGGACTGACAGAATTGCAAAATGACACAAAGTGAGCAACATGAACAAAAACAATTGAAACACAATAAAAACAATATGTCAAAATTGTCAGTCAAAGAAAAAGGGAGAGTGACGAATTCGGAAAAGGCACCTCAATGGAAGAATTCGCCGAACAAACCAGTGAGTTAGGCCCAAGGAAGAAGACTCGCAAATATAAATGACCAGCGCCTCACTGATAATTTGAGGTATTCAATGTACGTCATAAGTGAAACAAACTCACAGAAACATCAGTAAACAAATGCAAAGACATCAGTGGATAATGTAAAAAATTCAACAAGGAGTAGAACTCACAAGGTATAATTAAAATCAGCAATAATAAAAATAATCAATAATATTATTGATTATTATCAATCGATAATAACCAATGGGGATCGTGAGAAATACATACATAGGTACAGGGTGTTCACGATAAAATTCACCCCCCCTCTAGGAGGTTCCCCTTTGAGATATTTTGGAAAAGTAAAAACTTTTTCCCAACGATTTTTCTCAGGGATCTTGAGTCAGTCGTCTAAAAGTTTTTAATTGGTACCATATACAGGGTGTGATATGTAACTTTTTTATTTTGAATGCAACACCCTATATTTTATTCCGTGATTTGGTGGACCCTTTTTTTCTTATTACAAATATATATGTATAACACTTATGATTTATTTTGACAAGTAATTTGTCAAAAAAATGATAAAATAGGTAGTCAAATAATTTTGTTTCGCGGCAAGATGGCTTTGGTTTCTACAGCTCCCTGAAAAAAAAGTTATTCTCGAAGCATTTTGTCTGCAGAATTCAACTCTGTATGGATAAATGGTCTAATTTGTCCCTAATATAGGGTGTCGCGAAATTTTTAATTTTCAACTCATTTGACTACCTATTTTATTATTTTTTTGACAGCTTCCTTCTCGAAACAAATCATAAATGTTATATATCTTTGTAATCAGAAAGAAAGGCTTCATCGAATGACGTAATAAAATATAGGGTGTTGTATTTGAAATAAAAAAAGTTACATGTCACACCCTGTATACGGTACCAATTGAAAACTTTTAGACGATTGATTCAAGATCCCTGAGAAAAATCGTTGGGAAAAAGTTTTTGGTTTTCCAAAATATCTCAAAGAGGAACCTCCTAGAGGGGGGGTGAATTTTATCGTGAACACCCGGTACATCAAATATCTGACAAAATTAGCAGTGAGCATCGAAATGACATGAAAAAAAAAATTATAGATGCACAAAAACAGACGGAGGACAATTGACATTGAATTTACATGAAAATCAGCGTACAAAAAATTACAGTCAAGTAATAGCCCAGGCATATTAGGTTTTGACCCGCAACAAATTCCCACAAAGCTAAAATTTGGTATACGGGCCTTGTAAGACCTAAGGAATAACATATCAAAATACTCGGTGGTTCACCCTTGTGCGTCATTGATTGTGGGGGAGGGGGCTAAATATTGCCATTTTAAATGCGTAAATGACACCCTGTAGCTTATATAAATAAAAAAAACCATACTTAGATGCCTCAAGGCTTCACAATATTTGCTTGACATTTGAATTGTTGATAAGTAGTTTGAGTTGCCTGGAAAAAAAAAGAAGATCGGCAAAATGTATTTTGTTTTTCTCTCAAAAACCTCGAATTGATATCGGCAAGTGTGGTATCGTTTCCAACTAAATTTTGGCCTCTGATATCAAGTATGGTGTTTAAAATTGAATTGAAACACGATTAAACAAGTTATACTGAAAAAAAGACGATTTTTGCCATCTGAAATTGTCGTTTTGTAGTTTCGGTTTTCGTATGGTTATTATCATCTCAATTGAGTATTTCCAACAGAATTCATTGTTCTGAACCATTTTATACCTGAAAACGATGAAAACAATGTGCCTGTATTCATTACAAGATCAGAAAATTGATCTGTTGTGAAAGTGATTATATGCCCAATTTTCTCCCGAAAATGCATACAATTTTCGCATTTATTTTTTTTTACTGATGAATGATGGAGCAGTTCCACTGTTTTTGTGTGTAATACTAAGTGAAGTTCTTCCTCTATCAGAAAATACTAGAAGCTATTGTATCTATCGGGCAATAGAAACATAAAATCATCTTTTCTGTAGCCGTTATTCCATTTTCAGAAAAAAAGTAGGTGTAAAACTTGTTTAATAAAAAATTGATGATCTGACTTTGTAATATAAATAGGCGTAAGCAATTGATGCTGTTTTTGTCCAAGATAAACATAAATATAGGATATGTCGGTATTTTCAGTTTTTGACAGCTTCAGACAATGATGCCCCTAAATGAAGAAACCACATTTTTTTTGTAGAGAATTCATTATTTCCGGAATGAGCACTGTGAATATCAACTGTTCACTCATCAGTCTCAATATTTGGGTCTGTTTCGAAGATGGGGAGAAGAACCTCTTAACAATGCTCAGCTTTATTAGCCATCACAAAATATTCTTACATGTTTCTCATTTAAAGATCCAGGCGAGAAATTCCACCTTGCGCGTACTATTCACGCCACTATCAAGCAGAAATGTTTCATGGCTACCGGAGTCCACTTCATAGGCAACAACATACCGTGTTTTCTTTGAGACCCACCTCATATTGTTGAAATGATTGGTTCGTCCACAGGAACAGTTTTAGAGAAAAGTGTCTGGGTGAATTTTTTGACTCGATATTCAAAGCCCCAAGATCGTAGGAGGCACAGAGGTGTAAGTCCAAATATTTTGATATGCTCTTCCTTAGGGATCATACCAGTTATATATCAATATTAAACTTTGTGCGACATTGCTTGAGGCTTTAAATTCTGACATGGTTTTTCCTGAAATATCCAAGCGACAAATTAACACTCAACCGCCTTTCCCGCAGAACTCACCAATCAGAAGAGTTACAAAGGCTCCCTCACATACTTAAGCACTAACGACAAATCTCTCTCGTTCATTTGAAACATATCTTATATCGATTGGATACTCCGTTCACTTGCAGGAACAGCTTGGAGATAGGTTTCTCTCTAATTCTTAGAACTTGACCTTTGAGGATGAAAATCAAAGGACGCACGAGGGTGTAAGTCCGAGTATTTTGATATGTTGTTCCGTAGGTCCAATAGAACATATATACCAAAATTCAGCTTTGCGGGAATTTGTTACGGGTTACCACGATTTTTCGACTAAAATGCCTGGGCTATAAGTACGTAACAAGCTTTCACACAAAAGAAATGACATGATCAATGATCATCATCAAAATAATGACATCAAGTGTAAATCAACAAGCTCCAATTCATACAAGGTAAAACCTGCGTGTGTTCAAAAATAGACGGCCAGAAAATAATGCGTGCGTTCAAACAATTATCAGGCAAAACTGTAAACTAACCCAAGAAATGATAATTTAGGTACATTCAAAACTTACTGCAATGTTCAAAAAGAGACACAATTAACCCATACATGTAAGGAGAACTAAATAAAATCATCACGTACCAGAAACATTTCACAAAAAATAACGCACCTCTTTCGGCTCGCAGATGCCGAGAGAGTCCCTGCATTTCATGCGCCCAGCGCTCAGCTCTGCAAAAATCAACACTCTCTTGTCCTCGCTGTCCACCAGCGGTCGACAGAAAAGCACGAACCCCAAAGTCGTACAATCACACAGCAAGGCCAGGCCATGAATTCCCTCAAATCTCGTCACATTCCAATAATTCGAACTTATACAAATTTTTAAAGATATAGACGGCGCGCTTATAGCTGAAATCATGCTTAAATATTAAAATAAAATAAAGCAAAACCCTAGAACTGAGTTGGTTTGACTGACCAGGAGGAGGGAGAGCAACAACTGAGGAGGTGGTGCAATGAGCCCAAAAATGAGTCCTAAGAACGGGGTGCAACACTATGCTCCATTACTTTCTCCATTCAATCCAGAATCCAGTTTGTGGTTGTGAGTCTCCTGAAAAAATCGTTAATATCTGAAGAAAAGTCCGCCTGTACCGATCTGCGTTAGTCTGTGGAGCGCCCTTGTACAGAGTGTCCCGAAAATACACCGACAACGTTCTAGGACAGCTTCCTCTCATCAAAATAAGAAGAAAAGTTCCCATAAACATGGGTCCGAAAATGCTTTATAAGGGAGCTACAGGCCCCTAAAGGTGGGACCCTGAAGATGGTTGTTTATTTAATATTTCCGAAACCGTTCAAGAAAAATCAATCAAACTGGACACATTTATTAACCTTTTTATGCCCAACAAAATTTGAATGCCTAACAGGAATGAAGTTGCTTTGAAAAGTTTTTCTTTCGCCTTGAATATCGTAATTAAAAAATCAGCATTTCTGACCACGTTTTCACACACTCAATCTCAAATATCTCGTAAACGGTGCATCCATCGAGGTTGAACAAAGGGACCTTTTTTTGGTAGAAAACTCCAATATTCTATAATTTTTTGTTAAATTTGGAAACAATTCACATTAAAAAAAGTTGGGGTTATTTTTACCCCCCTACCTCAGCCTGACCCACCCCTGGTAAATTATTTTGGAATTAATCTTGCCTCATTTTATTGGGCATAAGAAGGTTAGTGTATGTGTCAAGTTTGATTGATTTTCCTTCAACGGTTTCGGAGATATTGAATAAAAACCATCTTCAGGGTCCCACCTTTAGGAGCCTGTAGCTCCCTTAGGAAGCGTTTCCGGACCCATGTTCATAGGAACTTTTTTTCTTGTTTTGATGAGAGGAAGCTGCCCCAGAACGTTGTTGGTGTATTTTTGGGACACCCTGTATATTTTATTATTGCACTACTAGGCTAGAGGACCCGACCCTATACAAATCCGCGTCACTGATGACTAGAGAGCGGATTTATATGCGGTAAAAAAGTCCAAAATATGCAGTTTTAGCGCTTGAAAAGTATCAAAATATGCGGTAAAAATGTTCAAATAGAGCAATATATGCGAGTAAATATGTGATATAAGCTGCAAGAATAGTGAAAAATACAACATTCACATGTAAAATCAACCTTCCAATCGACTTTGACCATCAAAGTAAAAAAAAATTCTTCGAAAATTTTGAATTATTTTTTCCTTGAAATCAAAATATCGTGATTTTCACACACATCAATCTGGATAAAATGGCCAAAATAGTGACAAATATTCAGTTATGTGCAAAAATATGGACTAAATTTGCGGCTATATGCGATTATATGGACTATCAATTTGTATGCGGTAAAAAGTCAAAATAATAAATTATATGCGAAATAAAATTTGGTATTTAGGTTCCTTATAGATGGAAACGTCGAGCTGCAAGTCGACAGTTGTATCCAATTTAGCGAATAGAATATGTAAAAAATTATAAATCCGCTCTCTACTGATGACCTAGGACCGCCAGAAGTAAGGACAACACCAAAAGTCAACGCTTGTGCGCCTGAATGTTATATTCTGACTTTGAAATCTCCTTCGCTTGTCTCTGGAAAGCTCCGAAACTGGGGTGAACTCGAGATTAATGTGCGCGAAGAACACCTATTAGGCCGTCGTCCTTCCACCGCCGGCGGCCTCACCATCAACATCAAGAAAAATGTTCGCAGAACGAACGGTTGTATTAATGGGGTAACGACTGTTGCGGAAGTTAGTGCCGCCCCTATCTTATCAGCCGTATAATTTATGGAATTTACGGCGACACTGAGACCCATCACAGTCTCTGTGTCAGTTCTCCCCGGCTCCTCTCTGGTGAATACGAATAATATTATTATTATTTAAAATATAAGCGCGTGTCGTTCAAGATCCATCAGCATGACGGGCACGTCCGCCATTGTTGTTTAACAAGTTTACGTTAAAGTGTTTTCGAGATGGGTAATTTGTGTTATTGTTGGGAAAACAGCGTGGTTTGTTGCGAGTTCTGAACATAAAACGCCGTATCTTCATGAAACAAAAATAATATAATACCGCTGTCCCCTACAATCCTATACCAAAGAATTCAGCATGTGGAGACGTTGATGTTGATTTCTGGGGGCTAGAGCACTAAGTCGACTGTACGGAACTCGTGCGATTCGACGTCTGACAGCGGGATACATCAATACCGTCGTGGAGGAAGGACGCGGCAAACAACCGCTGCTCAAGATCCCTTCATTCTAAGGACGACTCAGAGAAAGCCGACCAAGTGCCAGAGACAACGTGTTGAAGGTCACGGCGGGGATCTAGCTTTTAAAACAAACCATGAGACGAAGATTGCACGAGTCTGGGCTGAGAGACAGAAAGAGAGCCGCCTGCCTTATGATGAACTAGCGTCATCGAACTGTACGTCTTCAATTGGCGCAAGATCACCAGGACTATGGAATAGAATGGGGTAGATGTTTGTTCACGGATGAAAGTGAGTTCAGTATGCTCAAATCAGATAGGCATGTTTTGGTGTAGAGAAGAGTAACTGAAAGAGACGTGGAGGAGCACATGAAGGCGAGAGTGACGTTTGGAGGTGGTAGAATCACGATTACAGCAAGAAGTGAGTTGATGATATCAAGAGAACATAGTGTGAATGGTGAGAGTCATTTGGATTCGTGCATTAAGGATATTGTGGTCCCCTACGCGCAGCGCAAAACTTTGTGGCGATAACTTCATCCTGGCTGACGACAACGCGGGACCCGAGGCGGGACCATATTATGCGGGCATCGGTACCGAAGTTTTGAGGGTTCACAATATTGAATCAATAGTTTGGTCATGCTTGTCTCCTGATATGAATGTGATCGAGCCCGTATGGAATAAAGTGAAGAGAAAATTAAAAGAAAGGGAACGACAATTTGAAAATTTCAATGACTTGGCGGATGCAGCTCAGGTTGAATCCCCCCATCCCTCAGGACTTTTTGCAGATTTCCCAGTCAAGTCATCAAAGTTATTGCTCCAGAGGGGCAAAACTCTCAGTCATAAATGACACATAACAATTTCTTTTTTCCTTTGAAGAGTTATAACGGCCAAAGAGAGACCAGCTGGGAAAGGTTCGATTTGATAATCAACAGATGTGAGGAAATTTGGAAAAAATGCAATATTTTCTTGTTGAAAGGATCGTTATGAGAAATCAATCGCTAGCTCTTCGTCTATAACCAAAATAGACAAAATATGCTAGGTTGGATGATGTTTGAAGAACGAAGTAGTGTATGTTGCACTCTGCATATTCAAATGTGTTGGTCCGGATGTTAACAAGGGACATGAGAAGGATATTCACACCTAGTAGAGCTCGTGCAGACGTCCATCAGCCAAACGATTCGGAGAAGAAAATACACGAAACGGGCTTGCGAGCAAGGGGACAAGCGACGTATAGTCACGGCTACAAGAACAGCATACAGTCACTCGCTGATTACGGAGGAAGGAGACATCAACACTGGAGAATAGCAGAATAGGATACGATATTTTAGATGATGGGACGTCTATCAATATAGAGGAAAAGGAATGAAATATACCGGGTAGAGAATATGGAGACGATATGAGTGACTGTTCAGCCGGAAATGACGATGAACTGAAAGGATGAACTAGTGATTTTGAGAGGACAGTATGAACGCTGAGAGATACAGATATTTAGTTGAAAGGATATCGTGCCTCTTCACGCTCCAAATGTTGGCATATCGGCCACTATTTGACTCCGGATGGAAATCCAAATGAGCATGTATGAAGCGAGATGAAATTGAATTGAAGATGAATGACAGGTAAAGGCCTCGGGAAAGGCACTAGAGCATATTTGGTAAATGCGATTCAGGAAGAATGAAACGCTGTTTTCAGAAGCTTGTAGTATATCCTGGTCACGGCACCATTTCCGTAGTATATCCTCTGGTCACGGCACCATTTCTGTAGCGTATCCTGTTGCGGGACCATTTCTGTAGTGTAACCCTGTTATCGATGTTGGCAGTGATCGTCGTTGTTCCTTCCCTTCCCCATGTCGTTTACCTTTTACCTACGATGTGTGTGTTCTTACTCTAGATGAGAATGTGTCGTTGGGGATAAGGTTTGATTCTTGAAGGAAACGCGGATGAATTGCAAGCAAAATAAATGTTTATTGGAAATCATGAGTAAAGGTTTTTAAATGAATTCGTTTCTTTTCTTAAAACACCTCACAACAATAAACTGACAGTGATAAAATGACACAAGATGGATAAAGAACAACAAAACACAAACAAATGAAACAAGAAAAATCATTACAAATTACATATTTAGACAATGCAGGAATTCACAACAATGAAATGAACACAAAATCAGATTAGCAAAAAAACAAAACAAGAAATCATGAACATGTCCAACTGTCAGTTGATCACAAAGAAAAAGTGACGTATTCGCTGACATGCACACATGGAAAGAACACGTCAAAGAAACCCCTGCGTATTGCCTGGTTGATTGCTGAAAAATCCCTTCCCAAATGATCTGAACAAAAGTTAAGTGTGAATGAGTCATGATGAAATGACAGAGAAGTTACTCCAGTGATGCATTGATCAAGTCAGCGTGGAGCGGTGCTTGAACCCCTTTGAAACGTTTGCTTCGTTTACAAGTTATTTACGTAACAACAAAAGGAAACTCGCTTGCTTACGCTTTGGAGCAAACTTCACGCACAACAAATCATTTTAATTGATAGATAAGTAAACAATAAACAACAGATCGATAAACAAGTACATAAATCAGCAAGAAACAAATGATAGGTTGTGTAGGTGAATGAACAAGAAACAAATAATAAGAAATCGTGTAGGTAAATGAACAAGAAACAAATAAGAGATAAAAAGGTACATCAACAAATAAGAGACAGGTGAAAGATGAATAAGTAGAGAAGCTGGAGTTTGTCATACTTTTAATAAGTAATTGGAAGGAAGAAGCATCTATAACGCATTCGCCCGAAACTCCCCAGAAGTTATCCATCACAAACCCCACAGATACATACTTACATACAAAACAGAACAATGGTTAGTAAACAGTAATCACATACAGTAAATAGCAGTAAATACAAGAAAATTGACTCGAGCCAACCTGTGGCCCTCTCTTCGTCGTTTTACATAATTCCTCCCCAAATAAGAAAAGGTTAGTAGACTCAACAAGGCAGATTCATACAAGTGATGGACCCCCTCAGGACACGGAAAAGCAGCAGGTCTCTCTTTCCTTCCTTTACTTTCATGTATTACCCGACAATGAACGATGAAATGTGAATGAATCATGAAAAGTTCTGTTCTCTACTTAGCGGCTGATATTGACGTAGCAGAGTTTCTTTTTGCTGTCTTACTGTTTGTGACGTGACTTGTGGAAAAGAAACAATTGATGAAAACCTCGAAGTACGCGCGACAGCGCAACTCAGAGGCCACGTCATGAGTGCGCCAAGTGCACACTCACTAGATTACGGCCTTTGCAATCAACATTAAGATCATTTAAGAGTAGATAAATTGTACAAAATTCAAAGCACCTTGATTTCAAAAGGGAAAAACTGCGGGTTATGCAAGCCCTTTGAGAACAAAGAGAACAAAGAATTTCGTGTTATGTACAATAATTTTGCGGACAAAATAGTCATCAAAATGCATGATTTGGTGAGTGGGTGAAAGCCAAATATACGGTACAATAATCAAAGAAAGACCGACCCTGAATTGGTGAAAACGACGCACACTTGTTGCACTGAAAATCACGTGTTTCTCACCGCAGCTGATTCTCTTCTCTGCCCGCGGCTGCCGCTCGCCCAGCGCCATCCTCCTCTTTTATCGGCAAACGCTACGAACGTCCCGGTACCTACTTCAGGTACCAACGTACAAATAAAACAAAGGGGGAATACCACAAGTTCCTCCAGAACTTGGTCGAGGGGGTGCCTAGAAGAGTTTGGGAATTGCTACGGGTTGGGGGATGGCCTCTACGAATCATTGAAAGCTACGAGGAAAGCTAACGAGTGATCGAATAAATTTCTCCTCAAGTCGCCTATGATTCCTGAAAATCTGGCGGAAAAATGTGGCTACCGAGGCCTACTTTGAGGAGAAATTCATTCGTCCACTCTTTATAATGTTTGTTACATTTTTGTTTTGGATGTTTTGATTGGTTTTCAGCAATGAACAAAAACCATTGTTAATTTGAACTGAGCCTGTGAAAACAGCTATTTTTGTCATTCTTGTTTGTTCAGTATCATTGTTATCATTGCTCTAGAATTCTAATTGTTTATTTTAGCTTCAAATTTTGTACAATTTCACTTGTAATATTTCATGCACCTTTTTTTGAGTGGACCTGAATTACGCGATAGTTTTATATAAGGTCTGTGATATGAGTATTACTGAAGACCATTACTGATAGAAGGTAAGTGAGGCGGGTACTTCCTTATGTTTTGTCAGCAAATTTATTTTGCATTGTTCTGAGAAATGTAACAAATGAAAATATTGTTCTAGAAATCTGCAAAGCATCAATGAAAAGATCTAAAATAAATACACAATAATTACATCTACATACACTAAGCGCAACTCTGAAATTCATTGGCACAAGTTTGCTTGCTTTGATGACCACTTCTTGTGGGCTTTTCATTAAGATAATAGACATATTTTGTCTACTACTCGCAGTGCCTTCAAACCATGTAGACAAGTACAATGCTGGCTGTAGTTTTTCAACCTGAAACATTCAAATCAGTTTTGATAATCATCACTCAAGATAACAATCGTGGTAATCTACTCCGTCACTTAATAGCTGAGAAGGGACAAAATATAGAAAGAACAACGACAACACTAAAGCACAAAGAGTTAATATACTCTATATGCTCGATTCTCTATCGTGATTCCTGAGAACATCATTTCTTTTTATAATATGTCTTCAAATCAGTAATTTTGTCATCTTACACATCATTCTAAGTAGAAAGATACAGAGATATGCAAAACAATGTCACGTTTATCCAGATTAGAGTCAACAACATCGACAATTATGGACTCCTCCTTCACATGGGATGCTCATATACTGTCTCTGATTAAGAAACTTGCATCTTCCTGCTATCAACTGAGTCAGATAAGACGGAAGGTTCGGATTGATGTGTTGTTAACATGCTATCACAGCTACGTGCATTCCAGATTGAGCTACGGTATACTCTGCTGGGGGAGCAGCGGTAGGTTGGAGAGCGTATTTAGGATCCAGAAAAGGATCCTCATAGTCATGACATTGAAACCGTGGAGCCACTCGTGTCGTGGGCTGTTTCGCGATCTCAAGATTTCAACAGTCTATCCTATTTACATGTTAACATGTGTTATATATGTTCAGGACAATCTTGACCGTATTTCTAACATGACGGACTTGTCGACTGCGGAATACAAACTGAGAAATGTCTCAAATTTGAGACTTCCTCCACATCGGTTGACCAAGACTTCACGAGGCCCCCTGGTCATGAGCATCAGGCTCTACAATGGTCTTCCACCGGAAATTAAGGGTATCGAAAGAACACGTAGTTTCAGGCAGCTTGTATAGCCCAAGAAAAATAGATTTTGACCTCAAAAAAAATACTGTAGTCGTGAAAATCACAGGTTTTGTTCAGAATTTTGTGCTCTTTCCAAATTTTTGGTTTTCAGAAAAATCCCAGCGGAGGCTTTTTTTTAAAGCTGTCAAAAATCTGAAAACTTATAATTCCGAACAATTTAAAATTAAGCTCAATTTTTCATGAGATTTCAAGTATACACAGTTATGTGGAGACTGCAAATGTTGAGAATGAACATACGAACAATTCTGAACCAAACACGATGGAAAATTTCATAGATCTGTTGGAATATTCTGATTTTTTCTGTCAAATGTATATGATACAGGAAAAATAGTAGAAAAATCCGCTAAAACCTTGGAAAAAATATAGACGTCCTGACAATTTTATATTCTGTTTAAAATTGAATGCCCTTCTACATACCTGAAATTGACAGAAATCCCACCCCGGGGCTTTAAGTTATTGGAGGGGGGGTGATCAGTTGCATCTCAAAATGGAGGGGATGAAACCCGTTAATCCATTGGATGCAGATACATCTCAATTCGACGCATCATATCTCGTTGATACCATTTTGGAACAAAAAGTATCGATTATTGTTGAGGGGGGGTCGTGGGAGGGGCGGAGCTTGGCTAGGTGATTCTTTTTGTTTTCCTGGTCATATATAACCGATCACGACAAGTTTGGTATCTTTTCCGACTAAATTGAAACTCCTGACCTTGAATCCGATGTGTAAATTTGAATTGAAACAAGTTTGAACAAGTTGACTTGAAAAACTTGTTTTTTTCTTTGACAATTTTGACAATTTTTTTTTCACTGTTAGAGGTCTGAATCCCTAGAGAATAGTTCATGGTCCATTGGATTGAAGTGTCTCCTTTACGAAAGTCATCTACTCGATGTACTATTTTGTTTCTGGATATTAAAAAATCAATTTGAACCTGTGAGTCGGCCCGGCGCGGTTTCTACTAATAACCAGAACACTAAAACATGCGCTTGCAAATAAAAGTAGCTCAAACTATTGAACAAATAATAACTTATCTTTGAAAGTTCGGGGATCTCTGCAGAATTGAATTTGCTATAACATAAAACAAAATCGCTATGGATCGCTCTGCGGGGTTTTAAGTTTGAGCTATTTATATTTGCAGGTGCATGTTGTAGTGTTCTGGTCAGTAGTAGACACCACGCCGGATCGACTCACAGGTTCAAATTGATTTTTTAATATCAAAAAACAAAATAATACGTTGAGTGAATGATTTTCGTGAAAAAGACACTTGAATCTAATGGCTCTTGAAATATTTCTGAGGATTTCAGACCTCCAACAGTGGAAAAAAAAAATGCGAAAATTGCCAAAGAAAAAAACAAGTTTTTTCTAGTTAACTTGTTCAAACTTGTTTCTATTCAAATTTACACATCGGATTCGAGGTCAGGAGTTTCAATTTAGTCGGAAAAGATACCAAACTTGTCGTGATCGGTTATATATGACCAGGAAAACAAAAAGAATCACCTAGCCGAGCTCCGCCCCTCCCACGACCCCCCCTCAACAATGATCGACACTTTTTGTTCCAAAATGGTATCAACGAGATATGATGCGTCGAATTGAGATGTATTTGCATCCAATGGATTAACGGGTTTCATTCCCTCCATTTTGAGTTGCAACTGATCACCCCCCCCCTCCAATAACCTCAAATCCCGGGGTGGGATTTCTGTCAATTTCAGGTATGTAGAAGGGCATCCAATTCTGAACAGAATATAAAATTTTCAAGACGTCCATACTTTTTCCAAGGTTTCAGTGATTTTTTTACTATTTTTCCTGTATCATATACATTTGACAGAAAAAATCAGAATATTTCAACAGAACTATGAAATTTTCCATCGTGTTTGGTTCAGATCTGTTCGTATGTTCATTCTCAACATTTGTAGTCTCCACATAACTGTGTATACTTGAAATCTCATGAAAAATTGAGCTTAATTTGAAATTGTTCAGAATTATCAGTCTTCAGACTTTTGACAGCTCTAAAAAAAAAGCCTCCGATGGGATTTTTCTGAAACCCAAAAATTTGAAAAGAGCACAAAATTCTGAACAGAACCTGTGATTTTCACGACTACAGTATTTTTTTTGAGGTTGAAGTGATATTTCAGCTAAAATTCCTGTACTAGTAGGGAGGTTGTCATTGGGGCGCCCCATTTACTCGCTTGCGGAATACTTTGAGAGTGATTGGAGAC
Organism: Anaspis maculata; assembly: GCA_949128115.1. Taxonomy (NCBI): domain Eukaryota; kingdom Metazoa; phylum Arthropoda; class Insecta; order Coleoptera; family Scraptiidae; genus Anaspis; species Anaspis maculata. The sequence goes on along the minus strand of OX421966.1, from coordinate 38,333,317 downwards.
TTTAATATTCAATATTTGTTGATGTTTCTGTATCGTAACTAGCTGTGATTTATTGTAAATTGAAATGTTTTACTGGTAGATACCTATCGTAAGTACTTACTTGTTTGTACCATAATTATTTTTTGCTCTTTTCTTTGACGATGTCTAATGTCTTTTGTAGATCTTGGCGACTAAACGTTTTATTTATTGTAAAAACATTGGTGATGGAAATCAGAATTCGGATTTTTCAAACGTTCAACACCAAAAGAATAATGATATTTCCTGAATAGGCCTCGGACAAATATTTGAAAAATGATACTCACGAAAATAAGTGCGGCCAAACCGTAAGTAATGCTGAAAAAATCTTTGAAACTAATATCTGCTTCTACAAAATAGGTCGCAACTGTGTTGAATACCATGATGATGTACAACACTACACTCAACAGAAGCAGACCCGCTTTAGGTCTTAGCGGGTTCAGTCCTGAAATGTTGAATAATTTGAATCCAAAATTCAGCAACTCTTGATATTTCTCTGTCATTTTGATGTAACAAACCTTGAGCTCTCTGGCTTGAAATCCCTATACGCTTTTCAGAAAGGTAGGTTTATGAATATTCAACACAAAAAAGATCCCTGGAGGCGGAGGAGAGGTTTTAATAATTTATTTCAAAGTATAAGGGATACGTTTCAAGATTAAAAGGCAGAACTGAAAGCTGAAGTCATTGTATTCCAGATTGAACTCGATAAGCACACCTCTTTACTGTATAAGCAAGTCAAGTCCTGAAATGTTGGATAATTTCAATCCAAAATACAGCAGCTCTTGATACTTATCAGTCACTTTAATGTAACTAGCTTTTGGGCTCTCTGTCTTGGAATTCTTATACGCTTTTGAGTAAGATGGGTTGGAATTGAAAAAAATCATTGATGACGAATAGAAGTTTTAATGACTTATTCATTTCGAAGTACAAGAAAAACATTTTAAAATTGAAAGACATAATTTAACCAACTGGAAGCCGAATCCATTGTATTCCAGATCAAAGATTCTTTGCCTCTGCTGAAAATGTTCACGCAAAATTATTATGAAACACGTAACACGTGATGAACCGGTAATCAATTCTGCTGGAATGTAGGACACAAAAAAATCCAATTAGGGATCTTGTAACTTTTGATCTTGACAACCAAAATTCTTTCACTAACCCGTACCAAGTACCAAGACATTTTGATGCCGCAGTTAATCTAGTTTTCAATTGATTACCAGTTTTCACAAGTATGTGAGTTATGTATATGTACCAACCCGCTCTTATACCTACCTCATAATTTTGAGGACAAGCAGTCGTTTGCAACAAGAAATTATATGTCTGCATAATCCACAAGATGAAATAGATATACTTCAGCAATTCTTTGGGATAGCCAAAATAGCCTGTCATTTTTTTTTGTAAATTCAGTATTTTTTTTATCTAGCGACCAGATGCACTCTCAGGGAATGGTTCCAAACTAAGAATTACAATTTTTTTGTCTTATATAAAACCGCTTTCATTGGTAGGTAGGTATATAACAAGTAGGTCAAATAATTATTAATGAATCTCCAGTGTTTCCTCGAACAGCAATGCCGGATTAAAGGTTTTGTTATATTAATTACTGACTAATTATTCGTCGTGTTTCCTGAATGATACGTCCAGTTGCATAAAATAATAATTACAACAAACTATTTGTACTAGAAACACTGCAAGCATCTGTTACAGTTTTATGTAGAGATAAATTATTCATTTGCTATTGTAAAATAATGAGGTGAGACCGCAATTATTACTGTTTATCAATTATAGTTAGGTACACTATTCATGAATAAACCGAAAGCACGTATTTCTTAGAATGGATAGTAAAGATACCTGACTATAACATGCATACCCACTTGAACAAGCTACTCAAGCTAGTGAACTTGCGGCAGTGAAAAGTGTCACACCACAGAGAATCTCCAATGAGACAGAGAGCAAGGTTTCTTTTTAGTCTGATTCAAAACGAGGATGGTTATGATGGGGTTGTGTGGAGTGTAAGTATGTGATAATTATACCGGATTGTGGTCTGAAATGGTCAGAGATTGAACTGGTCCATCCATAAATTTCAGTTGAATTCAAAGTGGTATAGCTTCTGGAGGAGTGGACATCTTCCAGCGATTTCTCCATCATCCTGCATGGATAGCTGACTTCTTGCACTGTGACATGCTTTGCCAGATTTTGTATACAGGCTTCCACTTAACCTTCTACGGAGTCACAACAGGGACTGCAAAAAACGTAAAAGTTTGGACCTGTCCAGTTCCGAAAAAATAATTTTTAAATTTTCGAAAATCTGTTCAGAGAAGTCGCTGTACGAATATCGCGAGATGCTTTCAGAATTCGCTGTTAATCTTCATTATTTACAGGGTGAATTGAAAAAGGCGGTTGGGGTTTCGATACTTTTTTTTTCATCGCCAACTGAACGATTTTCAAGTTACATGGCTTATGTTGAATTTAAAATTTCCAGTAAGAAGGCTGTAGGGTCAAAGTTGATCTCAAAATTTGAGTTCAGAATAATAGGGGCCCGAAAGTTATTGAAAAAGAAGCTACCTTCTCAAATCTATTGGACGAAAGAAACAAGCAAGTTGTAATGTGTCTTGGAAAGAGCCATTCGTGCCGAACGCTTCAATGTAATTTACAGACAGTTAAATTGTTGACTTCTTGTTCGCGAAAATGGAATATCTTTTTCTGTCATCTGTGAGTTCACAACTAGGATGCGGAAAAAGTGTGAATTTTCACGTCATTCAACTTGTTCAAAGAAACCGAATTGTGCCGAATTATCGGTCAACCTGTGGAGAATTGCGAGACGTTGAGAAGCTGTCCGGCCAAGAGCTGCCCAATTGGGCCATTCCGTACCGTGGTCATAATGACCAACAGCGATGCCATAACTTTTTTTCGCATCCTAGATTGGTCCAAATCTCCTGTTCTAGTCTCCGCAGATTGCGATCTTTTCTTCTCTGAAGCACGTTAACACAGATCAGGGAAGGGACATAACACGGCCCTCAGAAAAGAACATCATTCAGATTTACACCTGAACTTCTTGCTGCAGCATCAAAAACCAATTTCAACAACAGTCCAGGTTTGTCTATGCTCCACACGGAAAAGTGTGCGGAAGATACCAAGATTTAAAAGTCCCGCGGACCTCTTCAGATGGAAGCTGTTGCGAGTAAGATTTTTGGACGTACTCCTATTGTTAGTCAAAGTCATAATCAAGATCCGTCCTCCAGTTCCAAAGTACGAAGTCCTGTTGAAGTTGCCAATGAAAATTGGCTAATCTGGAAGTTCACCGGGAAATTGTGGTAAATCTTTCATTTTTTGACGCAAAAGAATTCCATTTGTCAGCTTCAAGTCAGCTTTTACTTTCCCGACCCACCACCCAACGAAAAGGAGATGTATTGTGAACGCTCTTGAAAATTTTTCCCGAGATTTCAACGGTTATATCCGTTTTGAGGTCCCCTATGACGATTTAGACATTTCTAGAATGATCTCTGTCTGTGTGTATGACTGTTTGTGTGTACAGGGTGATTCACCATCAAATGAACATAGTCTGAGGGTAGGTCCAGTTTTTCCAGGCAAACGAGGATCTGGCTTTGAAAATTTTCTAACGCTGTTCGTTTTGAAGTTACAGGGTGATTCATGTATTTTGTCGATTTTTTAAATGAGCCATATCTTCAGAACGATCCTCGGAACGATCCAATGGATTCGATTGAAATTTTGTGAGTTAATTCTACTATTGATAATTTACACATCGCTTAATCAAGCAGTTCGAAATTTCCAGGAAAAAAAACTTGATAACTTGAAACTTCCTTGATAAAAAAAACTTGAAAATTTCTTCCAAGAAAGACGTTCTGTATGTATATTTTTCCAAATTTATTTCCACATTCAGAAACTACATAAAACATGCTATAAGTATCGCAAAAAAACTGCTAAGAACCATTGAGCTGTCAATAAAATTTTGGTAATCCTGAAAATTTTCAAGGTCAAGATTTTTTGTGAATTGATAATTTGGAATGTTTGCAGATGATCTATCATCTATTATCTATTATCTACTAAAAAAAATAATTTTTTTTTCAACGTTTTCCAGTAAGCAACAAAAAATTTCATCAAAATTTTCGAAAAATTCATGTCACGTCCCTCAATTTCAGCTCAATGTGGGATAGAAGTGAAGTTGAGGGACGTAACAAATTGTTTTTTGAATTCTGATGAAATTTTTTTTTGCTACCGAAAAAACTTGATTTTTTTTTCAATTTTTTTGACAAAACGGCTGAAATTCGAGGCCATAATAGATCATTTGCAAATATTTCAAATTATAAATTTACAAAAAATCCTGACCTCAAAAATTTTCAGGATCATCAAAATTTTACTGACAGCTCAATGGTGCTAAGCAATTTTTTTTGCGATATTATTAGCATGTTTCATGTGGTTTCTGAATATGAAAATGAATTTTGAAAAATATGCATACAGAATGTAGTTTTTTGAAAAAAGTTTTGAAGTTTTTTTCAAAGCCGGCTCTGGAAATTTTGAACTGTTTGATAGGACGATGTGTTAGCTATCAATAGAAGAGTTAACTTACAAAAGTTCAATCGAATCCATTGAGTCGTCCTGAAGATACAGCTTGTCAAAAAATTCTACGAAATACGAGTACATGAATCACCCTGTAGCTTCGAAACGAACAACTTTATAGAAATTTTAAAACCAGATCCTGGTTCGCCTGGAGAAACTAGACCTACCCTTAAGCTATGTCCATTTGGTGGTGAATCACCCTGTATAATACCTATGTATGTTTGTATGTAGGTTTGTCTGTACCTTCCATGGTAATAGCCGCAACGTCTATCCGATCGACTTCAAATTTGGTACACAAAGACGGTTTCATCGTCGAATAAGCCCATTAGTTTTTTGCTGTCATCTGTCAAACGGAAGTGCCACTATCAAAAAATGACGGAAGCTATATCTCACGGAACTTGACTTGCGATATGCGTTTGAGAGCCCCCAAAAAACTATCCAGAACAGTCCAGAGTAATGACCTATCTGTCATCTGTCGAATAAAAAAAAATTGGGGCCAAATTTGGCAGGAAGCAACAAAATGAGAGTCAAGTCAAGTCTGCAGTTGCAATCTTCCACCATTTCCCAGTCAAGCGTTTTGAATTTTCAAAATTCCTCCTAGTCGTTGCCACCCGAGAGGGCCTCCCGCCCGTATTTTGACCAGGGCAACTCGCCTTTGATGCATGACTCCACTCAAAAATTCATTTTGGCTAGGGGGTCGACTTTTTTCGAAAAAGTCGAACCGAGATCAAAAGTGTATTGGATTTAGCGTCGTGTAGACCCATTTTCAAAATCGGCACGGTTCCGGTCAAAGTTCCGGTTTTCCGACGGTAATTTTTCCAAAATGAAATTAGCACATTCCGTAAATTTGAAAAAACTGCAACGCAAACTTTGACATGCGGTGACATGCTGATAATGAAAGTTGCAGAAAAGATTGAGTTGATTTTTGGAGGGAAAATTTTTGAAATCGGTCCCACGGTTTCCGAGTTTTCATCTCTGAAAAAGCTGCAAATTTTCCAACTTTTTATCCCGTGAACAAAATTCCTTTTCAAACAAGAGGTAACTGGCTCTTGAACATATTCCAACAATTTCCTTTTCAATTTCCCGGAATTTTTTTGTTGAAAATAAGGAACAGACCTGGGTTATCGAAACCGGACTTGAATGACGGAGCTTAATAGAAGCCGTAATTGGCGATCTGAACAATAAAATGATTTTGAAAAAGATTTGTAATTTTCCCGGGAAAATCAAATTTTTCAAATTTCTAATTTCCTGCAAATTATTTTCAATCTTGTTGTGGTGCCAGTTCCAGATCGTTCACCTTTATCCATGTACCATCCAAGCGTCTGACTTCCGCACTCGCTTTTCTCTCTTAGTTTGGTTCCTTGTGAAAAACTGCAAATTTTCAACTTTTTAGCTTGTGAACAGATCCATACCAACTTTTCTTATACAAAGGGTAAGTGATTTTCGAACATTTTCAGGCAATTTTTCTTCATATTCTCTAAGCTTTTCGAGAGTTTTCCACTTTAAAATGAGTAACCGGCCTGGCCTATCGAGACCGGACTCAAATGATGAAACAACCGATTTTTTTTTTCAACAAAAACTCAATAACAATCAGAAACGCTAATATGATAAAAGAACCAACTAATTTGACAATTTAGACATAACCGTTAGTCTGCACTGTTCATACAGCACCGATGGCCGTCTGAGTGGCGTTGCTCAGCTTGAGAGACATCTCTCATCATTGCCTCCCTCAGCAGCATGCGCCGTTTAATACGACATGCACCGTCACGTCCTTCGCTGTTGGTTAACAAGTTTACGTTAAAGTGTTCTTGTAACGAGTAATTTGTGTTATTGTTGGGAAAAGAGCGTGGTTTGTTCCGCGTTCTCCATGAAAGAAAAATACTCCTCACCGCTTTCGTGTCCAATCCTCTCCGAGACTTAAGCATGTGGAGAATTAAAAGATAACATTTTCTTTGTTGGTGACATACAAACAAACACGCGAAAAGTTCCGTCCGCTCCGGGACTAAATTAGGGAGAGTCACCACAGAGAGTGGCGGCGGCGGCGGCGGCGGAGGCCCGCGAGGCGTGGGTACGGGAAGGGGGGCGCAGAACAAGGCGAAAGTAGAGATAGCGGAATTAAATTTGTCATAACTGTAGATTTTGTCTGGAATTTGTGCAGAGAGATGAAAATCTCTATCAACTTTTATTGTCGCAGAATACTGAATGACTCTTCTGTGACGACACTCGATTGCTCCCCGGGGACATGGAGGAAAATAGCCGAGCCGGGCTCGCCGGAACGAGCACGGAGCTCCTCCTCGCACGCCTGCCATGCCCTCTTGTATACCGCACACACAGCAACTCCGGGACTTATTTATATTTACCGAACGGGGGGCGCATGCATGATTGCACCATTAAAATAAACGCCCGGGATATATTGCTTTTTACCACTTTATTGCTTGTAAAATTATGCCGGCATCAGAGGCGGCGTTGCACACACTAAAAACCCACCGGGAACGCCGGCCGCCCCGGGGCATCAGCAAAAATTAATTTTTTTAATGAGCAGAGCGCTAAACGGACGCAAATTTAATAAAGAGTTAACCCGCACAGGTATAAAGTAAAAAACAATGCAGGCACCTCGGCAGGAAACTTGTTATACACCTCCGGATTGCTAATTTTGTCTTCCAAATAAGCAAGGAAGTGTAGGTATACGCGGAGTTATGAGTCCTAATTTCTTATTAGTTGAGAAAACGGTAACAGTGATGGTGCCAGACCTTGACCTGCGAGAGTTTGCTTCCATCCCTGCAGCGGAAAATGTCTTGGTAGCTTGATTTAGGTCTGGATAATAACTCGTGCCTAGTCGGAAATTAGCTGAACGCTTCGAGGCTCCACCCAACTTGCAGCACTAAAACTTCGATTATCTTGGGAGCTGCTCCGGCAAACTGGACTTCTTGCTGGACTTATTACCTTTATCTTTTTATCAACACCCCAGACCTCGAGGATGTTTTGTACACCTAGACATTCCTATAAATACTGTTACGAGCGGCGATTCCAGTTCATTTTGGTAAATACGCGATCTTTCTAGAGTCTTCCATTAGGTTGCAGTGTACAAGTGCGGAGCGTTCTAGTGCTTTCCAGTGTATACGTGATGGCTTGCCAATTGAAACTGAATGGGGGACTTGAACGGCCGATCAGAAAACATCAGCCGAATTGGCGGCGGCGCCGGCTCTAGAGCACGGCAGAATTATACGCGAGATGCGTAGGATTTTTCGGGAGTCGTCGCAAAATCGCTTGCCGGATCGTTGTGGAAACTACTGGGTGAACTACTGGAACGACGTAGAAACATGGTGTTGCCAGTGCGATGTTTGTGCGGCAAGCAAAGGACCAAAAACTCGCAGCCGAGGGGAGTTGAAGTCTTACAGTGTGAGTGGCCTGTTCCTGACAACGGAAGATGGCAACAAGTACATCCTGGTTGCCATGGACTACTTCAGCAAGTGGCCGGAAGAGTACGCTCTACCCAACCAAGAGGCTTCTACAGTGGCAAGGGTGCTGGTGGACAATCTGATTAGCCGTTCTGGAGTATATCTGGAATTACACTCAGACCAGGGACGAAACTTCGAAACCAACGTGTTCCAAGGTATCTGTACTCTACTCGGGATACAGAAGACCAGAACGACGCCACTTTACCCAGCACTTCTCAAAGGTCGTCGACGAGCATCAGTGAGACTGGGATCGTCATTTGCCGATATTTCTAATGGCGTATCGCGCTGTCATTCACGACACCATGCACAGGAGAAACACCGGCACGTGTTTTTTTTATAAGAATAAGAATGATTCATTTCCAACAGATAAAAATGCTCAGTCATAGGAAAATACAACAATAGATTAAATCACAGGAGAATATCACCAGTCACAATAATTTAAAATACTGGGTCAACTGGTCTGTATAACATTAAAGGAATCAAAGAAAGTATCACAGTCTGTCGAATGTCTGTTATAATTGCTGCACCCAGTGTATATCGGACTCCTGATTAGAGCATTGCTGTTGGGAGTGTCGCAGTAAAAAGTAGAATGGTGTCTCGCATTTAATCGAGGCACCAAATATTTGAGTCGCTCAAGAAGCTCTGGGCAGTCGATAAAATTATGTATTAAGTTATACAAAATATTATCTGACACTTAACACTGTGTGTCTTTTCTCCAGCGAGATAACCTCGTGCCGGATCAACAACAAATTGTGGTCGAACCCCTGAGGAGGATACACACCATCAAGTGTGAATGACAAAAATTTTAAGAATCTTCTCTGGACTGATTCAAGTCTGAACGTATATTGGTTGAATCTTGAAACTACACCACAAGTTTGTTCACGTGAGTGCTGTATATGGGATATTTTTTTTGCCGAAGAGATTCGCCTCCCCTGCGATTTACAATTTGGCACGCCGGAGAATGATCCTCAAGTCATCCCCGAATACGTCGACGACCTGAGGCAAAGAATGTGTGACATCCACGAGTTGGTTCGGAACCGGATTCGAATCGCGACCGACAGAATGAAGACCCGTTACGACTTGAAGGCTAACTCCACGGGATTTCAAGCAGGTGACCTGGTCTGGTTGTACAATCCTCAACGCAAGAAAAGAAGGTCTCCGAAGTTGCATCCGTGGTGGGAAGGACTGTACACTGTAGTCAAGAGGATAAATGACGTCGTGTACAGAATCCAGCGAGCCCCGAGAGCCAAGAGAAAGTTGTCCACCTTGATCGCCTTGCACGTTACTCGGGGAGTAACGATGAGCCTATCCGGGACGAACAGGCTTGAGAGGAGGGCAGTGTCACAAGCGGCGATTCTCGTGCATTCTGGTAAACACGCGATGTTTCTAAACTGCTCGTCAAAAGTTAAGCATAGACCAAAATTTGCTCCAATTTCAAGTAAGGATTTCTTCGGGAAAAGATATCTGATTTGAAAAAAATGTAAGGTGCTTGGTAGAGCCTTTCTTCAGCTACAAGACGCTATGTCGATTTACGTCACCATTGACTTTGTCCATGATATACAGGATGCCAAAGAAGGAGTGTCAAAAGTGGTCATTTTTGAAGTCGTGGAACTTATTTAGAAAAAATTCCGGATTTTTTTTTTCTTGTGCTTTAGAAAGCGTATATCAATATCTCGAAATGGTTTTTGACTTTTGATCGTATTTTGTTTTTTCAAAGAGTTCTTGATTTTTTTGTGAAATTTAGATACTTTGATGCAGAACTCGCTAGAGCAGTTGCTTTTTCTTGAGAATTCACAGAAACGTACACAGTTGCTGGATGAATTATACCATGAGAAAATTGACCTCATGGACCTCCAGAAGAGGTCATCCCCTGGACCTCTTCAGGGGAGATGCCCAATGAAGCATGCTGCGACATCATTTTGACACTTATTGAACCCAGCATGGATAAAAATGCAAGACTTGTAACCATACGTTGGATCAAAATTACCATGGTTACCAATTAGTCCCATCATGGGTGATTTTGTTACTGCCCAAGTCATTGAAAATTTTCAGAAGTGATATTTCCTAGACGAGTAGGGATAGAGCCATAATTCTTTTTTTGATTTTAATCGGACACATTATCGGTCATTCAAGCATGATGTGCAAATTTTTCACATCTATACTTTACCAGTGGTGGTGGGAAATTTTGACGTTTGTCATGACAGAATTTTTTTTTTGTGCTTGTCATCATTAAAATGTCAACATGAATGTAATCTACCCCTTCTATATCAGTAGTGAAAACAATAGACCTACAAAGGTTTTCTCAGTAAACCTGGACTTTGAGGAAGAAAAACACCGAACGCAAACTTGAAAATCATCAGCTGAAACTGACAGTATACATTCATGTTGACATTTCAATGATGACAAGTACAAGAAAAAAGTTTTGACATGACAAACGTCAAAATTACCCCCCACCACTGAAAAAGTATAAACATGAAAAATTTGCACATTATGCTCGAATGACCAATAATGTGTCCGATTGAAATCAAAAAAAGAATTATGGCTCTATCTCTACTCGTCTAGGAGATATCACTTTTGAAAATTTCCAGTAACTTGGGCAGTAACAAAATCACCCATGATGGGACTAATTGGTAACCATGGTGATTTTGATGCAACGTATGGTTACAAGTCTTGCATTTTCATCCATGCTGGGTTCAATAAGTGTCAAAGTGATGTCGCAGCATGCGTCATTGGGCATCTCCCCTGAAGAGGTCCAGAGGATGACCTCTTCTGGAGGTCCATGCGGTCAATTTTCTCATGGTATAATTCATCCAGCAACTGTGTACGTTTCTGTGAATTTTCAAGAAAAAGCAACTGCTCTAGCAAATTCTGCATAAAAAAATCTAAATTTCACAAAAAAATCAAGAACTCTTTGAAAAAACAAAATACGATCAAAAGTCAAAAACTGTTCCAAGATATCGATATTCGCTTTCTAAGACTGAAGAGAAAAAAAATCTGAAATTTTTCTGAAAAAAGTTCCACGACTTTAAAAATTAACACTTTTGACACTTCATCTTTGGCATCCTGTATATCATGGACAAAGTCAATGGTGCTGTAAGTCGACAAAGCGTCTTGCAGCTGAAGAAAAGTTCTACCAGCCACCATAAACTTTTTTCAAATCGGATATTTTTTCCCCAATATATCCATGCTTGAAATGGGAGCAAATTTTGCTCTATGCTTAACTTTTGACGAGCAGTTTAGTTAGTGCGGCGGTTAACGACCATTTTTCAGGGAAACCTTGCATTTTGTGATAAAAGCATGGAATTTGGCATATACGCTCTACAGACTCTCCTTTACTATTTACGAGGCGGACCTACGATGGAACCGCCGTGCAGCTGTCAGAATTGGCATTTGCCTACCTTCCAGGGGCAAAAACTGAAGTCGGTTATCAAGCTGATTCAAAAGTGACGTCTATCAATGCAGTAGTCCTTCACAGTATAACTTCACCAAAACAGATGTCAATTTTACGAAAAGAGGGGAATGGGAGGGTATAGTTCTAGCCGCGGTACAGATTTTTTCATTTGTTAATTTCGGACCAAATTGACTAGTTTGGTGTCGTTTCCGACTAAATCACATCTTCTGAGTTCAAATTGAATGTTGTGATTGCAGTATCTACACCTCGTAGATAGTAAAGGACAGTCTGTAGAGCGTATGTGCCAAATTTCATGCTTTTATCACAAAATGCAAGGTGGTTCTTACTAACCGCCGCACTAAGAGCTTCCACTAGGTTGCGGTGTACAAATACGTAGCGTTCTAGGGGTTTCCAGAGTATACGTGATGGCTTGCCAAATGAAACTGAATGGGAGACTTGAACGGTCGATCAGAAAACATCAGACGAATTGGCGGCGGCGACGGCTCCAGAGCACGGCAGAATTATTCGCGAAATTTGTAGGATTTTTCGGGAGTCCTGCATCAGAAGCGAGTCGTTCCGGTCAAAACCCGGGTGAGAGGCCCTCTTGGGTGGCAACGGCTAGGAGAAATTTTGAAAATTCATAACGCCTGACTGGAAAATGGTGGCAAAATGCAATTGCAGTCTTAATTTGAAATTTTTGTTGTGCTGCTTCCTGCCAAAAATGACCTAGCGTCTGCCAATGATTGGGCGACTCGGCAACTTACATATTTGGGTTCCACGTGCCGTTTACGTTATTATATTCAAGGGATGAGCCTTCACTAGGGCCTTTATGTCATTATCATGACAATATATCACTCAAATAACACGTACCGTAATAATTGTGAGCAGGAACACTGGTTCAATAAGAGGTTTCCACCCATCAGCACCTTATTCAGTACTTTATCAGTTTATTGCAATATTGCAAAAAAAAATTAGCCGAAACACCAAAAACATGAACAAAATGGAGTGTGAACTATGTCACGTGAAAAATGAAAATCGACTAATCTACTATATGTCTCACTTTGTGCGCAGATGCAGCCTTAGCTGGAATCCCTCTAAAATCTACCATAATCCAGACAAATCGATTAGAAATCTAGTCTGTTAGCAAGAGTAAAAAATGAGCCAATTACCTAAATTCAATTTATTATCAAGACCCTTCATCTTTTGAAAATTCAAGCCTTGGATAGATGGCGCCGCTTGGTGGGCTCACATATTAGGAGTCCTCCTGGGTGTATATTACCATGAGATCTCTGGCTGCCACAGCATCGGATGGTAGTACTGAATGCCTGCGCACTGGTGAGCCCCCAACAGGGGCGAAACACGTGTCTGTGCAGTTTTGGGGTCCGACCGTCTGATGTGGTAGTCGGTGAGCTTTGTTTCACTTCATCTTTTAACTAGAACAAAATATTGAAATCTCAGTCCAGCTACCGGTCGCATCTTTGACTCTAATGGAAATTCAGTCATAATATTTAGCTGGAATACTGAGTGAAATTGCTGAAACTAGGCATATTTAGCTAAAATCAACTAGAAAATTTTTTAGTGTGCATCTTGTGTGCTCTCACGATATTACGACGTGTTTGTAATGCGATATTGTTGTAAAAAGTCCATTCTCGGCTGGGCGCACCTACCTTATTAGGAATTTTTCATGAAGCGATCATAAATGCCGGAAAAATCACAGGGAATAGTCGGCTTTGTAATTTGTATTTGAGCGATTAAAAGTTGAAAATTTTGGTATGTATCTATATCTAAATATATTCCATGAAGACTTCGATAGAGACGCCGTAATACGCTCCCGATCTTGAAGTCAAATGTAGGTACAGTTCTGACTCTGAGCAACCATCCGAAGAACGAAGTATAAGGAAAAGTAGGGCGGCTCGGTATATAGAGTCGTCGAATATTAAAGCATCGCAAGTGGTGTCCTGAACTCCAGCCTGTTTATATTGGCTGTGAAATATTTCTCTCGATTCACCCCAATACCGACTGTGATCATCATTCGATAGATAGCACTTTTATACGTCTCCTTTTCAGCCGCCCAAAGTAAACCGTAAACACTGAAACGATGTATGCTTTGCGTTGCGCCGTGCCGGTCGGGGAGGTTTTATATATCCTCTGCACCCTTCTATATGCGCTCTTCTTTTACGACGGCCAGTTTCACCGCAGCTTCATCCCCCCACAAAGAGGCGGTGGCCGTATATACCTAGCCACGCTAAATCTTAATTTCTGTTCGTCGTTGCCACACCGAGGTGAAGTTTTTTTTCTGTAAAAAAATCCAGCATGCAAAAGAAAATTCCACTGCCCGGGCTTTGCTCTTTCATTATCGAACAATATCGGCAGCCCCATAGATTTAATTAAGTGCCCGCTCGCGATTTTTTTAGCGTGCCCTACAGCCCGACCGCGCCAATTTTCGTGCGAGCAAATCACCATATTAAATTTTTAATAAAAAGAACAAATAGGGGCGTTCGCCCGAGTGCCTCCGTGAACTTTATAAATTTAAATTTGATAGAAATGGAAATCAATCTTTATTCAAATTACGGATCTAAGATTTCACCTCTCCCCTTTTTTCGCTGTCAAGGACGCGCTCGATTCACGAGCTCCACGCGCGCCTTTGCCGTTTTTCCTTTCGATAATTAGCCGTTTTTACACACCATGTCTCGATGCCGGAGAACTTCATCACGTTTTGTGAAACGTGGAAGCAATGATGAGCTAGGCAACTTGAATAAGTGATTGGTAATGGATGGTAATTTTCCCGACCAAATAAAATTGAGAGAATAAGTGAACGGAGTTTTATGGGCTGTTTAGAGAACTATGTACATATTTATCATTCGGAATTTGCGTCAAGGCTGTATTCTCAGCACGCCAAAATTATTTCAAGGATTTCTCCCTTGAAAATGAAGATGAAGACTCATTTTTTTTTACTGACTCACTGACTGAGTGTAATGAAAAATTTAATACAATTTTTTTTGAAGTGAAACTTCTATTCTCGCGCCTAGATCACAACACACAACTAACGCAGAACCACACATGGGGGTGAAATTGGTGCATAGCATCAGTGGTTGTAACGAACGCCTGTAACGTTGTCTTGTCTGACCTTGGGGTGACCAGCGTCGTCCCAGGAAACAGAAGAAAAGCTGTTGCGGCGTTCGCCGCGTTCGGTTCTATTTTTTACTAATCGCCGACACTGGACTGCTCTTCGTGTTGTCGTACTGTTGGCCCGACAAGAATGGGTCTTGACTTGGCTTGAATAGATTCGAGCGGATGTGATTTATTATAGGGATAGGGAGGTATATTCAGGGCCGGGCTTAGCAGGCGTGCAGTGCGTTCCGGCGCGCGCGGGTATGTATGGCAGGCGGCAAGTTATAGGGGCGGTAATATAATAATAAAGTTGAATTTCGAAGGATTCTTTTCATTCCCGCATTTGGTGGGGCTCTCCACTGCCGGTGAGGATGGCGGCAATTTTTCGGTGGCACGCAGGCGGCAAATAAGCCAGGCCCGGCCCTGGGTGTATTCTTCAACGGGCGTTTACATTTCAAAAATAAAATCGAGTGCCGCACACCCAAATGTAGACACAACTTTCAGGTATTATGTACTTATTAAGTAGGAAAGCCGGAGTGGATGATTAAAGCCCAGAGGGGAAAAAGAATTTTCGACAATTGAGGCTGAAACACTTGTTTAATGTTCTAGATGTCAGCTGATTGTATAGCGATGATATTACACTGGTTTGATAATCAAATTTTTATGTATGGAAATTGATTTTTGACAGTATTCTTCGTTAATTTTTTGAATGGGTTGATTTTACCTCAATTGAATGTGACATTCTGAATATAAGTACGGTGGCGAGCACATAACTGGAAATACTCATATCAATTCTGTCAATATTTCAATTTAACCTACGGCCTTATTTTGATTGGAGAAGATGATATCGTAGGAACACTAGATAACCACGTAGTTACCTCAAATCACATTCACGAGGTATCTACCTACATACCTATGTAAATACCTATGTATTTTATATTTTTTCAAATAAAATAATACCGGATCGAGTTTTCCAAACGACATTCCTATACTTTGTGGAGATTATTAGATTGCCATGATGTGCCTGCCAGAACACAGTTTCCACCGTACTGTAATAGGTATAATGGGGAAAATTGTACAGTGAGAAAATCCGTCACGATGTCACATTCGCATAATTATTTGTGGAGAATATTATTGATGAAAATAGATATTTATTGTATTAGGGGTATGAGTGAGACTTCATGTGACGGAGAATGGGAGTTCGAGCGCCGAGCGCAGCGAGAAAGAAACAAAAGAATTCTAATCTTGAAAAAATCATGTCGAAAGTATTCTGCCCTTTGAGTGACTCATGATAATAATAATAATAATAATAAGATTGATAGTAAGGAAAACAAGATGATACAAACCGTTAGGGAGCAGAGCGGGAGTACGAAAAGAACACCTCTTCGAACGTTGTTTGCTGATTGATTCATATCTATAGAAGTTTCACTTCTTTCGAGGGTGACTATGGTCATGCACCCACGTTTTTTCAATCATGTGAACAAAAAAATTCACATTGTTGTTCAATTGTTGTTTTCAAAAAACGGCTCTGTGCTCAGTTTTCTAGGCTCTCAAAATTATAAAACAGTTGATAATTTTTTCGTTTGTCAAAAAATGTCCAAGAAATCCTTCAGAAACTTTTCCAGTGTATTAGGGCTATTCGGCTTCCAAAGAAATTTGAGGTAGGTGATCCAAGCGGAAACAGGGTGGACAAACATTCAATGGAATTCCATCAAAATTTCCATATCTCTTCATCTTTCAGCCCAGGCAAAACAGATTTCAACCCGGAATAGATTAAGAAAAATCTGAAAATTTGAGGATCCCTTCAGAATTTGATGGGGAACATCATACTAAAAGTCCCCATCTGTCCGAGGCTTGGCATTTTTTCTGTTGATGGTCGAAGGTACAAGAAGTTACCATTTTTGAAATAGTGCTTTTTTTCACACTTTTTTCATTCGACCTTATATTTTCAAGGTCAAGGATTCCAATGAAATAAGTTTCCAAAAAGTGTAATGCACCAGTGGCGTACTAGACGACTGCAAAGGGGCCTAGGTGCAATTTTTGACAAAGTTTTATGGTAAACCATGACTAACACCTTTTTTGACATATTTGGTATCATTTTCAACTAAGTCGCATTCTCTGATTCCAAAAATAAGCATAAAATTTTGATAGCGATAATTTTGAACCGATTCCAACAGAGAAGAAACATAATTTTTTCGCCTCAAATTTGATGTTTTGTAGCTCCAGTTCTATCAGTGTCCAATGTATTCCCAACCATGATTTTGATTTGGACAGTTAGTTTGAACTATTTCACACACAAATATCATTTTCTGATTTATTTTCCCGTTTTTACAAAGTCACGGAGTTATTTTGTTTCTTGAGATGTACCATGTCAAAGCTTGACTTGATGAAACGTGCTATTTCACAGGAAAAATTAGGCTGCGATCGGAATGTAGCTTTTATTTGGTTCTTTATTCATTTCAAGGCATTAAAATAGCTTTCTCTATCGAACAAAATGGAAAAAACTGAAATCGGAGCCTTATTTTAGTCTTGACATCATTTTTCCTTCGACAATGCGAGCTTTCGAAATAAAATTAAATTTCTACATGATGCACGTTTTGGAACAAAATTACCGTGTGACTTTGTAACAGCAATAGAAGCTTCTAGTTATGGAATTCATCCAGTAAATAGTTCATTTGAATAATCTATGTCAAAATTGTGATCATGGGTGTTTTGAACCACGATGGAAATGGAGCTACAAAACGACAAATTCATAGATCGAAACTTCGCATTTCTTTGCGAAATTTATTCGGCATTGTCGGAAGAAAAATGATGTCATGACTAAAATACTGCTCTGATTTTTGTTTCGCTCATTTTGTTTGATAGAGAAAACTATGTTTATAAAATGATTGAAGTATCAATTCAAAGGTACATTCTGATCGAAGCCTAATTTTTTTCTGTGGAATAGCACGTTCCGTCAAATCAAGCTTTGGCATACATCTTAAGAAACAAAGTCACTCCGTGACTTTTCAAGAACAAGAAAAAAAATCAGCGTATGATATTTGTGTGTAAAATAGCCCAAACCAACTGTTCAAATCAAAATCATGGTTAGAAATACATTGGAGACTGATGGAACTAGAGCTACAAAGCATCAAATTTAAGGGAAAAAAAAATCATGTTTCTTTCTGATATAACTGGTTTGAACACGTCTCCATCAGGATTTAACATCTAGTTGTGAATGTGCGATTTGATTAGAAATGATACTAATGGTGCGATTCTCTAAAAAATTACATTCCATAAAGGCTCTGTTACGTTGTTATTACCTAGGCAACAGCCAATGGCTGACAGGAATTTTTACATAACAGAGCGTTTATGGAATGTTATTTTTTACAGAATAGCACCATAAACATGTCAAAAAAGCGGTTAGTCACGATTTACCATACGCCTCTATGAAAAATCGCACCTCGGCCACTTCGCAGCCGTCTGGTACGCCACTGGTGCATTAAACTTCCTGGTAGCCATTGAATTGGGTTCCTCGACCTTGAAAATATGAAGCCCAATGAAAAAATGACAAAAAAAATACCAACTTTGAAAATGGTAACTTCTTGTACCTTCGACTTCCCACAAAAAAAATGCCAGGCCTCGGACAGATGGGGACTTTTAGTATGTTATGTTCCCTATCAAATTCTGAAGGGATCCTGAAATTTTCAGATTTTCCTTAATTTATTCCGGATTTCATCAAAATTTTGCATTTTTTTCTTGGGCTATTTATTTTTGAGAGAGAAATATTGATACCTACTGCGTATACAGACTTGAGGACGGAGTCAAATTGGTAAAATGAGGCGTTGAGGAATCAATCCGTCTGAGTTTATTCCTTGACAGAAATCTATCATCCAGGTCTTTTTGAGAAGCTACAAGGATGTACTTTGGTTTAAGCCTATAAATATTTTCGAAATCAAAAAAAATCCAAGTTTTGAAGAAATAATCTTTGGATTTCGAAAATGTCTATAAGCTCGAACCAAATTACATCCTTGTAGCTTTCCAAAAAGACCTGGATGATGGATTTCTATCAAGGAATAAACTTAGACGGATTGATTCCGCAACGCCGTATTTCACCAATATGACTCTGTCCATAAGGACGTCATATTGGTAAAATGAGCGTTGCGGAATTAAATAAATAAATAAATAAATGAATAAATAATTTATTTTCACACATATATAAGATTAGGCCAGGCGGTAGGTCATTCTGGATAGAAAAAATTTCGACCAAAGCTTTCATGGTGTCAAACTCTTCGTAAGGTCAGTAGGTATCTACCACTGAGTTTCCGCCCAAAAACGAGTTGTGCTGATTCCTCCACATCTGCCCAAAGGTGAAGGATGTCTTGAAGGTGCAAAAAGACCTGTTAAACCCCCGTATTTTCCCATTTTATTTGCCTTTATGCAAACGTACAATTCTAACGCTAACATTAGAAGCATTTGTCATCATCTCTGTGCTAGTCTTACTGTTGAAAAAAAAATTTCTTTGTGCAGGTCAGATAAATCACATTTAATTGTCTCTCCACACAAGAAAGCGATGAAGCAACATGTATTTTGGATGTTTTCTAATAACTTGTACTTACTGAACCCATTCATGGCGTTAAAATTTCAATAACAGCATTTTTGAAGATGTTGCCCGCTAAGAAGTGAATAATTTTTACCCGCCTGTTCAGCAGCAGTTTTTTCAATTGTACCAAACACCGTTTTCGAAAATTTTATAGGGAATGACAAGCTGGAACTGTTTTCTGATGATATTATATCTGGCTTAACCTCGGCACGCTTTTTGAAAGTGTAGGAAAGTGATTTCTTTTTTAGCGGTTCTATTTTACCCGTGTGCGGCCGTGCCTACTTGACATAGACCGGACTGATTACACAAGCTTGGAAATGTACTCTTTTCCAGCTTTAAAATACGACCATTAGTGATAAAATAATATGTAATTTCTTCATAAATCAATGTACAAAGTCTTAATAATAATGGTCGCGTTTTAAAGCTGGAAAAGAGTACATTTCCAAGCTCGTGTAATCAATCCGGTTTATGTCAAGTAGGCACGGCCGCACGCGGGTGAAACAGGACCTCTCGAAAAGAAATCAGTTGTTTTAGACTTTCAAGTGCGTGCCGCTGTTAAGCCAGGCACGATATCGTTAGAGAAGAGTTTGAGCTTTTCATCCCTTATGAAATTTTCGCAAACGGTGTTTGGTAAAATTGAAAAAATTGCTGCTGAACAGGCGGGTAAAAATTATTCACTTTTTTGCTGGCAACATCTTCAAAAATGCTGTTATTGAAATTTGAATGCCATAAATGGGTTCAATGGATACGAGTTATTAGAAAACATACAAAATACATGATGCTCCATCGTTTTCTTGTGTGGAAAAACGATTAAATGTAATTTATCTGACCCGCACAAAGAAATCTTTTTTTTTCAACAGTAAGACTGGCACATAGATGATGACAGATGCTTCCAATGTTTGCGTAAGAGTTGTAGGTTTGCATTTAGGCAAATATAACGAAAAAGTACGAAGGTTAAACAGGTCTTTTTGCACTTTTGAGGCATCCTTTACCTTCGCGCAGATGTGGAGGAAACAGCACAACTCGTTTTTGGGCGGAAACTCAGTGGTAGATAACTACTGACATTACGAAGAATTTGACACCATAAAAGCTTTGGTCGGAGTTTTTTTTCAGATTGTAGTGATTTTACCGACATACCGCCTGGCCTAAGATAGGTACAGCTTAATATGTAGAAAACATCCAACAGGCCGCACAGCCCAATTAGAGGATGAAAACCGGTTGTAAAGTTTACATAGTATACAAACAATAAACAAAGAGAAACATCAATAATTGACAGCATCATGTGGAAGTGCAAACACATCAAAAATGTCTTCCTTTTTACAACAAAAGATGTCAAGTTTATCTTCAACTTCACTGTATCTTGATATCATCCTGTGAAGTGGAGACATTAAAAGCATGTTGGTGCGAGCAGTCGGCACATGAAAAACATTTATATGTCTACTGGAAATGCGCGGAACCCGATACTCCAGCAAACTCGTCAAGGATGAGCAGTCCACGCAACCATTAATGAGATCGTTCAGAAATATCACACAGCCAGCATCTCTCCTAAGCTCAAGAATTACTCCTTGTAGGTTTATTCCTTGACAGAATCTTACCATTCAGGTCTCTTTCGAAAGCTACAATGATGTACTTTGGTTTGAGTTCATTGGCATTCCTAAAATCGAAAAACGTAGAAAAACTCGTTATGTAGCAGAAAAACTGAGTGGTGGGTAAAAGAAGAAACCTACAACAATTTACTCAATTCAGTGTCGACTCCAACTCGAAAATATGACAAAAAAAGAGGAACCAAATCAGTCTTTACTTTACCTCCAGGTGACAGACGGTTGCGTTTGATGCGCCAGGAGTAGTCGTACTTCTTTAGACGGCGAAACAATGCCTACTTCGGGTCTAATACCCCAATGATCCAGCGCTCGCCAAATAAACCCGCAGAACAGGCGGTTTCTGGCTTCGAACTAACACAATTTCGAAGACCACTCGAAAGGCAAAAACGTGGATGTACAGCACACAAGTAGGCGACAGCTCCTATGCGAGTTTCTAATTGAAAAGGAAGAAGTAGCTACGTTGCTTCGTTTTATCAGATTCGCGCCGGCGCGCTGGGCTAGTTCTTATCTATAGCCAGTTGGAGAAGAGCACATGGAACTCGTTTGCCAGAACGGCCACCGTAAGACAACGAAATTCCTCAAGCTACTAGAGAATAAACGGCAGGGCAGAACTGGACTGGCCTAATCGCTCCAAGTACCAAAAACAAACAGAAGCAGAAAACGACGTAACAACAGCTCGAAAGGGTCTATTGGTAGCTCGATTGGTAGAGTAAGGATTGCCGTAAGAGTTAACATGACAGCGACGTATTGCAAAGTCTATCAACCAATGGAACCGCTCTGTTTGGCAATTTACGTCGTAGCTTTACATCTGAACTTATCGAGTTGTAAGTCACGCCAAAACCTACTAAGAGTCATCTGTCTATACAAGATAATTATATTCTTTGCAAAAATAGGTGCATTGCTTTTGCTTCGTCTACTTCTTGCAGACGATATCTTGCTCGTATCTCTCCTAGTAATAAACTTGTCGCCAGGATCCCGCTGAATATTTGAAAGAATCAATTTTCGCTTTTTACGGTCCCCCCCGATTTTATTGTCGGTATGCATCCCTCGGATGCTTGCTCCGTCAAAGTTCTGACGAAGTGACTTCATAAATAGGTGAAAGCCGCAGAGTCCCGGTCTAATGTATAATTCTGCGGCGATTGACCCAACTCCAGAGGGCGACCTATTACAGCGTGGTGCCGGGCGAACGGGATTCCGGGACTCACCTATATCCGGTTTGCCCAGGATCCATTTCTTGCTGGCGACGCGGGACGAGGATGTGGAAAGGGAGGGTCGTCGCGGTGCAGCAGGAAACGGGAAGAGCCTCATTGTGTGATCGGAGACATAAATATCCTCCAGATAATATTGTAAATTTGCAGGGTGGGTTCATATTCAAGCCAGGCAACCCGTATTTCATATCCGCCGCCCCCATCCCGGTCTCCTATACCCTTTATGTGCGATAATCCCCTCGCGTTCGCTCTTCTTTTAAATCTAAGCGAATATAGATAGCGAACGTCTAATAAATCACCGTTGCGCATACGGTGAGCATATGCTTAACGCATAAATAAAAAATAATAAATCGGGACGCGGAAGAACATGTGTGCCGCCACCACCCGCCGCCACTACTATGGAAACCGCGGCGGCGGCGTGCGGTTATTTATGGCGATGTTTCGCAAATTTTCGATCGCATCCGATATTATACACAATATTAAATTACGTATAGTGTGCGGCGGAGGAGACTGTTTACGAAGAGAACAGAAGCGCGGCCAGAATCCATCATCCGGGCCAATAATGGGCACCTGAATGGGAAACACGCTCACAACAATCGCAGTTTGTTCCGAAGTTTAGCCTCTGTTGCTGTGGGCCTCCTGCTTTGCTTGATTTACATACCTGTGCGCGAAGCGGATGTTTTCATTCTAAGAAAGTAGACGTATAATACCTGTTGGAAATTTTTATCCATAATGGATGATGAGAAAAAAAGTAACAATAACACATTGCAGCTCGTGCACCTTTTTTTTTTCCAGAGGAGGGTAACGCTTTTTACGCACGCCCGAGCTGAAATGACACCGGGGGAGTGTGGGACTCGCGACGTGCCCTATCCACTAAAACCCCTCCTCAGACCTAGTAGTTAACACGCTCTCTGGAACCGTTTTCACATATCTTCGAGCGGGCGGCTGGTCTATGTTTCCTTCGTGTCTACTTTCCGTCTTCATCTTCTTCGTTCTTCGTACGCAAGACTTCGGTGCACCAGTCCGAGACAATGTACCATCCTTCTGGGCTTTCCAACATTATCTACGCACTACGTTGGTATTACACTCCGCGTACTGTCGCTGTTATTTATAGTAAAAGGGATGTCGTCGCCTTCCGGGTTCGCCCTGCTCACATTGTGCTGGTACTTAGTGGAAAGACAAGCTGCGACCTCGTCATGGGGTGGCACTCGAAGATAAGCCTCATCTCGATCGCTCGTAATCTTGGACCGATGAGTGCCCCTAGTCAAAAAGTACCCATGCGTACCCATGGTCACATTGGTCATATCCCCATACTGGTTGGAGATATACCCATGGCAGATAATGTGACCATGGGCAGATGTTTTGGGGATATGGGCATATCCCCATGCTGGTTGGGTGTATACCCATGACAGTTCTGTTGATGTGACCATGGGTAGGTGTTTTGGGGATATGAGCATATGTGATGTGGCCATGGGCACATCCTCAGGTACCCATGAGAATGAAGTTGCATATGACCATAGTATCATGGGTACATGTTACTGTGACCATATGGGCTTTGGGCAGTTATTGGCTACGTTTACACCGGTGGACTAAAACTGGACTGACCCAAGCACTGACCCAAATTCCACCTGAAGTAATTCTTCTATTCCAGCGTTTTTACCGGCAGACTAACGCGGCCGACCTATTTTAAAATATGAACTTAAACTAAATAAATATGAAAACTCAATTTACTTTAGTCCACGGCTAACCGGAGACCTGACCCAAGCTACTTGGTCCTAATTTGGTCCTTGTCTGCAGTCGTTTACACCACGTGGACTGAATTTATTTGGGTCGAATTTAGTGCTTAGGTTGCGGACCAAAGCCACGGTGTAAACGTAGCCATTGTGATGTGGCCCCATATAGGCATACGGAATAAGTTTTACAAAACTCACAGGGAGATAGAAAATTGAAAAATAAGCGGACTTTTCTTGATAAACATACGCTCGCAAACGTATAATTACGGAGATACAGGCCTTCAAACTTGTTCTTTGAAAACTGTTTTTTTTTGCATAACTCTATAACCGCTCAACTGATTTCATTCAAATTTAAACCAAAGTTTACCAAGACAGGTCCCTATTGAACAGTAATAACGCATTGCATCAAATTTTTTTAGAGGCGAAGATAATAGGGAATACCCTTTCCCTTATTCTCCTATTTCAACCACTCTGAATATTTTTTTAAACGGTGAAACGACCCCAGCTATCGTCTTGTACCCCTGAATGGGTAGGTAACCCATTATACTGGCATTTAATTCAACTTATTTGAAATAAATCACTTTTCCCGCTTTTGGAACCGCTTGGCCGATGATCATCTAGTATCAGGACGACATCCCGTTGTGCCTTTCTTCTTGTTGTTCGATTATAGAGTTCTCGAGATTGTTGAGATAGGTCTGACTACGAGTTTGAACGCAATAAGACACAGTATAAAATTTTAACATAACAGCAATCTATTGACCTCTATGTACAATTCAAAATGTTTAAATAATGGCTCGCTCCTATACCTAGTCCTACCTTCACATCGCAGGCTAAATTATTTAAAAGATCTAACCTATTCCCGAAGAGATACCTTTCCCCTAATTATTTCAGACGTCCCAACACTCCAACCCTCCGACGAACACCTGACTCTACACCTTGACCGACATTCAATTCTGACTGGTTTTCGCGGTTCAAAGTTCTTTTTGGGGTTAAATCAGATCCAACATTTATGTTAGTGTTAGAGGTTATGTTAGGGCTAGGCCCGGCGTCTAGACACTAAAAAGAGAAGAGTGACTTCGACCACGAGTGCCATCCAAGATTTGGGGGCCGGTGTGTGTATGGTAGCCCACCTTATTGTGGCATTCTTTTCAAAGGCTGTTGCTTCTTTTTGGGCCATGGTCTCTTTTGCCCGTTTGGAAAGGATTGGATATGGCTACCTTTGTGGGGGCCTATTCCTTTTTTCACCGTGAGTCGCCCCCAACGCTTAGAAAGATTCCCGCGGTCGCGCGTGTCTATAACCGGAAATGTTGAACCGAATTTCACCCTTCCAAAAACTTCCAAACCGATGGTGTCCGCGAAACAATTACTCTAGTCAAGGTACAAATTTAAGATGGAGAACGTTTTGAGCACGTCCCGTATACGCGCTAGTTCGTTGTTGCTTAGCAGTTTGTGAGGGAAGACCACAGTCAGGAGAAACAAAACGCAGAGAATTGACTAAACAGGGTATTCGCCGAAAAGCCGATGCGGAGAGGCGTCGAAATAATCTTTGCCCTAACGAGAAATAATCGCCGTCTACACTATTCCTGATCGAGCCTTAATAACAATTCATTTTTACATAGTCCCTTTCTGAACGATGGCGTCGTTGGGTACCGGATTGAATTCATCAGTTTCGAATGAGAACGTTTTCATTCCCGTAACAAGCTCTACATGGAAATATCCGGAACTGTCGTGGCGCTAAAACAAAATCATTACTTGCAAGGAAGGGGGGGGGGGTCCATCAATCCGATCAACAATTGCGACACTACGGCAGGGTCCGAACCCCGATACAAACGCGATTCTATTTTTATTTCAATTACTTGAGTTTCCACGTTGTTCTCGAAATTTACTTTTTCCGAATAACTAGAAGCTTCAGAAACGCAGAGGAGGCTCACCCGCGAGTTTCCAGATCTAACCCACTAGGTCCGGTGCTCTGAGTACCGCAGTCACAAAGCCAAGTCCGAAGGGCCCAAGAGCGCGAATACCTTTCTATGAAGGTATCCAACAAAGGACGAGGCTTGACAGTGGCTGTACCTGACGGCAGACAGTAGCGCAGATACCAGCACGTGCAGGCAGATTCAGAACGCACGCGTGAGCCCCATCATACATTTTCACGACAAAGCCTAACCGTAAGCAACTATCCCAACTCACCAAGACTAACCCTCCGCTCGTCGAGGTCATCACTCCACCACATGAGATACCGAAACGAGAGACCTCATTTCTATCGGGCCTGGTTCATTTAGGGGCTTCAACTCGACATCCTCGAGGTGGGCTAGAACTCATCGTCGAGGGAACGCGACTCAGCATCCTGGAGGGGGTTCGAAACACTTCGTCAACGGGTCCCAACTCTACGACTTGGAGAAGGGTCGAAACTCAACACCGGAAGGGCCTTGGCACATCGACCTGGCGAAGAGCTGGAACTCGTCGTCGGAGGGCTCTGACTCTACACCTGAAGGCGGATCAAGACTCAACGTCCAAGGGCTCTGACACGACATCCTAGAGACGGGTTGCAACTCAACGGGGGAAGCAACTCATCAGTCTGGAGGGTCAAAACTCAACCTGGAGGGTTCTCGACTCAACGTGCCCCCAAGGGGACCAAAACACGTCTCCGAAGGGGCCGTCGGCCTTTGAGACACATCAGCCGGGGAATCGACTCGTCATTTTCCAAGTGGGCTGGGACTCATCATTGGGGCTTCGACGCTTCGGCTTCTAGGAGGGTCGCGACGCAACATACGCGGGTTCCAACTCAGCTTCCTCGAAGGGGACTAAAACTCTTCGCTAACAGGCCCGCAGAAGCACTCGGCAACGGACGTGACAAGTCAGGAGCGGACGGCAGCCCAGGAGGATTGGTCCAGGTACCACGGTCAATCTCCGGCGATATCCTCCATTCCCAGCAATTTGGAATATTTTATTGCATCCAAAACGACCGCGAACGGCGTATAGACAGCTCAAGTAACTTGAGAAGTGCGCTGGAATGCGACCGGCGGTGCTAACACGTGAGAATCGGATGATGGCGGGCGAGCGGCAGCGCGGAGCGTCAACGCAGCAGGAGAACGGCAGCAACTGGCGGGGATGATGTGCGGGTGCTTTACTTCATATGCCCCAATTCTTTATTTCATCGGACGTCGAGCAGGGACGATCATTGAATGTCGATGAGGAGCTAGTAAATTATGTTGTAGAGCTTCGCGGGATTTACTTGAATGAATTAAATAACTAGCGACATCTTTTAATGATGCCTTGACTCTGAATATTCACATTCTTACACCTCGATTTCACGGCTTTGAATTATTTTCCTCCGAATTATTTTCGGCCCGCCAAATGCGGGTGGCTTCAACGGTTTCAGTTTTTGAATTGAACGTTCAGTTTGAAAAAAAAGTTACTTTTGCAAAAATTTTATTAGATGATCCATTTTTGGGATATTTGAGCTTGAAACATTGGAATACATCTCGAAATCGCTTTTTTCTGATGCAGGGCCTAAAAATTCAAATTCAAGAAAACTCATAATTCCTCAACTGGAATGGATTTTTCAGGTGTTTTAAGTTAATGAACTGCCATTTTTGCTGAGAAACATAGAGTTTTCCAGAAAAAAACAATTTGGGAAATGGAAAATGGAAAATGGCGATTTTGAGATGTTTTCCAAAGTTTCAAACCCAAATTTCTCAAAAATTAAGCATCTAATCAAAATTTTGCAGGAGGAAGTTTTTCCTTTGAATGGAACGTAGAATTCAAAAATCAAAGTCGTTTCTGAAAATATTCGGGGGGATTGAAAATAGGGTGAAAAGGGGAGGGTACCCCCTATTATCCTCGCCCCTGAAAATGTTCAATGGAATGCGTTATCATTGTTCAATAGAGAATTGTTTTAGTGAACTTTGGCTTAAATTTAAATGAAATTCGTTGAACAATTCAAAAGTTATGAAAAAAAAACTGTCTCAAGAAAATAAATTTGAAGGCCTGTATCTCCGTTATTATACGTTTGCGACGACGCGACAAAGGTATGTTCATCGATAAGAGTCCCTAAATTTTTTTATTTTCCATCTTCCTGTGAATTTTGTAACACTTATTCCAAAACACCTGATAAATTGTCATCCTGTCGATACCGGCGAAATCAATATATATAATAAAAGTAAGTGCCAAATCTTTGTGCCGCTAAAACTCAGAAACGAGTACCGCTACGATCAAGGGAGTTATATGGTATGGTAGCCCTATATCCCCCATCGATGAAGAAGGTTTCCGTTTTTACCTAAAGGGCCTGCTTTTGAAGATATAAGGGCTGGAAATTTTTAGCTCTCTAGAAATGTCTAGAACAGTCCAGAACTTTCGAGAGTATTCGAGATCAATCAACAACATTCCAGAATGTTCCGGTATGTTCTATAATATCCTGGAATAGCCTGGAACGGTCGGAAACATTCCGCAACATTCCAAATCATTGTGGAACATTCGAGATCATTCTACAACATTCCAAAATGTTCCGGTATGTTCGGGAATGGTCGAGAATAGTTTGGGATGGTCGGGAATAGTTTGGGATGTTCGGAAGCATCCCGTGATTATTCCACAATATTCCAGAATGTTCGGGTATATTCGAGAATAGTCTGGAACGTTCTGAAACATTCCGAAACATTCCAATCCATTGTTGTACCTACATTCGAGATCGTTCCACAACATTTCAGATTCCAGAATGTTCCGGTACGTTCTAGAATGTTCGAGAATAGTCTGGAACGTTCAAAAACATCCCAGAACATTCCAGATCATTGCGGAACATTCTAGATCATTCTACAACATCCCAGAATATTCAGATATGTTCTGGAATGGTAGGAAATAGTCTGGAATGTTCCTGAACATTCCGAAATATTCCAGATCATTGTAGAGCATTGAAAATCATTCCATAACAGTCCAAAATGTTTTGGTATGTTCTAAAATGGTCGGGATCATCTAGAACGTTCAAAAACATCCCGGAACATTCCTGATCATTGTAGAGCATTCGTGATCATTTCACAACATTCCAGAATGTTCGGGTATGTTCGGGAGTAGTCTGGAACGTTCGGAAACATTTCAGAATGTTCCATTATGTTCTAGAATGATCGAAAATAGTCTGGAACGTTCGGAAACATCCTGGAACATTCCAGATCATTGTGGAACATTCGAGATCGTTCCATAGCATTACAGAATGTTCTGGAATTGTCGGGAATAGTCTGGAACGTTTTGGAACATTCCGAAACATTCCAATCCATTGTGGTACCTACATTCGAAATCGTTCCACAACATTTCAGATTCCAGAATGTTTCGGTACGTTCTAGAATGTTCGAGAATAGTCTGGAACGTTCGAAGACATCCCGGAACATTCCAGAATGTTCCGGTATGTTCTGGAATGGTCGGGAATAGTCTGGAATGGTCGGGATCATCTAGAACGTTCAAAAACATCCTGGAACATTCCAGATAATTGTAGAGCATTCGTGATCATTTCACAACATTCCATAATGTTCCGGTATGTTCGGGAGTAGTCTGGAACGTTCGAAAACATCCCAGAATGTTCCATTATGTACTAGAATGATCGAAAATAGCCTGGAACGTTCGGAAACATCCTGGAATATTCCAGATCATTGTGGAACATTCGAGATCATTCTATAACATTCCAGAATGTTCTAAAATTGTCGGAAATAGTCTGGAACGTTCTGGAACATTCCGAAACATTCCAATCCATTGTGGTACCTACATTCGAGATCGTTTCACAACATTTCAGATTCCAGAATGTTCCGGTACGTTCTAGAATAGTCTGGAACGTTCGGAAACATCCCGGAACATTCCAGATCATTGCGGAACATTCTAGATCATTCTACAACATTCCAGAATGTTCCGGTATGTTCTGGAATGGTCAGGAATAGTCTGGAATGTTCGGAAACATCCCGAAATATTCCAGATCATTGTAGAGCGTTCAAAATCATTCCATAACAGTCCAAAATGTTTTGGTGTGTTCTAAAATGGTCGGGATCATCTAGAACGTTCAAAAACATCCCGGAACATTCCAGATCATTGTAGAGCATCCGTGATCATTTCACAACATTCCAGAATGTTCCGGTATGTTCGGGAGTAGTCTGGAACGTTTGAAAACATCCCAGAATGTTTCATTATGTTCAAGAATGATCGAAAATAGTCTGGAACGTTCGGAAACATCCTGGAACATTCCAGATCATTGTGGAACATTCGAGATCATTCTAAAATATTCCAGAATGTTCTAGAATTGTCGGGAATAGTCTGGAACTCCCGAAAACATCCCGGATTATTCCAGATCACTGTGGAACATTCCAAAACACCCTTGAAAGTTCCTGCAACATTGTGGACCATTCTAAGCCTTTTTGGTGTGGAGCCACCTATTAGTAGAGGTGCAGTACAGAATAAGTACAGAATATTCGAGAGTATTCAAGATCATTCCACAACATTCCAGAATGTTCCTGTATGTTCTGGAATGTTTGGGAATTGTCTGGAACGTTCAAAAACATCTCGAAACATTCCAGATCATTGTGGAACATTCTAGGACACTCTTGAAAGTTTATGGAACATTATGGACTATTCGAAGCCTTTTTGGTGTGGGGCCACCTATTGGTAGAGGTGCAGTACAGAATATTCGAGAGTATTCGAGATCATTCCACAACATTCCAGAACGTTCCGGTATATTCTGGAATATTCAGGAATAGTCTGGAACGTTCGGCCAGGAACATCCCAGAACACTCTCGAATGTTGTGGATTCTGGAAAGTTGTGATCCATTCGAAACTTTATTTTGGTTTGAGTGGGGCTACCCATTAGTAGGTAGATCCGTCGTGGTTTTGAACACCTGTTTCTTGCCAGTTGTTAATGAAAAGTTGATATGATATACATTTTACACAATGCCCAACGTGGAAGAGGAGATCTTGCCAGTTCTGTAGCAAAATGGCGAAAGAAAAAAACGAACAGCGGAAACATGAAAAAGTCAAAGAGCGCGAAGTACGGTAGACGTTTCCAACGAATAAGTAGAATGAGCACCGTTAGATGCAGAGCAGTCACTCATGAAAATATCACCCTACGAGAAGCACGAGCGAACGAGGGCTAGGTTTCGCTCAGGGGCCGCGAAGCGGCCCCGGCGAAAGCTAGTTATCAATAATTCCTAGGTCAAACTAACAGTAAACTTACCTGTGAAGTTCGACCACAATTGTACGAGGCTCCTCATCCGAATAATCACTTGATTAGACAACTTGTAGTAGCACCTTTTGCTTCGTTCCACGCACATATTTTAAAGCGATTCATTCCCATCTCTAGCGTGCCTCATACGTCCGTAACGCACCCATCTCTACAAACTCAACGTCGGCACTGTCGGTAACTTATCTGTCATTATGTTGAAAGAAAACATTTTTGAAACTTTTTTATTTTTCTTTCAACAATTTCCAACAGGGGTAACTCGTATGGAGTGGGTGAGGAGGGAGTGATCATTCGAATGAGGAGCCTCGTGCAATTGTGGTCGAACTTCACAGGTAAGTTTACTGTTAGTTTGACCTAGGAATTGTACTTCGGCTCCTCATCCTCTAATCACTTGATTAGACAACTTATTGATCTTCAAAGACACTTATATTGTTGTAAACGAAAAATAAAGTGTGTACAAGATGGGAATAAACAGTAGTAAATTCCAGAAGAAAATCAAAACGTGAAAAAATATTAACCAATATTGTGAGTCAATTCAACGAAATTGCATCGACAACACGGCTGTTCTAATTCAAAACAGGCCGATTTTAAAATGTTTCGAAAACTTTGGATTTTTCAGTCCAGCCAGCCAATTTTCTTATCTCCTCGATTGGTACCTACTCCTCTGCGATACGCTGCGGAGGTAGAAGCGTGCCGCGTCGAGTGAGACGTGTACAAACTAGTGTCAACTCCCGCGGCCTGGAGAGTGCACTTAATCCAGCGCGAAATTGTCTGGGAAGAAGCTCTCTTGTGAGGGCTCGACCATGTCACAAAAGCCGTAGCACAGTCGGTCGTCTGCCGTCTGTGGTGCGGATGGCGCGGGTTCGAATCCCGGTCAGTCATGGATGTTTTGTGTTTGTTCAAAAATTTGCGTATATTGTAATTCATATGTAATAATTTACTGTTATCAATAAAAGTCGCAAAAACTCCTATGGCGC
Source organism: Anaspis maculata (assembly GCA_949128115.1). Taxonomy (NCBI): domain Eukaryota; kingdom Metazoa; phylum Arthropoda; class Insecta; order Coleoptera; family Scraptiidae; genus Anaspis; species Anaspis maculata. The sequence goes on along the minus strand of OX421966.1, from coordinate 38,301,462 downwards.
TGATAAGCCGAGAAGGAGGAAAACATTTATTTATTTATTTATTTTATTTTATTTTATGTCACAAAAAGGTAATCCTCTTCTTGACGGATTGATTCTGTGGCCTTGATGTAATCAAGAACACATGACGCCACACATAGCTCGGGTTGATCCTTGACGAACTTGAAGGTAAAATTCGGGTAGATGCCGGTCTTGATGCTTGTTTTGATAGGGTCTGTGATCATGATTCGAACCTCTGAAGGACTTGTTCGGATATCCTTCAACTTGATCACACTCAAGGTCTGAACTCTGTGGCTAGTTGCCAAGGCCAATAGAATGACTACCTTTAAAGACAGCTTCCTTATGGAAAGCTCTTCGTGAGGGAACATTTTCCTCAAGAACGCCAGGACCGGTGCGGGGTCCCATGTACTGATATATTTTGGTTTCATGGGCCTTAGTCTTTTTACACCTTTCAAGAACCTTTTCAAGTTTTCGTTGTTTCCAATATCTTCTGCGCAGATAAAAGACAGAGCGGATCTGTGTGAGTTGTAAGTTCCATATTTGTGAACTGATCCCGACAAAAGATATTGAAAAAACTCCATTACTTGTCTGTACGTTGTTTGGTACTGCTTCAAAGTTGAGGCGCTGATTGATTGGATCATTGTGGAGATCGATGTTTTGGGAATACCTTTTTTCAAAAAGGCTTTCCTGATAAAACTCTTACTATCAGGACAAGGTTTTTTGCCAGTGGATGGGTTTGCCTGAAAGGAGAGGTCAGCAATGATTTTTTCGGTCCCAATTTCGAAGGGTCTCTTTTCAATAGCTGATGAAAAATGGGGTACCATGGTTGCGTCGGCCAGTCTGGCACCACCACAATTCCTTCTGCTTCATCCGAGATTATCTAATTTAGTACTCGAAGAACTATTGAAAAGGGAGGGAAAGCATAAAAGAAAAAATCAGCCCAGGAAATAGTAAACGCATTAACCACCATCGAGTCTGGATCTTTGAACCAGAAAACGTATAACTCACATTTGCGATTAATTTGCGACGCAAATAAATCTACTGTAGAAGTACCGAACTGTGCTGTTATACTTTCAAAACTTTCTTGGGAGAGTTTCCATTCAGTCTCTGTGGAGGTAATCCGTGATTCTCGATCAGCTTCCACATTATCCTTTGAATTAATGTAGGATGCCACTATCCAAAGGTCCCTTTCCTCGCGCCAACGCCAGATTGTTCTGGCCATGTCAGCCAAGTTTAGGTATTGAATGCTGCCCATCCTATTGATGTAGTTAATGTAGGCTACGGCGGTTGTATTATCAACACGCACCAAAATATTACAAGATCTTCGATCTTTGGCAAAACACTTCAAACGATAAAACACTGCTTGGAGCTCTAGAAAATTGATGTGTTTTTGTTGGTCTGTCGTGTTCCACCAACCATGGGAACTTTGGCCTTCACTGAAACATCCCCAACCAGATAGTGAGGCGTCAGTAAAAATTTCCATCACAGAATTTTCCTCCCTAATTTGGTTGTGGACTCCCTTCAAGTTTTCCTCCCACCACTCCAAGTCTGTCTTGACGGAAGAGTTCAAAAACATTCTTGCATCGAAATTACCATGAGATTTTTGAAAGGCCAAAAATTTCTCTCGCTCAAACACTTTGATATACAACCAGCCATATTTCGTGGCTAGACAGATGGATACTAACATACCAATAAACTGGGCAAAGCTACGTATCTTGCACGTATTCAAATTTTCAAAAAAATTAATCATTTGTAAAATTTTTTCTTCTTCACTTGAAGGCAGAGAGATAGATAAGTTCTCACTGTAAAAAACAAAACCCAGAAAAGTTTGGCGCTTTTCCGGTACCAGTCTGCACTTCTCTTTGTTCAAAAGAAAACCGAGCGAAACAAGTGAATTTTTCGCAATAGAAACTTTTTCTTTGCAAAGCTCGAACGATTCAGCAAAAAGTATCAGATCGTCTAGGTACATGGCGCAAAGAATATTTTTGGACCTGAGAAACTGACAAATTGGTTTTGTCAATTTTGCGGAAACAAAGGGAGCCAGTGTCAAACCAAACGGCAAGCAAGTGAACTCGTACAGTTGATTTTAAGGCTCAAAACGGAGATACTTCCTATGGGTTTCATGAATCGAAATCTGATTGTATGCATCTTTCAAATCGATTGTACACATGTAAGAATCTTTTGAAATTATTTTGGTTACAGTGCGATAATCCTCCAGCTTAAAATGTGGAGGATTGAGAAAAGCGCTGAGCTTTTAGTGGGGACGGTACGCGACGAAAATCCCTTGGATACTGCACTTTTGAGTAGAGTTATGAAACTTGACACATAGTTCCTAGGGACCATAATAAGAAATTTCGCCCGATGTTCTAAAAAAAAAATTCGACGGAATCCGTTATATAGGCCCCTTTATCCAAAATGGCGTCCAAATTTTGAAAATTGGCGATTGGTCGTACAGTGGCGCGCAAAGTATCAATTCCTAACATTTTGACCATAACGAGTTGGTTTAAGCCACCCCTGACTCGATCCGTTTGATATTTTGGCCATTTGGGCCTTCTTTCCAAAATGGCAGCCAAACTTCGAAAGTTGGAATTTGGTCGTATAGTGGCCTGCAAGGTATCAATTCTGGACATTTCGACCATGTCAAGTCGATTAAAGCCTACCCCGACTCTACCCAACCTAAATTTTGACCTCAATACTCAATTATAGTGCTGATTTAGAATTTTTTTTTCATCTTGATAAGGGTTGTGAAAAACCCGAGGGAAAACCACTTCTTGGACTTTCTGTGTGTCCAACATGTGAGTAATCCGGAGAGCAGAATCAATTCAGTTTTCTGAAGGAATGAAATCAGAATCGGAATCAGAATAAATTTTATTTCCATAAAAAGCTCCACCATTGTAAAACATACACAAGGTGGCCTGAGTGGCAGAACCTATTTCACGCATGTATAAAACTGTGACAACCATAAAAAATGTCGAAAATACATACCTACATACCAACTACAAGTTGTTTCAGAAAATTTTCATCAGTGCAGAAAAAAATTTGGCATGTTGATTAGGAATAAATCCTTGCAAGGTTTGATTTTCTGCATGAGAGAGCGTCTCACTGATGTAGAGCATCTGAGTCGACTGTGCGCTATTTATAAATTTTGCACGTTTGCACGAAGTATCAATTCGTAACATTTTGATTATGACGAGCTGATTCAAGCCACCTCTGACTCGATTAGGCTGATATTTGGGCCATTGAGGCCTTCTTTCCAAAATGGCGGCCAAACCGAAATCGGCAGGTGGTCGTATAGGGGCACACAAGGTATCCATTTCTGGACATTCCGACCATTGCGAGTCGATTATTACCCTTCCCGACTCGACTTGACTCAAATTTTGGCCTCAATCCCTATTAATTTATGATCCTGTTCTTTTGTCAGTTAAGATCTCGTGGCATCAAAACCGCAAGAAATTTCGAAGTGCAAGTTGTTTGAATATGCACGGAAAGGGATCGAGATAAGCGGTTTTTGCAGATTCATACGTCGATAAGAGTTGTACTTGAAAAGATTTAAGCAGAAGACAATCACAATGTACCTCTTATTGAATACCAACACCAACACACTCTTATCTAGTGTGTCCAAGGCGCAAAGATCTCTCCTATGGGTCTTAGCTTGTCCCATGTGACACATTTTTGGCAAAAAATGTAGGTAGAGTGTTAGATTTTTTGCACTTATAGCCGTAAAGTCCCTCATTATTAAAATTAAAACCTGTTCCTGAATCGCAATTAGATTTTTTAGTATCTATGGTAGGTCGAATATTATATCTTCGAGAAAAGCATTACAGCTTTAGCGCCTTATGTACATAGTTCTTTCCTTAGTGGAAAGAGTGGAACCTTAGTATATGTAAGTGACAAAACGAGTATAATGCATCATGTAGAAATTGGATCACCTACAGGAATTAGAATTGAACAGGGATTCAAGATAGGTGAGAGTTCTGTTCTTCACCAATGTAATAGATAAAGAAAACAGTAGAGAAGAATGTGGGTGAGCGTCTCGCACAATCGCACAAACACAAACGTGCAAATTTTCAAATAAGTTGCATTCCATATCGGCGCACAGTCGACTCAGATGCTCTACATCAGTGGGAGGCTCTCTCATGCAGAAAATCAAACCTTGCAAGAATTTATTCCTAATCAACATGCAACATTTCTTCTACACTGATGAAAAGTAACCAAAGTCTGAGGTCTGAGAGGCAGAGAAGTCTAACCTCCAAACACCACTGAGAAACAGCAAATACACGCGATAGAGCGCAGATTCCTCAATCACTGTTATTTCTGGTAATGTAATATGTAACCTGACTTATCTTTTAGCACAAATACAAATTCTGAAACAACTTGCAGTTGATATGTATGTACTTTCGACATTTTTTATGGTTTTGACAGTTTAATACATGCGTGAAATAGGCTTTGCCAGTGAGGTGAGGAGCCTTTTATTTCTTCGGAAAAATGTAATGATTCTGCTCTCCGGATTACTCACATGTTCAGGGCCGGTCTTAGGGCAAGGCAAGCGCGGCGGCTGCCTAGGGCCTCGCGCTCTAAGCGTTAGCGCGAGGCCTCGCGCTTGCCTGCTCCCTGCTCTAAACTAAATAAAATAAGATCTAAAATAAAAAATAAATTGAATTCGCTTTTTCTCAAGAAAATCACAAATCATCACAAATTGATCACAAATCAGCGGGTTGGTGACCAGTGGCAAGTGGTGCCATCTGTTAATTTTTGAATGAATTGTCTAACTGTCACTGTGGGAAAATATCAATTACCTGTAATCGGTGTTACTGTGTTTAAACTGTTGTTACTAAAGTGTGGTGACCTGGTGAGTAAATACATAGATAGAATCAAGAATTCAAGAAGGTCAAATGACCCCCCCCCACGACATCCGCTTTTCATACCGGAGGCCCGCGTTGTATCATTGCCTAGGGCCTCGCAAACCGTAAGGCCGGCCCTGCACATGTTGGACACACAGAAAGTCCAAGAAGTGGTTTTCCCTCGGGTTTTTAACAACCCTTCTTAAGATAAAAGAAATAAATCCTAAATCAGCACTATAATTGAGTATTATTGAGGCCAAAATTTAGGTTGGGTAGAATCGGGGTAGGCTTTAATCGACTTGTTATGGTCGAAATGTCCAGAATTGATACCTTGCAGGCCACTATACGACCAAATTCCAACTTTCGAAGTTTGGCTGCCATTTTGGAAAAAAGGCTCAAATGGTCAAAATATCAGACGGATCGAGTCAGGGGTGGCTTAAATCAACTCGTTATGGTCAAAATGTTAGGATTTGATACATTGCGCGCCACTGTACGACCAATCGCCAATTTTCAAAATTTGGACGCCATTTTGGAAAAAGGGGCCTATATAACGGATTCCGTCGAAATTTTTTTTGGGAACATCGGGCGAAATTTCTTCTTATGGTCACTAGAAACTATGTGCCAAGTTTCATAACTCTACTCAAAAGTGCAGTATCCAAAAGCGTACCAACCCCACTTTTCAAATTCAAAATGAATCTTTTCGACCCATCTGGTTTTTCCACTAGGAAGTACGAAGAGAGAAACTGCTCTTTACATGCTTGACAGGGCACAATTGCACCTTGATCAAGAAGCTTATTTACAGCTAGTTGCAGGTCCATAACCTGACTTTTTGAGTCAATGCGAGGTGCAGGAGAAGATATGATCATGGGGACTTTCCATTTAAGTGCCCATGGGGACTTTTCGACCAGGGTGCAGACCGCTGTGTCAGGCTCAGCCCCTTTCGAGGTATGCTGACTTTTAGGATGAGACTTAGCTCCCTTTATAGGTGACCTCCGCTCTTCTTCAAGTGAGACCAAGTCTCAAAGATTTGATGCCTGGGATAGATAAGCAGTAGCGTAGCCTCGGAATGTGCCTACCCTCTGAGTCGCGATCACAAAGGCAATGCGATCTTGCGATCACAGACATCTATAAACACCGCGTAGTATCAGTGGCGTATCTAGGGTAAATTGCGCCTAGGGCAAAACATGAGAAGTGTGCCCTTGCATTGAAAACCTTGGGAAATGCGCCGCGGCCGGTTTTTTCCAGAATTCAGGTGAGCCAATTAACGACAAATTGGGCCTCTGTGTTAGGCTATCTGGATCGGATGAAAAAGTCGAAAGTTGATCGTCTGTTTGAATGTATTGGTTTTGTTTTTTTCCTTTTTCTCTGTTCATATTTCAGTTGACAATTTTTGCTCACACGAATTGCGCCCAACAGTTCAAATATCTACATTATTCCTTTTTTCATTTTTAATTTTTTACATTTCCATCTTTTCCTCTCATTTGCGCCCTGGGGATCAAAGTGCGACCATAGGACGTGCCCCACTTGCCCCCCCCCCCCCCTGTAGATACGCCTCTGCGTAGTATAGAAACTGACTTGAGTAATCGAATATCATCGTGTGAAACATTCATTGTCCAACATTGTCATGAAGTTTGGTGAAGTTCAATTCACTTGAGCCGTCGTTTCTTGTGAGTGAGCGAACGGTGCAAAATCTCTTGGAACACTGCAGAATTCTCAGGGCGTCGTCGCTCCAACACCGATAGCGATAATAAGATATTTTAATTCACTATCGGAGCTTTTTTGCGGGCACCTACAGCGCTCCTATCTAGCGCTCCTCCAATAGAATATTTATGTCATTGCGGCTTCGTTCCGGGGGACCCCATATGCCTGGGAATTGCCCTAGAGGACGTCGCCGTAATGCTCTGTCGTAAAGGAATAAAGTTCGTGACCGATTTAGAAATGATTATTTTATTCTCCACGAAATGGATATGTACGACTTTTCCCAAAAACCCGAAGAAAAAACTTTAACCCAAAAAGAATCGCCCCCTTTCCCCTCTCGCCCGACATGATGCCATTGTTCTCCGGCTTTCGCGTGAAGATTACAAGACAATGGCCTCCACCAGATATTTTATTGTTCGGAGTTCGGCTCGCGCGAGTACAGTTTTGAACGCGATGAAACACCCTTGTATTGTCCTCTGTATTGTCGCACGGCTCACTAAAATCTCAGGATCAACGATTGTGCTATTTCATTACTAAAGTGAAAAACATGCGAGCAAACTTGTCGGCTTAAGACGGAAAGTTTCGGTAATCCTTATGATTGTGTTACGCGACCCCTATAAGTACCTAGTTTTATCGGAAAATGCATATCCAAGCTACACAACAACTGTCGTTTCAACTACTCAAGTGCCACAATAAAATACAGTAATAGGTTCCCAGATTTTTTTCCAATAACCATAACCAGTCCGTTATCTTTATAAAGTCAAAGGAACAATGAGGCGGCCATAAAACAGGCTCCCCGCTTCCAGAAGTTGCAACAGTTATTGTTGACAACAGTCTTGGAAATTATTTCGTCCACCGCATCCTCCCCGAAAGTTCGGCAATATTTTCGACGTTGGATTTATGGCCATCCAGCCGATATTGATTCCCCGTTCTTCTCTGGCGTCACATCACACACACAGCCTTTTTATTGTAGTAGATTATTGCCGTCCTAATCTATCGCTTATCTCATACATCTTTCGCATATTGTCTGCGAATTTCCTTCCGTGCGTACCTTCGTCAACATCACGGACAATATCTCCCTGCCAGTCGCCATCAGCGCGTTCAGGCAGCATGATAAGCCGCACACGCACACATTTGCACTGGCTGCAACATAACATGGAATCCACTTTGATAATAATTTTTTCCCAATTATAACCATGCCGGCGGTGTATACAGGGCGAAAAAAATCATCGTCATGTCTGTCGCGGAACCTCTCATCTCATCCTGATTTCTGTAATGCCTGAATCTTGAATCCTGATTATAAATTTGCGACTTACCTACTTATGTCACTGAGTAGTAATTCAAAGTATGCATACCTAAAGTACCTGCCCATGAGGTGAATATTTCGTCGTTGAAAGGAAACAAAATATCTATTTTCGACAATCATTTTTCCAATTGTGCCTTGTCTGTTCAACTGGCATCAGCTTATCAGACCAGAAATATATTGTTACGAGCGACGATTCTGGAGAACCCGCGATCTTTCTAGACTCTTCCCATTAGGTCGCAGTGAGCAAGTGCGGAGCTCTAGTGCGTTTCAGATTCAGAGCGTGCGTCAGGCTTCTGCCCGTGAAACTGAATGGGGAGATTTCAACGATCGATCAGAAAACATCAGCCGAATTGGCGGAAATTCCTTTATTCCAAAACACACAAGAAGCACGCGTAAGGTGTATGATTATTCGGGAGTCGTCTGGAAACCATAATCGAAACGTCAGGTCGCTGTGAAATTTGCTCAAGCACGATGGAAAGTTCGAGAACATTAATCGGAGGCATATATAAAGCACCGTCCTCAGCCTACGCGATTAGTTATGAATTGGAAGTGATCGAGTGCAATAAAAGCAAAGTAGTCTCAGCGATATTTCCAAGCGTAAATAATAGTTAACGAGTATTTATTGTAGTACGCAGTAATAAACAGTGTTGTGCATTTTGAAACGATCGTCTCAATTATGAACAAACTCGTACGCGTAAGTTGACACCATTAAAAAAATAGTAAGACTTCTGAAGACTTGTCCACATTCTGAATTGCGTGGGCATCAAATCTGCCGGGAAAAATAGCACAGTACCTGATACTCACCCACCACTGACAATTTCTGTCGAAGGAATTAATTTCAGCAGGTCGGGTAACCATAGTTTGGTGTAGGTGGCACGAAACGCGTCGTGCTGTTGTTTCCATTGATTTTGGCCAAAAAGGCTTCTCCGCAAGTTTGGAAATTCGTTGCGTCCGACCGAGAAATGTTGGAAAACCATCAGAACTGCTGACTGGAACTTTCTTTTTTTCGTTGTCTTTTTTTTGTCGAATTTGATTTAGATCCATCGTGTAGTTCTTGAGTTATTTAATAAACTTTGTTTGATAATAGTTTTCGACAGAATATGGATGAAGTATCAATAAAGTTGTATAAATAATCTGTTTCTCCACGTAAATTGTATAAATCTATTTTGCGACGCGTTTCGGCCTTACAATTTGGGGTAAAGGGCCATCTTCAAAGCAGTAAAAGTGTAAAATGTATAAAATGCGAGATAAAGTGTCAAAGTCGAAGTAAACAATTAAATAATAAAAACAATTAGAACGAAGTTGGTTAGAGACAAGGTATGTATTATTTTGGTTTATTGTTGAGAATTCTGAATTTTTGTAGGAGGATAAAGAAAAGGGAGTGAAATTGATGAATTAAAATGGATTTGGTTGTTTAAACAAAAATTAGGGAATTTTGACTATAACTTCCTTATTTCTAACTCCTCTAGATAGTTACATAAAATTTTATCGTCTGTTGTATGTAATGCTTTTTGAAAAAGGTTTGATCTATGTGATGGGATGAGAGTGATAAATGAGAAGTGAATGCTAAATTATTGTCAAAATTCAAAGTACCTATTTAGAGGTCGCAGGTGAGACAGATTATTTATACAACTTCATTTCTACAAGATCCCTCCATTAAGAGAATGCCTCAACTTTCACGATGATGAAGTATCACTTTAAACTATTCTGAATATACAGTCTGTCTCAAAACTCGCGCCCCAGGGAACACTGACATGTGCCGACAACAATAGGTTCCCAGAAAACGGAAGAAAACAATTTATTGCTGCTTGCATAAAGGAGTCGTGTGTCTTTTGAATTCACCAATCCTGGAGGATCAGTTCGAGGTAAATTTGCAAAATTCAACCGGTTGCTAAGTTTCGAAAATAATACCAGCTGCCTGTAATTTTGCAATAAATGTTTGGCTCACTGTTAATAAAAGGAAACCTAGCAACTTAAAATTAAGATAACACACCTCAATTCAACTTAACCGTTAACCGTTAACTTTGTCTTTTCCCGAATACCATTTGAGGTAGATTTTTTGTTCCTCGGTATTACACATCCGACTGTCGTCTAGTTTTGCTTCATTTTCTCTGGGGCGCGAGTTTTGAGACACCCTGTATTATTTTTCCAAGGGCTTTCAAATAACGCACGCACGTTGATCTCCGGTGCGAAATAGTCTCTGTCATTCATTGACAGTCACACGTCCGTTTGACAAGTGACAACCAAAAAATAATAGCACAATGCCAGGCTAACGCCATCATATTCAATTCACCTTATTCGTAAATGAAATGCATCATGGGAAACGGGTCCCCACAGCGTAGGTAAAGTAGATAACTACTATACTGCATAGATGTCAGTTCGACTTCTTCCAGTCAAGTGTCGTATTTGAATTTGTCATTACGAGCAGGGATCGTTTACGTTCCAAGTACACGCAGCTTTCCGAATTTTCTCTCATCTTCGTTATTTTGTCTTGTTGTTGCTGCTGCTGTTATAACCGGTTATTGTTATCGTTTGTGGCTACTGCTAAATTACTGAGTTTGATTTGTTAATCCATGTTGTAAAATACCGACCTACTAATGGTAGGAAGTCGCAATCGGCAAAGGGGTATACAAGGTGCTGTGTACCTGGCTCACGGACCTAGCTGCAAGTCGGACACAGCCGAAAGTCGAAATGTTTCAATTCACGCGTTCACCAAAGACGAAAGAAGTGAGAGGTCTGGGTAAAGCGCGTAGGAAAAAGAGTTATGAAAAGGCCTCATGCCAGCCTACAAAATGCCACAAGATTTGCGGCGTACACTTCATTACATCGGGGAAGAAAAGATACGACGATAAACTGCCAAGGTCCGTCGTCATGCTGGCTTGCACATTGCACCACTTCAGCGTTTTATAAGAGTACATCGCACCATCAAAGTTGATTCAAGCACTGGAGAGCCATTCCACTGGAGAATGACATCAGAATGACTGAAGAAACCAAAAATTACAAACACCTGAATAATACCATAGTGATGATGAATATTATTTTGTTTCTATGTCACTGGCGACGGGCGCGCTTTTGTTGTGTTGACATTATAAATAAAGTTGACATGAGAAAATCTGGTGCATTTTGGTTTGGGACTCAATCCCCCCAGATATCTCTACTTCAACATATCGTCAAAAGATGGCAGAGGAATTTCGAATAAGGTCAATACATACCAAATGTCAACTTAATGGAATCAACGGTTTGCCAGTTATTGTGATAGATTACAGACGTACACATACACACAGACAGACAAATGATATTATTTTGAAAATGATCTCAAGTATTTTGTGGACCTACAAATGGATATTTTCGTCGAAATCGAATTTTTCTCATGCACGATCACAATACTTCCCCTTTCGTGTTGGTCGAGGCCGAGGGAGTAAAACCCAGAATATCTATTTCAATTAGCGCGTAGTGTATTTCGGATTGGATCTGATGGACTGGATGATTCCCTTTCTAATAGCCGGCTCCACCAAAAAAAGACCAGCCTCAATTAGAGTACTTATGAGTGAATTAGCGAATTGATTATGATTAACTTTGATTTTGTGTTCCACCAAAATAGCTTATACCTTAATTAAAGTTGGCTCCGCCCCTTTTCCCTAATTGAGTACTAAACCAAAATCAAACCCTGAAATAGCGCGAATTTGCGTTCCACCAGCCTCAATTAAACAATAATTGCGAATTAAATGCGATAATAAATTGATTTAGCCAGGGAGTTCAATTAACTCGCTAATTGCGGCAAATTGTTGACATTCCTGGCATTTATTTAGCGTTTTTTTTTTGGAAATACATACCCACCCTTCTAGGTCGGCAAAAATTCTTGCAGGTCGGCATACGTGCCGTCGCTGTCACCTTCCCCGAGCACTTCCAGATAATTTTCTTGGTCCTCCAGGTCCTTGGACCTTTGCTGTCGACGACCAAAGTGCAAAATTTTTGCCAGATAGGAAATATGGTTGAATAATTGGAAAACAAACCCATATGACCTGCAAAAATTTCGTACTTTGTTCGTCCGCAGCAAAGGTCCAAGGACCTGGAGGACCACGAATATGGTCTGGAAGTGCTCGGGGAAGATGACAGCAACGGCCTGTATACCGACCTGCATGAATTTCTGCCTACCTGCAAAAATTTAGTACTTTATTCGCCAACAGCAAAGGTTCAAGGACCTGGAGGATCACAAAATTTGTCTGGAAGTGCTCGGGGAAGGTGACAGCAACGGCCTGTATGCCGACCCGCAAGAATTTTTGCCGATCTAGAAGGTATATGGTGGGGTGGGTATGTATTTCACAAAAACCTGCAGGCTTAGCTGACCTGCATTTCAGAATTCCCCCTTCATCGTTCACAAGAAATTCACAAATCGCACCAAAACCAAAAATCAAAATTTAATTGAAGATTGACACTTGACATTGGTCATTGACACATTTGACGTAATACCCGGCGAAATTACAGGTTTTGTTACCGACTCGTTACCAACCTAACCACGAAAAAAGCAAATAAAAGTTAATCGCGGCAATAACTAATTGAACCCCTAATTGAGCCTAATGGAACGCAATCAAATTTAATTAAGAAATAAATTTGATTGCAGTGTTAGCTAATTGAGGCACAGCGTCTTTGTGGTGGAACTGGCTGTAAATCAACTTTGAATTATCCAAGCCTGAATCCTTTCAAATAGACTCAGGGTTGCTAGATTATCCACAGCTTTGGCTGTACAAAGGTTACGCAATCATCCGTTGCTAAGGGCCGATGGGAGGGGCTAAAATTCAGCCATGTGTCAAAATTTACCATGAGCGGAGCAGAATGGAAATTTTTGCGGGGTCCGGTGCTGTTGCTTGATGTCCGCAACTCAACATACATGAAAATTCCATTTCATCTAGCGGCGTAAGAGACGTGTTTTGTGTTTTAAAAGTCATCGGGCAAATCATATCCACCCCGCACATGAATTTGTACACCTAAATCCAAAATAAACACGCTCTTGACAGCTAGAGCCCGATGGGACGGACGCCGGGACGCCTATGGCGTTCCGTGAGGCCGACAGCTGTCAGTCCCTGACTCCGTGAGGCCGTTCAGTGAACAGACGGTCGGCCAGAATGCGGTTCCCTTACGGCGGCCGGCCGGTCGCGTGATAATGAGGGTCCCTAAATAGACTGCTGCTTAGGCGCCACCCCACAAAACAGCTTGGAATTGGGCATGATGCTATCTAGAAGCAACCTACATATAATGCTGATTATCACATACAACGCCCTTGATTATTAGACCTACAAGGATTCACTTACTTAAATCCCAGTGTCAATGACAACGGAATAAAATGGATTATAACAGCAGAATCTGACAGCTGTCACTTTGGACTTCTTTTTTGCAATAATCAGGCAAAAAATAATGTTTAGTCAACTCACAAAATTCACTTTTTTCCATGATGGCCATTTTTCAAATATTACTTCCTAAAATCGCTGATAAAAGTTCAACTGAATGACAGATCTGTCAGAAAATCTTCATGTGGCCTAATGAAAAATGCTGCACCATAAATTAATTTGGAATTTGCGATTGAGCCACCCTTGTTTACAATTTTACCAGACTTGTCACTGCACCCACGTAAATGCCCTTCCTCTTAGCACTCGCGATCGCTAGGCGAAAGTTATCGTAGAAATCTGAGCACTTGTGATATTACTGTTGAATTACCAGCATAAAATATCAGTATTGAGTGAAAAAATCATAAAAGCCATCAAGTGACATTTTTGACACTGAAATTGTTTTGATAATTCAAATATTCACTAATAACGACCCACATGATCAAGTCACAAATTAATTGCAAACCGACAAGAAAAGTCCTTCCAGTACTTCACTATTTTTTATTTTTTGTTAATATTTAATGATGATAATAATAATAATAATAATAATATTTATAAGAAGGAATCGGATTCAAATCTGCTTACAAAATTTGCCTGTACCTACTGCGGTGTAATCTGCTGGACAATCCCAAAAGGTCACGATGGCGCCCCTTTGTATTATTTTCACTCAACCAACGGTACCTATCAGATGGATAACGCCTAAGCCTAAAGCTGGGTTCCCAGATTCGAATATTCGTATATAGGAAATGCGATTTTATTTAAGCCTTGCGAAATCACCTTCTTTTTCTAAAACAAAACTACCCATGTTCTATGTCGAGGTGATTGTTGACGCCCGGCAAAATGAGAGAAATAGGAAAAAAAAGGCAAAAATACTGTAAACCGGTGTTTTCTCTTGATGATGCAATTGGAATTATGTTTTTAATGGGGAAAAGTTCATGAGCCAGTTCCGGCATTCCGGCTCCGGATATTATGACGACGTTTCACTCCACTAAAATACGGTCGTTTTGTGCTTTGATACCTACGATTCACAATTAAAAAGGACAGGGGCATGATCGAATGAGAATCATTGTTCATTATAGGGAGACATTGACCTGAGCTCCAAAAAGAGATCATTTCACTGTGGTAGGTAAGTACCTGTACTACAGGAAGCAAAAATGTCTTTTATCGATCGGTAGTGTATTGTTTTTAATAAAGTTGATACCTATTGAAACACACATAGATAGGAATACCTTCCAAAGTAAAAGTTGTCTCGTGTTCAGCGAAGATCCGAGTTTGCGGCAATAAATTGATCAACCTCTTTTGGTTTTAGAGCTTCACAGCAACTGACTTTTGTAGGTAATTTAATTCAAGTTACTGAACGCCATAAACTTTCATTTATCCGGGTAATTTAAGTGAACGAGCAAAAACCAGTTCGAGAAAACAGTTTTCCAGAATACGATCAGCTTACGCCGTTTTTGTTAATTAATTTTAACAACAAGCTATTTTGTGTTCTGACAAATTACACACCTGCTGTAAATAATTTGCCAAAAAAAAACGTGACTCTCATTTTCCAATCTCCGGACGTTAGACGAAAACATCATGGCATTTATATGATTACCATCCTCCCTTAATTTTCCGATTCAGATGTGTAGCCATCGGCGACAACCGTGCGGACTCTGTATACAGGGTTTAGAAAAACGAAAAGAACAAAAAGCGCAACTGATGAACCAAAATAGATGAAGTCGTGTAAACACTACATACAGGGTGTTAGGTGCTGTTACAAACTTTGAGAGGGTTGATTTCTTATCTAAAATGAAGTCTTCGTCAAAAAGATACAGCGTTTTGAAGTTGGCTTTAGAATTTTTTTCACCATAACGTTTGAACCGAGGTTTGAACCGTCCAACTGATTTTATCCAAATTTGAACCACGGTTTAATTAAACTAGTTTCTATCAAATAGTGATAATAGTTAACATGTTTCATCAAAAATTTCCAGAAGCATGGATAATAGGAGACCTCCCCTTTCTCTCTCTTGTTTTTACCTCCTTGGCTACTCTCCAAAGTTGTTTATATTTTTACTCACAACCAGACTGACATGAACCAACCATATTGTTACGAGCGGCGATCCTGTTGTGCATTCGAGAGCACACCGACACCTAGTCCTTCAAGGCTGTTCGCATCATATTGCAGTGTTGAGAGTGCAAAGCAGCTATAGGAATTCAAGAACATACGCGATGGTTTGCCATTCACATAACATGGCAGATATCAATAGGTGGATAAGCCACATCTGGCCAATTGGCGGAGGTGTCGCCGCTCCGGAGCACGTAGTAATGCTCCGGTGTGGGATTGTTCGGTAGTTGCCTCAAAAACATACGCCGGATCATCGTGGAATTGGCTAGAGAACCGGTGGAAACTTCCAGAACACCAGTCGAAGGTATATACAGGTGTTTTTTCAGTAATGTCACAATTTGAATGGTTTCTAGCAGGCAAAGGAAACAACTTATCAACAAGGGCATGGCAGCATCTTGTAACTTACACTTTCAAGTTTTGTTTAACACTACAACCACAGTAAGTTGTCGGCCATCAACTTTGTCTGCACGGAGCAACAGAACAAAAAGTTGTACTTGGCCATGGAAGGAAACAGTGTTGGAAAGTAGCTTTGTTTTTGTTTTGTGGGCATTTTAAAAGACCAGGTATTCACAGAAATAATCAGGGACATTCGTTATCTTGAGAAGAGAATTAGAAATGTCTACACTCGAGACTTACGTCTCGAGATTTTGTGACACCCGCCAAGCACTGCATTCCTGCTTGAGTTTTTTGGAAAATGGCAGCCATCGCCCTGAAGTTGCACGAAGACAGCTTCCACGGTATCAAAATTCAAATTTTAGGTTCCAATTTGTCATAAGTTTCAAGTGTATTGATACAGAAATGGAGGAAAATTTTGAATTTCAAAATTAAGAAACAAGAAATTTGCAACTATCAGGCTCTTGGCACCGTGTACACGAAGTTGATGACTGCCAACCATGGTTGTGATGTCAAACAAAACTTGAAACTGTAAACTACACGATGCTGCCATGCTCTTGCCAAAAAGTTGTGTACTTTGTTTGCCAGAAGCTACTGGAATAGTGACATCACTGAAAAACCATCCTGTATAAGTGTATAAGCACCATGGATCGTTCACAGACCAGTATTAAATTAGTTGTGGACGTGTTTCTTATAGTCGTACGCAACGCAGTTATAAACAATGTGTGTTTTCCGGAACGATCGTCTTAATATTAAACGAACCGAACGCAAAATCGTAATATTTGGTGTCAGAAGTGGAATAATAAAGAGTAATTCGGCCTGCGACTACAATGTGTTCGGGAATTCAGGAATTGATTCAAAATGTTGGAGACAAGAAGCATGACTAGGAGAATAATAGAATTGAAGAATATATTCTTGTAATGTGTATGGGAGAGAAAGAAAAAAGAAAAAGCGTCTAAAATAGCTTGGGGCGGCTATGGAACGGCACACGAGATATCTCGACGACAATGTGAGAAAGCTAGAAGAAAAAATTGCAGCGATGGAGGCAAACATGGTGTATGCAGCTAGAACGACGTGTCCAGAATACCGGCATAAGTAGTACGGTGGCCCCGATGGCCGCTTTGGCAGGTATCCATCATGTGAAACTGCCAAGCTTCGATGGACAAAGCTTATGGATGACCTACAAGAGGCAATTTAACGTTGTTGCCGAGGTAAACAGATGGAATGACGACGATGAAGCTAAGAAACTCATACTTGCTTCAAGAGCTCCAGCGTTGAAGCTGCTGCAGACGCTTCCAGAGAGCGAGCAGGAGGACTAACAGAAGCTTCTCAAGATTCTGGAACTCCGATATGAGGATCATAACGGACGGCTGGTTCACCAAAATAATTTTTGGACAAAAACGCCGAGAAGCGGAGAGAGCTTATAGGAATTTATAGCTGGGTCCAGAGGCTGGCTCTTCTAGCGTGCCCAACGTACCCAGCGCATCTCTTGACAGACATAATAAGAAATATCTTCGTCTATGGAATTCGAGACCGAAATCTACGTGATATGTTCATGATCAAAAACCCAGTCACGTCAGCGACGCACTGACTCGGGCGATCTATACTGAGGTAGTCAAAAATTTGTGCAGTCGTCAAGTAAAGGCGGTGGGCGTTGAGAAATCTGGTAGTTCACATACGACTCGGAAAATCGATCGAAGAAACGCAAGGGGAAATCCTCAACATTTTATCTCGGAACAAACCCCAAGGCGATCCAAGAGCTGGAGGAAAACCGCGTTGTTTCGGCTGTGGAAAACCGGAACATCTTCATCGGGACTGCAGGCAATGGTCAAGTTCAGCACACCGTTTCATGGTAGAACGGGGAACTGCCGATCGAGTAAGTCACCAACCGAGAGAAAGCAATACTAGGGGGGGGGGGAGATTACGCTGCTTTGAATTGGAAAGGACGGACATCTGCAACGCGACTGGAGGCAACGATACTCTTGAACAGACCCTTCCATGCTGGAACGGGGAGCTGCTGATCGGGAAGGTCATCAATCGAGAAAAAGTAATCGCACAGAAGTAAGACCGCGTTGCTTCAATTGTGGAAAGGATGGCCATCTGCAGCGTAATTGCTGGCAATGGTACCGTTGAGCAGACCGTTCCATGCTAGAACGGGGTATACTTCTGATCGAGAAATTACACATCATCATCATGAAAAGAGTTATGGCAACAGGAAAGGTCTTTCGCAACGAAGAATGTGGGCAATGCAAGAGGGTAGACCAACGGAATGGAAACGTCGAAGTCAAGGCATTCGTTGTTGGAACTCCGAGAAATTTTACTTGCCGCAAAAAAACGAACTTGGTCTGGACAGACCAGAGTGGGCCGAGATCTCTGGTAAAGGGCCCGCATTAAAGGCTCATTGGGCTCAGTGGAACTCTCTGAGGAATGCGAACGGGCTGCTGAAGAGAGTCTAGGAGAGTCTCAATGGGAAGAAGGAGATGGTTCAATTGGTGCTTCCCAGGAAGAGAGTGAAAGATGTCCTGAAGAAGATGCACAATGGCGTTACTGAAAGGCACTTTGGGGTGAACAAGACGTTGGCCAAGGTGCGCAAGCGGTTCTACTGGGTGAACTGTCGGAACGACGTGGAAACATAATGTCGCCAGTGCGGCCAGCAAGGGACCAATAACTCGCAGCTGAAGACTTACAATGTTGGAGCGCCTTCTGAACTCATCGGGATCGATGTGGCTGGCCTTTTCCTTACAACAGAAGATTGCAACAAATACATTCTGGTTGCCACGGACTACTTTAGCGAGTGGCCGGGAGCGTACGCTTTACCTAACAAAGAGGCTTCTACAGTGGTGAGTATTCTGGTGACAATCTGATCAGCCGTTTTGAAGTACATCTTGAATTACACTCAGACCAGGGACGAAACTTCGATTCCAACGTGTACCAAGGTATCTGTACCCTACTCGGGGTCCAGAAGACCAAAGCGACGCCCCTTCACCAACGGTTTGACAGAATGGTTGCACGGTTCAACAGGACGATTGAGCAGTCCTTTCAAAGGTCGTCGTTAAGCTTCGGCAAGGCTGTTCATTCACGTTAGACTCATCAATTATTATGGGACAAGAATGACTAACGAAGAAAACAATCACTCTGATGATAGCCAGATACCTTGTCATTTGACTAGGTTCTACAACAGTGACAAAAACGTCAGGTTTTCCATGTCTGTTCTATGTTTTTTGTAGCGTAATAATGAAAGTTCCCACGTGTAGCTATGTTAAACTAGAAGAGTGAAACGAGGAAAACTATGGAAAGCTACAAGATTTCCGTTCAAAGTGCCAATTACACGAAAGCGATATTGATCTCACATCACATCCAATCTTTGCTATTGCGCTACCGCTCAATAACGGCATTTCTCAATCTGAAAGCGAAGTAGAAGCAGAAAAAAGAAGTGCCGGTGCTGCTGGCTACTGCTGCTGCCGATAACATTTTTGCCATATCGCTCGCGTTTATTATAGTTTGCAATATTAGAACATCTCAGGGGGCCCCGTCAACGTATTGGAAATTCATAAATTTCCGGAATATTATTAAAATGTGCAAGACTTATGGTATCGATCATTGTAGAACATTTAATATTCGTCCTGTCTGTTGAGTCCTCCTCTCAATACACACTCACATGCCGGGGGTCTCCTCCGCCAGAGTCGAGATTTATGACGGAAAGCGGAAACATTAATATTATTGGGAGCCATTTCACTGTAAAAATAGCGTTTTTATTTGAGGAGGACTGAAGAAGGAATAATTTAAATATTTCCCATAGTATGGGGATCGATATTCTGCGGCAGAAGGAGAGAAAAGCGGCGCGCGAATTCTCCCTTTTATGACACCTTTTTGATGAAGAATGATAATAACTATTAGAGAGAGCGCCGCATATTGTCATATTTCACCCTCTGCTCCTCGGAGTCTGCTCTGAGTCGATGCATTCGTTTTTCCGAGTAGGTATTTGATGGCGAAATTTCCATAATAATGACGAAGTACCTACGAGCTTCCGATTTCGCGTCAGAGGTATGGGTGGTAAAATATCTGTCTGGCGAAAAGTAAAAATAGAATGTCGAAGCCGAGGCTCGATACCTCAAAACCTTCACAAGCGATGATGTTTACCGCAAGGACGAGACGGCAACAAATCAGATTACGTCCAATTTGAACATAAATTCCTTTTATGTGCAGAGGGAAAATAGTTGACCTCGCCGGACAATTTTGTACGCTTATTTACAGACAGGAAACGTCAACGTTTCAGTTCCTGTGACTTTTAAACTAATTTCCAGAGCAAACAGCCCCGAAACTATTACGGTTGCTTCAAACAGCTCACTTGATTATGTTTTACCAGGCTAAACTGTCGAGGTTTTAGTTGGAAACTTGGGCTAATATGAAACACCACAACTTGCAAAATATACAAGGAGTCGTGTGTACACTCCATTTCTTTGGGACTGGAATCAGTGGCACGACTTTGGCGGCTTTCAGAAACTTTCCTCGCTTTCCTCGAGCATTTGTCGATGTCAATATGATTAAATTCGCAATTGGGATTATGAAGTTATTGCATAAACATGAACTACTCGAGTCGGTGTTTGTCTTTCGCTGTTTATAAACTTCATATTATGTATACTTCTAAGCACAGCATGGTCTTACTGGAACCCGGTGCCATCAAAGAGAACACTACCTACCTGAGTAGCTGGTCGGAACACTGCCACTGTTCAGGAACTGCCGTTTTGCTGAAAAGGACTGCGACTAGGGATGGCAACGATATATCGATATATAAGAAATATCGATATATTCGTTGCAATATATCGATATATTTATATCGTTTTTTCGTTCCAATATATCGATACAAATATCGATATATTTCTGGATATATCGAAAACTGTCCGACTCGACATTGTCACGCTTCTTGTACGTAAATTATTGAATATTCGAGGCTGAGCTGTGACTGTTAAAATACAAGAAACTACGCTTCGCAGTAAGTACTTGGCAAATTTTGCAGATGGCACTGATGCGGTGACCAAGTCTGGAAGTCTTGAATCCTTCGGAATTTTCTAACGATTTAAATTTAGTTTGTTATTAGAAAATTATAAAGAAACAAGCTTTTTCCTGTCTGTTTCATACTACAGTAATGTCTAGATAATCCGAACAGAAAGTTTGCAGACCCCGTTCGGATTACCAAAACGTTCGGATTATAGAATTCACACTAAATTATATCCATAATCCGAATGTGTTCAGTTTATAGATACCTTGTTCAAACGTCAAAATGCTGCGAATATGCATTAAAAAATATGCAAATTATCCATGAAAGGTTTATTTCAAATTATTTCATATTATTTAATTGAAGCGTACTGCCAGGGTAGCGTATGAACCTTGTATGAACATCCAGACTCCAATTGACGCAAAATATCAGCTTTTTGTTGAAGATCAAGGTAATATGCTTCCGTGTTGAAGACATGGTTCAAATACAGCTTACAATGAAAGCTGAGACTTACAAGCTCGCATAAAATGTTCGGTATTCTTTCGAAAGGCAGCACAAAGAAAAATAGTAACAGTTCGGATTACAGGATACAGGGTTTCGGATTATAGAGGGTTCGGATTATCCATACATTACTGTATTTGCTTTTTTATATTCAATCCTTCCTAAAAAATACGTTTTATCGTTCAGTTCAACATTTATATTGAAAATTTGCAAAATATATCGATATATGGAAATATCGATATATTTCTTGCAATATATCGAATGTATCGATATATAGCTTGCGATATATCAAATGACCGATATATCGATATATTTCAACTTTTTGCCATCCCTAACTGCGACTGTGAGACTGCTTGTCGGTTGCATCAAGTGATTTAATTCGGGATCAAAATGTGCCTCATACATGAGGTACAGTTGGGAGCGAAATGATTCATACGGCACCGCTAGGAAATCGGCTGGATTTCAGAAATGTTAGCTGCTTGGATCGTTCTTAAATGCCAGTTTAGATTAGAGATTGGTCGTAATCAAAACTGGCATTCAAGAACGATCCAAGCAGCTAACATTTCTGAAATCCAGCAAATTTCCCAGCGGTGCCGTATGAATCATTTCGCTCCAAACTGTACCTCGTGATTTTCCAACAATTTCAAAAGACGAGTAAAACTGTCGGAACAAAACGGATGATAAAATAGTTGTATGTTATGGACAAAAACCGTCGTAATAAGTGTCCGTCGGTACCGTGTTACGTACAGGGTGTTCATGCAGTGGCGTATTTAGAGATTTGGGATGGGGAGGGCAAGGTGATTTTTTTTAAATGAAGATATGTGAGAAGGTGTTTGCAGGAGGGGAGGGTTTGAACAGAAGGCAGACTAAATGCCTCCATTCATCAATAAACAGCACAGATCATTGGGGGGGGGGCACATGCCGCCAATGCTATCCCCATAAATACGCCACTGTATTCACGCGAGAGGGATACCTCAAGCAGCACGTTAAGGCTGAATAACCAATTTAAAGTCAAGGGGCCGTATTCATACCTCGCTTTTAAGCTAAAAGCGCTATTAGAGCAATGCGCATTTAGGGGCATTTCTCATATTACAGTGTTCAAAAATACATTATTGCGATTGGGAGCGATTGTATGTACTTAATTGCAATTAATTTGCGAGTTAATTTGTATTTTTGAACACTGAAATATGAGAAATGCCCCTAAATGCGCATCGCTCTAATAGCGCTTTTAGCTTAAAAGCGAGGTATGAATACGGCCCAAGTTGTCTTGAACAGGGCGAAAATTACATCCATTGGACATGGAATATTCCTTGTCTGACAAAATATTCTCAAAGTCGTGATTTAGGTACAACAGAACTCCGTTCCTCCCTTGAAATTTACGCTAATATATTCTTGGCCTAATAAACCTTTTTGAAGGTTCAAAACTCGGTTCAAAATAACCAATGTTTTCCCTTAATAATGCCTTCATATGCCCTGGATCATAAAGTCACACTTAAGACACAAATCAGGTGATATTCACCTAAATTTTGCCTTCAAAGTATATATTTCCTAAAGGGGTTAGTTAGGAAACCAAAAGTAGTCGCTTTTACTTTGTTACTATCCTAATTTCAACTTTCAAGTCAGGTAATTAATAGCCCATTCTGATGGTCGAAACTAGGTTATTTTAGCCTTATACCGGGTGTTTATAAACGACTGTGATCGCATCGCCTTTGGAATTGCTCCCGATCACTACAATTGCGCCTGTTACTACGTTTTTTGGCCTGACCCATGCCTGCCGCGATCACAGATTCTTATAAACACCCCGTACAATGACCTATAGGGCTTATTGATCAACAGTGATTATTTTGGGTAAAATCTGGGCTTTTTGATTCACAACAGTGGACTTTGAAGTCCAGATTACCATGAAAATTTACCTAAATATTAGGCACACTGATCGAAAAGAGGTCGAAATTCCTATGAGTGCGAACCTCAAAGTAAATTGGTCTTGTTTGGCTTTTGAAGTCGGGAAGTGTTGGAAGGTGAACAATATAGCAAAGTGACAGCGTGTGTTGAAGATGCTTCCTAAGTTCAAGCCATTTAGGCACACAAGCCAATATTTTAGGAAAATTAAAATCGATATTAAAATAAAAGCAATGAAAACAATGACTACGACACCTGATGACCACGACAGACGACCACACTCACTATAGTCTTCAAAATCGGAATTTGGTCCGTATTACCTAAACAGGGATTATCTTACTTTGAAGTCTATTTAAACCCAAACTGTTTAAAGACCTTGAGGTAATATTATCACTAATTAGGCAAATTTTGAGTTTGAGCATTGTATTTTAGGAAATTGTGTTTGAGGTTTATATTTTAGGGAATTGTGCCCTTGTCAAAAGGAGAATAGACTTATAAGTCAAAAATTGAAGTTAATCAGCCCTCAGAGTCGAAATAAAAATATCGCCATCTTGTTAGGCTTCACTTACCTACGTCTGCCATTGCTTGAAAAATGACGTTGTGATATTTTACTTTCTCAGAAATCATTGTTCCTGGCCCTCAACTACGCAGAAAAGTTACAATTTGAGGTTTTAAGAACTCAGGAATAACTTTTCAGCCTTTGAAAAAGTGACAGCGGCAAAAAAAATACTTGGTGATTTTCAATTTTTTTAAAGAAACTCCAAATCATGGATATTTTTGAGGCGCAATGTAATATTCCGAGGTATAATCACCATATTGGTCAGAAAAAATTGATGCGTAGGAAAATTAAGGGTAGATACGGTACTGACTTGATTCTTAAGTACTTTAATTTATCTTCAATATCATTATTTTCACTGCCATCACTCATCATAACTTCGTCGTTGGAGAGATATAGGTATTATGATCATTGTTTCATTCCTAAAGCGTATAATTACGCTAGTTTCGATCTAATTTAAGACGTGCTCGAACAAAATATAACTTTGAAAACTTATCAAATAAGAGGTCATAAATTGGTAGTAAAATGGTAATAAATTACCAGATCATGACCTATTTGAGGTTCACACGACCTATTGGGATTTTGACCTGAAAGTCGAAATGCCTTATATTCCCTATTTTCGACGTCAGAATTAGCGTCATCCAATTCCCCATTTACCTTAATTCGACGTCAATTTGAGGTTAATTTGACCTGACACAAATTAGTCCCTGACCAAAATAATGGAGGTCGAAACAAACCTAATTTTGACCTGATGTGTTACTTGGGACCCCCCTATCAAAAACTTTCTTTTCATGATAATTTAAAAAAAAACTTTCCTGTGACCATTTTTTCCGTAGTTTCTGAATATGGCAAGTATAATTTTTCGTTTCGTGCCATATACGGGGTGTCGCATTTTTTTGCATTTTCCGAAACAGCCTGTATATCATTACCACAATTATTGCACACTGTTATCTTAATTACAAAACTGCATGACACTTCTGAAAAGATCTCTGAAAAAATTGCAAAAATCACAAAATATCAATTTTTGCTTAAATGATGTAGGTATCCATTTCAGGATTCTAATATGTTCAGAGTATCTTGTTTTACTTCTAAATGGCATGGAATGACATAGATTGTTTGATGATATATCCGGGACATATCTGATTTCTAAAATATATCCATCATTCTGGAAAAAAAAAATTAATGCAATTGTGAATTTTTGAATTTTTTTTTCAAAAACTTTAGAAATGTCATGCATTTCTGTAATTAGGTTAGGAATGTAAATCGATTGTGATGCTGACGACAAAATACAGGGTGTTTGAAAAAAAGCAAAAAAATTGCGACACCCTGTATGTGGCACAAAATGGAGAATAATACTTGATATTTTCAGAAACCACGGACAAAATTATTTCAGGATAGTTTTTTCTTTTTTCAATTATCACGAAGGGAAAGTTCTTAATAAGGGGGTATCCTTCTCGCGTGAACACCCTGTACCTATATCCTTGTGAACTGCCGGCAAAATTGGCTATTGGAAGATCTGATGCAAGGAGAATATACAGCAAATTTTCGAACAAATATTCGAAAAGTATATTTTTCTACACAAGTAAATGATATTTCAGCAAAGCATCGTCCATTTCAAACGTGAAAAAAAATGTTACAAAGAAAGAATTTTCAAAATTGATTCAATTTCTGGTATAACCCACATTAGCCGCCAGAACGGCTTGAATACGATATGGGTCATGCTTTCAATCAAGGTATCAATCGTAATTTGAGGAATATTGTTTCTGATTTGGGGTGAGTCCTCACTCAACTGCGGAAATGTTGTAGGAGCTGGTTCGTGGGTATCTGACGCCCTTTGAAGAACATCCCACATATGTTCTATGGGATTCAAATCTGGTGACATCGGCGGTAAAGATAATGCACAACCGTATAAAAACTGAAAAACTGCTCCTACCTCCTCAGCAATAGGTAAAGAGTTGACAGTGTTGATGATGATGTCTCTTCTGTACACTTACTTAACCGTTCATATTACCCTCACAAATGTACAGTGGCGTCCGGTGCCTCAGACCGATGCCACCCCAAACTATCATATAGACACCTCTGAAGGGATGAACTTCTTGGACAAACGCGCGATGTCTTGGCCTCAAAGTGCTTACTTGTCTGGAATAGTTGTGTAACCTTATCTGGACTTATCGGAATACAGTACGGGGTTTAATTCAGTCACCTAGTGTTGCCTATGTTGCGCCCATCTCATCCGGTCTTGTCGGTGCCGATCAGTGAGTGGTACTCTTCTAAGAGGTCTTCGAAATACTAAACCAACTCCATGGAGTCGATTTCGGATGGTTCGAACCGAAACTCTTCTACCACTGGCGGCGTGGAGTCGACGAACTATCAGAGTGGCCGATATTGTGGAGCCCTTTCTTGCATTTTCGGTGGTACAGCGGTCTTGTCGGACATTTTTGCACCTTGGTTTACTTTGCTCAGGTCTTTTTTTGTACACTATGTGTTTCATTATGCCTCCTTACCAGTCGGCTTATCACACTTTGCGATGTCCCCATCATAGCCGCAACATCGACTTGACGCATGCCATTCTGGATCATACCAAGTGCCCTATTGGCTTCAGCTTCATTTAGATAGTGAAAAGGCATGATTTTGAGTTGAAAGACTACACAAAAACGTGAAAAAGAAGTGAAATGTGGAAAAAGTGTGATACTCATGAGGAGGTTCTCCATTCTTTTTTTTTCACCTATAAAGTGAAGAAGAGTGCAGATAACAAAAAACAACAGACTGTTGAATGCTTGCAAAATAAGCAATTATGCCAAAAAACGAAATTCCCGCAAGTATTCATAGTTGCAGCGGTACGCTTCTTGATTCTGCATTTTGTGATACTGCAATGAAATTTGGCATATGCAAACTACATGAAATTATATGATTTGACCCGCAGCACTCAAAAATTTGTCCATTAGGGGGCGACTGGCGGCCCCTCAAAATTTCAAGATGTCAGAACTTTTACCGTGCACCATTCAGTACCGCTCTATCTACCGTACAGGACCAAAACAACTTTGTTCTTGACCATCAAAACATTTTTCGTCATGGTCAACAAAATGAAGAATATATATTTTTTGGACCACAAATAGATTATTAGCTTGTTTTTGTGTGATCATCGATAAATCCGCATCCCTTTGATTCAATAATGAGAAGAAAACTTCCGCAGTGCTATTTTTCAACAAAGCAGCGACCTCAAGTTACCATTATTTTCAACATACCTCTTTTAATGTTTTATCCCGGTAAGTATGATTATTCTTATACTAATATATAGCTTGAAGTTTTCTTCAACGATGTTGATGATGAAACAGCCTTATATTTCACCTGGAAGCCGTACATAATCATTTTTCTGCAAGGCCGTCAGATTTGGCAATTTTGATTTTCTAGCGAGAGCGGCCAAAATGCCAATACACATCTTTCCGCCCGAGAGCACCGGTTTGCTCTAGCGGGAAACGATAGGTATTCACGCCTGACAATTTTGCATTTTGTGATACTGAAATAAAAGTTGGGGCGAAAGTACCGAAATCGGTGCTCTTGGGCGGAGTGGTGTGTATAGCACTTTTCATCAGGCTGCATACGCAAGCCTGATCGAGTATCCATGGAACGATTGACAGATAAAGTAGTCAAGTCGACCAAACATGGCATCTTCTCAACGAAAGCCGCTTATTGCATTGTGCGATAATGACGTTCCGGGCGCATTATTATCAAACGCAGGCCCGTAGCTAGGATACTTTTATAGAGGGGGCAAGAGCAATTTTCAGGGGGGCATACATATATTCTCATGGGTGGTCTAGCAAACATTGAGTCGCAGGCGAAAATTTTTGCTGAAAAAGAGCGTGGCCAAAAAACAGTATTTTTTTACTTGCAAAAATGAAAAACTTGAACATTATAATGAAAAAATCTAAAAAAAAATAAAAATCAATCCTGATTGCAATGGCCCATTTTTACAGCCACTGAACTTTCCCAAAAAAAAGTTTAAATAGATTTTTTTCGTTCTATTTCGCTCAAATTCCAAGAAGACTTAATAAGCCAGCGCTGATGACCGTATAATATACACACCCAAATGACAATTTCTCGAGAAAACATTGCCTGAATTTGAAAATTTTCAAGGTGTCCGATAGAGTAATCCTTTCATTACAAGTTACCATCTTAGATCACCCGACTGTTTACTGTTTTTGTGAATGCGAGCTTGACCTGGTCTTTGTACATAGACACCTTAGCGAAAAAGTTGAATAGTACATATTTTGCTCTTTATCAGCTTAGAAACTGTATTGATTTAAATAGTTTGAAAAATGTTTATTACGCCCTGGTCCATAGCAGCATCAATTACAATATATTGTTATGGGGAAATTCGACGGAAGCGCAAAGAATATTTGTAATTCAGAAAAGAATACTGCGCCTACTCCTTACACTTAAGCCTAGAGAATCCTGTAAAACAAAGTTTGTTCAACACAATATCTTAACCGTTCCTAGTATGTTAATTTATAGTGCGGCAATATATGTAAAAACAAATATAGATAATTATTGTACAATTGGTGCAATTCACGATCATAAAACTAGATTTGGAAACCTATCAAGAACTGAAAAGCACACCTCAACTCAATACGAAAAATCGCCGTCGCACATAAGTCTCACTATTTACAACAAGCTTCCAGACTCTATAAAAAATATAGGAAGTATCAAGGTATTTAAACAAAAACTTAAGCAGATACTAACGCGTAAGGCGTATTACTCCGTGAAGGAATATATGATGGATGAAAATTTGTCTTGTTTGTGATTTTTTATTTATTGTTATCTTGTTATCTACATGTTTCAATTGTACTTTTGGTTTGTTATCAAACATTTTTATGACGTATACAATACGTACGAACTTTTGTATGTCCAGTATGAAATAAAATCTATCTATCTATCTATCTGAATTATGAACTGAAAATTAAGCTGTAAAAGAGCATTCATATGATAAGGCAAATTGGTTGCTATGGCAATTGTATTACATCGGATACTTGCCACTGATGCATTTTGAACCACCCTGGGCTATTCATTGCATGCAATGTCGCAGCATGGTTGATTTGTCATAGTCTCAAAAGAGGTGCAGGTCCCTCACCACTTTTGAGGGCCGATGGGATCAAATTGTTCCATGATATATTATTACGCTTTCCAAAAATGTTACGTCCTCGAAAATTCTGCGACGTGTTTTCTCAAAACGGAGCCTTGCTGAAGTCTGGGATTGTTGCGCACCTTTCATTGTCACCCTGTATATCGTACATAGGGTTGAAAATCGGGTGAATCAAGGTGATTGCTTGTAGTTGAAGGATTACTCTATCAAGCACTATACAAATTTTCGAAATCGGCTGATGTTTTCTCGAGAAATGTTATTTAAACCGAGACAAATGACGGGGTGATCCCTAGACCATTTGGGTGTGTATATATTCAGATTTCGTAATTCATCATCATGATAGGTGCATACGTTGACGGTAGATGGTAGGACGTGGGTTCGGTACACAGTTGATTTTGACACATTTTTTTGTAACTTTTGTGGATTGTGTAATTTTTTATTCAAGTAGTTTTTTCTCAAAATTAAATTTAAAATAAAAGTTTTCTCTTATCTAAAGCTCTAGGGGGGCAAACGATTATTCTAGGGGGGGCTTAGCCCCCCCATGCCTCCCCGTAGCTACGGGCCTGATCAAACGTCTCGTGTTTGGAAGCAAACAGTGAACAGTGTGGCGCAACTGAAACGATGGCTGGAGTGCAGGAATTTACCACGTAGTGGCCAGCTGAGAGATTTTCTCCCTTTGACATTTAGAAATTCATAACTTGCTTTCGGCACACAAACTGCACCTCTTCAGGTGATTTTCATCACCAGTCACCTTTTGTGTTCTCACCCATAAACACGGTTTTCGGAAAGGAACAAAAGGTATAGACACACGCCGGCTATGTGACTTGCAACCTCCAAAAGAGCACCATTTTGTAGCGCTTTGCTTAAAGTGATCCACATTCATGATGTCCATCCATATAACAGTTTTAGCTCATTTGAGTTCAACACGGTGAAATTATATTAGCACTTCAGGGAAAACAATATCCGAACAGCTACATGAGAAGTAGGTAAAAACTGATGAAAACCACGAACATACCTAAACAACCATGAGGCACAAACTCTCAACCAGGGATCACCCTTCAACATGACCTTAAGCACCTACAAATCGCTGTCGCTGTCAGTAGTGTCAGTGTCAGCCAGGTGTCTGCAGGTATCACCCAGGATTTTTTGGACTACATTATCTGTCAATTCTCGCGCATGCGTCCAGTTCCGTGCAAAATGAGTATGAAGTGAATGGCCATGAAAAGACCTATTGACATTTTGAAAATCAAAAATGCCAAATTTGACGGCTTTGCAGAAAAATTAGTATGCAAGACTTTCACGTGGAATCTGGGGCCGTTTTATTATCCACACCGTTGAATAAAACTTCAGGCTATATATAAGTACAACAATAATCATATTTATTGGGATAAAACATTGAAATAGGTAATGTTGAAAATAATGGTAAGTTGAGGTCACTCCTTCGTTGAGCAATAGCACTGCAAAAGTTCTGTTTCCATAAATGAGTCAAGGGAATACGGATCTATCGATTATTACACAAAAACGACTCAACAACCTATTTGTGGTCCAAAAAAAATTATTCCATGATTTGTTGACCAGACAAAGAATTAATTTTTTTTCTATAAGAAGAATGGAATTGACATGACGGAAAATGTTATGATGGTCAAGAACAAAGTTGTTCAGGTCCTGTACGGTAGATTGAGCGGTATTGAATGGTGCATGGTAAAAGTTCTGACATCTTGAAATGTTGAGGGGCCCTCAGTCGCCCCCTAATGGACAAATTTTTAAGTGCTGCGGGTCAAATCACTTGAAATTTTACGTAGTTTACATATGCCAAATTTCATTGCAGTATCACAAAATGCAGAATCAGGGTCATTTCGCTAGCGTACTGCTGCAACTATCAGATTTACTGGCGAATATCCCCTATTTCTTGCAGGCAGTTTATTTCAGCAGCCGCCCGAGTTCTTCCGGTTTTGGGCTTGACTCGCTTTGTCATCGGTTTATCATGTCATGAGTCATGACTGATTCTTTCATCGCCGTTCCTACTCACTCAGTTCTTTGTCGTTCTAAACTGTAGAAAAATGAAAAAGTGCATGAAGTCCTTTATGTCTTCAAAACTCAAAAACTGGAAAGTTTTCGGACAAATCGAGTCCATTTGTTTTTTCCGAGGTTTTTCATGATGACAAAAAATTCTTAGGTAATAGAGCTACTGAACCGAGTACTGAACGAAGAAATAAATCTGTGATTATTCAACAAAGCAGATTCACGAAGCAGAATGCTGTTCAAGAATTTGAATTAAAAAAGCTTCTGAAACTCCAGCATTTAGACTTGCTTTTTCTGAACTCGCTTCTTGAACGGGCACATATACCCCCAACGATATCCGGAATGAAACTACACGGATAATTACCATCGAACGGTGGAGCAGTGTTGTCGCTGCCTGCAACGCTCGTAATAATAGTAGTCGCCTTATTGGGAATTAACCCCTAAGTTTGAATTACCATTTCCGACAACAAAACCAGCCATAATATAAATTGGAGCGAATGAACCGTTACAAGTTGCTGAACGCACACAAATTACCACAAATTTGTGCTTGTGACATTATTCTAGCGTTTGATATCGAAGTGTCACTATCCATTGAAAGAAGTGAAATAAGTATACGTGCAACAGTACCGGGTTCTAGTTCTAAGTAATTTTATTTGAATACCTTCTCTTTCCTAAACAGATCAAAAGGCAAAGGTTTCAAAAAAGTTGTGCAGCATTTCATTCAGTGGTCACCATAATTAATAAAACCTTGTTACCGGCAGAGTGCGAAGTCATTCATTCCGCGGGATGCCTAGACAATCTGCAGAATGCCCAAACGGGCAGACAATCCACGGATTGACAGCTATTTTGGCCAAACCGCAGAACGCCTGGCTCGCTCAGGTCAATCCGCAGAATGCCTAATCATTTAGGCAGTCTGAGAACTAACAGGAAGAGTTTACACTTTGACTATAATAGCCAACAATGGAGAAACGCGAGGTCTTTCTTGAGCAATTATCAAAATTATGTTAAGAAAAAACTACAACAATATTGCCATATCGTCGCAAGAACTATGAAAAAATCTCTTGTGGGGTGACACAAAACTTTCCCGGTGGTATCCACATAGGTCAGTAACTCAATGTTCAGCAATGGCTTTTATTGGAGCGTCCCTTCAGGAAGAGGAGATCTCGTCCAAGAAATTGTAGAGAGTTCATCTAGGAGAAAATGTAGTTATGCCCGTACCAGCTTTAGACAGAGAGAGATCTGGTCACAAAAACATCATGGATGTAATTATGTCTGAAGATGATGGTTTTTGACGTGGATACGTCTTTACGATCCATAAGGGGGTCATTTGGTGTCAAATTGGTTGTATACCTACATACTTTTCTGAAATGGGATGCGGAATTCCTAAAATAGCCGTCAATCCGCGGATTGCCTGTCCATTTGAGCATTCGGCGGATTGACTGATTTCATACTTTGCCGGAAACATATAAATGTAATCTCGAGTATTTTCAATTGCGCGAACAATGCGTCGCGATGTAACGGTGGACACTGTCAGATAAAACATGGCACATCTTCTATCAAGACGTTAGCATCAAGTTAGTATGCATGGTAGCATGGTACCATTCGTATCAACACATCACATATTTTCCATAGTTTATTTTAATGAGAAAAGTCATGAACTTATAGGCCAGATGTATACCCTCATACGTATACATCACTGTGTCATACTACTGGAGAGTGAGGGCCACGATTTGACCTTTTCTCATCTTTTTGATTCCAAGATTCATTCTGAGACTCCATTCACTTTCAAATTCGACTGGAATAGGTTTTTGAAATCACAAATAAATAATGTAGTGATGCATCCTATCCTGTTCCTTTGCTCTTCAGCTTTATACTCTGAGTTTGTGCGTTAGTGCGCAACAATTAAAGAATGAACTGCTATCCCGACGCGCTTTCCTTGAGCATGGAACAACGCGAAATAAACAACGGGTGTCCTAGAACAAGTGCGAGCTGGAAAAGAGAACGGATATGTACACCATTGTGCCGTTTCTTTTGTGAACCGCTCCGAGAAAAGCCCAACACAAAGAAAAACAACGCGAACGAACCGATATTTCACCGTAAAACATTTTTATAAGCTGTCAAGATTTTATTCTTTGAACACACGCGTATTACAACCACATCAATTGAGTTCGGGGTCCGGAAACGCTCTTTTTTCAACGGCGACGCGATGATGAAGAGCCGCTGGTGGGGGGATGTTTTCACAGTAAGCAAGTAAGGCGTCGAATTTAATTCGGTAAGCGCTCTCCCGGGCGGAAAAGCCGAAATTAATTTTTGTAGCTCTCAGAGTGGGAGAAACCCCCTCCGGATCATCGCCGGCATCATCACCATCATCGTCGACGCTACAGTGAAGCTGAAAATGATGGGTAAATCTTGGCGCGTTCTCAAAAATCTTACACGTGCGAAAGATTATAATATCCTACCCAAATTGACAAACTTTAATTAACTGGAACACCGCGGCGAGGAGAAAATTAAATTTCCTCTCGAGACAACGCGAACAAGAGGTTTTTCCACAAAACGTGCGGTTTACGAGAGGTTGGGTGTTTAGGACCGTGGCGTACGTAAACAAAATAGTTTTGCTATTATTCAAACACCGGGTCACGTTCACCCGACAATGGCCGAAAAAACAAAGGGTTGGCATCAGTGGGGCAACGGTAAAAAGCTTCGGCTGGTGGCGAGTGCTTTGAGGGGTGAAATTAAAAGCTCGCCCGCCAAGTGCGATGAATCTTGGTTTAATTTGTTTTTAAGAGCGCTGCGAGTGTGGGAAAATTTGAAGCTCATCGATTGTCGCGATTGTTCATCACTCATTTCGTTTTCACTGAAGCTTCGTACCGCGTGGCTCGATAGTTCGATTGACTTTTGTGCTCTTGTGCCCTTATCTGCGCTTTCTAGCTTTTTTCTCGGAACATTTCTTGCAGGAATATGTACTCATAAAGAAATACAGGCGACTTATGAAACTCACTTTTATAAAAAAGAGATGTCCAGTTCGATCATGATCGTCTGAGTGTATCACTTCAGTTTTTTTTGTATTTTTAAGCACCTGGACACAAAGATCACGCCTCCAGCTTTGTTTTCCATATCAAAGAAAGATCATTCGAAATATTGGGCATCAACAAAAAAAAAAGAAGAAAGCTAGAAAAGAAAATCACTGAGAGACAGAATCCGGAATGTGGACGGAGTTTTTTGAAATTTCACAAACTGACCGAAAAATATGGGTCAGGCTTTACTTGCCTGAAGCTCCTTTATCTTGTCAGAAATCACGACGGCAGGGCCAGACCTTATATCATTCACATGGTATATACAACAGGACGTTTCGAATCGTAGCATCTCTTTCGTTGGGTTACGCTTCCACCTCACTTACCACCAAGCACGACCGAATAAGTAGGTACTGGAAGCCTTGCCATGATTATGCCCTGCACCCTGATTATGCCATGATTATGTTATGCACATCTCCCAACATAGTCAATCGTACGTTATAATTCAGGTGGATTGCCGAGCTCTTACGTGCGGCTGGCGCAAGCAATTCGGAAGAGGTTTCGGTTCCACAGCTTTTGTTTGGAATATCATTGTATTACGTATTTCGCGTACGGGTTCGTTTATAATTGAGGCGATTATTTTAAAACACACTGTTCATTACTGCACACTACAATAAATATACTAAATAAAATATTTACTTTCAATATACTTTTACCGTGTCTCTGTCTATGCTGAAACTCAGAATCACCTGGATGGGTGATGTTCATTGAAATATATACAAGCCAACAATTTTCACTTGGAAATATCGCTGGTACTACTTTGCTTTTATCGCACTCGATCACTTTCAGTTCAATACTACTCGTAGGCCGAAGATCGGTGCCTTATACATATAGGTCCGACTAATAATTCTTGAATGTTCCATAGGTCCCCCAGAAAATTCCACAGTAACCCGACATAATATGGTTTCTAGGCGAATCCCGGATAATCTTGACCTTTTGGCTTTCGCGTGCAATCCCAACCTGCAGTAAAGTCGGTACCTCCGCCAAAATGGACAGATGTGTGTTACACTGCTGAAGTCTTCACGGGCCAAAGTCTCCACGCATGTTCTGGGATGCACTAGAGCTTCGCACTTGTACACTGCGATCTAATCCTCCCTGACGAATGGGAATGATGATTGGGTACTTGCTGACGTCAATCCATCAGCGTCAAGATGTTCTCCAAGGGTTCTCCAAGGGTTCCATCAAGTCGCACGAGACAATCATCCATGGTCACTCCACGATGATAGAAGCCATCATCTCACCAGATCTCCGCTATTCCTGTTGTACAATACATGGTGCTAGGAACTGGTTTCTACAGACTTTGAGCGATGAACCATTCCCTTCCCCTCCCTATTTTTTGCTACCCCAGCTATTCTAGACAATTTTGATGAAATTTGAATTGAATCTTAGACAACAAGTCTCTATCGAACATCATTAATGATAAGGATGTTTGATCAAGAATTTTCAGGTGCATAGATCATTGGGACCCACTACCTTCCCTCCTATATTCACAACCGGTGTTTTTTTTTATCGTTCATATTTTTGTATCTACGTTCAATGTGAAAAAAACCGTTGTTGATGGAAAAATTATAATTGGGGGTTTAATTTTCAAGGCAATTTGGTTTGAAGCTTTGAAACACGTTTCTTCAACACCAAATAGCTTTTAAGGACCTACTAAATACTTGCTATTCCCCAGCAGTTTTTTTTATTCAATCAGAGACACTTAGGTGTAGGTACTAGATTCCACAAACGTAGTATCACATTTTTGTCCGGTACCAAACAGGAAATTCAGAATAGAAAAGAGTAGATTTATTCCTCAACAGATAACGCCCAGTTACAGGAAGACTTGATAGGTACAAAACAAAACAAAAATAACACAATCTCCAATCATACACAAAAAAAGTGGAAGGATTATAAAACGTCATGCTCTGTCTGGAATTAATACGTGGTGAAAAGGAATTGGTTTTTGGATGGAAGATAGGAACAACCTTAATTATTATTTGATGTATTGTTTGATTGAATGTTGAAAGTCTACATTAATGCAAACCGATTACCTACTTCAAGAAATGAGCATGAGAAATACAAAATATAGCTCCATAATGTTACGAATGCCGATTCTCGCTGCATTCTAGAGCACACTTGATCTCTCTAGACTGTTCCGCCTTTGAGATTGCAGTGAAATGAGCATGAGAAATACAAAATATAGTTCCATAATGTTAAGAATGCCGATTCTCGCTGCATTCTAGAGCACACCTGATCTCTCTAGACTGTTCCGCCTTTGAGATTGCAGTGAAATGAGCATGAGAAATACAAAATATAGCTCCATAATGTTACGAATGCCGATTCTCGCTGCATTCTAGAGCACACCTGATCTCTCTAGACTGTTCCACCTTTGATATTGCAGTGTACAAGTGCAAAGCTCTGGACATTCCAGAACATACGGGATGGCTTGGCGATTGGGATAACATATGGAGGACTTCAATAGCCACTCGATCAGCCGAATTGGCGGAGGCCATTTTTTGAGAGTCGCCTAGAAACCGTTTGCCGGATCACTGTGGAATTGGCTGGAGGACCGGTAAAAGCTTCAAGAACACTAGCCGCAGGTATATAAAGCACTGATCTTCGGCCTACGGCCTGGTTTTCAACCCAAAGCAATAGCGAGCGGATAGAAGAGTGTGTAGTAATGAGCAGTGTGTGTTTTAAAACGATCGTCTCAATCATCATAACTCAACACGTGGAAATGAAAAGCCCAGTGAATTGAAGTAGCCCCTTTGGCGCTGGTGCACGAATGGCGGACAAGTGTTACGTTTCATACGTTTATTCTGGTCTAATCCTTTGTATTATTCAACTAGCTATTTATACAATAACAATAGATTAATATAATAATAAATAATAATAACACGTAATACGTAATACGAGTTGAAAAGTGTCTTCTCAGGGCCACACTAACAAATGTGAATCAATGGGTTGTTCAAGTGTTTATAGTTTAGATGCATTATTTTGGTATTCCACACCATCCCCCTTAGAAAAAATAAGGCATGATGGAATGTCTTATTCTATATTTTTAGAAACTAATATCATGCACTGAAAATTGCATTCGTATAAAACTCCTTAAAACTAACTGAAAAGAAATTCAATGCTATAATACTAGTAGGTAGGTATTCAAAATTTTGTGATGTTCTATTCAATTCAATCTAATTCATGTTTATTGCACCATTTGTATATACAATTAATATCACAGGCTCCGTCAGTAGAAAAGCACACGCGAGAAATTCCGAGAAAATTTACTGGTGAGTTCTCATGTTCTCAGGACTCACTGAACCAAAAATCAGTTCTGAGCGAATTTGTTCTTTGTAGAAACCTAGGTTTACTGGGCTATTACCAGGGTGCAAAAAAATCGTGATTTTAATAAAAAAAAAAAAGAAACGATTTTATTTATTTAAATCGGATTTTTTTCATTTGAATCAGATTTTTTTATCTAGATCATATTTTTTTGATTTAGATCAGGTTTTTTTGATTGAGCTCAGATTTTTTTAAATTTAGATCAGATTATTTTGTTTAAGATTAGATTTTTCCGGTTTCAGTCAAAGTTTGCCAATAATTTGAAAAATCTATGGCAATTTTATTGAGGCTAAAATACAAAAATATAGATACTCTCCCGGTGTCCAGATCCTTTGTTTTTTTATACATATTTGAAATTCTCGCTTTTTCCAGAAAAGCTGAAAGTCTGGGAACTCAGTATGGTTCCAATCGTAACCCATACTCTACTGAACAATATGCAGTAATTCACAATAGGTACTTTTGTCAAAACAACAGGTGTCGTCACGTCTTAGGATGGTTCGTCCTTTGTCGCAGGTGGGGTAGGCTGGTGTCGAGACGAAAAGGAGATGAAGTTTGGCGGTATTTCGTAAAGGAAACTGTACCGGAAAATCAAATACGATAAAATGATTTAAATCAAATGATTAGGATGAAAAAATCGGTTGATTTAAATCACGATTTGAATCATGATTTAAATCCACTTGATTTAAATCCTCGCACCCTGGCTATTACTGGAGATCATACAATAGACAAAAACGTGGAAAAAAGTCTATATACAATTAGCATTTTCTTGACTGATTTCTGTGGATGAGGAAAGTTTTTCCACCATCTTGTCATCTACAATTTGACTCGTCTATTCCATTCCAATCAGAATAAACGTATGAAACGTAACACAGCCTGTCACGGTCGCCATGAAGTATGCTCTTTGGCACTGGTGCACGAATGACGGACAAGTGTTACGTTCCATACGTTTATTCTGGTCTAATTCTTTGTGTTAATTAACTAGCTATCTATACAATAGATTGATATAATAACAAATGATAATAATGATACGTTATGGTCTGTTTTGCTAAGTTAGGAAGTGTGTTTTCAGGGCCACAATTAGTCTTACAAAAGTTTGTGACAGTCAGTACCTACCTACCATTTTGTATAGAAGCAGCATTACGAGAAAGCGGGTTGGATTGGAATTCAAAGCGATGATGGGAACATAAGCTAGGTTAAGTAGAGCGATATCAAAGTGTGGCGGTTCATTTGACATGTAATTTGATAGCACGCAGAACAAAATAATAGTGGCTTCAAACGTTTTCTCTTTCAATAATTATTAAAATATCCAGCACAAGTTCGTAAGACGATTAACATCAAACAGTAGGTACCAGGTACTTGATATAAACTAACTTAGCATGTGAAACAAAATGCTGTATGTACTTTGGAAGAGATTGTGCTAAACTGAAAGCTACAAAGCGGCTGAAGGGACATATTATTTATGATAATAAAATTTGGATTAACTACGTGATAGTATCACAAAGTTGAGTGGGGAGGGAGACTTTAGTACGAGTTACTATCACGAAGTAAACTTTAGTACGACCTTCCATCACGAAGTAAAGTGGAGGGGAGAGTTTACTAAGAGATAGTAACGAAATTAAATTGGGAGGGGACGACTTACTATCACAAAAATAACTAAAGTACAAGTTACTATCACGTAGTAAAGTTAAGAGGGAGTTCACTACGAGATAGTATTTCGAAATTAAATCCGGAGGGGTCTTAAGTACGACCTACTATCACATAGTAAACTCCTTCTCAACTTTACTTCGTGATAGTAAGTCGTACCAAAGTCTCCCTCCCCACTTGACTCTGTGATACCCCTTCAGATTTAATTTCTTAATACTATCTCGTAGTAAACTCCCTCTTAACCTTTCTACGTGATAGCGAGCGTGATAGTAACTCGTACTAAAGTTCACTTCGTGATAGTAAATCGTACTAAAGTTTACTTCGTGATAGTTAGTCGTACTAAAGTTTACTACGTGATAGTAAGTCGTACTGAAGTTTACTACGTGATAGTAAGTCGTACTAGAGTCCCCCTCCCCACTTGACTTTGTGATACTATCACGAAGCTAATTTTCATAAATTAGTTGATTAATTGATCCATAATAAATAATATGTCCCTTCAGCCGCTTCGTAGAAAGCGAAAGCATCGTTCTAATGCCGACCCTGTTTTACTGTGCAGCGGAATTAGCTGCAGTACAAACAGATTCTTTCGAGCGTTACACGTTCGAGCCTCACATCTTGGGCAAACAGAGCGCCCGAGGAATTAGTTTCCTCGTGTTTCAATGGAGTGACACTCGTCAGTATATTTTCCGGAGTGTATATCTTCACTGCTACGGTTGCCAACTCATCCTCTCGTTATCCCACTGATGCCTGCCTCCTCTCTCTTTCTCCTTCTCTCGCTGCTGCTCGGCTCTTCGCCGTGATGTTTGATATGAAAACTCCGCGAGACGATACTCGTGATGGCAACACAAATACTCAGTAGGAACTGTGCAGCCCCGTAACTGTAGAAGTGTGTAGTCGGGGGGCTAAGTAATCCGAAGAGCCGGGCATTATCGAAATGAGGGTTGTTGACAGAGAACTAACTCAGCTCGGTTTACGTTAGCGTTTGTTCAATATCTAATTTAATGTACATTAACTTAATATCGGGCGTTGAGTGGTTGCTTGAGCCGCCGGCATCAGCGGAGCACCAGCTCTAGGCCGCCGCTGGGAAACCCAAGTAGCAGCGATGATGTGCCACCGCTTCGCTCTTAAGTGCAAACCGCCCCCCTCTCCTGTCCCTCTGGTCGACCGACCCGAACCCTACTTACTCCCGGTTGTCGTGGGCCGGTGTCCTTGTCCTGGCCAGCGGCGGCCTAGCTGGGGGGGGGGAGAGTCATCCCCACACTTCGCTACCAGCTCCAGAGCATCGTGCACAATCGAATTGCCTTTTTGGTCATTAGCTGTTCCCGTTCGCCTTTAAAAGTTGCCGGTCGTAAAGTAACGAGTTGACGACGGCGAGATGAGGAAAATTATTTACAGAAGCACCGACGCGAAAGAGCAAGAGCAGAGCAGCCAGTGCAACATCGTTCGTAAATTTTTGTTGGGTGATAGCCAGTTAGAGGGAGCAATCATCCTGATAGATAACCGGATTCGCTCGGTCGGTCCGGGCATTCCGGAAAACGATATCGCTCTAAAATCAACTTACTTAGACTTAACTGCCTTCACTCCCGTTTCGATTACGGCCAAGCCAGAGCCAGCCGAACCAACCCTCCCGAAAGTTTAATGCTAATATTCCCTGACAAATTGATGCGTAAAAATGGGCGAGGAACCAAAACCAAAACCCAAACCGCCGCTCTGCCACCGCCGGAAAATCACGGCCGACTCCGCGACTGAGTGATGCTTGCTTCCCCATCGCTTGTTGGCGGCGGCGGCAGCAGCGCTATCATCCAACTATCGTCAAATCATCGCACTATTTGACGAACAATCAATTTGCCTCTATCCGATCGATCTCATGTCATCATCGTCTGCTGAACTTTCAATCGCGCCGAGCTCATATCTCGGCGTAAATTGCAATGCTCCACTATGTGGTATCTATCGAGCGCTGAAAGCTGAAACATGAAAACGGAGGAAATGGGAACAGTAGCGCATTCTGTGCAATTATAACATCATGGCAAATCAAACTTTGCTTGTGGACTAATGACATGATTGTGTATCTACCTTGAGTAGTGTAACCGCCCACCAACCACCACACAGACAAAAATTAATAGTCCCCAAAAAATAAGAATATTACCTTTGAGTTAAAGAATTAGATTGGCCGTGATTGTGATCGTCTTGCGGTGATTGGTATGACTCTTGTTGCGCCGAAGCTCCCAAGGTGGCACAGGTAACTGAAGGTTTGGAAATGAAACACAGAATTTTGACGGTGACGACACGTACTAACTGTCACTTCCAGGATGCACATGTATCACTCTAGCGAAGTTCTGTTGCATAAGTGGAGTACTATCTTCTCGCAACAGGACCTGATCTTCAACGGCAATCGTGCTCGGAACTCTGCTCCATTTGAAACGAATTTGTAATTCGGATAGTTTATTCTTTGTGTCGCCGGCACCAAAAATGTTGTCGAAGCTGCTGAATGCGCTGGAAGCAGGTAAACCGTCCTTCGGGAATGACAATGTAGCTCTTGAGGTCAGGAAGCGATGTAATTGGGCTCCGAATAAATAATGCCCAGGTGTTAAGGAGTAGAGGTGGGATTTTTTAATCCCTCTAATAATGTGACGCGAATGCTCCTTTCCACTCGAATATTGGCTTTAAACTGACTGGAAGATGAAGTGATATTCTTGCTACGTGCCTAGCTGAGCTACCTTAGAAAAAGGGCTCCACGAGAAGAGGTAGCATCGCCCTTAAGCCGATGCGGAGCGAAACGGTTTCGGAAAGCAAACACTAGCAGTTCGACTGACGCTATCTTCACTACAATTTCAAAACGGAGATATTGGCAACGTCGAAATACAATTCCAATATTCTCGAAAATCGATTCTTTAGGATTGTGTTGTAAAAACAGATATTATAATACGATCAGCACTTTTCATACCAAGTATAAATCATCTAGTAACTTTTGTAATGTTGAACTTATTGGAGGAAGTAACTCTGGATTATACCTCTGGTGTTATTGTCTCAGCCCTGTAATATTGTTACAATAATAAATTGTATAGTAGCAGCGCTTAGACAAAACTTTGTGTAGTAAACTTATAAAACTGAATATTCTGGTTATAAGAAATCTTATACTGGGAAAAAAGCAAACTTTTGCATGAATTAGCTTCCGCCCGTTGCGTCATCATTCTGCCATTGTGCTGTGGTGTGACCATTGAGTGTGCAGGAAGGGGCGTTCGTTTTTCTCAGTCAATGTAAGTATTATAATACAGATGTCTTCCTATTGCTCGATCGAATTTTCTATTACCTGACGGCCTGACCATGTTTGTTATTGTGTAGAGTGAAAATGACTTCGCCAAGGTGTTTCCCGGCAAAGAGACGATTTCCTAACGAAAATGACCCGAGCTCTCCAAGGTTATAGCTGCTGAAGCGAACCAAAAGAAATTCAAGTTATCACCAGAATTGGAAGAATCCTCAAACACGGGTAAATATATGATAATTGATTATGCGATCAATTGAATAAATTAATTTTGTCGTTATTGTTGCAGATACAAACTTGCACAGTTGCTGCTACTGCCCTTTATGTTTGTACCCGTCTCTATTCTCACAAAAAATATAAGATCTTGGCGACCTTCAAAATTGGAGATCCTGGAAAGTTTCATCCTCCATTTACCAGTAAGCTAACGTAGTTTTTATTTAGCGTATGACTTGAGTTACTACCTAATTATCTAGTTCTAGCTATATTTTCTTGTTTTGGAAATAAATTTGTGTAGTATTGAGTTTATGAAAATAAAGCCAATATAAAATTATATAAATATTTTTATCTACAAGCGTTAAATAATACCCGTCACTTTTAGCACGTCGTCATGGGCGACGTGAAAAAATGATGATTCTGCGCATTCCTGTCATATTTT
The DNA here is from genome assembly GCA_949128115.1 of Anaspis maculata. Taxonomy (NCBI): domain Eukaryota; kingdom Metazoa; phylum Arthropoda; class Insecta; order Coleoptera; family Scraptiidae; genus Anaspis; species Anaspis maculata. The sequence continues at coordinate 38,258,672 of OX421966.1, read as the reverse complement.
CAATAAATTCTGACATTTACCAAACATTTCAAAGACCATTGTAAATAAAATCCTGTACGATACACGCGTTAAAAGTGTCTTATTTTGTTCGCGGGGTTGCTCTACTCGCTAATGCTCGTTTCGCAAGCGTCCCCGCTCACAAAATAATACCTGTCACTTTCAACACTCGTATCGTAAATAGCTATTATCTACAAGCGTTGAATAATACCCGTCACTTTTAGCACGTCGTCATGGGCGACGTGAAAAAATGATGATTCTGCGCGTTCCTGTCATATTTTCAATAAATTCTGACATTTATCAAATATCTTAAAGACCATTGTAGATAAAATCTTGTTCGATACACGCGTTAAAAGTGTCTTATTTTGTTCGCGGGGGTGCTCTACTCGCTAATGCTCGTTTCGCAAGCGTCCCCGCTCACAAAATAATACTTGTCACTTTTAACACTCGTATCGTAAATAGCTAATATCCACCTTATAACCAATTCATTTTATACCTGCTATAATAAATAATAATTTGGATATCTACATATATTAGAAAACTTTGCTGGAAGTTATAAGAAAATCAATTGGCGTTAAAAACCCATTTATATAAGATCATTAATAAAAGTCATAGCGGGCATAAGGTTGTATTGTACAGGTCATTGTAAATTATTATAGTAAGGGCTACTCCACAGGTTACTGGCGACATAAGATATTCTCAGTAACCTCTGTTTTATACTAGTAATGAATCATTTAGCTGTGCCTATATTTAAAATATTATTACATTCTCATAGCAGTAATAAGATTTTTTTCTCAGTGTGGAGTCAATTGGAATAAAATCCGTGTGTAATCACACGACAGGTTTAGCAGAAAGCCATTACCATTACATAATTTTTTTTTAATGCGGTAGATGAAGAACGAGCTAACTAATGGATCTTGTAAAGCTGCAAAGTAAGTGGACTTCCGTGTCTACTAAAAATTTGTGGAAGGCTCCGCGGAATGTGCTTTTTATTATTACCTATCTGGTGGTGTGGTATTTTGAGCACAAAGTTCGATGATTAAAAGGGTTATTGAAGAGATGACCACCCAGTCAAACCGATGCATACCACACTTGGAAGTCCACAGTGCAGCTTACCATAAGATTGATAGCCATGATGGCGCTGGAGCGAATGAGCCAAGCCAACATGCTGCGAGACCCCAATTATTGTACCTACTTGATTTATGCTGATAAGATGGAGACTCCCTGCAAAAAAGGCTACAAGCTACAAGTGACCTCCGTGTGATCTGTACAGGGCCGGAGTCTCAAGTCTGAGTTGATTCATTCTAAAAAAGAGCTAACCTATTGAAATTTCGCGCGAACGTATATCAAGGGGTTGCTGAAATTGCATGTTTGAATCAAACCGCGTTGGCGCGATCGTGAAATCGAGGGAACTACAAATAATGGATTTTATATAGTGTTTAAAGCCAAGCATACATCGTAAAGTGTGTCCTCCAATTGTTTATTAGAAATCTGTCATCATCTCCCTACTGCTGGTGAAGCCACCTAGCCCTTTCCTAAATGAAATAAAGGAATCCACCGTGTCTGTTTCAAGCTATCTCGCAATTTTGAGTCTGTTCCAGCTGACGGGAACACGCATTTTCATCTACAAGACGGCCAGAATATTTTCAGCTAGAGTAGATGATGGGAAACTTTTGTAACTAGACCTCCCAGAATTATCGTAAAGAAATAATTAGACGAGACATCTTGTAACACCATATGGTTTTTAAACCAGAAGAAATTTTCACCACGAAGAAGAGTTTAACCGTTTCAAAAGCTGTGATTATTGCTTGATTGAATTGAAGAGTTAATTATCAGAAAATTGATTGAGTAATATTTCAAATAATTTGTGAAGGTAAACCTTTGAAAATAACAAGTATCTGAAGATTGAGTCAGTTTACGATTTGATCGAAAGAATTAAAGCCGAGTTTAAATTGGAAGTCTAGCGTTCGTCAAAAGGTTGGAATCCATGCAAGATTGGAAAAGGCTTTTCTTTCAGCTAATTAGACCACTCGCAGGGTGTGGTGGTCCAAGTTGATGATGTTGAATAATTCTGAATTAATTAGGCAATAGAGGTCAACCACCAAAGGGTTGATAAATGGTCAACTGTGACCTCGGAACTATGCCAGTTGTGATATTTGTTCATTTAGGGATTTACAGGGTAGTATCAGCTCATTAGCAGCGCCAATCAGGCCATAAATTCTGTATCCTAGAGTCCTCGGGACGGGCCATGCAAACTAGCTGATAGACAGGCACCCATCCCCGAGAAATTGGATCGTAAGCATGAATAAATAGCTTATAAATCCAACATTGAACCATTATAAAAGATGCGCTCTGAATTGTCGTGAATGTTTCTTCACTTAGGTATTGGGGGAGATAGGTATACTTACGAAGTTGCTGCAGCGAATTTCATGGTAATATAGTATGAAACGGTTGAGAGGATCGGTCCCCAAATTGGCCCTAGATAAATGATGTCTTCCTTGATTCCGGCGTGTATTTGTTCAAGTCAAAACTGGATTGGAGCAGCCTCTCAGAGCTGCGGTCGTCAATATTTCCCGGCTGTGCCTAGCTGTCTGCCTTGTCCATTAGATTGTGGTCGGCAAACAGTGCGCGGTTAAATTGCCTGGTTATAGATGTCACAACTGACTATCCGACGCACCGGCCCTGATTTGGTTAGGCCCCTTCAGCCCTCGATGGTCCGTGGAAATAGACGCGGCGCGTAACTGAGTTATCCGGACTCGGATCGGGTCTCCTTCCCAGGGCAGCAAGTTTGAAGTGAGAGCAGGGGCGTCACCTTCGAATTCGAATTTCCATCTGCAGATTCTCTAACTCTTCTTGTAAATTATCAAAAATTCCATAAATTACAGGTAGGTAGGTACCTACGCACTTTCGGAGCATTTTCAATTATTGCGTAGCATTCCCCGAAGACCTTGTTTGCTGTGTTCTTTCCCCCGGTGTTGTTGAAGGATGTGTTCTCCTTTTTCCTATATAAAATTACTTAGTTACTCATTTGAAAATCCATTAACTTGGGGCACCGAATTAAAAATGAATGCTGCAGCTCTAGTACAAAGGAAGGAAAAATGGACGACTCCAACAGACTACGAGATTAACTTTAAGCCAAGGCTTCCGAGGCTCAAACGCTGTTTAATAGTAATTATTCCAACAGCATTTTAAGTCAAGACTGTAAGCGTAAGGGTTACCATGCACTGCGCTGAAGAGGATGGGAATCAATAAAGATGGGAATTTAGCAATATCCATTTCAAAGCTACACAAGAGCAACGCAGTCCCAAATGGAATTCATTTCCAGGGCATGTTTTATTTATAACAAAAATAATGCACCCCCACGAGAAGAGCAGTATACATTAAAATTTTAAAACAAATCGCTACAACAGACGGTTTACAGACGGTTTACGTATTTTTGTAGGATGTTTATGTAGGAACGGATTCTGGGTAAAAATAATGCTCTTAAAACAGTTGAGCTTTCAGAAATCGAATTGGAAACAGGAAATAATCAAGACGCGTTCCATCTTGGAGAGAGAATGTTTTGTTACCTCTTTGGGCACTGATTTTTTTTCTATATTATACAGCTATTCGTAAGCATGAAAATCATTGCGAGTGCTACTATAACAAAACTTGGAGGATTATTACCCTTTCTTATCAGCTTCGAGAGCTTGGCAGAAAATTTCTTTGGTAAACTTGGAGGGAGGCAAACTTCAAAGGCCCGTATTCATATCCCACTTTTAAGCTGAAAGCGCTTTTAGTGCGATGCGCATTTAGGGGCATTTCTCATATTTTAGTGTTCAAAAATACAAATTAACTAGCAAATTGATTGCAATTAAGTACATACAATCGCTCCCAATCGCAATAATGCATTTTTGAACACTGAAATATGAGAAATGCCCCTAAATGCGCATCGCACTAAAAGCGCTTTTAGCTTAAAAGTGGGATATGAATACGAGTCAATGTGTTCTCTCCCTTGGTAGCATAGCGCTGACCAAGCAAAAGTACTTTAAAGTGGAAGTTTACATCGACTGTTCTGCTACCATATCGCATTATACTGTTACGGAACTCGCTGCAGATCACGATCTGCACAAATCTGCATTTAGGGCGGAGGTGCCGCGGTTCGAGAGTGCGCCAGAACATAGTACGTGAACCCTATGAACTCTTCCAGAGCTCCTGAGCTATGAACTGGCGACCAGTGCTGGAATTTACCAGAAGACGCGTTGAATATTCTTGAATATAACACGAGAATATAAATGAGGTGCAGCAAGGCCAAGCAAAGTAGATTTGAATTCGCAGTGAAAGTGAACACACATGGGCGAATCTGAACATAGCGGTATCCAAGTGCGATATTCACCGTTCTCCGTATCCAACGTTCTAGTGGACGTGGTAGGAAAAAACAAGTTGCAAATGATGATAAAGACAAACCACTTTTTAGGATCGTAACTGAGACCTGATTGAACGATTTGACCGGCAGTGCTTTTTTTCGCCGTTAGAAATTGGATGGCATCCTTTTTTTTTAATGGTGGATATTATCTAGAGGCAGAAGGTATCAAATAGCCTGGTGAAATCCAGCTTTGTGAAAATAGATGGAACTATGTCCCAATCAGTTTCTGGGCTATGAAAGACTATGGGGAAAAAATGGTGGAAAATTCACATCTGCCACAGGCAAATTTGGTAAAGGCGCCAAAATGAATTTGGTACGGTCGGTCATGAGAAAATTGCTGTATTTTTTTTATTTTTCAACCGTTTAGAAAAAACATTGAGAAATGTTGAGCAGAGAAATTGAAGAATAATTTTAAAGAACTCTACCTAGCTGACCACTAACCAGGGTACTAGAGCTTCTATGTGGAGACATTAACGTGCTTTAGATTTGTCAAAGTGAGCCAAGGTCCAAGATTCACAGAAGCAGAAAGACTGCAGAGATTTGGAACAGACATCCTGAGGCTGACTCACCTAGCCTATCCAGCACATCAAGCGAATCTTTTGGTCGACATCGCAAGAGACACTTTTATTGGAAAATGAAAAGCCCAGACCTGCGTCATATGGTCATGATCGACAATGTAGTCAACATCAGCGACCCACTTATCCAGGCAATTTGGAGGTGAATTTGGGGAATCCGGAGCTTCGCATACTCCCTACAAATTGGCTGAGAAACTCCTCTACTCTATGTCCTGAATTGAAACTAAAGACGAGCCAAGAGCTAGAGAAAAACTCGTTCTGCCTCAACTGTGAATGAGTCAGACATCTGCTACGCAGGCAAAGATCCAATTCAGCAGAATGTTCCAGACCGGAACGAGAGACTGCTGTTTGATAACGACGCAACCAGAAAAACTGAATCCAGGTAGAACCGACGCGACGGGCGCACGCTGGCTGGCAGTCCTCAATAATCCAGTAGTTACTCCGTCTCACTTCTGCAGAAGGCAGAAAGCAGAAGTCACCAAATTGTCTTCCTCTGACTGAGAAACTTGACGTGAACAATTGCGTTTTCACTACAGTATTGGAGCCACGAAGTCAATCGTTCGACGTGGCGTTCGTCCTTAGCCCATTTCACACCCATCCTCCTCCAAACTACTACCTCCTGCTCTACGGTTCTAGCCGGCAACGAGTCCAGGGCTTGTACCTGAGCGGTAGTCGTAAGCGGTCACCCCCAGCCTTTCTCCCACGAAGAGAACCACTTCACCATCACCTCTTGGAGTAGAAAGGTAACAAACTCTTGAAAAACAACGTGATCATGGTCACAAACAAAGATGTGACAGAAGAATCGACAAGCCCTTGGTCATCACCGGTTGTTTGGATTGCAAATGAAGACGGAAGAAAGTACACGTTTTTGCGTGAATTACCGCAAACTCGATGACGTTACGAAGAAAGACAGCTATCCATTGCCTCTGATTGACGACACTTTGAGCACGCTGTCTGGAGACCATCGAGATGGGACTTCTCAAATCAAATACGACAAAGAGAAGACGGCATATTCTGCCGGTGACGGCTCCTGTGATTTCTACTGGACTTTTACACCGCATCAGCTACATTTGAACGTCCAGTAAAGTGCGTTTTGTTACTTGGGAAGCTTGCCCAAACCACCTTGACGATGTAACAGTGTCATCAGTCGCTCATTCGGAGAACATCTGAAGATCCTCTGGAAGTATTCTGACGTTTTCCTGGTGCAGATCTCAAGCTTAGTCCGAAGAATTGCATACTTTTTCAATAGCAGGTGTAATTGTGGGAGCATGTTGTGTCGTTGAAAGAAATCGAAACCGACTTATCGAAATTGGATGCTGTCCAAAAAGGCCGGACCGAGCTTTCAGCATGGAGTAAGAAATGTTTTGGGTTTATGTCATTGAAAAATAGACTACACTTATCGCGGTACCCGACTAAAAAATTATTGATGCCACACAGGCGTTACCACGGTAGCTTACATAACTGAAGATAACATAACGTTCCCAAAACATCCCCATAAAGATACAAGCTATTGTCTATACATCATTTTGCCTAACCACTCATCACTCCCGTGAAATAATGATGAAAATATATCCACCAAAATCATCAGCATGCTGAATTTACCGAGAAACTCACATAATTATTTTTATGATTATTATTTTGCTACTAATTCAATACACAACTTTTTTTGCTCAGGCTGTTCTTCTCTTTCAGAATGTTTCTCTTGTGCACTTCCACGGCTGCGATAAAAACTTCTTCTATTCCCACTCTGGTTTTCGCAGAGCACTCTACGTAAGCATCTGCTTTGATTGTCTTCATCATCTTCTCGCCATCTTCAAAAGTCATACACAGTTTGGTAGGATCACTTCTCAGATCAATTTTCATCCCTGGAACTTGTATTGTGCAAATCAAGGTTCTTTGAGATTTGTTATAAGTTATAACTAACCGACTAAAACTACTGGAGTTGCAGGATTATGATGGCGTACTTCCTCAATCCACCACTCTCTCACGTTCGAGTACGAAAATTCACTGTCAACATTGTAACAGATCAGAAAGCAATTTGTCTGCAAGAAAAAATACAGAGAAATAAGTCAGAGATAAGTATATCAGAGGAAGTTTATGCAATGCTCCACCCTGCATTGAAAATGGATACCCGTGATTATTACTTGGGTGAGTTAATCAGGTAGATATACATACATTGGGGTAGCTTAGAGGACGCAATCTCCGATAATCTTCTTGTCCAGCAACTTCCCATATTGATAACTTGTATATTATACCACCTAGAACGATATCTTTTGCGTAGTTTTCAAACCTGCAAATATACAATAATTTACCAAAAAGAATCATCTGGAATACACACTTACACAACCGGGATATATGTTTCAGGAAATCGATTTTCAACATATGTTCGAATGAGACAGTCTTTTCCAGCACAACCATCTCCTACTACCACAATTTTCACATTTCGACCTGGAACATTTCACAGTTGGGTACGCGTATTTCCAAGTTCCCTACATTTACATTACTTCCGGTTTGAATCCATTTTCCTGTGTTTCTATTCCTAGAGATCAAGTGCGCTTCAATTGCTCCAACTATGACATTCCTTACTTCAAAATTCAGCTTTGAAGAACACTCTACGTAGCCTTGAGCATTAATTTTCGTCATTAAAGTTATACCGTCTTGGTGAGTATAGCATTCTATATTGGGATCCTGCCTCATGTCAATTTTTGTCCCTGCGTGATTCTTATATGAAAACACTTTCGTATTAAAATAAAGTTGGCTTGTGTGCCACTTTTTTACCAACTAAAATTATTGGAGTTTCTGGATTGTAGTGTCGTAGTAAAGGTACCCATTTCAAGTCTACGTTGTCATATGAATGCTCTGATTTTTCAACAGAAAAGCAAAGCAAGAAGCAATTTGTCTGCAAGAAAAGAGAAACGCATTGTTTTAGTGAATGAAAGTTGAATTATTGAAATTAAGTATACTTACGTTAGGAAAATTTAATGGAAGCATCATGTCGTAGTCGTCCTGTCCAGCAGTATCACGAAAGAGCAAATTGTATTTAACATTATCGACGGTGACTTCATGCTCGTGGTATTCAAATCTAAGGATCATAAATGATGGATTTTATTAGTTTTTGATATAGGTACCTATGAAGATAAGTTAGTGTCTACACTGTTAGATTGATAACAAAAAAATTATAATAATGCAAGTGAATAAAAAACCACTTCATCTTCATCCAGAGTGAAATTTTTCAAAGTTTGAAACTAAGGAGGTCTAGGCGGTATATTGTAGGTAGGTAGGTACCTAATTTGCTTGAGACTAAGAAGCTGTTTCCATTCAAAGCACTTACGTGGTAGGTAAATATCCTTCTGGAAATTTGTTGTGTATATGAACCATCATCATGGCCGTTTTCCCAACAGCACCATCTCCTACTACTGTGATTATAATATTTTCTTTGGGCTTCGGCATTTTGGTTAAACACTCTCGAGCATTTGCAGCAACTCCTCAATAACACACAATGTGTCTATCTGATAATGTTATCTCACTTTATCAGTTGATACCGCCCTATCTGGGATAAATGGTAGAAAATCTATGAAAAATACCAAATTTTTATCCAAAATATCAATTGCAGTTAAATATTACAAACTATCACTCATTCGGTACACAACTTTACTTGCCCAAACTATTTTTCACTTCCGCGACGTTTCTTTCATGATGGCTGCAATGCGTGCTTTCCACCTAGCCCCAAGTTCGGTACACCTGCCATTTACGCATGTGCAGGTGCCAAACGGTGCTTTCCATCTACGGGTTCCTACTCGGTTCTGCGCCGTTCATTGGTGCACCCAATAAAAACTTCTCCGATTTCCATTCCGGCTTCCGCAGAGCACTCTACGTAAGCATTTGGTTTGCTTGTTTGCTACATTTTTTCATCGTCTTCATACGTCAGGCAAGATTTGCTAGAACGACTCCTCAGAACAGTTAGTGCAAATCAATGTAGACCATGCGTTTGCCACATTTCCACGCAATGTTATTTCATCGGCTATTCCGATAATGCGATGACAATGGGATGTTTTCCTGACAGGTTCTCAATAGATGTCCCTGGTAGTTCGTAAGGGGCTGAGAAACATTCAATTATCATAAATTGGCGACACTGACGCAGTTTGGCTGCCATGATATTTTAGCGGGATTTTTGAATGTGACGGTTCTGCAACAGGTTGCGGTCGTTGCCATAGAGTCGTTGCCAAATATGCCGAATGCTAAATTGTCTATGTGGCAGCTGTTGTCAGTTCCAGATTTCCCATTCCCGTATCATCACGCACGGCCTTTGTACGAAAGCTCCTTGGTGCTGAACAGCTTGGTAAAAATGAAGATACAATAATAGAAATCGATTGAACATCGAACACAATTTTCTTATTGCTGGGTGATGTGACGAAATTGCGGTATAAATTTCTGTTCACACAAAGAAGAGCGAAGCACGCACCCTGTGGAAGGCGCGGCCACAAATGGTTCTGTGGATAACTTCGTAGCTTGAGAGCCTGAAGAGACTAGAAGGTGTAGTGCAGACTGCAGACTACAACCAGAGAGTAGCCACAACCACTGAATTGAACTTAAACTTCAACGCGCTATGCGAGGAGGTCGAGTGAAAGCCATGCAAATTATTTTAGGAACGTTTTTAATAAACAAGATTATGTAAAAACTACCAGGTTTTATCAATGATTCTAACTCGTATTCTCATGTCGCCTTTTCTTTCACACAAAGCAGGAAGCAGGAGGAGACCAGAACCATAACACCCAAACTAAACTCTGTTGAGCATCTTCAGACGAGCACTTAGGCGAAGTGTTGAATTCAAAATTAAGTAGCGTCAGTTGCACTTTCTTATTCCTTGACCTTACAGGCATGGTTTTGCTGCAGTTCACGTTCGTTGTTATTGTTCAACGAACAAAGAATGGCCAGCGAAACTCAACACTTCAGACTTTGACACTTTTGATAAACGTCGCTAAATTTGTTGGGTTACATTTCAATTTTGAACGACAACAAGCAGTCGGTTGAGCTGTCAACATACAGAACACAAATGTTCCCAAGCCCCTTACGAACCACTAGGGACATCTAGCAGAGTTTCTTCAACTACGCTGAAAACATCCCATTGCACGATAGTACCGACTGTGCGATAAACAAAAAAAAAACCGCCAGGGGTTGGCCCGAGGGGTAAACCCGGTAAACCACCTTGGAAATGTGGTTTACACTTCCATGGAAATCATTGGAAATCATTGGAAATCATTGGAAACCTTTGGAAGTCCTTGGAAATCATTTGCAATAATTTGAAAATCATTGGAAATCGGTGTGCAAAAATTTCGTGAGTGGTTTACTCCTCGGGTTGGCCGAAGTCTCCCAAAATTTGGGCACTCAGCCAATCCATTTTGGAGATTTCTTGATGAAATCGTGTAACAATTGACCTTTCCAATTTTAGGAGATAGAAAATACCATGGTTTTTCGAGGTCACCTTTGATGTTTTGACGTTTATGACGTTTGGACGTTTCGTTTCTGACTTTTGCGGGAATTTCGAATCGGATAGCTATACTGTTCCCATTATCATGTGGGGAAAGTCACTAGAGCCCATAAGGGAGTTTTTAATGGACGAAGTAATAGAGTTTTTTCGTAGTAAGATGCACGTGTCTGGTGCAGCGTGATCCCTGCTGGTGCTGGTGCAGCCACACTTCCATCAAGTTTGGGTCTTTCGTGAACCGGTGCATGCCGGGTGTATTCGTCTTATTATCGCACTCGCATAGAGCGACATAACACCCTTGAACCATTTCTGTATCTTCTCAGTTTTCCACTATATATAACACACTTATTGGTAAGAACGAGGGTAAGAACAAGTAAAATCATGAAATCCATGCTAAAATCAAATAAATACACGACAGAGCGCTTGTCAGATTCGAAAAATTTCCCATTGTCAGAAACGAAATGTCATACCTCAAAAAACATGGGGCGCTTTCCAATAACTGCGACAAGGCTGATACGCAATGTCAAAGTGCACTTGCCAGCTCAATGCCAAACTCAGCCTCGCCAATGTTTCGATTGTGTCGACAAGTGGTGCTATTACTGCTATTGGAACGCTAGCTGTGTCGAATTGTGTCCATATGTGTCCAATTGTGTCCTTATACGCCTTATTGGGAAGCGCCCAGTGACCTCGATTAACCGTATCTTATACGCATGACGTCACAGTAAAGAGAGACAACGGAAAATTGGAGACCTCAATTAGGACTTTCAAAGTGATTTCCCGGGGTCAAAACGAAAAGTTTTTCGGTGTCGCCCTCTTCGAACACAAACGCAATTTTTTCGCCTCCAAGGTCACGTTCCAATTAAAAATAAAGAAAAACGGCTCTTGCGGGTCTCGTAAACAAACAATTTAATTTATCGAATGCGACGTCATGTTGGAAAATTTAAAGTAAATGGCTGTGAAGCGTTTCATCGCCGAAGCCTCGACGGACGGCCCCTGCTTGGTTGAACCGCCAGGACCAACCGAGGAGCGGGTGCTGCAGCATCAAGAGAGAAGCGAATTATTCGCGAGACGTGCCATCTTTATGTACCCTCTACACAAAAAATTTAACATCCATTTCATTAAAATTTGAAAATCATTATTCTCTGGAGTGGAGCGGAGTGTCGCGCTCGTCCCGGACGCGGAGGCGGGTACGAACTCCCCGAGAATGGAACCGGTAAACGGTAAATTATTCATGGACATGCTGCTACTTTCAAAATTCTACACGCATTACACGACAATCCCATTCTCTTGCGTTTTTATGGGCCATGCAAATACGACTCAACAGCCAGCCGTTCCAGGACATCGACGTCGCCGAAGGTACCTACCTGCCACCGTCAGCGTACATTCACCGACATGACGACGGCCTTTCTCGAGCAAGCGACCTGCAATGTTGTGTCATAACAATGGATGACGTTTTCGAGGAGGAGACGAGAGAAGAAAAACCGTTGTCGCACGAAAACTGTTTAAAAATTTATAGAGGGGTTCTTAGGGCGCATTAGGAGAGACAAGAAATTTTATTTATGCCAAGGCAAAACACTGACGGCTATTCTCGTACGCGGAACTTTATATTGCGTCGAATTATACCAACTTCAAGGACGTAAGTTCTTGTAGGACACCTGCTTTTGTTCAAGGCTTCAACTTCACCTACACTGAATCATGTCCACTTATGATATGGTTTAGCCAAAAAGATTAGACAACCACCTATGTCCACGGTCCTACCACCTATCATACGGTGAATTTGCACTGATACTCAAGTTAAGAATCACTGAGTAAAAGATTAATCCAAAACTCAAAATGCGATTTCTAACAATAAATCTTCAGTCTATTCTTAAAACTTTGAGACTGGCCACGTCAGTACCGGTTGTTGCAGTGGCAAGACAAGTCCAGCATTATTCACCGCCAAAGATCAGTTGGATCATCTTCTGAGCACCAGTTTTTGCACATCTGGATAGCTTGAACTGGAAGGTAAATACTATAAAAATGATTGCCCCAATAACTGTTCCAACCGGAGATGGAGGAATTGATCCTAAGTTGTAAGTTCTGATATGTGTGGTACCTATATTGTAACGAACGTAACTCGGGGAAAAACGATCATTTGTTTTTCTAGCATAGTGACAAAGGGTTAGATCAAACCAAAGTACATATATTTTCATAATTGAGAAAGTTTATTGATGAAATCGGCCAATTTGAGGAGGCATTCATCACCTTGGTTTATGACTTTTGTTTTTGTTTTTATTATTGTTTCATCTATCACTCTGTGTAGATCACCGGCATTATATGAGAGGGTATTATGCAAGTGGCATCTCTACATCATAAAATGCAAGGTCCACATAGTATGTTTCCAAGCGATGTCGATCAATTTTATTTTCTTATGGCCACCATCTTGAATTCACCCATAATCTGAATTCAAAAAATCTGTTGTGGGCGACAAGAAACTTTCCCAGCGGTATCCGGAGACGTCAGTAATGATTTTAATCTAAGCGTCTCTTCGAGAAGGAGAGACTAGTGGTGCTATTCTGTAAAAAATAACATTCCATAAACGCTCTGTTATGTAAAAATACCTGTCAGCCATTGGCTGTTGCCTAGGTAATAACAACGTAACGTAGCCTTTATGGAATGTAATTTTTTAGAGAATCGCACCATTGTAGTGGGGTCGGTACACATTAAAAAACGGTACTATACGGCATTCAATGATACAGGAAATCCCTTTCGCATGAGTGTTCTACAAGGTCTATCGAACGATATTAGAAGGGGAAGCACAAAAGCTTCCCCTTAGGGGGGCCGCAGGGGGCCCTGTCAAGTTGACGGTCCCAGAACTCCTACCAAACCATTTTTCAATTTCGTTGTATCACTCAAATGGGGTTGATGTGACTCCATTGTGAATCTCGATGGCATTGGTCGCCACACGGAAAAAAGTAGGTCTGCAATTTTTAAAAGCTCAAGTATGTAATTCCTAGTGGTCCAGAAAACATTTTGGTGACAACGTATGTGGGTTTGTAACTATTACATACCTCGTTTTCGAAAAAATGAAGGTTGTAAAAATCAATGACCCAGGTAGGTAATAATGCTGATGGCTCAGGTATGTAATATCTGAAGATCCAGAGGGCAGCAAAGAAGGGCGCAGGCATGTAATCGAGTGAAGAGCCAGGTATGTAATATTTAATGACCCAGGGAAGACTGGATAACGGCGCAAGTATGTAACCGCATAAGTTAAAGCCAGGTATGTAATATCTGATGATCCAGAGCGACGACTAGATAGTGGCGCATGTTTCGCAGATTCGCTGATATACATTCAAAAGTAGGTACCTACATGCACCATGCACATGGTCGTCTTGGAACTTATCTGCCGAATAATGTTGTGAGGCACCAACTTGATTAGAATATGAAAATACCGGCTCCAAGCCAACTCATATTGGAATGTAATGAGAAATTCGTTGCGAGCTTTCACACTATAGCTATGGTTTGACAAATGCTTCAGTGTTTGTTCTGGAAGTGCCCACTGGCAGTGGCACAGTATTTGACTCCACTGAGTCATTGTATCTTTACTCGAAGACGATGCCTAGCGGACTGACTGGCGTTGGCTTAAGTCTGGCCTTTGCTCCAGTCGAACACGTGATTGGTAAAAAGAATATCTGCCTAAATGTGGTCATTACATATCCCGGTCATCACCAGAAAGAATTGCAAGTTGGGGTATGTAATTTCTAATGGTCCCAGGAGTGTGAGCGTCGCAGTCATTCATCGCACAGTATTATTGATGGCAAGGAGTAGTCTTAGTTACAGACTTCAGGTATGTAATAATTACAGCTTTGGTGCAGCACTGATTGAAGCAAACAATTGTCTGCATCTGTCGCTGACCTGTCTATACACATTTTACCTACTTGAGTCAGTGATGGTCACTACCTGCCGGTTCGGAAAACAGTGAACTGTAATATTTGCTATCTTGGGGTGATACTGGATAATGCTGAAGGCAGTAGTCTCTTGAATTACCACCAAAAACCCAATCTTCACTACCAAAGTTGATAAATATTGACCACCTGGATATTCACGTATTGAAATGGTTGGTAGCAATTCAGATATTTAATGACCCGAGCCTGTAACGCCTACAGATTTCCGTCAAAGCATTTTTCTCCGTGCATGCTTCTTCCATCCTTCATGCTTGAAAAAATAATTTCTTCGGGAGGTCAGAGAAATCAATTTTTATTTTTTTCTACATACAAAAGGATACGAAGTTGGCATGTTTTGTATCTTAACCTGTTATTTGGCATTCTCAAAATCCTATTATGGAGTCAAATTTTAAAATTTTCAGTTTTGGGTTGATTGGTAGGCTAAGAAGTAGGTATTTTTTAACATCCAGTTCAGACGTACTTTTTTAAGTGTTTAACTGGAGGTTATTGTAATCATCATCAGGGGTGGATACACTGAACTATTTTCTAAACATTATGTCGAGAAAACCAATTCTAAACCGCGCTTAGACAGTACACAAATTACTTTTCTTTCGGTCGGTCGAATTGCGATGCCTACTACGCCTGTCAGGGAAAACGCTGAGCATCGTCAGCCTGAACTGGTATGAAAACAGCCTAAACAAATTCAAAACTGACTAAAACTCTGAGTGCTGACTCAGAATTAAATGTCGAACCACATAATGAGTGTTTCAGGCAGTTTTGAATTCGTTTAGGCTGTTTTCATACTAGTTTAGTTTGGCGATGATCAGCGTTCTCCCTGACGGGCGTAGTAGGCATCGCAATTCGACCGACCGAAAGAAAAATAATTTGTGTACTCCCCATGTGCGGTTTAGGATTGATTTCTTCGACATAATGTTTAGAAAATAGTTCAGTCTAACCACCCCTGCGATTATTTTAATAACATCCAGTCGGACATTGAAAAAAGTACGTCTGCACTGGATGTTAAAAAATACCTTATTCTTAGCCTACCAATCAGCCCAAAATTGAGAATGTGGAAAATTGACTTCATAATAAGATTTTGGGAATGCCATATAACAGGTTGAGGCTAAAAAACATGCCACTTTTGCGTCCTCTTGTATATATAAAAAAATAAAAAGTAATTTCTCTGACCTCCCGAAGAAATTATTCTTCCAAGCATGAAGGATGGGAGAGACATGGCGACCAAAGCCATCGAGATTCACAATGGAGTCACATCATCGTCATTTGAGTGATACAATGAAATTGAAAGATGGTTTGGTAGGAGTTCTTGGACCGTCAACTTGACAGGGCTCCCTGCGGCCCCCCTAAGGGGAAGTTTTTGTGCTTCCCCTTCTAATATCGTTTGTTAGGCCTTGTAGAACACTCATGCAGAAGGAAATTTCTGTATCATCAAATGCCGTATAGGAATGGCTACCAACCCCACTATTGGTTGAGAAATTGAAGATAAAATCGACCAAGTCGAGCGACCATCCTGGAAGACCAACTTGCATTTACACATCAAAAAGCACTGACATTCAAGGAGCTGCAGAACTTCATCCGTCAGAATATTCAGTTTCATACACGTGAAAAAAAATTGAGTGAAATTCCACCCAAAATCGGATTGGAATCGCATCCACTCTTATTTTGAGTGAAAATTTGTACTCATTTGAACGAGTGAAAAGGAACGGGTTGGAGTTAAAACTTTCACTCATAGCTAGAGTACCTAAAGCTTGAGTCTAGAGTTAGTAGAAGTTCACTCCGATTGTAAGTGAATTTCACTCAGATAATCAATCGATTGCTATTGCGAAAGTACCTAATTATAAAATAAATTGTCTAATTAATGTGATGGTGATGTGCTTGGTGGCTGCTGTAAATTGAATTGGTGCTTTAGATGCAGTAGGGGCCTAATTGTCTTGAAATCCAATGACATTGGAAAATTTGCCTTGCTTTCAGCTGTTCATGCACATTCGCGTAGGTGTAGGAGGATGTTTTGGTCACATCTGGAAGCAGGGCGAATTGTTTGATGACATTGTGTTTCATTTCAAGACAATTAAGGAGTTCTCCGCAAAAACTACACCTGGAACTTTTATACACTGATTTCACAGGGATTTATTCAGTGAATTGCGTCTAGCATGATCTCAAATATCCAAAATTGAGTTTCACCGAAAAGTGATAAGTGGGGTTTCGCTCGGGTTTTTGCAACAATTAGAATTACCTATATTGCAATCCAAAACAGCAAACGCCAAACCAATCCACAGCAGCCACTGAACCATACCACTATTACAATTATCACACAATTATACAGTTACTTCTGCAACAGCAATAACAAAAGCAGTCAATGCTGACTACAATACCCGTAGGGTCTACGAAGAATGAGTAATGTAATGAGTAATGACTAGTCTCAACACGCGCCTGCAGGGGTGGATTTGGCAATAGGCAAAGTAGGCACGTGCCTAGGGCGGCAGATCCAAGGGGGCGGCATCGACATCGTTTTCTTGGAAAAAAATGCGTGGTTTTATTTTTTATTCCACGAAATCGCGTTCGCATAATTTTTTTCTGTTCAATTTTTGTTAATTTGTGTCAACTATTGATGAAAAACCACTTATTATCATCAAAAGCAGTTAGTGCTCTAAGAATATGAACACAAACTAGTTCTCTGGAACACACTTCTTTAAGGGGAAGGGGCGGCCAATTCAGTCATGCCTAGGGCGCCACGAAAGCCAAGTCCGCCCCTGCGCGCCTGCGTAGTAGGTTAAATGCCGCCAATCATATAATTTTGACGAAATAATTTAGTGAGCGATCCTCCAGATTGAGTGGAATAATTCCGTAAAAACTCATTGTATTGTTACGAGCGGCGATCCCGTGCATTCGGGTAGACACGCGATCTTTCTGGATTCTTCCACCCATCATGTAGCGGTGTAGATTACAAGAGCGGTGCGCTGGACGTTTCCAGAAGAATACGCGATGGCTTGGCATTGGGAACCTTCAACGCTCGATCAAGACACATCTGTCCATTTTGGCGCAAGTGCAGATTCCAGATCACACGGAAAGCACGCGAAAGGTGTGTGTCATTATTCAGGAGTCGTCTAGAAACCGCATATGCTGGGCCACTATGGAATTTGCCGGAGGATGATGGAATGCTCGGGAACGCTAATCGGAGGCATATAAAAGCACCGTCCTCAATGCGACAGTCAGTTATGGATTGGAATGCAAAGTGGTAGCGAGCGGATAAGAAGCGATAGTACCTGCAATATATTCCAAGCGTGAATAATTGTTGTCGTGTATTTATTGTAGTATGCAAAATACTTACATTTTGTGTCAGAAAGCGGTGTAATTGAGAGTTATTCGGCCTGCGACAACAGGAAGTTCGGAACATTCGTGATTTGGTAAATGTCGGAGACGAGAATCATGTCGAAGACACTTTGGCGAGCATCATGGTGATGATGTAGGAACAAAAGGCGGAACGTCTGCAGGATAAAGAAAAATTGAAAAATCTTTACAACAACAGCCAAGATCTTCTGCATGATCAACGACGTGAAGAAAAAGAGGAATAATTAAGGAATCTTCTGGAAGAGCAAGAGACTCGACAAGAGAAGAAGCGTCAGAAAGATAAGGAAGAACTGAAAGATCTCCTAGAAGAACATCAGGAAAAGAAGCGTGTAGAAGAAACGGAAGAAATATTCACGATTGTGGAACAACAAACAAAATTTTTCGAAGGCAGTGTGAGCAAATTGGAAGAAGATATGGAGGCTATGAAGACCATGTGATGTGATGGAGCCCCAGCAACAGGTCCAGAAAACCGCGGCCAGTCCTGCGATGGTCAGTTTAGCGGGTGTCCAACATGTGAAGCTGCCAAACTACGATGGAAAAATTCCATGGACTGCCTATAAGAGGCAGTTCGATGCTGCTGCCGAAGCAAACGGATGGAGCGACGATGAGAGAGCTACAGCTCTAGTCCTGGCTCTCAGGGGCCCAGCATTGGAGCTGCTCTAGACGATCCCTGAGAGTGAGCAGAAGGACTTTTCCAAGCTGACCAGGGTTCTGGAGCTTCGACACATGTCATGGTCGATGAGACAATCATGTGCGACAGATCCATGAAACCCAGCTAAAGGCCAGGACACAAAGAAGCGGAGAAAGCCTTTAGGAATTCGGATCCGAAGTCCTGAAGCTGGTTCACCTGGCCTATCCAGCTCATCCATCGGATGTTTTGGTCGACATCGCTGGAGAAACTTTCATGGGCGGAATAAAAGATCCAGACCTGCATCAGATGATCATGATCAACAATCCAGCCAACATCAGTGACGCACTCATCCAAGCTATTCGCATTGAGGCAGCCAAAGATGCTCCGCGCCCTCATCGTCTTAGAGAGGTGAACTTTGACGAGTCCGGAGCATCACATACTCCCGAGAAATCTGGAGATGGAGATGTTTGAGAAACTCCTCAGCGCTATGTCTTGGAACAGACCCCAAGGCGAGTCAAGAGCTGGAGGAAGACCGCGTTGCTTCGGCTGTGGAAGATCGAGACATCTTCGTCGAGACTGCAGGCAATGGTCAAGTTCAGCAGACCGTTTCATAGCGGAACGGGGAACTGCTGATCGAGATAGTCATCAACCGAGAGAAAGCAATCGTAGAGGAGCAAGACTACGTTGCTTTGAATGTGGAAGGAACGGACATCTGCAACGCGACTGCAGGCGACGATATGCTCCAGCAGACCGTTCCATGCTGAAGCTGCTGCATGAAGGAGGTCATCAATCAGGAGAAAGCAATCGCACAGGAGGAAGACCGCGTTGCTTCAATTGTGGAAAGAATGGCCATCCGCAGCGTGATTGCTGGCAACAGTACCGTTCAGCAGACCGTTTCAAGCTGAAACGGGGGACTGCTGATCGAGGAAGTCAACATCGTCCTGGAAGGAGTCATGGTAATGGCAACACGGATGCTTTTTCTTGAAGACCACGCAACACGGACTGCAGGCACGACAAGAGGGTGAACCAGCAGAGTGGGAACGTTGAGGTTAAAGCACTTGTCGTTGAAACTTTAGAGAAATTGGACTACGGCTGAGCTCAAGAAGAAGCAGCGTGAGGACCCAGCTATCGGTTCACTTGCTGAAAGAAAAGAACTTGACCAGGATAGACTGGAATGAGTCGAGATATCTGGTCCAAATTCAAGGCTCTCTTGGCTTAGTGGGATTCTCTGAGGATAGAGAATGGGCTGCTGAAGAGAGTTTGGGAGAGTCCTGATGGGAAGAAGGAAAATATTCAGTTGATGCTTCCTAAAAAGAGAGTGAGAGAGGTCCTGGAGGAAATGCACGATGGCGTAACTGGAGGGCACATTGGAGTGAACAAGACGTTGGCCAAGGTGCGCGAGCGGTTCTACTGGGTGAACTGCCGGAACGACGTGAAAACATGGTGTCGCCAGTGCGAGGTTTGTGCGGCCATCAAAGAACCAAGAACTTGCAGCCGAGGGGAGCTGAAGACTTACAATGTTGGAACGCCTTTTGAACGCATCGCGATCGATGTGGCTGGCCCGTTCCCCACGACAGGGAATGGCAACAAATACATCCTGGTCGCCATGGATTACTTCAGCAAGTGACCGGAAGCGTAACAAACAAAACGCAACAGTGCATCAGCCGTTGACCTGCTTTTCCGGAACCCAGGCACGAGCGGCGATCCCGTGCATTCGGGTGAACACGTGATCTTTCTGGATTCTCCCACCACATCATGTAGCGGTGTAGATACAAGAGCGGTGCTCTGGACGTTCACAGAAGAATACGCGATGGCTTGGCATTGGGAACCTTCAACGCTCGATCAACACACATCTGTTCATTTTGGCGGAGGTGTAGATTCCAGGACACACGTAAACCACGCGAAAGGTGTGTGTGATTATTCAGGAGTCGTCTAGAAACCACATATGCCGGGCCACTATGGAAATTGCTGGAGGATGATGGAATGCTCGGGAACGCTGATCGGAGGCATATGAAAGCACCGTCCTCAATGCGACAGTCAGTATTGAATTGGAAGACACAGCGAGCGGATGAGCGAGCGATAATCACAGCGATAATTCCAAGTAGATAATTGTTGGCGTGTATTATTGTAGTACGCAGAAATAAACAGTGTGTGTTTTGAAACGATTGTCTCAATTATATTCAAATCCGTACGCGAAGTACGTAACAGTATCAATGCCGCTGTGAAATTGGGCAAACAGTACTCGTAATTGAGTGAAAAAATATTTTACCTAATCATATTTGATTAGACCTGCTTCACTCGAGAAATTTTTTGCCGTGTAGGGAAAAAGTTCAATAGGTTGCTCTTCATCTGGAAAACATTGAGGAACTGTGAAGAAAATGTTGAGAAATGTTCAAGAACCAATTAACTACCTGTTGTTTCAAAATAAATGGTGAAAATTGGTTCACGGGCTAAATGCCGCCAGCGGGACAGAATTCTAATTATTTGCACCTTGAAGCTGCAAACCGACATGTGGAATTAGCCTTCGAGCCTATTAGAAGAGTGCGTAACAAACCACACCTGAGAGTTCTGAAAACTGAAATCTCAAAACGGGCAAGTTCAACGGGGCTCCAAGAGACACTCGAGACACCAGGGGGGCAATAGGGCTTCAATCAGTCCAAGAATACACAAAGGCGCCCGCTTTATCCTCAAACAGCACGGTAGGGAATCCATCATGAAGGCCCTGAAACCTCAAACAACAGGAAGACGACACGAAAAAGAATAGGTAAGTACGTTTTATTATTATATCACTGATGTTTCAAAATTTAAGTGGGGAAATAAGTTTGAGTGAGAGAATGTGACAGTTCAGTGAGAGAAAATCAAGGTTGTGGAAATTCGTTTCTCGTCGAAGCCAGAGGCAGGGCTCCACTGATGATGAATTTCATTACGTTGACCAGATGGATCCGACGATGTTTTTGAATAAACCGATTGATTCGATTTTTCGTCGGATTAGCCTCGTCGCAAAAATAGGCCAAAGTTAAATAAGCGAATGGAAAAAGTTGGAACGCACTACGCCAGTATGCAAATTGAGCTGCATCAGCACACAATTTCCTGCCACCGCGCAATTCTCTTTGAACGTCGGAACCAACAGAGCTTTTGCCTCGGAAAGTTTCAGTTTTTGATTGACGCCCGACAAAACCGGTGATTACATAGTTATTTCATGCTGAGAAGGTCACTAAACAGATCCATCACTGTAACGGACCCTCTACACGTATGCTGTGAGACTTTATGAACGTGCCACGTTTCCGGCGTCGCAAAATCCTTGCGAAACATATTGCGGTGGTAATGAAGTCTACGCCAGTGGCGTAGGCATCATCGCCCCAAAAAATGCTACTTGAGAATCAAAGAAAGGTGACTTTCTGTCTTTGCCATCATGGATACTCGCACTATACCTACAGTATTATTATTGTTACGAGCAGCTACTCCGTGCATACTGGTAAACACCGAGTCTTTCTGGATTCTTCCATCCAATAGATCGCAGTGTAGAGGTGCGGAGCGATCTGGTGCATTCCAGAAGTATACGCGATTGGGAGACTCCAACGTTCGAACAAGGCACATCTGTCCACTTTGGCGGAGGTGCAGATTCCAGAACACACGGAAAGCACGCGAAAGGTGTGTGCTCATTCAGGAGTGGTCTAGAAACCGCATATGCCAGGCCACTATGGAAATTGCTGGAAGATGACAGAAAGTTCGGGAACACTATTCGGAGGCCTTATATAAGGCATCAACCAGCAGCTCACAGCAATATTGAATTGGAATGCGAAGTGGTAACGAGTGCGAAAAAAGCGAAGTACCTGCGAAATAGTTCCAAGTAGATAATTGTTGGCGTGCATTTATTGTAGTACGCAGAAATAAACAATGTGTGTTTCAAAACGATAGTCTCAATCATATTCGAACCTGTACGCGAAATTAGTAACATTATACTTGTTCCACGAACACATAGCTCAATGGTAATCAATTTCACGGCTTTCTGCATTAAAGCAAGCTATGGAAAAAATGAGTTGAGTTGGTACGAATAGCGCGTTGACAATTTGTTGGCAGCTAGTTGTCTTCATGCGCAATTTTCAATGTGACATTGTCGCCGTCTCGAGGAGTCATGTACGCGAAAGCGAAAATTTTTGAGAATATGCGAAGAATTATTAGTTTTCTTTGAGTGATTTCCAGTGCGAAGGATAAGGGACATTCTCTTCACTGGTTGATGGGTCTTCGCTAAGACCATTGGGTTTTTGCCGGCCACTGAGAAAATTATGCCGAAAGTCCGTGATGCTGTGAAGAGATGAAAAGAGATGAAAATCCGACTGAAGTTTCTCAACTGTTACCAACCATTAAAAAAAAATCCAAATTTTTTTTTTGGTAACCAATGGATATTTTTCCTGGAAATTTTCAGAAAATACTCTTTATCACTTTTGTTCATGATTGAAAGTATTTCGAGTCAAATCTAGTTCATTGGCAAGTACCCCATTCACCAGAATAACGCCTCCCTGTTGATTCTCGAATGTAGTAGTGGAATCGCTCGAAAGCCTCGCAACTCGTAAAAATATTCAAAAAGCCACCACTTGCCTGTTCGCGAGGGGTCAACCACCTGCTGAAAATTTGTACAGTGATTTCAATTTTTGGAAATACTTGATAGTATTTTGACTGTATTACCAGGTATTCCCAATATATTTCTATGTATTTCCAAATATTTTCAACTATTTCCAAGTATTTTCAACTATTTCTAAGTATTTCTAGGTATTTCCATGGTATTTCCAAGTATTTCCATAGCATTTCTATAGTATTTCCTTGTATTTCCGTTCGCAGATTGCCTATATTTCAGGCAAAGTTTGAAATTTGGTACACGTAGGTACCTAATTTGGAAGGGGGTATCTACGTGTACCAAATTGTGTGTTTGTACCTATCACAATTTGCAAGGTGGTTGTGGAAACAATCGTGCACAATTTTTTCAAAATCACAACTAGAATTAGCCCGTGTCCCGATGGGCCAAATCTATATCACTTGACATAAAAATTCATATCTTCATTGTTAGATTTCCGAACCAAGAAATTCCTAAACCGTTGAGGGCACTGATTTCTACAGGTGTCCCGGAATAAGAGTTACAAAATTCACAGGGAGATAGAGAATTTAAAAATAAGGGGACTTCTTGCAATAAACATACCCTTGCAAAATGCACACGTATGATAACAGAGAGATACGGGCCTTAAAAAATTTGAAAAAATATACTTATTTTTGCATAACTCCTGAAACTTCTGGCTTGAGATAGAGAATTGGGAAATACAGGGACTTTTCTCAATAGATACACCCTCGCAAACGTATAAGACCGGAGATATAGGCCTTCAAAGGTTTTTTCAGAAACAGTTCTTTTTGCATAACTTTTGAAAAAATCCACCGATTTTATTCAAACCAAAGTTTACTGATTGAACAATAATAACGCAATAATAACGAAATTTCCACTATAGAGAATGGAACATTTGGATTTGAAACTTTGGAGAACATTTCGAAATCGTCACTTCCCAGAGCCCAAAGTGTTTTTTCCTGGAAACATCTCGTCTCTCAACTGAAAATGGGAGGTGGTTTATCGACTTGAAATACCTAAAGAACTTATTTCAGTCAAGGAATCACGAGTTTTATTAGATTTTAATTTTCAGGCCTTTGAAAGTGGCGATTTTGAGATGTTCTCTAAAATTTCAAACCCAAATAATCTCGAAAACGAAGCCTCTAATCACAATTTTGCAAAAGTAACTTTCTTTTTTAATAAATATCGAGGTTCTTCTGTCTACACTACTTTATAAAGTCGTTGTCTATTTTTTGACCAATATATATTTCGAGCTATACAGGGTGTTTCATGACTTATACGACATAGCTTAAGGATAGATCCAGTTTTTTGAGGCGGATCCGGATCTGGCTTCGAAATTTTTCTAAGATCCTGTGTTTCAAAGTTACAGGGTGATTTATGTATTTTGGTCAAAACTTTGATAGGTCATAACATTGGAACAAATGAATGGAATCGAATGAAATTTGACAGGGAAAGTCTCTTACCAAGAACAATTACAATGACCAACAAGGCATAGAAAAATCCAGGGCCGGACTAAAAAAAAATGGCCCCCATTAATTATTGGGCAAAAAAGCCATTTTCGCATCGGATTCCTAAAAAAATGCCATTGTATTTGGAAAGTTGAGAAAATATGCTACAGAATCAGCTATCCAATACGAACGGCACACCCCAATAGATTCAGTAAAAAAATAAAATGAAAAAAATTTAAAATTTTATTAGCGATATTTCCTGTATGATTTGAGGTAATTCATCGCAATTACTACTTTTCAAACAGGAAACAAGCAACATTTGAAAAAAAAATCAAAACTCCTAATAGGTAATGAATACATTACATGTTATTTACAAATGGTTTTCCAAATGCCCTTCCCCAACTTCGACGCATTTTCTACATCTCGTCACTAAAAGTCCAGTGGCTTTTCGAATGGTTGGTCTATTGTTCCGCGTTTCATTAAAAACTGCAATGATTTTTTCTCTGCAATCATTCCTGGTGTTCATTTCCGTCTTGTAGACCTCTAGATCTTTCATGTGGCCCCATACATAGTAATCTAGGACTGTGAGATCAGGAGATCTGGGAGGCCAGGAACAAGGACCCCCGCGACCAATCCAGCGATGGGGGTATTCTGTATCCAAGTATTCTCTGACGTTTAATGAAAAATTAGACGGTGCCCCAATTGCATTCTGATGTAGAATTATTTTTCTTGCTAATCATAAATCACCATAATTATGTGCCTGTTGTTCCGAGGCCTGTTCAAATTGCCATATTTTGGGAAGTAGAGCAGCTGCAGACACCGGCACCTCTCTAATTGAAGCTTAGATTTAGGCCTTATTTTTACAAAAAAGAAGAATTGTATTGGCTGAACGGTTTCTGAGAAAATCACGCCGAGATGTTCCAGCTGGGATACACTGTCTTGTGTATTGAAGTAAAAAATGAAAAAGGACCTGCCTTGTGACATCCGGCGCCGTGAGATAGAGAGAGCGCTCTCTTTGCATGGTCCGCTGATGTCCAGCGCGACACGGTAGGGTAGGTTGTGAGTTGAAAAATGGAGGGATACACAATAACAATAATGAGAAGTCCGAAATCGCCCTCGCACAACGCGGGTGGCGAAACGGAACCGAGGAGAAACGAAAAAAATAAAGAGAATCTTCAAAACTGAAACTGAAGAATTCCCACTTATGGGCACACGGAAACCCTCATGTCACGGTACAGAAGAACTCTCAGCGGAGGTTTTCACTGAATTTGTGGTGCGGAGTGGTTGATGACATTTTGACTGGGCTACATTTCTTTGAGAAACGGCTGACGGGGAAAGGCTAACTAAACTTGCTCCAAAATGTTTTGCCTATTTTCAACAAAATGGGACACCGCCTCATTTTTCATTAAACGTCAGAAGCTTGAACGCAGAATACCCCCGCTGGATTGGTCGCGGGGGTCCTCATTCCTGGCCTCCCAGATCTCCCGATCTCACAGTCCTAGATTACTATGTATGGGGCCACATGAAAGATATGGTTTACAATACAGAAGTGAGCACCAAGGAGGATTTGAGAGAAAGGATCATCACAGCTGCTGAAGAAATGCGGAACATTAGGCTAATCATTCGAAAAGTCACTAGACATTTATTGACGAGATGTAGAAAATGCGTCGAAGTTGGGGGAGGGCATTTGGAGAACCATTTTGTAAATAACATGTAATGTATTTATCACCTATTGTTAGGAGTTTTGATTTTTTTTCCAAATGTTGCTCGTTTCCTGTTTGAAAAGTGGTAATTGCGATGAATTATCTCAAATCATTCAAGAAATATCGCTATTAAAATTTTCTATTTTTTTTATTTTATTTTTTTACTAAACCTACTGAGGTGTGCCGTTCGTATTGGATAGCTGATTCTGTAGCATTTTTTCTCAA
The DNA here is from genome assembly GCA_949128115.1 of Anaspis maculata. Lineage (NCBI taxonomy): Eukaryota > Metazoa > Arthropoda > Insecta > Coleoptera > Scraptiidae > Anaspis > Anaspis maculata. The sequence goes on along the minus strand of OX421966.1, from coordinate 38,232,302 downwards.
CTTTCCAAATACAATGGCATTTTTTTAGGAATCCGATGCGAAAATGGCTTTTTTGTCCAAGAATTAATGGGGGCCATTTTTTTTTAGTCCGGCCCTGGATTTTTCCATGCCTTGTTGGTCATTGTAATTGTTCTTGGTGAGAGACTTTTCCTGTCAAATTTCATTCGACTCCATTCATTTGTTCCAAAGTTATGACCAATCAAAGTTTTGACCAAAATACATAAATCACCCTGTAACTTTGAAACGCAGGATCTTAGAAAAATTTCGAAGCCAGATCCGGATCCGCCTCAAAAAACTGGATCTATCCTTAAGCTATGTCGTATAAGTCATGAAACACCCTGTATATAACGTAGAATAAAAAAAAGGACGATTTCAAAAAATAATCAAGGGAGTTAAAATAGGGAGAAAAGGGTGGGTTACCCCCTATTATTTGTGCCGGTTGAACGGTTCATAAGTTATGCAAAAAAAACAAAGATTTTTCAATCTCAACTTTGATTTGAAGGGCTATGGTACAGTCGACCGATACATTTAAATAGGGTTCACCTTGCAAAAGGTCGCGGAGATTCGAAAATTTGCATTCTGGTACAGTTTTGTGTCCTGATTAACATACTTAGTTTTCGAATTCAGCAAGCCGCCGCTCGCTCCTCCACATTGCAAAGATGGTGCCGAAGGACCAAAAAAGAACCAATTTTCACCAATTCACTGTTTATCGTCGTCTCACCTACCGCGATGGAACCCTATGACTTTTTTGAAACTATTGATGCATTTGCTGCTACCCCAGTCCCATTCTTCGCGGTTGAAGACAAATGATTCCTTCAGAAAACATCACGTTTTTCTTGATTTTGTAAAGATTTTTTTCTCACGCGGAAATATGACCAGCTGACCTAACTGAAGTGAATTTCGATCAGTTTCTTTCTTCTTGAGCCAGTTTTCGTCTCATAGTTTTCATAACATCATTTGTTGACAAGGTGCACTGCAAGAAATGTTAAATTGCCAACACCAAATTCAACGTCATTTTTTCATTATTGCCATTGATCATGAAGCTCAATTTCAACAGGAATTGATAGCTTGAACTGTTTTCTGTTTATTCAGCATGCGATCGAATTACAAATTCACGTGGGAGTACGAAAAAATCAATTTTTTTTGAGTGCGCGTGAATCTGCAAAACCGCATTTAAGCACCTGAAAACAGTCGTAACCAACACAATATAAATTTGAACAATAAGTAACCTGAACTGATTCTTCTGTCACTCATTGTTTTGGGTTTTGTGGTGTTGGTTACGACTATTTTCAGGTGTTCAGATGCAGCTTTGCAGATTTACGCGCACTCTGAAAAGAATTTATTTTTCGGTATTCCTACGGGCATTTGGGGCTTCGGTCCATGCTGTATAAACAGAAAACAGTCCAAGGTATCATTTCCTGTGGAAATAAAATTCCTGATCGTTGGCAATAACGAAAAAATGACTGTTGATTTGGTGTTGGTCATTTTACATTCCTGCAATGCATCTTGTCAACAAATGCTGTTAAGAAAATTATGAGACCAGGACGAGCTCAAGAAGAAAGAAGCTAATCAAAATCAACCTGAGTTGAGTCAGTTTGTGATATTTCCGCATGAGAAAAAAACTTTCCAAAATCAAGAAAAACTAGACGTTTGCCAAGAGAATTATTACTTTTTAACCGCGAAGAATCGTACTGGCGTGGCAGTAAGTGCTAAGAGCTTCACTACAGTCATGTGGTTCCATTGCGGTAAGTCAGACGGCGATGCAAAATAGATTATTAAAGAGTGGCTCTTATTTGGGTCCTTCGGCACCAACTTTTCGATGTGGAGGACCGAGCGGCGGCTTACCGAATTCGAAAACTCAGTATGTTAATCAGGATACAAAACCGTACTAGACGGCAAATTTTCGACTCTCCGCGACCTTTTGCAAGGTAAAACCTACCCATCGCCTGGACTACTATATTATCTCCGTTATTTTTCAGTTTTGAACGGAGTGTTTTGAGGAAAGTCTATCTATTTTTTTATGCTCTTATCGATTGCCAAAGTTTCAGCGAATGAATACCGGACACCTAGACAGTAGTATACAGGGTGGTCCATCCTAGCGTAATTATCCCATAGCGGTCTCACCGTTCAAGATGGAGAAAAATATGTAAAAAAAGTTATATGGTTTGATGAGACCTATGACCTAAAATTATTCTCAGCTATTCAGGTGTCCCATTTTAACGGGATGAACAAAACGTCAGTTTTTTGAGAAAGGAACACTTTATATTTTTTTGCATTTTCGGATTCAGCTAAAAATTGGAAACTGAAAAAATCGCATTTTCACACTTCGCTTCAAAAAATGTAGCGGCCTTGATTTTTCAAATTGAGAGATGAAACTTGACGTGATGATGGTAAAGTCAAAAACCTATAGGTCGCGGGAACAAAAATGGCGTGCTAAAGATGAATATATGGTATAATGTTATTTTCACTAGTACTTGTGAATACCATTTTCTTTAGTTGTAATAGCTTATTGTATATTGTATAGATGATTTATCGAACAATTGCCACCTGTTCTGCAACAAAAACATTGTGCTAAACTCAAGATTTGTCTGAGTAATGTTAAAAACAAACGAATCCACAGCGGTACCTTGGCACCCTGTCTGCGCTTGCGCGAGCATTTTATGTCGATTCAACGTCGAAAAGGATGCGCATTGCGCAGTTGCCGTCAGGCATACTTGCAACGTTTCCATAGCGGGTGCCAATGTGATGGTTATGTTCCTGCGACCTATAGTCAAATGTCAAAAAGTTATAAGTTATAACGCTATCCGATAGCTCTTTCCATGCTCTTTCAGTTTTACTGAAAGTACCTACCCTCTTAACTTCATATTTTTCGAGATAATTGGGAGTTTTTACGAAATTTGTAATTTTTTGACTTTTTTCAAAAACCGAGTCGACCGTGATGAATGACAGACAAGTTGAAAAGTACGCAGCTGTCAGTTAGTCAGTCTAAAAATTGTCCAACACAGAAAAATGGCTTTCCGCGAGAAGAAATGATTGATATGACATTCTGGTATGAATCCAGATATCCAAAATTCCACTTTGATTTCTTTTTGCGTTTAAGCCATTTTTCTTTGTTCGACAATTTTCAGACTGACCAACTGACAGCTGCGTACTATTTGGCTTGTGTCTCCATTCATCACAAGCCGACTCAGTTTTTGGGAAAAATAAGAAAAATAGCAAATTTTGTAAAGACTCCCGATTATCTGGAAAAATATGAAGTTTGAGGGTAGGGTACCCTGAGTAAAAATGGGAGAGCATGAAAAAAGCTATCGGATAGCGTTATGAAGTTGGGGGCATGCCATTTGAAAAAATTGAGCTATGATACTTTGAAAATTATAAAGTTTTTTTTTTGTGAACGCCTTGTAACACGAAATTGCAACTTTTTGACATTGGAATATTCGTCTTTAACTTGACTAACACCATGTCAAGTTTCATCTCTTGTGGTGCGATTCTCTAAAAAATTACATTCAATAAAGGCTCTGTTACGTTGCTATTACCTAGACAACAGTTAATGGCCGACACGAATTTTAACATAACAGAGCGTTTATGAAATGTTATTTTCACAGAATAGCACTATGTATCAGTTTTGAAAAGCAAGGCCACAACATTTTTTCAAGCACACTGTAAAAATGCGATTTTTCTCAGTTTTTATTTTTCAGTTGGTAGCACTGCCAAACAATTGAAAAACAAAAATATAGGCATGAGACAGTTGAAAAGGCTAAACCCGAAAAGGCAAAAAACATGTGTTCAATTAAAAAAAAAATTGATGCTTTGTTTATCCTGTCAAAATGGGACACCTTTATACCTGAAAATAATTTTAGGTTATAGGTCCCATTATACCGATCGATCTATGTAAACTCCAGATTGCATTTGTTATTTGTAATTATGGTCAAGTCTGTCATGGGCGTAAATAAATAAATAAATGTATGTATGTATACCGTATAACTTTTCCCTTGAATCTTTTTTTCTATCTTGAACGGTAAGACCGCTATGGGATAATTGCGCTAGGATGGACCACCCTATAACCCTGTAGAAACTTCATCTTGAGTTTCTTGATGTTTCTTTTCATAGGATGTACCAATGTATAAGAGGAAAATTGAACTGACCAACTCAAGAAACGTAATTGAAAGTCGCCTTATGGGCACACAAAAGTTATTGGCCGTCAAATTCAGACGATTTTTTTAAAACCGACTACTAATTTGTCCAGCAGTTTATAAGTACAACAACGTAGAGACCTGTTCTAGTTGTCACAGGCTTCACTAGGAATTAAATTTCGGCAGTTATGGCCAAGTATGTCCAATATTTCAAAAGTATTTCCAAGTATTTCTAAAGTATTTCCAAGTATTTCCAAGTACATATTCCCAAGTATTTCCATAGTATTTCCATCTGAATATTTCCAAGTATGTCCATGTATTTTCAAGTTTTTCTATGTATTTCCAAGTATTTCCATAGTATTTCCAAGAAAATGTACAGTGATTTCCACTGGTGGTTGACCTTTCGCCTGTTCGTTAATGATTTTTTGAATGAGTATCTACAGTACAATGAAGCCCACTCGGAAATGAGATACCAAATCCTCCCTCGGCAAGGTTCTGGGCAAACCTTCCGAGTACCTACTTCGGCCCTCGAAAGCTCCTCTGGAATAGTGATGGCTGTTGTTATTCACTTGTGGTTCAATATCATCTTGTAACGTAGAGAGTACCATAGCTTTGCAAATAATTATTGTTCCTAACTTTTTGTTTACGTTACAAGATGATATTGAACCACAAGTGAATAACAACAGCCATCACACTATTCCAGAGGAGCTTTCGAGGGCCGAAGTAGGGGGAGTGCGGGACACTTGAACCACTTTTTCTTTATTATTTTTTGTTAGTTCTGGAGCTCTATCAGATAACTACCGAAAAGCCCTACGGAATGTGTAGACATCCTAGAATCAGTGTGTATTTTTTTGTTTTGGAATGATTCTCAAATCCAAAGAATGGAACCACATTTGAAATTTTTTTGCATCTGGATCATGTCTCCCTAACCACTGGGAGAGATGAACCAGCTACTGGGGAGATTTGAACATACTACATTCTGTGACTAATTGTATAATTTAATCGAAAAATATCAAGAATTTTATCACAAAAATGTTACCAAGTAACCGGAGGTAGCAATGCTTAACATTATATCGATAAAATTCGTGAATGTCAAAAACAAATGTATCTATCAATAAAGTTTCAAATTTTAATGTGTCAAACAATAGTTATAGTACTCTGCCAAACAAATCAAAAAACAATTCGAGAATAAGATAAGCATGAAGCATAAGCATAAGCCATAAAGCAAAACAGGGATTATGGTGTGGCACCTGTAGTAATACTGATTATTACATACAACATACAACGCCCTCATTGATTATTAGACCTACAAGAATAATATCCACTTATCTATTTCGCACTGTCAAGGGCAACCAAATATAATGGATGATATGAACAACAAGATCTGACAAATGTCATTTTGGACTTCTTTCTTGCAATAATCAGCCAAATATAACCCGTGTTCGTGATTTTTCCATATAATTTTGGCCAAGCGTTTCCCCCGGGCTAGTTTTTCCTAGATAATACACTCTAGGCCAAAACTATCGTAAAAGTCTAAGCACTTGTGATATTACTGTTAATAATATCAGTTCCAATCAACTTATAACAAGTTTTTTCACAACAAAAACCACAGTTCAACTGTCCCCAAAACAAGTGGTTCAAGTCTCCCATCCTGCGTTTCTATTACTTGAACACACACTAACTCAGGAAAGTTTAAAATGAAATAAAAATTGATGATCAGAGACGAAAAGAAGAATTATCGTGCTAAACGATGAGCCAGAATAACATTACTTACCTACCTTGTTTGCGTTTATAGATATCTAGATTTCTCACGGTTCGAGTACTTTGCGGTTTGGAGCTTCAAAAACTCCCAACTGTCTGCGGTAACTAAGCTGACATGTTACACGACCGGTCTTCGTGGGCTGATGGCGGGACCGATAGGGAGTTTAACTTACCACACTGTCGTCATATGGCGCTAATTTTGGATTTGACTGTAACTCACCTGTTAGTAAACTACCCCCAAAAATTAAAGACGCGGCTAATCAGACCGACAGAAATGCACCAACAAATCGTTCTCATTCTCCTCATCTCCAAGAATCAGCAATTTCGTATGTGCAGCGTGTGCTACTCCTACCCTACCTTTGCCATAATGCCCGTGCCCGAACAGCACACATATGAATTACGTTTTCGATTAAGCGCTCTCCGGTAATTGTTTTATAAACCATAAATACTTCACCTACACAACACATACACACACAGCAGAAAAAAAAGTGGTGTGATAAAGTGGAAGCCGTGGTGTTTGGTGCTCACCACCCCCTGCTGCTGTCGCGTTCCAGTTGAAACAACAAAACATCCTCGTGTTGTATATGAAACGGGAGAGCAGTCCCAGAGAGCGACGGTGGATTTCTCGTTTGCGGCCGTGCGTCTCTCTGAAATTGATTTCACATAATTATTCGTGGTGCTTGGTGGTGTTATATCGTGTATGTTGGCTGCACGTGTCCCGTGGGAAACCACACGTCGGTTTTCTATTTGCGCTCGGTGTTTTTCGGTCCCATTAACTGCAATGTGACCCGGCGTGTGGCCCCGTCGTCATTCTTGTTTTTCCCCGATTGCTGTCGGTGTCCCTGGGCCCCGTCCCTCCCCGGCCGCGAATGCTGTGTGTGCAGTGCGGTGGTCAGCACCATGTGTTGCCAGTGGCGTACCGCCCTTATTCTCATTTCGGGATTCAGGTTATGTAGTTTTATTTTGGTAGGTACCCAAGTTAGTTCACGTACGTATATTGATCGGATTCCCAGCAGCAATGAAAAGCACAATTTTAAAATCCGAGGTGAGCAAAGGTCGGATCGTCATGGCTGGGCGCCAAAACCTTTTACTCGAGACAATTAGTTGCAATGTCCATTGACGCATTCTTGTGAGGCGGTCGTCCTTCACCATGTCGTTCAGGTACTTCTTAGCTCACCGTGAACTCCTTCCAGCTGCTGGAGCTAAGAAGCATCTTTTGGTATCACTAACTTGTTGGCACAACACTACTTGAAGTCCAACTTCAGCAAGGTCAGTTGCGGTGCTTTAGAATTAGCATCCAGCATCCAGGATCACATTCACAGTTATTGGCGTTGATAATGGTGGGCTGTTTTACCCTTATTGACCTTTGACTGTGATCCTCTTTATCCCCCCCACCCTCACTTGTGGACCTCTTACCTACGGTTTGCTTATGTTGTCGTTTCACTCAGGCTGCTACTCTTTACGAGAACGGAACTTTGGGGATGAGGATTGGATTGAAAAGTTAAACAGAAACACGAATTGACAGCAAACAAAATGAATTTTTATCAAAATCATCGTCAAAATTTGAATGACTGAATTTCTTTCCGTGAAACATCTAACAGGACTGACAAAATGGACAAAATGAACAGAAACAATTCAAAACACAACAATAAACAAAATATAGCAAACTGCCAGTCAACGAAAAAGGAGAGTGACGGATTCGGAAAAAGGCACTCAGTGGAAGAATTTGCCAAACAAACCCCTGAGTTAGGCTCTCAGGAGCAAACTCTCAAATATCAAATATCCAGATGTGACAAATGAATGAATAATTTCCGGTATGGTTCCGGTTGGTGTAAATGGAATCGGTGAAACAAAATCGCAGAAACATGAGTAATAAATGTAAAAACATCAGTACAAAGAAAGAAAATCATATCAGGACAGACAAAAATACAAGTAAGTACCTGACAAGTGATCACATGACAAGCAAATCACACACAAAATAATGAAATGGTCATGAAAATATTGATATGAAATTCAGTTATAGCGACCAGTTATCGAGAAATTCAATTTTGTCGACAAAATAGATCCTTCTTATGGTATTGTTGTTGATAAATCGTAAACCAATCAAAATATTCAAAGTTTCTTTTCAGATTCTCAATCACCACAAAAATGCGCAACTTTTGTCCGATTTAACCGACCTCGTATCTCTTATAGTTTCCAAGATACCAATGGTGAGCATCGAAATATTCACCACATTGTATACCAACAACTCTGGGCTAACAATGGGGTACTTGCCTAATTTTTTTTTATTGACTTAATCGATAGGATGGTTAAAAATAATGTACCCGTATTTTTTCTTTTCCCTAAATTCCCAAAATTGCGGCCGCAATGCGTGTTTTAAAAATATATTTGTGACGTCACAAATATATTAGATATAGAACATAGAAGGGCTCTTTTTCCTCGTTGGGTTGGCAATGATATAACGTCGTCAAGGTGCCGTTTTCAAACAACAACAAGATCTGAGTCTGACTGACAACGTCAAACCGCCGACCGTAATTTCTTCCTGTGCCCTTTTTTTTTGCCTTTGACTGCTTTGATCGAGGCTTTGATCTACGCGGTAAGTACCTACTCGTTTTGTTCATTTCTTGTTCAACCTAACTAGTCTCTTTCTTTAGTCTTCAGTGCTGTCCACCTAAAAGCCTTTCGCATGTTTGTCACCCGTGCTCTGACCTGGCTGACCCTCGGCTTCATTTCGGACATCAGTGTTCCTGCTCCCCACATTTTATTTGGAGATCCATCGCGTCCTCCTCACATGGATCTCTTGTAGCTCTAAAGTATTACCTATCCGGAATTGTATGCTAATGATGAACCTATAAAAGCTCACTGTTCATTTTCGGCCTCTTATTTCTGTGCTATTTGGTGATCCTCCAGATTTTCCCCTGGAAATAAATTATCTCGACTGAGACAGTGTTATAAGAGGTTTCTGGAGTCAGTTTCTACGAAACATTGTTCGATTTTATTGTCTAAATGCTCAAGGTGAGAGAATTCGATAGGAAACCGGTTTTGCGATAGCATGTTCAAAATGACAGTGTCACAGTGACATCCCTGACATTCTTGATTATTCCATTGTCACACAGTCAGACCAACCCCACTCAAATCCCTGTCCTGGCGCGAAGCTTTTAAGAGGATTTTTCAAATTCGTTTTTTTCTGTAGAAAACGACGGGATTTTTGTGAAATTCTCAGTAGAGTCCCCTTATCACTTATACTAGCAATCAAAAGTATTTCCAGCTGAATCTATTCCATTGGCAAGTACCCCATTTAGCTCTCATGTGACAAAAACGAGGATACAATTTTTGGACTTGTTGCAGCAACAAACATGATATCCTTTGACAGCGTCGCAAGAAAAATGCTCAACTGAGATTTTCGGGGATTTTGAGTACATGGTAGAGCATGGAATTATGAATCGATAACAGTTTTAAAATTCCATGAATTGATTTTTTCAACCTCAAACCTATCTTTACTGCATTAGATCTACATTTTCATCATACTGTCTATGAACCCCGAGAGCCAAGACGAAAGTTGTCCACCTTGATCGCCTTACACGTTACTGGGGGAGTAACGATGAGCCTATTTGGGACGAATAGACTTGAGAGGAGGGCAGTGTTACGGACGGCGATTCTGGATAACACGCGATCTTTCTAGACTCTTCTCGTTAGATCGCAGTGTACAAGTGCGGAGCGTTCTTGTGCATTCCAGAGCGTGCGTGTACGTGAAACTGAACAGGGAGACTCCAACGCTCGATCAGGATACATATTGTCAAAGGTCACCGTCGTCTTACCTTTTCATGGCTTCTATCCGGGACATTCTGATATGCCTGAATACCGGACGATCGTTGCCTCTAACTGGGTGGCATAGGATTTCACTCCACTCGCTTGGCTTTATCAGTACATTTCGGTACCTATTCTAATAAGTGGCGCAAATAATCCAGCAAGGGGAACGTTTGAGACGTTTATTAAACATTAAAGATCATCGAAAATAAACGGAGTATAATAATTAAATGACTAGAGTAAAGTACTTACTTTATAGACACACCACGTCGACCCCGTACATCGCAACGAACCGCAGGCCCGCACAACCACCACACCATCAGCCCCGACCAAAAAGAGACATTTTCTTTTTGTCTCCAGAGGTTTTGATCACCTCGGTTCCTTCTTCACCCCTCCTTTGGATTTTTCCATGGAGGTCAGTGGACGGTGTAGATTGTGCCGGATGTGGTGTTCTGCTCATCTTTGCAAAAATTGCAACTTTGCGTTCCCGGATCATTGCGATGCGAGAGGTACAACGTACTTATATTTACTGTATCGGGTGCGCCGTAAGTCGGTTACACCGAGACATACTGGGTGAATCCCAAGTTCAAATTGTCATTTCCGACAATATGTCAATTTGGCGGCGGCGCCGGCTCTGGAAGCACGGCAGAATTATACGCGGAAGATGTGTGATTATTTGAGAGTCGTCTAGAAATCGTATGCCGGGTCACTGAAGAAACTGCTGGTGAAGCATTCGAGATGAATTGGTCGGACCTATAAAAGGCATCAACCGTCAGCTCACGGGCAGTATTGGATTGGAATGCGAAGCGGTAGCGAGCGGATTAAAAGCGAGTGGTAATCACAGCGCTAATTCCAAGTAGGTAATTGCTGGCGTGTATTTATTGCAGTACGCAGTAATAAACAGTGTGTGTTTTGAAACGATCGTCTCAATTATATTCGAACCCGTACGCGAAATAAGTAACATTTGGTGTCAGAAAGCGGTATAATTGAGAGTTATTCGGCCTGCGACTACAGGACGTTTGGAACATTCGTGATTTGTAAATGCCGGAGACGAGAAGCATGTCGAAGACAGGAGTCGAAGACACTTTGGCAAACATCATGGCGATGATGCAGCAGCAGAAAAGTCTTTAAGAAAAACAGAAGAAAAAGCGTCTTGAAGAGAAAGACGAGTTAAAAAAGCTTCTAGAAGGGCAGGAAAAAAAAATTGAAAAATATCCTCAAACAACAGCAAGAACTTTTGCAAGAACAGGAGACTTGACAAGAAAAGACACGTCAAGAAGACAAAGTAGAACTTGAGAACCTACTAGAAGAACAGTAAATGAAACGCCTGGAGGAAAGGGAAGAAATATTAGCCGTTGTGGAGCGGTATTTCGACGGCAGTGTAAACAAGCTGGAAGAGAAAATGATTGCGATGGTAGAGGAAAGAATGAAAGTGGTGGAAGCCAACATGACCAAGCTGGAGCAGCAGTCCAGAAAACCGCCACCAGTGCTGAGATGATCAGGTCAGCGGGTGTTCATCGTGTGAAACTGCCAAGCTTTGATGAAAAAACCCATAGACTACCTATAAGAGGCAGTTTGATGCCGACATCGCCAAAGAAACTTTCACGGGCGGAATAAGAGATCCAGATCTGCGTCAGATGGTCATGATCAGTAATCCAGCCAACATCAGCGACACGCTCTTTCAAGCTTTTTGCATCAAGGCAGCCAAAGATGCTTTCCGCCTTCATCGTCTTAGAGAGGTTGACGAATCTGGAGCATCACATACCTCCGAGAAATCTATGAGGAAAATACTTGAAGAAATCCTCGGCGTTTTATCTCGGAATTTCAAACCCCAAGGCGGGCCAAGAGCTGGGGGAGGACCGCGTTGCTTCGGCTGTAGAAGACCGGGACATCTGCTTCGGGACTGCAGGCAAACGTCGAGTTCAAGTGACCGTTCCACACCGGGACGGAGAACTCCCAGCCCTGATAGACGCTATCAGGAAAACTAATTCCAGCTAGCGCTAAGGGACGCACGCTGGCTGGTAGTCCTAAGTGCTCCCGGAGTTACTCCGTCTCAATGCTACGAAAGTCACCCAATAGCCTTCATCTTTGTGGAAAGCTTGATGAGGACGATTGCGTGTTCGTTCGTAATCGATACGGAGTCACGAAGTCAATTGTTCGACGTGGGATTCTTAAAAAGCAACGCATTGTTCCACTGAGGGACGGCGCTCGTTTAACAACAGCATCAACCCGGCCAAAACTGTGATAGTTCCGTTCACACGCCGCAGAGAAGTCGAACTGACTGCTCCGGTACTGAGGGGAACTAAAATTGGGTTTTCCGAGGAGGTCAAATATCTGGGGATCATACTGGATAGAAAACTCACCTGGAACTCTCACCTGAACAACACAATTTCGAAGTCCACAGCGGCGTTCTGGATATGCCGCAAACTCTTCGGAAGGACTTGGGGTCTGAAGCCAGGTATGATCTATTGGTTGTACATGACGGTTGTTAGACCGATCACCACGTACGCCTCACTCGTTTGGTGGGATAAAACTAGACAAAAGACAAGCCAACAGAAGCTACAGAAGCTTCAGAGACTTGCCTGTCCAGGTATCACGGGAGCTATGTTCACCACTCCTACAGCAGCGATAGAAGTTTTGCTGGACCTACTCCCACTGCACAAACAAGTAGAAACAGAAGGATTAGTGAGTGCCCTCAGAATAGGACCCAAAAACCTAAGAAGAGGACACTCAAAAGTATTGGACTCAATGAGGAAGCAGTTCCTCACGAGCACAAGGGATTTCATGCCAGTTGAGTACGACTTCGGGGCTACCTATGAAGTGGTCGTAAATGACCGCCAGGAAAGCGCCGGGAGGGTGGCCCGGCTGCAGAAAAACAATATGATCTGGTATACAGACGGATCCGTAAGAGAGGAAGGAGCCGGGATAGGCATATATGACCCGAAGTATAGGGAATCACTGCCTGTGGGAAGGTTTCTGTCCACTCTACAAACCGAATTACTGGCGGTGGAGAGGTGTGGCCAGGTATGCCTATCCAGACAGTGCAAAGGAGCAAGAATTTGCATTCCCACAGACAGCCAGGCGGCTTTAAGGCTCCTGGAGGCCTATGACTAAGTCAAAAACCACCTGGAACTGCAAAAAATCACTCATACAGCTGGCTGAGAGCAACAAACTCACTTTAATGTGGGTACCTGCCCACCAGGGTATCGAGGGAAATGAAGAAGCGGATGCCCTCGTGAAAAAAGGAGCTCAAACAACATTTATTGGACCGGAGCCCACATGTGGGATGTCGTCATCCCTAATAAGGGAAGAAGTCGATGAATGGGAGAATAGGCAGATAGAGGCCTACTAGAAGAGCATTCCAGGCCAACGACAAGCCAAACAGCTTATTGCGCTCATCAAAGACGCAGCTCATCCTGTCGCTCTCTAAGAACAAAATAAGACTACTCACGGGTCTACTCACTGGACATTGCGAAGTGAGATATCACCTGAAAAAAAAGGGTGAGGAAAACTCACCTATTTGCAGGCTTTGTGCATCGGCAGATGAAACCACCGTGCACTTACTCTGCGACTGCGAAGCACTGGCACCGAAAAGACTTACGCTGCTGGAGGTGTGAAGTTGACACCCGCGGACATCAGAGGTAAGTCTCCCAAGGAAATCATCCGATTCGGTGAGGAGGTGGATTTCCTGGGACATTGAATAGAAATGGTCACGCACAAAAGATCTTATAGGTCGCAGTGCAGAAAGGATCCTTCGAGACCAAACGACCACTTCTAATCTACAATCTACAATCTTGACTACAGCTACCGGAGAGTCTGCAACATTGTACGGAGAAGCTGAAGTGAGCATTCGCTTCGGACAGTTTTTGCTGCGAGAAAAGTTCCTGGTCGCTGACATTGTTGACGACTTCATACTTGGCCTGGACTTGATGGATAAGTACGGATTCATCCTGGATGTTAGACAGCGGACGTTGAAAATAGGAAACGAAGAATTGGCGCTTGGAATATTCATGAAGGTCGCTGAGGAAATCCGCCTATTTTCAGCTGAAACCGTTCGTGTAGCCGCTAACTCCGCTTAGTGTTGACACTGGAGGACATATCGCCGGCATTGCTGAACCTGACACAGCTGCCAGCTGCATCATGGCTGAGACATTGATTAACATGGACAAGACGAAAATTTCGATCAGAGTCATTAACCCGAACAAGACATGTAAAATAATCAAAGAAGGGGAGACCTTGGGCAAGTGTGAACCTGTAGAATGGATCTCGCTCTGTAAAGACGTGTCGACAAAGGCTGCGACTTCCAAGCTCTTAGAGAAAAAGCTAGTGGAGATGTTCTCGTCTGACTGGAACATCTGAGTGGCAAAGAGAGGGAGCTTGCGACGCAATTCATGCAAGAAGAAGCTGCAGCCTTTGCGATGGAAGGTAATCCTACCGGGAGAACCAGCGTGATCCAACATCGGATTAACACGGAAAGACGGGAGTACCCGATTTTGCGTGGACTACCGCAAACTCAATGATGTGACGAAGAAAGACAGCTATCCACTGCCTCGGATTGACGACACTTCAAGCACGCTGTCTGGATCGAGATGGTTCTCGACGCTTGACCTGAAGAGTGGTTACTGGCAATAGGGACTTCACAACGATGACAAAGAAAAGACGGCGTTTTTTGCCGGGAGCGGCCTTTATCAGTCCACTGTGATGCTGTTTGGATTTTGCAACGCACCGGCCACATTTGAACGTCTAATGGAGTGCGTCTTGCGAGGTCTCACATGGGAAACTTGCCTATTCTACCTCGACGACGTAATGGTCATCGGTCGAACATTCGGGGAGCACCTGAAGAACCTGACCCTATTTCGACGTCTTCGAGGTGCACATCTCAAGCTCAGCCCGAAGAAATGGAGAAGCAATTCAAACTTTTGGGGCACGTAGTGTCGTCGGGAGAAATTGAAACCGATCCAGCGAATTTGGATCTTGTCCGAGAATGACCACGACCGAGAAATCAGCATGAAGTCAGAGGTTTCTTGAGCTTATGCACATACTCCAGACGATTTGTGGAGAAGTTCGCTGACATTGCTAAGCCCTTACACAAACCGACTGAAGAAAGACCGTGCGCCATTCCTGTGGACCGAGGAATGTGGAAACTCCTCCAAGACTCTGAAGTTTGCATTGTGCTCGAGTCCTATCCTGACATACCCTCTTCCACAAGGACAATACACCTTGGGCACTGACGTCAGCAACAGCGAAATTTGAGCAGTGCTGTCACAACACCAGCAGAGCCAGGAGCGAGTAGTGGAGTACTACTACAGCAAGGTGTTGTCCAGGCCTGAAAGAAACTACTGCGTGACGCGCAGGGAGCTACTGGCCATAGTTAAAGCTGTCGTTCACTTTCACCAGTATCTCTTTGGCCGGAAATTTTTGGTGAGAACTGACCACGCTGCTCTGAAATGGCCACTGCAGTTGAAGAATACCGAGGGACAGTTGGCACGGTGGATCGAGAAACTTGCAACAATATGACTTCAAAAGTCCAACATTGCCCTGGAAGAAGTCATGGCAACGCGGATGCTTTTTCTCGAAGACCATGCAACGAGGACTGTATGCACTGCAAGAGGGTAGACGAGCAGAATGGAAACGTCGAAGTCAAGGCAATCGTTGTCGGAACACCGAGAAACTGGACTACGGCTGAGCTCAAGAAGAAGCAGCGTGAGGACCCAGCCAGGCATACCTCAGGGTTGATCGAAGACAACCAAAGTCGTGATGTGCAAACGTTCCAAATCATGCCACATTTATTAAAATCAGTCGGAGACTTTGATGGTCAAAGAGATGGAATTATTTGGCTCGAACAGTAGTTGACACAAACTGCAAATTTGCACCGATGGCCTGAGGCTGTGGCATTGGCTTCGCGAATGTTCTGGCAAGCTCTCAATGCCATACCGGCTCCTCCGGCTATTGTGCAGATGTGTGACTTGTTCGCGCATCGTAATCTCCAGCGAGTTTCGCGACGGTATCTTGAAAAATGAGGAAGCGAGAGTTTAGTGTCACTTCGTGAGACGAATGTACCTGCCTGACTACTTTATGACTACAGAGGGATCTCAACTCACAAGAAAATACGGCTATTTTCTCATTACCGCTAAATCAGAAAATAGTATGCATAAATGCATGCGTCATAAATACCAACCTACAAAACGGAGGACGAACATGATGAAAAATAATCCGCAGTGATAAAATAAGCAATTATCTCGTTCCATACCTGCGTGTTGGATAAAGAAAACCATCTGGTAGACAAATAGACATCTCAGAAAATATAAGCGCTCCTCACCATAAAACACTTCCCAGAATTACCTTTGTTGAGAATATCCTTCTGAAGTGTCTGATGATAATTATGCGGTACGTATGCAATAAGACACTGTTATTCTTTGTATACAATGCAGTGTTTCTATGCATGCATATTTGAACCGTACAAAGCCAAAGCTCAGCAAAGTGCATAAACCATCCTGTTCGTACACTGAAATGTTCGGTATATCGAGCACATATTCACATGTTTCTGCCTTCGACAAAATTCGGTTTTGTAGGTCCAATGCCAAGCATAGGTACCTCCCTTACTGCACAGTAGGTACACGAACTATATGCGTGCTATTTCCGCCAATATGACGGTGAAGTAGGTGAAGGTAGGTATGCCACAGGCATGGGCAGCCACTTAATTTTTGCGCACTCTATCACATTTACGTTGAACCGAAAAAAAAGGCCTCCATCAAATTTCAGAGGGTAAGCCAGTTTTTGACATGTGAGGCAAAAATCATCAATTATTCAAAGCGCGGAATCCAGGAGGTTTTATACGTACGTAAGGGATGAATACTACCTGCCTACATACGGATGAATCCAATAACGCAAATTCGCGCCCGAATAACTTTGAGAGTTGGAATTAGGAGAAATGCGGAATTGTGTGGGTGATTACCCAGACGTAGCCGCAACAGTCTAATTTCCGTCAAAACTGTGCTCAGTATAACATTGTACTTTCATCTAAAAATTATATACTACGCGCACATAGCAGATACTTCAAGAGTGTGGATCCTGTTTTATTGAAGATCTAGCAAGTGCAAGTGCACAATGCATACTTAAGCCAAACAATAAAGCACTGCTGCCAACTTCACGTGAAGGACTTCGCACGATCCTTTTGTCCTAATTTTAGTATGTTAGTTCTCGGCAAGCTGATGTGTGCAAGCAGGACCAGCGTTACAGCTTTTGGCGCCCAAGACGAAGTTTGGTATTGCGCCCTTTTATGAATGGAAAAATAGCACCTCAAGCGGTTTTTTAATATGATAACAGTAATGTTGATGATACTTGAAAATTGCACACATTGTTTGAATCATTTTTCTTTTATTAGCGAGGAACACTTTGTTGCGTGGCTATTGACCACAAGTCTTATCGTTATCAAGCGACCTAATTTTTCAGAAGTTACGATCTGGGAAGGCGCAGCTATTTTTTGGAAAAGTAGAAATAAATATGTTGGAGCAACCCTTGAAAATACATCAATTGGATGGAACTTTCGCATGAAAACCCAAAAACAAAGAACAGGAGAGAAATACAGAGTCTGAAGGAGATGTCGATTGGATATTATAATCACAATACATGAGCAGAATTCGACATGAGATCTTTCTGGCAACGCTTTTCGGTTCTCTGATGCAAAATTGATAAATTTATAGTGAACTACCACCACAAACAGAAAATCAATCAATGCATGATGACACGATGGCCTGCCTAGTGCGTTAGCGCAAAACAGGCCCATCACGTCATTATAGTCTACCAAATCAAGCTCCCAATTCACGGATTTTTCTGGAAAAAGTAGGGGCGTTTGAGACGAAATGTTTTCTAACTCCTGTAATGATTTCGGTTTGTACTTTGATTTCAACAAATGAAAGAAGAATAATATAAGAATCCAATGCAATCATTTTCATTTCAAATAATAATATATTTTCGGATAGTATGTATTTTGTCGCACCTTTTACCCTTAATTATGTTATATTTCAAATTGTCACTGAGCTCTGTGAGAAATCTCCAAGCAAATTACACATTCAGAAAACAATGAAAACCGTCTACATAATGAGAAATGTATATATGTTTTTTTTCTCATTTTTCTTTTCTAGAGTCTGATCAAGACTCTTGATCTTGACAGCCCTACTCTTGTCTTGTCTAGAAATTACAAGACAAGGGTTTCTGGAGGTCTTGTCTAAGTCTTGACGCCTTTTCAAGACAAGAGTCTAAAAAGTCTAACTCTAGACGGAAGCACTAGTTGAATGTTGCAAATTCAAGAAACTCAGACATAGCACAAGCACAAAAAACAACGTCTAGAAGGGCTTTACTTCACTCCAAAACTGAAGTTTCACATCTTTACCGTGTTTCGGGGCTTGAACTTGCAAAAAGAACATGTTTCACATCTAAATTTCTGGGGAAATTGTGACGAAATCCAACGTACGAAAAACAGGCAGGGACAATCACTTGAGAAAGGGCCCCTGCTTGGCCCCACACTATATATTCGGATTTTCAGGAATTTCTCCGTCATCTCATAGAGGGTTTGTTGTAGTATTTTTCGATACAAGAGCGCGTTTTCAGGCCCGAAGCCTTGTTTGCCATTATGAGGTGTAGCCGAATGCTGCGAAAGAGGCTGAGGGCCTGAAAAAGCACAGCGCTCGTGTGTCGAACAATGTTTTTCGTAATCGTTGCTTAAATTGAGAGAAAACTCGAATTTTTTGTGAATTTTGACACTACTTTGACAAATGTCAAGCTAGATACATAAGCTGCAAAACTTATATTTTTGATTGTGTATTACTTTGCGAGTTATGTATCCATGAAACGACTACGAAAAGTATTCAACGGTCACTCCCCGTCAGAGTATCAAAAATTGCATGTAAAAAGAGATGAAAAATTGTATAATTTTCGCAGAATAATAATAATAATCTGACGTGAGATTTCTGCGAAAATTATACAATTGTCTACCTATTTTCACAGGCAATTTTTGATACTCTGACGAGGAGGGACAAGAGGCCCTCGAAACCGGTCAGATGAAATAAATATTATTGTTACGATATCTCGCGTACGGGTTCGAATATAATTAAGACGATCGATTTAAAACACAAACTGTTTATTACTGCGTACTACTACAATGAATAACGTCAACAAATATCCGCTTGGAATTATATCGCAGGTACTTCGCTTGTTTCGCTTGCGTTACCACTTCGCATTCCAATTCAATACTGCCGCGAGCTGCCGGCTGGTGCCTTATATAAGGCCTCCGAATAGTGCTCCCGGACTTTTGATCTACTTCCAGCAAATTCCATGGCGGTCCGGCATATGCGGTTTCTAGATCATTCCTGAATAATCGTACACTTTACCCGTATAATTCTGCCGGGTTATGGAGCGGCGCCTCCGCCAAAATAGACAGATCTTTCTCGATCGAGCATTGGAGTTTCCCCATTAGGTTCCACAAAAACGCGCGTTCTGGAATGCACCAGATCGCTTCAGACTTCTACACTGCGATCTAATGGATGGAAGGATCCAGAAAGATCGAATGCTTACCAATATGTACGGAATCGCCGCTCGTAACATTATTACAAAAACTGTGGGAAGACAGAAAAAACCTGAACTCCAAATAATCGGGTTGTGTTGAGAGTGAAATTGTCGTGGACTGTTGTACGATCAATCTTTCTTGATGTCAACTTTCATTCATTAAAAGTGACTTAATTTCGCGTGCCAACAAGGCAAATCTGTAACATTCAACATAAAAATTTATATCTTCATTGTGGACTTCCATTCTGGGTAATTTCAAAACCGTTTTGAGATAAGACACCACACTTCATGATTTTTGTATTAGAATACATAATTTTTTTTTGACAAATGGGGGTACGACGAAGTCGGCGCAATTTTGCAGCATTTTACGTATCACCCTGTAGAAATTTCACATGAAATTTCTCAACATTGACTTTTACAGGATAGGTAACGAAAACATTGAGCTAATTAACACAATAAACTAGATGGACATCGTATTTGGTAATCGGAGGTTATTGGTCTTCAAAGTGGAACCATTTTTCCGATACCGACAACGCAGTTGTCTAGCAGTTAACTTGAAAAATGACAAAATATTCAACGTTGAATAATGAATACCTACACAGACCGATCAATTCAGCTTAATTTTTTTATGTTATGGTCAAGATATTTCTCATCGATTATTCGAAGAAAATCACCCCCTGAACTCTTGCGTTCACCCTCCATCAAAAATCGAAGTTCCATTAGTGGCTGTTCAACTGTATAGGAGAGAGGGGAGCTTTTTCCATTGATTATGGGGTGTTATATTGAAAAAAAAAGGAGTTGTTTTATTTATCATTCCTATTGTTTCTTATCTAATTATGCCTTTCAGTAACACGCACGTTAATTCTTGCTCTAATTATCTAGAAAAAAAATTTTCATTATTTTGTGACGTCACGTGGTGAACCATGCGGCAAACCAAACGTGACCTACTTTGCCGACATTTTGGCGTCTTCGAATCTGAATCACGTTTTGTCAATTTTGACGTGCAATTCAAAACTTCACATGACATGACATTTGTTGTCTGAATTAGAAACGACTGCACTAGCGAGAACAATTTTGAAAA
Organism: Anaspis maculata; assembly: GCA_949128115.1. Lineage (NCBI taxonomy): Eukaryota > Metazoa > Arthropoda > Insecta > Coleoptera > Scraptiidae > Anaspis > Anaspis maculata. The sequence continues at coordinate 38,211,956 of OX421966.1, read as the reverse complement.
AACGTCCTTTGAGTGGCTTTGAGGAAGGCAACCATGACGGCCACGAAGCTAGGTTAGCGCCGCAGATCAGTGAGAGAGCTTCTAGTAGCGTTCCTGAATTTTTCTGTGGGCATCCCAGCAGGTTTTGGTCTTGATAAATCGTTTTTTTTTTATCAAATCACGTTGATATTGGCCTAAGGAAACTTTGTCCGGTGTGAATAAATAATAGGCAGGTAGTTATATCTTTCAATACATTATTCACTCATTTTCAGAACAGCGAACTCGGCCAGGCCGCTGCAAAACGGCCCTTAGCGGTAAACTCTCGGGTGAAATGAATTTGTTTTTGATTTATGCATGCAAACACTTCCGTCGTTCTAACTCCACCTCCTGCTCCAGGGGTACACGATAGGGGGGTATTGGGAATATTTGAATGCTTCTCAAGTAATTTCAACGTGATTTAAATCAGAAAATTGCGCTCACATTGGAACACAAAACACTCCAAAATTGACTCAGAAGTTTCCTTATTTTCGCAAATTTAATTTTTATTATCACCATCTGTGACGGGCCAACACTAGCTCCAGCGCGGCTGGTGTTGCTGTGTTGCTGAATGCTGCTGATGCTTGCTTGCGGTAACACTTCACTTTTTTCTTGGCATCAGCTGTTAGTCAGGTTGACAGGCTGACACGCTGGAATGTTCGGAGTTCACCGCGTTCCCGATTCGGTACGATATCTAGAGAGAAATTGTACCGCGTCATTTGGCGCCATCTGTTACGCATTCTGGTACCAGTAAGCGCGTGACGTCACGCGAAATTTTCTTTATTTTTTTTCAGGGCCTAAATGACCGCAAAAAATCAAATAAAAAACAAGTGAGCTCTACGAAGGCTCTAGTATTTGAATTCATTTTTCCCCAAAATCCGTGGAACACTCCATCATTGATTATTTTTTGTAAGTACAGAAACATGTTACCTACTACCCCTACCCTTATTAAAATGATTTTGTACCATATCTTTGTCAATAATGAACGGACTATAGTGTTTTTTTTTATATGAGTCTGAGGCTCTTGGTTGACGTTTCCGCGGCGTGTCATAGTTTTACGTCATGTTACAGGGTTACAAACCCTACGCTTAATCTTTCGCATTAGCAAGACTTGAAACCGCTCAAGGCGGAGCAGCGACATTAGCGTCTTGTTAAAGCACTTTGGAACCTGTCGAATCAGCCTACGGGACTTGGAGACCCAAATTAGGCTGATGATGAGCATCAGTTCAATTAGAATTTAGGGATTTCCGAGGGGATTTCTTTGTTTCGATATTCTAAATTGTTCATCACACGTGGAGCAGCACGTGTCGAATATCGCGCGGCAGCTTCAAATAATATTATTCGAAGAGCTGCACAAGCAGGATGTTCAGGTATTAAGACAAGGCACATTCTACATTATGGAAAACCAAACTATACGGATATAGAGCGTAGACTGAAATGTGCAATAGGTACTCCCTTCACATTAGTGAATCCGAAAAGCAAAATATTGTGCCAGCAGTTGAGATAATATTATTAACCGCGGCGGACGCGGCTGTACTAAACACACGTCTTGATTTTGATCCGAACTTCACACAAGCCACCACACGAGCTCCCGGTGTTTGCCGAGAAAATGGAAGACCTAGTTTTTCACTTCGGTGTTGAAATATTGACTTTGGCTTTTTTATTGCGGCGCCTTATAATAGACAGTTTCAATTTTTTAAAGTCAGACTACACGCGGTTCACGACACCCGACTCGCCGGTTCACAATTCGATTCGATTCCGATGGAATTCCAAATCTCGATTGGTGGTGGGCGAGAGCGGCGGCGATAATGGCGGTGACGTTGGGTGATAGATAAAAAGCAACGACGCATCATCTCCTTCGCCACTTCTTCTCTTCGCTTCGCAGACGCGATAATTAGATAAGTTTCTGGATTAGCGCCCGTTTTTGTGGCCGACGATGCGTTTCCATAATTCAATTCGAGTTTTTCCAACTAATCCCGACAACTAAATTACCCGACTATGGCCATTCATCATTACGGCCTCTCTGCCTCTCTCTTGCTCTCTCAGAGCTGCGGGTCCTGCTGCCCTGGCTGGAAGAGCGCGTTTTTAAAATTGCCGGACATCAGGCAGATGGTTTCTTCTTCGGTTTGCGTGACCGTATCACTTAAGCTCTGCTGCTCCTCATCTTTCTCGGCGCGTGTTTTTTCCACTAGAGACCGGGTGGTGGCGGCGTGGCCCGCGCTGGGGGTTCCCCCGTATCAATCAGAGCCGCCGCTGCTGTGCCCTCCTGCGGGTCCTAATTGCAGTTATAATCTGCCAAATCGACGCTTTTCTCCGACAAAGCTCGCATCAAGCACTGCGCTGTTCTGCCTGGCACTCGGGCGCGACCAAACCACTCACCGATGACAAGACCGATGATTTTCGCTATGAAAAACTAACATCGGAACGATCCACGATTCGTATCAAAGATGCGGTGAAAATGACAGGGATAGAGGGTTGATGATGGCCGTCCATTCGAACGCCCAGTTCTTCTCGCAGCAGCGGCGTGGGTCGTTTTTGTAATTCCCTGCGGTCGTCCCAAGATTGATATAAATTTGAAGGTTGGAGACATGTACCCAGTGAGTAGGTACAACGGTACAACATCGATTATAAAACGTTTGAAACAAGTAAAAAACGAACGCTAAAAATAAGCTGAATAAACGGCTAGATGTCGCGCATTCAAGCCTGGATTGGCAGGTTGAAAGTGAAAGGAATGAAGAAAGTATTTCAAATCCTAGAATCCTACTGTAGTGTAACCCCCTTTTTCGATGTTATTGCTGTAGTGTATCCTGCTCATGGGACCATTCTGTAATGTACCCAGGTCACGGCCCCTTTGATGTAGTGTATCCTGGTTGATGGCACCACTCTGTAGTGTACCTAGGTAACGGGACCATTTCTGTAGTGTACCAAGGTCTTGGCACCACTTCTGTAATGTAATCCTGGTCACGGCACCATTCTGTAGTGTAACCCTCTTTTCGATGCTGGGCTGTGATCGTCGTTGTTTCTTCCCTTCCCCACGTCGTTTACCTTTTACCTACGTTGTGTTGAGTTCTTACTCGAGATGAGAATGTGTCGTTGGGGATGAGGTTTGATTCTTGAATGAAACGCGAATGAAATGCAAGCAAAATGAATGTTTATTGAAAATCAATGGCAAAGTTTTTGAATTAATTTGTTTCTTTTCTCAAAACACCTCACAACAAGAAATTGACAGTGATGAAATAGCACAACAAGAATAAAGAACAGAAAAGCACAAACAAATGGAACAAGACAAATCATTACAACTTATTTAGACAATGCAGGAATTTACAACAATAAAATGAACACAAAATCAGGTTAACAAAACAAAACAAGAAATCATGAAACATGTCAAACTGTCAAATTGATCGCAAAGGAGAAGTGACGTATTCGCTGACAGGCACACATGGGAAGAACACGTCAAAGAAACCCCTGCGTATAGCCTGGTTGACTGCTGAAAGAATCCCTTCCCAAATGATCTGAACAAAAGTCAAGTGTGAATGAGTCATGATGGAATGACAGAGAAGTCACTCCAGTTATGCATTGATCAAGTCAGCGTGAAGCGGTGCTTGAACCTCTTTGAAAGTTTGTTTCGTTTACAAGTTATTTACGTACCAACAAAAGGAAACTCGCTCAGCAATTAATGTTACAATTTACAAACAAAAGGAGTCAAATTGATGGATAAATTAAACAATGAAGAAATGATCGATAAACAAGTAGATGAATAAACAAGACAGAAATGATGAGTAATAGTGTAGGTAAATAAACAAGAGACAAATCAGAGATAAACAGGTAGATGAATGAACAAGAAACAGGTGAGAGATAAATAAGTAGAGAAGTTGAAGTTGGTCATACTTTTTGTGAGTAATTGAAAGGAAGAAGTATCTATAACGCATTCGCCTGAAATTCCCCAGCAGTTACCCATCAAAAACCCCACAGATACATACTTTCATTAAAAACAGAACAATGGTTAGTAAACAGTAATCACATACAAGAAATTACAGTGAATACAAGAAAATCGACTCGAGCCAACCTGTGGCTCTCTCTTCGTCGTTTCACATAATTTCCCCCCCAAATAAGGAATGGTTAGTAGACTCAACAAGGCAGATTCATAGAAGAGGTGGACCCCTTCCCCCAGGACACGGAGAAGCGGCAAGTCTCTCTTTCCTTCCTTTACTTTCATGTATAACCCGACAATGAACAATGAAATGTGAATGAATCATAAAAAGTACTGTTCTTTACTTAGTGGCTGATTTTGGGCATAGCAGAGCTTCTCTTTGTCGTCTTACTGTTTGTGACGTAGCTTGTGGAAAGAAACAATTATTGAAACCTCGAAGTACGCGCGATAGCGCGGCCTTGAGGTCACGTCATGAATGCGCAAAAAAACACACCCACTAGATTCACGGCTTTTGCCGTCAACATTGAGATCATTTGGGAGTAGATAAGTTACACAAAATTCAAAGCAGTGCAAAGCACCTTGATTTCAAGGGGGGAAACTGCGGGTTATGCAAGCGCGTTGAGAACAAAGAGAACAAAGCATTTCGTGTTATGTACAATAATTTCGCGAACAAAATAGGTATCAAAATGCCTGATTTGGTGAGTGGGTGGAAGCCAACATTACGATACAATAATCAAAGAAAGACCGACCTTAAATTGTAAAAACGACGCACTCTCGATGCACCGAAACGCTCACGTCCTCGTCACAACAGCTGACCCTCTTCTCTGTCTGCCCGCGGCTGCCGCTCGTCCGGCTCCTAGCGCAGCGCCATCTCCCTCTTTTATCAGCAAACTCTACGAACGTCAACGCCCGTACCTACTTCAGGTACCAACGTATAAACAAAACAAAGGAGGAATACCACACTACTGCAGTCATAAAATTGAATACAGATTACAGGGTCCAGCAGAAAGGACGTATTGCGTGACAGCAATTGAATAATAATAGAAGAAACAATTTTTCAGTCAAGAACTATAATTTTGGGGGATGTATTGATGAAAAATACAATCCTATTATTTGGAATCAAAGTGACAGCGACGGTGATTGGAGCTTGAACGAATAATACCGCCGTCTGAACACCGTCACCGTGACGGACGCCTACCCTTACCCCCGAATTGACGTCATTTTGGATAATTTGCGCAACAAGTATTTGTTCACAGTGGACATCAAGAGTGCATACTGGCAAGTGCTTCTGACTCTAAAGGTCCGTCCGCTGACAGCTTCTGTCACCTTTGATTCAAAGTCACTTGATATGGAATCGAAGCGACACAGGCGGCAGTCAGGGTTTTATCCAGAGGCTGGGCGTGGGTCTCAGGTACAGTGAGTCCAGCAAGAGTTTACAAGGCGCCAATCGGGAAAGCCAGCGAATACATTTATTACCTACGTGAAGGCTCAATATCTACGGCGCGTCAACAAAAACAAATGAGGTGACGTTTATCACGATGCGTGACGGTGGGTAATATGAACAATATTCAAATCAATCCACTATGCACGGTGGTAATCTGATGTTATAACAGCTCGGTGGCAGCCGAATTGAAGCAGCAGCTGGGATAGTGCCGATATTGCGAAAGGAAACTAAGTGAGGTTATGTCTGGCTGGAGGTAGCCGGCGATGTTGATGTTGAACGCGACTTTCCTAACCCGAACAGGAGAACACGGCTACTAAAGACACCTTGGTGGTCAAATTCTGGTGCATTCTGGTGATGCTAATTCCAAAACGTATGTTTTGAACCCTCCTGTTACGTTTTATCCACTCTCCTCCTTATTGTTTTCTTATCTTTCAACATTTAAGAAGCGCGTCAATTTCAAATGTTGGATAAATTCGGGTATTTCTTCACTACACTGTTTTTAAATTTCCACACTGCAACCATGCAGGGCCGAGGAGTATTTCAATTTGTGCGTATGCCGTTTGGTTTGACTAACGCACCGGCCACTTCGTAACGCATTGTCGACACCGTTTTGGGGTGACACCTGTTGCCGCCGCCTCTGCTCTACTTACGCCAACGCCGCCCATGGTCAGCCGGCGACGAGGTTAACGTCGCAGATGTGAGATGGCGCACGGCGGAGCAGGCAGCAGCACGTCAATTTCGTCAGTCCCAACAAGAAGGGCAGTTCTTTGTTTGTTTATGCATCGTTTATCATTATATACCATAATGTATTGTTTACTGATGAGTATGAGTAAAGTCAGTTAAACCAAAATCAGCGTTCGTTACTTCCTGGACGCAACAACACCTTAAGCCCTTAGTTTGGGTTCATTAAGACGATGGAGTCGTGTCTACGCCTAATCTTCAGTTACACCTCAAAGTTCTGGCCATAGTGCTGGACCGGTTGAAGAGCACGTGATTTGTGATGTCGGTCGACAAGTGTCAAACTTTGCTGATCTGATTGAAAATATCTAGGGTTTGTCATTGACAGTCAGGGTCTCCGCACGGATTCAGACAAAGTACAAGCCATGGGTAGAGAACCTCCTTCAAATTGTGTTAAAGGGGTTCGTGTTTTTTTGGGTATGGTCTCATGATACCGACGTCAAGTGGGGCTTCAGGTGGTTTTGATTTGGGAGGCGTATTGACCCAACAGTTCTTGGAGGGTGAACGTATCATCTACTACATCTCTTGTTCGCTGACGGTAGCTGAAGAGAAGTTCTACACCACGGAACGCAAGTGCTCAAGAGTCATCTGAATAAGCTGAGGCTCTTTTTGGAGAGCTGACGATTTACCGTGATCACTGACCACCACAACCTCTTCTGGCTACACTGGCTGAAGGACCCCCTGAGACGACTGGCACGCTGGGCGTTGCGACTGCTGCCCTATGACTTCAGTATCGTCCACCGGAGAGGCAAGGAGCACGTCGTGCCAGACTTCTTATCCCGAACAGTCCCCGCCGCTGATGAGATTGGAGTTATTGACATACCCCAAGTACATCAGTATGTTAGACCGGACGCCTGGTATCGTCGGTTGCTAGAGCAGGTGGGGGAGGCCCCAGAACGGTACCCTCTCTTTTGCATTGTAGGAGACCGGCTTCTCAAGAAGCTGTGCGAGCCAGGTTGAGACACCTGTGCAACCAACTGGGAAGTGGTGCCACCGAAGGAAGATCGAGGCAGGATTCTGCGCAAATGCTATGATGAGCCCACTGCTGGATACCTGGCCGTGTCTTGGACCAAAAGCCGTGTGTTCGAGCAGAATTGGTGGCCGAAGTTCCAAGAATCTTCTTCTGTGCGACGCCATGTGTCGCGATGCCGAGTGTGCTCCTTGGTGAAGCCCAGGAAACAGCGACCAATGGAATTGATGTCAACTGCTGATCCACTATCTCGTTTTTCGCAGAAAATCACCCTGAATTTATTTGGACCATTGCCGCACGCACTATGAAGGGCTACATGCAAAATGCCGGATATGTCTTGCCAAGCAAAGTTTTTAGGGGCCTGGTGAGAAAGATATGTAAGATTTACCTACCGATAAAAAATAAAATCATGAAAAATGAGCGGTCACAAAAATTGGCCTTGCTACTCCATGTGGCGAGGCTTGGACAGTACCACGACCTTGATGACGGAGTTTGAATCAAAGATGCTCCGTTTGTTTTCATTTGTTCCACTCCACAGGTGGAAATTGGCGAAGAAAGTTATTTACTTGTACAAAATGAACTTCCCCCCTCATAGTTGTAGCTTCGTCAACCAACGCAGTTGTTATTTAAATTGCGTTTTTCGCTGCGTATTCCCTCGCGTGGCAACACTTTTGGCATGACTCATCGAAAAGCTCTCCCGCATACAGTGTGGGGGGATGGTGAAACGATGCGACAGAGTGTTCCTGAAGACGGCCACTTTCCCTTAATCTGCTCTTCGCATCCCCTTCACACCTACCTATTACCGATATGTGTTTTTCCGCCATAAGGGAACAGTTACAGGTTACAAGTTATCGGCATAACATCCGCGTCGGCCCCCAGTGCGCGCAACCCCCCGTTCGATAGGTCCCTCCGGCGCGCTTCTGATGGACTTATCTACATTCGGCCACGCTACATAAAATCGCGTTCAAGAATTAGGAGGTGCGAGAGGAAAAAGAGAGGCGCATTTGGTTTCGTTTCACATTTTGTGAATATGCGCGCACCCGTCCAAGTCGCGCGACCCCATAAATTCCCGAACACAGTGGAGTAGAGAAAGAGATCCAGTATATTGAATCCAGCCGGCAAACAGGATAAAGGCGGCTGTGCATGAACGCATTATTCCGGAAGTATCAGACGAAAGGTAAAGAAACACCGACAACAACCAATTTCCACGGATCCCGAGTGCGTCAGTGCGTTATGCACACAAACTTCTTCTGACACGCCGAAACGGTCCTCTGAGGCTCTCCGCATTCCGAATTCACTTTTTGTCTTTGAAACGTCGCAAATCGGGAAGCTAGGCATACTATGTGTGGATGAAGAAGTATACGAGTGGTGCGCAAAACTTCGACAATTAAAATAACTTATTATTGTTTCGAAAACTGATCATTGAGCATACCTAATCAATTTCACGGCTTTCTGCATTAAAGCAAGCTATGGAAAAAATGGATTGCGTTGGTACGATTGGCACGTTGACGACTTGTTGGCAGCTAGCTGTCTCCATGTGCAATTTTCCATGTGACATTGTCACCGTCTCAGTGAGTCATGTACGCGAAAGTGAAAATTTTCGAGAATATTCGAGGAATTGTTAGTTTCCTTTGAGTGATTTTCAGGGTGGACGATAAGGAACATTGTCTTCACTGGTTGGTGGGTCTTTGCCAAAGCTGTTAGGTTTGTGCCGGCCACTGAGAAAATTATGCCGAAAGTCCATGATGCCGTGAAGAAATGGAATGTAGAAATGAGAAACCCACTGCGAAAGAATAAACTTATTCTCAAGATAAACAATATGTATAGTGGGACAATAATTTATAGAGTGAACTGTACGGAGACAAGACGATTTGGGCATGATTAGGTAGGTACACTGTGTTGTCTGCCAGCATGTGTCTTCTTACCTTGCTTGCTGTTGCAGTGGGTATAAAGATAGAGCTAGAGTAGGTACTTAGTACTCACTACTCCAGTGATGTGCATCGGGAAATGTAGCCGTTTGGGCGGTGGGCCTTTTCATCCGACTAGTATCCTGTCGACCTTCGACATAATCTATTAGTAGCCGCCAAAAACCAATCAACCTTGGCGGAGGAGGCCCACCAACCAGTAAAGACAATGTCTCTTATCGTCCACACTGCAAAGCACTCCAAAGAAACTCACGATTCCTGACATATGCTGAGAAATGTGCACTTTGGCGTACATGATTCCTCTACATGGTGACAACGTGTCACATCAAAAATTACACTGGTAGACAACTGGCTGGCATCCCCTTGTCATCGTATCATTCGTACCAACACAACACAATTTTTCCATAGCTTGCTCTTATGCAGAAAGCCGTGGAATTGATTATTGGAAGGTACTTGGATTTCTGAATGAATATTCTTCTTTAGTGACCATGATACTTTCTTTTACCGAAAGCAGCACTTTATGATGTGCCTTCCGTTCTTGATCGGATTCGCACTTCTTGCACCGCCAACTGATCGATTAGCCCAGGCGCCGGGGAGAACAATCAGGAAATAATTGTTTACTGGCTGGAAACTAGCTTAAACCGATCTGTGTAGCTTAGGTTTTGACATACTAATTCCCCCCCTTTCGGAAATGTCGGCGTCATGTCGCCATCATCAACAAGAAGTACACCAGCGTGGATTTTGCCGAATATCTCAATTTTGGGTCATCTGACAGCAAAAACAAATCAGAGAGAGAAGTCATTTTGAAGCCTATGAAATTCCATACAGTTTGGTTTTTAAATCAACTTTCTGCGACCTATGGTCTTTGAGATACAACTTCTGGAAGCAAGAGTCATTGTCGTGAAAGCTCCATGGCCACTTGACTCGAAAAACTAAAATATCGATGTGACAAAACAAAATTCAAAATGAGATTACTCGAGAATCCCTTATGCTATAGTTAGAGTGATGGTTTCAAACTCTTCCTCTTGAACCGTAGATTACGAATATTGAAAAGTCAAAAACGTCACATCGTATATATACAAGGTGTACTAAGGGAATCAAATCAGATCAGAGAAATTTGACATATTTCTTCGATTTAGCCTATGCGAAACTCTAAGTACTTACCACGAGTCCAATATCTGTATGCATTACTCTGTAAGCTTTACTTGATACACTTAAGAAGTGATCAGCTTATAGCTTCCCTGTAAAATGTTTTGAAGGCCTTCTGAAATCATCAAAATTTGCAGTAGCAAGAAATGTATGTAACAGTATATTATATACCAAGGAACAAAAGTGATTTTTGATCCCTTGGGTGAAGTGAAGCGAGCCCTTTGGGTCTAAATTCACAAATTGAAAATTCACTTTGGTCCTCGCTTTGGTCCCTTGGTATATAATATACTATTATATACATTTCTTGGTACTGTAAATTTTGAATATTTTGATGATTTCAGAGGGCCTTCAAAACATTCTACAGTAAAGCTGTAAGCTGACCACTTCTTTAATGTATTAAGTGAATCTTACAGAGCAAATCCATATTAATATTGGACTCGTGATAGGTGCTCAGGGTGTCGCATATAGGCTAAATCGAAGAAATATGTAAAATTTCTCTGATCTGATTTGATTCCCTTAGTACACCCTGTATATGTATAATGTGACGTTTTTGACTTTTGTATATTCATAATCAACGGTTCAAGAGGAAGAGTTTACGACCATCACCGCAACCATAGCATAAAGGATTCTTGAGAAATCTCATTTTGAATTTTTTTTTGTCATATCGACATTTTAGTTTTTCGATTCAAGTGACTATGGAGCTTTTAGGACAATGCCTCTTGCTTTCAGAAGCTGTATCTCAAAGACCATAAGTCGCAGAAAGTTAATTTAAAAACTTTTCTGTAGGGAATTTCATTGAATTCAAAATGACTCCTTACATCTTTTGCTGTCGGATGGCCCATTCGGCAAAAACCACGCTGGTGCACTTCTTGTTGATGATGGCGACATGACGCCGACATTTCCAAAAGGGGGGAAATTACTATGTCAAAATCCAAGCCACACAGATCGTTTTGAGCTAGTTTTCAGCCAGTGAACAATTACTTCCTGATTGAGCTGATTTTTGCTCCCTGGCGCTTGGGCTAGATGTCATGATGTCAAAAAGTCAGCTTGGGCTCTACGAACGCTGTGTTTGTGCGGAATTTCATCTGACCAATGCCTGCTAGTGGGCGACAGAAGTCCAAGTTTCACTAAACGGTAATAGGGTATGATTTATTCTCTCAAGAAAAATTTTTCATGGTCAAACCACTATAGAATTGACCAGAAGAAGATCCATTGACAATGTAGCCTTCAGCCGCATCAATTTTTTGGTGTAAATCGCGATGCGTCTGCGCACAGTTTTACCAAAGGTTTTTTTTACGTAAGTGGTTCATCATTGCTATTGTTAAGTGGTTATTATTAGTGGAGCGTATATGTCAATTCATCTGGTCGTTTGCATTAGTAATAAGTGTTTTCTATAATGCACCAATTCGAAATATCTTTGTTGCTGGACTTTCGATGTGAAAAATTACAAAACTGTTTTGAGGTGAAAGATAAAACTTTATAATGTCATGGTTGAAATTGTGAACAAAATTATCGCCAACGGGGCTTAATCGAAGACATTGAAAATTTGTAATTCTTTACATACCACCCTTTACAAACTTATTTATCCTACTGCAGGAGAGAGAAAGACTGAACAAGCCGCACCAATTCAACCTTCCAGACCAATTCAACTCGGAGTAACATATGCCCAAGCAGCTCAACCAGAAATGCAACAGACATCAACTACCAACACGACATCACAGAATGACATGTCAAAACTGAAAGAAATGATGAAAAAACTTACAGAACAAATGAGCACCATGTTAAACCTACTATCGACTCTTATCAATAAAATAGCATAATTAATGGAAGTATTACTCAAAGTTGCAGTATGGAACGCCAATGGTCTCTGTCAGCATGTGGAAGAGGTAAAAGTATTTCTCCAGTCACACGATATAGACATAATGTTAGTATCAGAAACCCATTTGCCAAAGAAGAGCTACTTTAAAATTCCAAGATATGAAGTATACCACACTAACCATCCTGGAGGTAAGGCGTGCGGAGGTACAGCGGTCATTATTCGTAACACCATCAAACACCATGAGCTTGAAAAATATGAACACGACTATTTGCAGGCCACGAGTATCGCCATAGAGGAACTGTCAGGCGTATTAACCATTTCATCTGTATATTGCCCCCCAAAGCATAACAACAAAACAGAGCAATATCAACATTTTTTCAAAACTCTGGGCAACAGGTTCATCGCCGGCGGAGACTTCAACGCTAAACACGTCCAATGGGGCTCTAGACTCACAACAACTAAAGGAAAACAACTTGCTGAAACAATATAAGACTGGAAAACTTGAAATCCCTTTCAACATGCAAGCCTACGTATTGGCCGACCAATCGAAATAAAATACCAAATCTTCTTGATTTTTGTATAACTAAAGGAGTTGACGTTAAGAAAATAAAAATGGAATCAAATCTCGACCTTTCTTCCGATCATACACCGATCATACTTACAAAATGCTCTGAGATCATAGGAAAATCAAGGCAGCCGTCACTTTCCAGCAGGAGCACAAATTGGAAAACCTTCAGGGAAAGTCTGGACTCTAGAATCTCCCTGGATATACCTTTAAAATCTAAAACTGATATTGAATCTGCAGTAGACAACCTGACTAAGAACATTCAATATGCTGCTTGGAAGGCCATTTCTGATGCTGTGGAATCTCGTACAAATGAGAAGCTTCCAATAACAGGGAAACAAATGATCTCTGAGAAGCGACAACTCAGGAGAAGATGGCAACGGACTAGAAACGAGAATGACAAGAGGAAACTGAATAGAGCAACCAAGGACCTCAAGCAACATCTTCTGAATCTGAAGAACAGTGCAATTCAAGAGTACCTTAGAAATCTGTCTCCGTCTGAAGCCAACGATTATTCTTTTTGGAAGGTTACAGGAAAATTGAAAAGAACACACCACCCAGTTCCTCCAATTAGAGACCACAACGGGGAATGGGCGAGAGACGATGAAGAAAAGGCAACATCATTCGCCAAACACCTGTCCAACGTGTTTCAACCAAATGTACCAGACAGAACAGATGAAGAAGACGAAATGCAGAATTTCTTGAATGCACCACTGCAACTAGATCTGCCGATAAGAAAGTTCAAGATGAAAGAGGTGAAAAGAACAATACTAAAGGAAACCAATCCCAAAAAATGTCCTGGATTTGACCTAATCACAGGTCAAATCTTACAAAAAGTTACCGAAAAGTTTATGAACGCCCTCACACAGATCTTTAATGGTATTCTCCTGAGTGGTCATTTTCCGGGTCAGTGGAAGGTGGCTGAGATCATTCTGATACCGAAACCAGGCAAAACCAGAACTGGTTACGTCATACAGGCCAATCAGTCTCTTGCCCCTTCTGTCCAAAGTTTTCGAGAAGCTCCTCCTGAAACGTCTGACTCCAATTTTGGACCAGAAAAAATTAATCCCGGACCACCAGTTTGAATTCAGAAATCTCCATTCCACTATCGAACAGGTTCATAGAATCGTTAAAAAAATCAGAAATGATCTAGACGGGAAAAGGTATTGCTCTGCTGCTTTTTTGGATGTGAGTCAGGCGTTCGATAGGGTTTGGCACCTGAGGCTGCTTTACAAGATCAAGAAAAATCTGTCCTATCATTTTTACCATATTCTGAAGTCCTACCTAACGGATAGATATTTTCACGTCAAACAACAGGAACAATATACAGAGCTGAACCCGATCAAAGCTGGAGTTCCACAGGGAAGTGTGCTGGGGCCGCTATTGTACCTTCTTTATACAGCTGACCTGCCAACTACACGTTTAACAACAGTTGCCACTTTTGCGGATGACACAGCCGTCCTTGCATCACATACAAATCCTGTCTCTGCGTCAAGAAATCTACAAAGGCATCTGGACAAGGTACAGCAGTGGCTCAGAAAATGGAGAATCCGGGTGAATGAGACCAAGTCCACTCACGTCACTTACACCATGAAAAGAGATACCTGCCCTCCGGTTACCCTAAACGGTCATCAACTACCACAGGCTCAAGACGTGAAGTACCTCGGAATCCACATCGATCGGAGGTTGACATGGCAGAAACATATTTTTACTAAAAGAAAGCAGCTTGGTATGAGGTTCAGTAGAATGTATTGGATTATTGGTCGCAAGTCCCAGTTGTCACTCAAAAATAAACTTCTCGTATACGAAACTATTTTGAAACCAGTCATGACATATGGCATTCAACTTTGGGGGATTGCAGTTGCCTCAAATATTGATATACTCCAAAGGTTTCAAAATAAGGTTCTTCGTATAATGGTCGACGCTCCTAGATACGTGCCAAATTTCGTTATTCAACAGGACCTTCAGGTAATACCTATCCGAGAAGAAGTCACGAAGGCTAAAACAAAATATCGAGACAGACTAGATGTACACCCCAACCCGCTAGTCCATGAACTCCTAGTCAGCGCCGCTGGGGAACCGAGGCTCAAGCGGTTCAAACGCTCAATACTTGAATGAATTATATTGTGGTCATTACATGTTTACCTTGTTTTTAATAACTGTTATTTTATGTTACATATCATTTTCATACTTATTGTTTTTATTAGTGTGTGTCACAGGTACTTAGGTATGTTTCAAAGTGTCAAGCAGTTTGGGTTACTTAAGAGCAACATTCACTGGAATGCTGCTCACTTATCATTTTTCTTGAGTTGTCAGTAAGGTTGCTCATTGTTAAGTTTTATTGACAGATTGCAAAGTTTATTATTAAAAAAAAAAACTTATTGAGGTGGCCTTGAGCTTTGTATGTACAGGTGGACTGCCAGAAAATGAGTCTAACGGAAATTGCTAACCGAATCAAAATATGTGGCGGAAATCAAAAGTTCATCGTTTTGAAAAAGGACACATTTTTTTGTGGCGACACATCAAGTGGTGCGCTGATTATTTCGCACATGGTTTCCATCTTTATTTGCAACTTTATTCACCGACAGAATGAAATGATTTTAATGCCTAATAAATGAAAATCCAAACCAAAAAATATGAAAAAACCACAAGCACCTAACAAACACAACCGTTGTCGTTCCGCAAGCCATATTAGCATTAGAGGGTCTGCACAACAATGGCCCGCAAATTCCACGGACGACTCGTCGCTCTCCTCAGATTCCAATTAAATCCATGTAGTGGCGTTGTGTACCGGGACCCATTCCCTCGCCCCATCAACGTTTCGGTTTTAATTGGAAAATACAACTTCGGATTTTGTGCATTTTCGTGATTTACACGCAAACATTCGTTAGTGTCAACAGTTTGTATGACGGAGACCAGAGCGTCAGGGTGATGGTCGTGCGTACTCCCTGAATTGAATAGTATACATTTTTGATCGCGACCCTACAACCCTGGGCAGCTCCGGATCATATCTCGCATGAATTTATCGATTCGTGTTGTCCGTTTTATAG
The DNA here is from genome assembly GCA_949128115.1 of Anaspis maculata. Taxonomy (NCBI): domain Eukaryota; kingdom Metazoa; phylum Arthropoda; class Insecta; order Coleoptera; family Scraptiidae; genus Anaspis; species Anaspis maculata. The sequence continues at coordinate 38,196,350 of OX421966.1, read as the reverse complement.
TCTACGCACAGCAGTTTTCGGTACAGTTAATTACTTTCAATTCGTATAATACACCTTGCCGCAGTGTAGCCGGGAAATGCCGGAGCTTTATTATCACGGACAAGGGCTTTATGCCCATGGAATGTTGAATTTAGTTCGGTTGAAAACGCCAGGTGAACCGATAGGTATCGGCAAAAAGCGTGCAGCTTTGCTCACTTGCTCAGCTCTGCGGAAGTTGAAAACGCAGATTTTTTTTCCATTTCGGTTCTGATTGAAACATTCAATCAACTTTTTTCTTCGATTCAGTGACTCTCAATCCTAATGCAATGTGGCGAGGCATCGCTCCGGACGTGTACCTACTTCAAGCTCCTCTCTGCTCTAACAAATATTTTTCTACACTGACTTGCTCGGGTCGAGTTCAACTTTGAATTTAATTTTACCACCGCCTGAAAATAATTACTCCCGCAGCTAGGGGGCTGAATCGCGAATAGACCAAATTCAAAAGATATCCCTGTAGAACAGAGACAGACAGACTAAGACATAAATTTTTTTTAAAAGCTAGGTGGAACTCGGAGCTGATGGCTTGTTTTTTGTTTTAGAATGTCGTGACCAGTGTCGGACTGGCCACCGGGCAACCAGGCAAATGCCCGGTGGGCCAATCCCCAGTTTGGAGGCCAAATTGTCCACATTTGGAAAAAATTGCACTTTGATGTTTTCTTTTTTTAATCCACATTTTCAATTTTGTATCAAAGTCTGGTCCACTTTTGTTTGTGCATATCATGCATTGATTATTTCTTAGTCACTAGTCGTGGAATAACAGGATTGTATGTGTGAGGCTCCCACTGCTCCCGCAGTTGGTTTGTTTTATTTGCCACCTAGTCGTGCTCTTTCTTTACCGTCTATGTAGAATTTACATATTTAGCCACATGCAGAAATCATCGACAAATTCGCAAGTAGATCAGTATCTTTAAAATCAAAACTGTTGATGAGCTTATATGCAAAAATCCGGCTGGGTTTCATTTTTGTTCGCTATTATTTCTGTAATTCCTGGCCTAATGTTAGAATAATGTTACGAGCGGCGATTCTGGATAGCATGCACGCGATCTTTCTAGATTCTTCCCGTTAGATCGCAGTGTACTAGTGCGGAGCGTTCTGGTGTGTTCCGGAGCACGCGTGTAGGCTTTTTCCCGTACAACTGTATGGTGACTTCAGCAGTCGGTCAAGCTATATCTGTCTATTTTGGTGGAGGCGCCGGTTTTAGAGCACGGCGGAATTATAGGGTTAATGTGTAAGATTTTTCGGGAATCGTATGGAAACCGTACGTGGTGTCACTGTGGAGACTGCTGAGGAATGCATGGAACATTCGAGATGAATCAGTCGGACCTATTCAAGGCATCAATTGTCGCCTCACGAGTAGTTATGAATTGGAATGCGAAGTGGTAGCGAGCGGATTGAAAGCGATGATGATTCACAGCAATATCCCTAAGTAAATAATGTTGGCGTATATTTATTGTAGCACGCAGTGATAATCAGTGTGTGTTTTAAAACGATCGTCTCACTAATAATATAACCCGCACGCGAAATACGTAGCAATAATAAATATTTTTCTTCCCTCTGTTGTTTTCTTTATCGTAATGTATTTCAATCAAAAGTTTTGAATTTGATGAAATCTATAGACACTTTGGTTAGCGTCTTTTCCTTGTTATTAGCATTATTATTACTATTATTATTGAAAAAAGTCGTCTGCGGCGCTAACTGGAGGGGGGGGCCTTCCGACTCCACCTTCGGTTTCGGGGCCACTTTCATGCTTTGCCCGGTAGGCCAAAGCTTGCCAGTCCGACGCTGGTCGTGACTTCCAAAATGTTTTGCCCTCAAATTTATACGTAGGTACTCTTACGATTTATAATTATTAAGGGACGTCAATTGAACACACCGTTTATTATTGCGTACAGCTGACACCGGCGCCGGCAAGCCGTCGCCTGGGTGACAGCATTGGTTGAAAAGTGGACAGGGAATTTGTTTCACTGGCACCGCACAAGTGGAAAGGGAATTGTATACATGATGTTGATTTTCCGTTGTTTTAGGCAAATGTCAGGTTCTTCCTTGGCGAGTTCAGTTATTTTATGCATGTTCGTCGATAGTGTCTTGGTCAGATGAAAGGTTTCCAAGAGGCGTAAGTAATTGATTGTGTACGAGTAACACGAATTCGAGAAAAAATTTGTTTTTCGCGTGTTTTGAAATTTCTACCTGGACTCGTAGGGTTCTATTGTCAACGATTTAGGAGCCTTTTCAAATATTTGTGGGAGAAATTGAGATGAAATAAAAATATGTGCAAAATTCAAAATTTGACTATCACATTTCAATTGTTTATCTGAACCAAGTCTAGGTTTGAAAACTAAATGGATTCAGTTGAAAAAAAGCCAGAGTTCAATACTGCGGCTTCAAACTGCCAAAATGTCGAATTTGACGAATGCATTTCCATTATCCATCTTGACTGAGTATTTGTCAAAATCTCAATATAATCTGTTGAAAAATACTGTGGTGGTACTACAGATACCTCGGATATGATTGTGTTCAAGAGAGCTAACACCTCTGGAACCCATGTTAAGGAGATGATGGAGAAGGCAAAGAAAATTCCAGGAAGCACCATGGTGAATACGAGGAAAAAAATTCTGACATGACATAAGAAGAAGAATGATGATGTTTGACAGTTTGGTGGCCAGCATATTGATGTACGGAGCTTGAATATGGAGATGGAAAGAGTACGAAGAGAAAGAAAGAATGCAGGAGAGATATCTAGAATGGCTACTAAGATTGAACAGAGAAACACCGGGATATATAGTGGGAGAAGAAACAAAGAGATGGAAGATAAGAATTGAAACAGGAAGAAGAGCGGTTAAATATGAAGAAAAAATGGAAGACGGAGAAAACTGCAAAGTTTTACAAGAATGCTGGAGAGAGAAACTGAGGGATGCAGAAAGAGGAACACTGGATGACCGAAAGAATTTTTATAGAAAAAGCGGTTACTCGAGCGAAGAGGTCGGAAGAATAAGAGAGTGGAGGATGTATGGCAGAGGAACTAAGAATGATAAATAGAGATTTGGGAACCCAGAAAAGGAGAGAACGGATAAGAAATTTGAGATGTAATAAATTATACGAAAATCTGATAGCAGTAGAAGAACCTTTACTTCAAGAGAAAAAACATGAAGGAAAGAAACATGATAGCGAGATTCAAATGCAAAAATGAGGGGAAGGATAATAAATACTGGATGGAGGAAAAAGAAAGAGCATGCAGAATGTGTGGAAATAAGCGAGACAATAGAGCACATGCTGAAGGAATGTACAGAAATGCAGAAAATGAAAAAGCAATGATAAACACACTGAAAGAAGACGGAAGAGAATCGAAATGGATGAAGGAGGTCATGAGAACAAGAGACGAAGTTTAATTTCCTTTTTATGAATATGTAACGAGTAATAATAACTTCAATTTATTGTAATAATGTAAGTGTCGAGAGTCGAGACCTGCAAGACCGTATAGTTGATAAGACTTACTATAGATCGCAGGAAACTGGTGAATGGAATTTAAAAAGAAAGAACTAAGCAGAGTGATAAGAAAATACAACGAAAAGGGACAACACTGAAAAACCAGCTGAGTTGGAACACCATCGACAGCGTTAGGAACACCGTATTTAGAACGGCAAAAACAAGAGTTTACGCTCCACAACTTTTTTCCCGTTTCTTATCATATTTCAAACCAATTTAAACAAAAAAAAATTAAAATCGAATGATTTTTAGAGGTCTCCCAAACTTACACTTCATTAGTAACATAAGAAATTTTTTTGAAATTTGTCAAAAGTAAAATTATTATTTAATTCAGCTTTTGATGACGTAGGAAGTTGCTTCCGATGTCTCTATACGACACGTAGGATGAATTGCTTCTGATCCTCATTTCTTGTCAATGTTTCGTTATATTTTTATTAAATTTATTGCTCTTTCAACCGTATCGTTTATAACTTTCAGATTGCAACACCTAAAGTTATTCAATAATTAATAATAGTACAACTCAAGTCAGCGAATCGACAATCTGACAACTTTGTGCCAGGCGAGGTGCCAGGTGATTCTGAAATTGCAGTGTTTTATCTGTTTTAGTTGACGTTTGGTCATAAACATCAAGTTTGCAGAACACCAAAATTAGTTTCTACCATGTTTCTACGAAGTTCAACGAATTCTGCTTCTTTGGTCCACTGTGTTGGATCTTTAGATGCTAGGTGCTCAAATGTGATTTTGACGTTATCGGTAAGGATTTTAAACAAAGATAATGTTATTTTGGTAACGAAATTTTCAGACTCAAAATAAGTAATTTGATTTATGTTGATCCTTCGCGGAAACTCAGGCAGATTGGGGTCGACTTAGATTTTGCAATCATTTTTGTTTTAGTTTCTGCTGGCACATGGTCATCAAAGAAAGCTAAGGCTATCAGCTGTTCAGACAAGAACCAGAAGTGTCTCGCAAAAACAATTGACAGATTGGGATAACTTTTTAGAACAGACAGAAGTTCAACATCATTGAATGGAGCTCGAACTCCTAACAGAGCTTTATTCCAATAGCGCACGTAAATCAAGCTGGTGAATAAAGCTAAGCCAAAACAATTGTTTTTTCCTCGAGCTGTTAAGTTGAACTGATCGTGAAACGTTAAACCCACAATTAATTGCCAGATCTGAAATTTTGACCAGCATTTTCTCAAAGTCACACTTCTAGGCGACCAATAAACCTCAACGAGTAAAATTCGAATTCAGCACATTTAAAGCTAATTTCTATTGAACAAAGTTACGCTATGTGGAAAGTCAATCTAAGCACAATTTTTTTTTTCATCGAAATGGACCACCCTACTATACAATAATTGATTTTTCTTTGCAATTTACAGACAAACCCATTCATTGCTTGTTTAGGTACGTCATTCATACGGTAACTTCTAGACTTTCTACGGGAGTTGATGTTGAGGCGTTATAGGGGACAGTCAACAGGCACCACTGAAATCGAGACTGAACACTCTGTACTGGTATTTACATTATTACATTCAACACCATGGGCGAGCATATTGGTGTACCTACTTTAATCATTGGAAAGGAAATATACAGGTGTCCCACAAGTATCGCATTCCGAGTCCAGAGCGACATATTGAATCCACCACTGACGTCCACTCAAGAAAACGAAAAAGATATTAAAAAAAAATAATGACGTTTATTTCCGAAGTTATGGGGAGGTCAAATGGTGGGACTTCACTGCACTCTATTTCTGGTATTGGAAATGATTTTGGCGAATCATTTGTCATAGACCAATCACTAAAACTTACCAACCACTGAGTGTGCACTAAGCTTCTGTTTATTATACAGGATGATTAATAAATTTAAAAAATTCATTTTATTTCAAAAACATCAGTAAAAATTCGTCGTCGTCGCGGAATCCCAACTTTTGACCCCCCCCCCCCCATAATCTCTGAAATGAACGTCATCAATTTTTTTAAATATTTTTCTGGAGCTTTTGAGCGGACCGATATACCGCTCTGGACTCGGAATGCGATACTTTTGAGATACTCTGTATTATGAGCGATGCCATGTTTTAACATGTTCACTAAAATGCTCGTTTCAAAGTTTGGTTCCCCATAAACAGCAGCTGCACGACGTGCTCTATATAGTTTTACTGCAACTGCATTTGGATGAAGCTATCCATCATTTCGTGTAGAGATTTAATTCCAAGGAAATTGAATTTTGCTTTCAATGTAATCTTCGAGCGAAGCTGGCGTTGTTAAAACTAATACGAAGCGCGCTTCACACAAAGATGAGCGATCTGGCGAAGCCAGGCCCATAGCAACATTCTCGTCCGGCAGCAAGCTTCCTCGCGCCTGCTGGTATATTTACCTCAAAGTTGTTGAATTTTCCTAATGAAACATTTCGCGCAATGTTTATTCTCTCGGTTCCCATTCAGCGAAAAATTACCGGAATTACGCTACTCATAAATATTGACGTTGCATAATTCCCTTGCTACAGTGAATTTCTGCGGCAAGAATTTCGAATTCCTCATCGTCAGGACGTTTCCTTTCTTCATGCTTGGACGTGGGTACCTACTGAAACTGGGTAGTGTGTACTTTTCACAAAACAAGTTCGTTTCCATTGATCCTAGGTGGTTAATTGCGGGAGCTCAAGTGCTTAAAAATCCCGGAGCTTTTAACGTAAAATTGCCTTCGCCGTTCAAGGAGTGGGGATTTATCTCTTGGCACGTAATTTGGCAGACAGTAAAGTAACATAGTTATAACGAGAAGAGATTTAAAGCGGCATCGAACATATATTTTGCATTACAGTAACTAACGCCACGTATACTAAAAAGAGTATGCGGGTGATTTAGTGCACTAAAGCCCCCCCATTAAAAGAGGTTTACAGCGGAGACGACTTATCCTCAACGGACCGTCCAAAGCTCTGGCGCTGCCGCAATTATCGCAAAAAAAATCAAGCAACCCAACCGACCCGAGCGTAGGTTGGCTGATACTTGAAAGCCTATATTTTGCTTTGCAAATACTTATACTTACCTACATAATACAAATAATTCGCAATCATTGTTTAATTACTGTTGATGTTGCCATCTTACAGCTATTGAAATGAAAACTCTCCTTGTGAATTGATTTGAATATTCTTCAATGAAGATTGTAGTAAGAGAAGTTTTGTAACTTTCGCGCGGGCGCCACATCTGTGATGCCACAGTAGGTAATTGTTGACGACCACTACTTCTCGACTTCAGCCACCAACTTTTCACGGTAGGTAGACACCACCACAACATCACGTTCGTCGACCGTAGTTTCCTGGGGAAACCACTATTTCCACTGTAAAATGCCCCTTCTTTTCATTATTTCTCCTACGACGTGAGTACATGCAAGAAGGAAGCGTCCTATATAGCTGTTCAAGTGGTTGCCTAACTCTTAGAAAATGCAAGTCGAGAAGTAGTCGTCGTCAACAATTACCCCACAGTATAACGAGTTTGTTGTTCCGTGTGACTATGTTGAAAATGAGCTCGGGCGCCTTATTTATTTCAAGTATCGATGTCTATTGAAGCAATATCATTAGAAACAATTGTAAGATGCTCGGTGAACTTTTAAATTTGAACTAAGAGCTCCAGTACAAAGCGCATTGAAAATGCAGCTACAAACGCCGTGCCCTTAGTAGTAGGATCACGGCCTCTAATAATAACGTGACTTCAAGTCTAGTCTCGACTTTTCATTTCCGAATCTACACTCTAATCTCGGTAATGACGGCTCCATTTATTGGTAATGATGACTCGGGGTCGCCACAACAACCTCTGTTCCGGCGGGCGGGCGCAGCAAAAACTAGACAACACACCCCACCGTCATCTATCCGTCTTTCGTTCCTTTTTTTGTAGCCGTTTTGCACTATAAGCAATTAATGAAACTTGTCGATTTATTACTTCCCGTAATTAATTATTAATCTCTGAGCGCCATGACGGCTATTTGGGTAATGAGCAATTTGTATAAAAGCGCTAATGGTCGCTCTTTGATGACGCAAGGGTTTTAAGTGGTCGAAATTAGGCAAGTGGAGTTAGCTACAGGTGAATGATAGTATGCACCGCCTCAGAAAATGCAACCGCCGCACTAATGCCACCACCTTCGGCAGCGATCGAAACCCCAAGCAATAATTCTTACACAACGAGGGTTTGTTCTTGAACGAATATCAGCTTCTCTCATGAAAAACAACTCTCAGAAATTTCGCCATTATTCTTACGAAAAATGTTATTGCAATGTTCATGATTACCAAATGAAAAGAATCTGTATGGAAATAGTGTTACGAGCGGCGATTCTGGATAACACGCGATCATTCTAGACTCTTCCCGTCACGTCGCAGTGTACAAGTGCGGAGCGTTCTGGTGTATTCCAGAGCGCGCGTGTAAGCCGTTTCCCGTGCAACTTCATGGAGACTTCAGCAGCGGGTCAAGCTACATCAGTCTCCATTTTGATGGAGGTGTCACATACCAGAACACACGGGAAGTACGCGAAAGGTGTGTGATTATTCGGGGGTCGTCTAGAAACCATATGCCAGGTCACTATGAAATTTGCTGGAGAATGATGGAAAGTTCGGGAACACTAATCGGAGGCACCGATAATAAGCACCGTCTTCAGCGCGACAGTCAGTTATTGATAGGAAGCAATCGAGTGCGAAACAAGCGAAGTAGACTTGGTGATAATTCCAAGTAGATAATTGTTGGCGTGTATTCATTGTAGTACGCAGTAATAAGCATTGTGTGCTTTAAAACAATCGCCTTCAATTATTATCGAACCCCTACGCGAAATACGTAACAATAGTTTTCTTTTAAAGCTTTTCAACAGGAAATTATATGTAAACGAGTGCCAAAGGGTGATGTAATGAATTCATGGACGTGTACCAAAACTGGAATAACCTCGGGAATAACTGAACTAACCATTTCCATAGACTCGAGTAGAAAGCGGACATGGTAGCCTACTAGCGACTTCCATTCTCTACAACTAATATTGGCCGTCCTGCTAATAAATGTCACTAGACTCCTTACCAATTTACCAGCATGAATGACAGTATCACAATTGATTTTTTTTTTATTCTGCATTAATTTGTTCTACTACTGACTGCCACAGGCCGCAGAACCGTTTCTTCTTACCCGCTTAAAGCACTCTTCCACGAACATAATAACATTCCACCTAACATAATGCACACACGATTCAGTGAAAGAGCAAAGGAATACTCTTATTTTATTGCTATCGGCTTCTTGCTGGGGTGGCTACTGACTACCCTGCAGAGAATTCCGAATGAAAATAGATGTCAAGTTGCACATGAACCAAAGTTCATTTTTCAATACTTGAAAAAAGATGAAAATCTTACAACTCGTCCTGAAAATTGTAAACTGTTCGAAATCAGTAGGAATATTATTCTTTTTTGCTTATATTGACTCTGAAAAAACCAGTTGAGTGACAAAATTACGTTTTATTGAATTCGTATAATAATAATAATGATAAACTGTAATTTTAGTCGTGATCTGCAAATTAATTTGAAATGCCACTCTGATGAAATAAGAGAATATTTTCCATACATACATTATTTCATTCGACAGTATTCAAGTAGTTGGTTTGGTACCCACAGAGATCGCTGATATTTATTTTATCGAAATCTACACAAGATATGTTCCATGAATATTGGAGGAATATGCCAATACTTCTTTGTAATTATATTCCTTCTTTTCCTGTAATATCAATTGTGAATCTGGAAACAACTTTCGATTCTATTCGAGAATCGCCATATAATCTCGGAATATTCGCTAAATAATAATGTTCCATGAAAAATCGGCAAGCGGTCGTCTTGTATTCCTAGAATGTTCAGTGAATCTTCAAATATTAAGGAAGTATTCTATTTGTTTTTATTTATTCAAGTCGGTATATTTTCGCTGCCAATTTTGTGGTCTGGATTTAGACTTTTGATTTGAGTATTTCCGTGAAAAATAATCGAGGGGGGTGAAGCCACCCGCATTTGGCGGGCCGAAAATAATCCGGAAAGAAATAAATCGAAGCCGTGAAATCGAGGTATCACAGCAAAAAATTTCTTTGAGTGAAGCAGGTTACCAAATAAGTGAACAGAATTTTTGAGTAAAATTGATTCAAATTGATTGAGTTAAATATTTTTTCACTCATTTACGAGTACCATTTGCTCAATTTCACACCGGCATTGGTAAAATGAGTTTTAACGAAATTATTCCAATCAATCTGGAGTATCGCTAACTAAATTATTTCGTCAAAAATATATGATTGGCGGCATTTAATTTACTACGGAGGCACGTGTTGAGAAAACTAGCCATTACTCATTCCTTGTAGGCCCTCCAGGTATGGTAGTCATGCTATTGTTAATGTTGTTGCGGAAGGAACCGTAAGAGTGTATTTATTGTGATAATGGTGTGGTTCAATGGTTGCTGGATTGACGTTTGCTGTTCTTCAACAGCATTTGGCGGGCCGAAAATAATCCGGAGGAAAATAAATCAAAGCCGTGAAATCAAGGTACATGTGGATATTCAGAGTCAAGGCATCAATAAAAGATGTCGCTAGCTATTGAATTCATTCGTGTAAATCCCGTAAAGCTCTACAACCTGATTCACGTGCTACACCTCGATATTCAACAACCATCTCTCCGAGTCTCTGATGATTATGGTGAAATTTATGGGCGAATGGAGTAAAGCACCCGCGCATCAAACCCGCTAGTCTGCCGGCGTACTCCTGCTGTATCGACGCTTCGCTGCTCCGACACCGCCACACTCCAGCGCGCTATCAAGTTACCTGAGCTGTGAAATTTACGACTTTACGCCGTTCACGATCGTTTTGGATGCGATAAAATATTCCGAATTGCTGGGAATGGAGGATCTCGTCGGATATTAACCGTTATACCTGGACCGATCCGCCTGGGCTGCCGTCCGCTCCCGACTTGTCCCGTCCGTTACCGAGTGCTTTTGCGGGTCTGTTAGCAAAAAGTTTCAATCCCCTCGGAGAAAGCTGAGTTGGAACTCGTTGATGTTGCGTTGCGACCCTCCTGGAGGCCGTAGAGTCGAAGCCCCGATGATGAGTCTCAGCCCACTTGGATGATGAAGATTCGAAGCCCTGGCTGATGCGTCATAGCCCCCTGTCGAAAGTCGAGTTGGAACCCTTCAAAGACGTCTTTTGGTCCCCTTGGAGGAAAGTTTAGTCGAGAACCCTCCATGTTGAGCTTTGATCCGCCTGAAGGCCGATGAGTTGCTACTCTGAGTTGTAATCCACCTTCAGGATGTCGTGTCGAAGCCCTTGGATGTTGAGTCTTGACCCGCCTCCAGGAGTCGATTCAGAACCCTCCGGCGACGAGTTCCAGCTATTCGCCAGGTCGTTGTGCCGAGGCCCTTTTGGTGTTGTGTTTTGACCCTTCTCCGAGTCGCGGAGTAGAGACCCGTTGATGATGCGTTTCTATCCCCCTCCAGGATGCTGAGTCGCGCTTCCTCGACGACAAGTCTTAACCCACCTCGAGGATGTCGAGTTGAAACCCCTGAATGATTCGGGCCCGATAGAAATGAGTTCTCTCGTTTCGGTATCTCGTGTAGCGGAGTGATGACTTCGACGAGCGGAGTGTTAGTCTTGGTGAGTTGGAATTGTTGCTTACGGTTGAGCTTTGTCGTAAAGAATGTATTGTATGATGAGGTTGACGCGTGCGTTCTGAATCTGCCTATACGTGCTGGTGTCTGCGCTACTGTCTGCCATCAGGTACAGCCACTGTTGAGCCTTGTCCTTTGTTGGATATCTTCACAGAAAGGTATTCGAGCCTTTGGGCCCTCTGGACTTGGCGTTGTGACTGCGGTACTCAGAGCACCGGATCTAGTGGGTTAAATCTGGAAACTCGCGGGTGAGCTTCCTCTGTGTTTCTGAAGCTCCTAGTTATTCGGGAAATGTAAATTTTGAGAACACGTGAAAAATCAAGTAATTGGAATGGAATAGAACCGCGTTTGTATCGGGGTTCGGACCCTGCCGTCAAGTCGTGATTGTTGATCGGATTGATGAACCCCCCCCTCCTTGAAACTAATAATTTTGTTTTAGCGCCACTACAGTTCCTGATATTTCCATGTAGAGCTTGTCCCGGGAATGAAGACGTTCTCATTCGAAACTGATGAATTCAATCCGGTACCCAACGACGCCATCGCATCGTTCAGATAGGAACTTTTTAAAAATGAATTGTTATTAGGGCTCGATCAAGTATAGTGTAGACGGCGATTATTTTAGCGTTGAGGCAAAGATCATTTCGACGCCTCTTCGCATCCGCTTTTCGGCGAACACCCTGTATAGTCAATTCTCTGCGCTTTGTTTCTCCTGTCTGCGGTCTTCTCTCACAAACTGCTAAACAACAACAAACTAGCGCGTATACAGGGCGTGCTCAAAACGTTTTCCACATTTAATTTGTACCTTGACTTGAGTAATTGTTTCGGGTACACCATCATTGGTCCGGAAGTTTTTGGAAGGGTGAAATTTGGTTTAATATTTCCGGTTATAGGCACTCTCGATCACGGGAATCTTTCTAAGCGTTGGGAGCAATTCACGGCGAAAACAGGTTCAAAGCCTCCACAAAGGCCAGCCATATCAAATCCCTTCCAAACGGGAAAAAGAGAACCATAGCCCAAAAAGAGCGTTAGCCTTTCGAAAGAGGCTCCACAAAAAGTGGGCCACCGCCAGGGCCAGGCCTAGGAGGCGTGCATTGCGTACTAGTCCGGATGCTAGTTGAAAGTACCTTGCATTTTTTGATGAGAGGATGCCACTCGGTGGAAATGTTCTTTGCATCGTACTCTTCCGATCCAGAAAGGTAGCCATCAGCGCCATCCATGCCGGCAGCGTATACAAGGTGAAACAGAAAAAAAAAGTTGGAAAATTATATTTAAATAACCGAAGCATGTGGAGACTTGTAATTCACCACATACATAAATTGTTTTATGCTCATGAAGTCACAGCGAACCGTTCTTGATTATCTTGAACCGTCTTTGGAATGTAGGGGAAAAACAGCAAAAAAGAAAATAACACTCTTTTTTACATAAATAAGTGATTCTTAGAGATATTGACACAATACTTGGTATTTCTACAAAAAGTAATGTTAGAAATGATATAAGCTCGGTAGCCAATTCCTAAGCCAACTATCTCTAGAAATACGATTGTCAACTTTTTTTTCCTCTTGAGCACCATCTTGAATCTGCCCTGTGATGCATCGTTGAAAGAGTGATTGGTTATCATAATAATGGTAATATGTAATCATTGCATCGTAAAAACAACCTCCTTATCATAATGTAGTGACCTCTTCGGCGGGAAAGAATTGTCATTCACGTATTTTTTGGCTCTTCAAAGCTGTAGTGCCCATGATGGCATTTGCAACATCTGGAATGGTGAAATATGTTACGCATTATGAACCTTGATGTACTCTGAGGTAGCCTACCAAGTTTCACCATCATCAATTGAGAGGTTTGTTCTTAAAAGCTGTTTGAACAAAATTAGTGTAGTTTTTTTATGAAAAATTCAAAATATTGTGTCTCTCACCCTCACTTGATCCCTCACTGAGGATAGCCTGAAACCAAAAGTCTCCGAATTTTTTATGATAATGGTTCAGTGGGAAGTGCTCTTCAATGTTTAGTTGTTAAAAATTGCATAGTTGCGTTCAGATTCCAGACAGAGAGCGACAAAGAAATTCATGCAGTGAAAGAAGACATAAATCACAGTCGAGAAAAAAATAGTCCAGAGCTAGACTGAAAGCTGTCCAGAGGACCTTGCTTTTTATAACATAAATGTGCAATTTGGTACACTGTTAGAACCTTAAGTTAGTAGTGTTTCAAGCCTTTCACTCACGCTTGAGAGTTTTACAGAACCTGTGTATTGCGGGAAGCTTATCTAAAAGGGAAATTTCCGGGATTTCACCGTTGCATTGAAAGTTGTGTCTTTTTTTCACTGCATGAACTTCTTTGTCGCTCTCTGTCTGGAATTTGAACGCAGCTATGCAGATTTTGACAACTTCACATTGAAGAGCAGTTCTCAGTAAACCATTAGCATAAAATTTTTGGAGGCTTTCGGTTTCAGGCTTTCCTCAACGACGGATCGAATAAGGGTGAGAGATCCAAGATTTTGCATTTTCCATAAAAAAATTAAACACATTTTGTTCAAACAGCTTTTAAGAACAAACCTCTCAATTGATGATTGCAAAACTTGATGGGCTACCTCAAAGTACATCAAGGTTCATAATGCGTAACATATTTTACCATTCCAGATGTTGCAAATGTCATCATGGGCACTAAAGCTTTGAAGAGCCAGAAAATACGTGAATGGCAATTCTTTCCCGCCGAAGAGGTCACTAAATTATGATAAGGAGGTTGTTTTTACGATGCAATGATTACATATTACCATTATTATGATAACCAATCACTCTTTCAACGATGCATCACAGGGCAGATTCAAGATGGTGCTCAAGAGGAAAAAAAAGTTGACAATCGTATTTCTAGAGATAGTTGGCTTAGGAATTGGCTACTGAGCTCATATCATTTCTAACAATACTTTCTGTAGAAATACCAAGTATTGTGTCAATATCTCTAAGAATCACTTGTTTATGTAAAAAAGAGTGTTATTTGCTTTTTTGCTGTTTTTCCCCTACATTTCGAAGACGGTTCAAGATAATCAAGAACGGTTTGCTGTGACTTCATAAGCATAAAACAGTCAATGTATGTGGTGAATTACAGGTCTCCACATGCTTCGGTTATTGAAATATAATTTTCCAACTTTTTTTTTTCTGTTTCACCCTGTATACGCCGCCGGCATGGATGGCGCTGATGGCTACCTTTCTGGATCGGAAGAGTATGATGCAAGGAACATTTCCACCAAGTAGCATTCTCTCATCGAAAAATGCAAGGTTCATTCCATTTTATGCAACTAGCATCCGGACTATACCGGCACGCAGGCGGCAAGTAATAGGAGCGGTAATATAATAATAAAGTTGAATTTCAAAGGATTCTCTTCATTCCCGCATTTGGTGGGGCACGCAGGCGGCAAACAGGCCAGGCCCGGCCCTGGCCACCGCACACACCGGCCCACAAATCTTAGATTGCATTCGTGGTCGAAGTCACTCTTCCCTTTCCAGTGTCTAGAAGCCGGGCCTAACCCTAACATAACCTCTAACACTAACATAAATGTTGGATCTGATTGAACCACAAAAAGAACTTTGAACCACGAAATCGGTCAGAATTAAATGTCGGTCAAGGTGTAGAATCAGGTGTTTGTTGGAGGGCTGGAGTGCTGGTATGTCTGAAATAATTAGGGGGAAATTGTTTTTTCGGGAATAGCTAGATCTTGTAGATATTTTAGCCTGCGATGTGAAAGTAGGACTAGCTATAGGAGCGAGCCATTATTCAAACATCTTGACTTGTACATAGAGGTCATTAGATTGCTGTTATGTTGAAAGTTTATACTGTGTCTTATTGTGTTCAAACTCGTAGTCAGACCTCTCGCAACAATCTCGAGAACTCTATCCTCGAACAACGACAACAAGAGAAGCACGACGTGATCGATGTCGTCCTGATACAAGATGATCACCGGCCAAGCGGTTCCCAAAAGCGGGAAAGGTGATTTAAATCAAATAAGTTGAATTAAATGGGAGTATAATGGGTTGTCTACCCATTCAAGGGTTTCAAAAGATAGCTGGGGTCTTTTCAACCTTAATACCTAACAAAATACTTGAAGATCATTTCCCACAAGTTTCGTTCATATTCCACTTATCTGTGTTGAGTAGACTCAAATCTCTCTTTTGAGAAGGAATAATAGAGCACAAAATCTCAAATTCTTAAGGCCTTGAGGCCCCTGGCACACCGATGTTCGGTGCCGGGGCCCCTTGCCCAAAGTTAAAATATATCTGAGGTTCCGTGATACAGACATGTTATTGCCTGTCTGTGTGTAGGATTATAGGTCCCCAAGCCCTTATGTCATGGATGTGGCCTCCCAAGGTGACTTTAAAATGAGAAAATCAATGTTACTTGTAGGTACCTGAATATTGCAAAAAAATGCTGCTGAGGAAAAAAATTGAACTTTTTGTATTTTCACTTTTTTTGCAGTATTTTTTACAAACAAAATCAATTTGGGGCCCCTCGAGGGGCCCCTTGAGATGATTGAGGCTCTAAGGCCCAGGGCGGACCGCCTCTGTTGCTCCCCTCCCCACCGCTTAGTCCGCCATTTATCATAAGTTTATTGAGTAGGTAGGTGAGTATACAACTTTTGAATTAAAAAAATATATGAAGTTAGGTAAACTGTAAAACTGGACCGACCAAAGTTTCTGCATCATCTCGGAGAGCGAGGGCTTGAGTCACACCGCAGCCGCAATTTAATTGCTGGGCACTTTCGCCCACCGGCCCTTTGTAATATTGTTCGGTATGATAAGTAACTACCTATAAAGGGCTGGACAGTTATGAATTTCCAATAGCAATTATCGGTGCTTGAACAATTCCTAAATAATACGAGAGGCAGGGGTAGCAATGAAACCACGCAGACTGTGCTGGTGCTGAAATTATCAACAATACGGGATTAGAAGCCGAATTACACTTGCAAATTTGCAAATATTAGTTAACATTGCTGTATAGTGCGGCAGCCAGTAAAATAACTTAGTTGTACCTACCTTAAGGAGGTGTGGTAGAACGCAGAGGGATGGAATATTGAATTATATTTATTTTCCAACAATAACAATAAATGATAATGGTCTGGGGTTTTGGTGTCTGGCAATTATCTTTGTGATTGCAACGTTGGTAGTTTAGTTTCAGGCGAGGTTTCAGGTGAGTACTATGTTGATACTCATGCTTCAAGGTCGTTTTCAGAAATTCTCAACTATTATTGACCAGTGAATCGTACCGATGTGGAATTTTTGTTAAAAGGAACTCCAAATTTTTCTCTAAATAGACCTAACTATCTATACATATATATTATTGGGTTTTGACTAGAACGGATGGTTCTGAAACGCAGCACTCCATCGGCGATGCCGCGCCACACTAAATTGTCATTATTGTAATTATTGTTTATCATTATTTCGTTTAGATTTTTTTTAGCTGGGGTCCCAAGGTCATGAGTCATCCAATGGAGTTGGTATTTTTTCTCAAAAATCCTTTTGTCTAGGTCTATATGCTACAACGGACGAAGGGACAGAGAACACAGATGGGCAGACGAACAGACGGACAGACGGACAGACGGACAGGCGGACAGGCGGACAGACGGACAGACGGACAACGCGAGGACATAAGCGCCTTCCCGTTTGGAGAAGTGCGCTTAAAAACTGGACGGATTCTGCAGCAAGCAGCAGGTGGTAAATCCTTCTTTTGTTCACATTAAGTGTTAATCTACCCATTTTAATATCAGATATCACCGACAATTCACCTCACTCCTTGAAATAGTAGGCCGTATAAGTGTATTACCACCTAGGTCATTGGTGAAAACACCCCTCCAGAATGACCAACCTTGAACATTCCAATAGTTTTAATTTTTTTATGACGATGTACAGTGTTGTTCGGTTAATAGTTTTAACAAATACACCTCTAGGTTCGATATATTATCGCTTACATACATCCTTGGGGGGCTACTTTTGTTCACACACACTACAATGATTTTTTCAGATTACAAGAACTGCATCATGACTACGAGACGAGAGGCCGAGGTCGTCTAAAACTTCCAGTGGCCCGAACGACGAATGCACGGAAGAGTATCATTGGACAAGCCGTCAAAATTTACAACTGCATTCCATCGAGCATGACAGGACGACCGATCGTTGGTTTTCGAAGAAGCCTGAAGACCTTCCTGCTACAAAAGGCTTTCTATGACCTGGAAGAATTCGTCTGTCATAAACATACGTTTCCAGCCTAAATTGAATTTTAACATGTTAGTATTGTTAGTTTGTCGCATTTTGTTGTGTGAACTTGTCTTATACTTTTGTAACATATAATATGTCCATAATTATTTTGTATATAATGCTTACCTACCTGCATATATGTTTCAACGCCGCAAGGCATGAGAAATAAACTTTCTATTCTATTCTATTCTTACATCTCGATTTACACTCGAATTCCCTGGTGAAAATCCTCGATGTAGCGATAATACACCTCACCTATCATTACATACGAGAATATCACCGGTTATAGATTTCCTAATCTGGTCACAGGCACAGAGTATGTAAAGGAAGTCCGCTTCTGTTTATTCTTCTGTTGCGGTGAAAAAAATTGCAACTGGTCACGTTTTGCTAGACAGGGAGGTAGCGAGGCATTTCTTATATCATTTCAACAAAGAAACGTTGCTAGCAAATAAAGTCCCTTACACCTGTTGATGACCAAAACGTACTTTTTCTGGCTTCTATACAGGGCCTTTGGCCGTCATAGCTCTTCAAAAAAAAGAAGAAATCAGACGTGTCATTGATCAACAACGGTTTTGGCCTACCGATGAAAATAGGCTTGGTAGCTTGATCACGCTTGATGGTAAAAGACGCGACACCGTCCACTGCACCAGGCGCAAGGCGGGTGTTGAGGGGCCGTGGGTTCGAAATCTGCAAATCCCCAACTTTTAAAATAAAATAATCATTTCTCTTTTATATATCTTGAAAGCAACCTAAATTTGAAATACTGGTTCCTAATGGGATTATTAGCTTTTTCCGATAATTTGGTGTAGCGCTTGCTTGTTAGAATGCCCCAGCATAACAACAGCCACAGCCGCGATCCTCAACGTAGCTTGAAAATCACACTAGTAGGTACTCTCGGAGTAGGCTCGCTTAAAAGAGGGAAGATGCGCTTGGAAACAGGACGCTTGAATAAAAAAGGCAAAGGAAAATATTCTTTGAGAATTCAAAAATCGGAATTCGAACAAGTTGTTTCTGAGTACCTTCCCGTTACTTTCAAAAGAGACTTGAATCGTGAATTTCTGCCAAAGAATAAGTCTTGGGGACTGACGGCGCAACGTTTTATTTGACCAATTGCGACCACATTAATTGAACAAGAAAATATATTTCATTTCAGACGTTACAAATCAAAGAGATTTATGAAAATTGAGAACGAGAAGGGATCTAGCCTCCCTCCGATATTTGTTCGCTTCAATTAAGAAAGATGAAAATGTTGTGCTTTTATCCGGCCTTGCTCTCGTTCTCGTTCAGGCTTATGACCGAGCTTATGACGCAAAACGCCGTCTGAGCGGTGAACCCTTCGTCCCGCATAATACATTATTATTACAAACAAAAGAATACTTCAACTCATTTACAACATTTGTATGGATATTTTTTGTTCATAGCGGATATATCCAGAAAATTCACTATTCCCGGCGGTCTGATGTATGCGTCTCTCCGTCTCTCTTGTCATCGTGCTCCTTATTCTTAACGTGTCGTAACGACTTAGGGTTTGTTGACGAACAATTGGTATCTACCTGAGAATATTACTACAGGCGAATAAATTCTTTCTCTGCGACTTAAAAAAAAAAATCAAGTCGATTTTCATATAAGCTATTCTTAAACTGACGGCTACCACAACAATGGTGACAGATTCTCAATTTTCTGCGTACAGGTGTTGCACGAGGTGGAACCATTTCCTTCACCAAACGCTTTCCCATGGAGGTATTTTGAAAAGTCAAAAACCATATAGTCCATGTGCATGATCATTTGAAAACTATCCACCTGCAATAACTCCCGATTTCTAGTGAAGACGACTTCGAGCAAAAACAGGTCGATTTACGATTTTTATATCGAGGGGGACATCTAAAACATACTGCCTTGATGTTTTCTCTCCATTCAGAAAATTCACAACATGAAGCGAACGGCACTCAGTTTTTTTCGGCTAGAGCGAGTCGTGGGTTTTTGACTTGCACGTCGCACAGACACAAATTTCTACCGCGCCAACCAGGGGAGTCTGTGCGAAGATGTTAGTTGGTGGAGTATGTCCTGGTCTATTCCAACAACAAAAAAAAAGGAACGTGCTTGCCTTTTTTTTGTAAATAAACCAGATGGAATGGTCGTGCCTTATAGGATTTCTTTATGAATGAACTGACTTAATTGAAAGTACGATGAACGAAAATGAGATTTAGAATATTTAATAAAGTAGAATTTCTGGTAAGTAACAAAAATGAAACAAAGTATGATGTAACTGAATTTAAATAATATAGAGTTAGCAACGCAGGTAGGTGCTTCACGAGTTACGTTTTTGTGTAGGGTTTCAGCTTCGAACTGGACGTCAGCAATATACCCTCGTGAGGTTTGAGAGAGATTCCAAACACACCCCCTTGGACTTCGTAAATTAAAGAACCTAAATAATTCCGAACTTACGGAATTAATACCTACAGTGACTACGTCTGTCACGAAAATACCTTGGGCCCAAGTTACCTGTGTCAGCGCTATGGTACGTTGTATCAAGGCTAATTTAGTTCTTCAATATACTTAATCTTAAGGTTAGTGGGAATAAATTGAACATCTCACAAAAAGTAACACGCAGTGTCGCTCCAGGAAATCCAAAGAAAACGATCCTATTCTCGCTGCAAGCGTGGTCTGGATTCCGCGTGAGCGTCGAGGTCCTATCGAGGATTGTGGATGGAACCAGAGAACTTCAGCTTGAATAGGACGTATCCAGGTAATGCGTGGAAACGTCGACAACCTTCAACTTGTGGTGAAGAAATGGCGGAGGCGCCGGATGACTTCGTGGGCTCGTGCGTGGTATAATGGCCTGCTACTGATTACGATGATGATAACTGTGTTACGGTAATGATCGAGGTACTGATGAATATTTCAGTTGCTGTGGTACTGTTTCAATAGGTACATTTGTATTATGTGTATTGCATGTTTCAGAAGATATACGTTCACGTGAACAGGAGACCTAAAATATAATTATTACCTAACAGACCAAAAGAATAAATTAGCGCTCACCTCAGCTTCAACGTTCAGAGGGGAATATATGGATAAAATGGCACGGATGGCTCCCATAAACCCTGGATTGATCCTGATCAAGTTGGCTGAGGATTTACCGTCAACGATTCGAGAACGTTTCTTTCTCTTATCAGAAATTAAAAAACCTACTAGAAGAAAACTCTACTTCTGCCGCTGCGCTCGAGGCTTCTGAGCACCCTTATGTTTTTGTATCAGCACACAGTTTATCACGCGATTATTTGAAATGTATTATACCTATACTTGATATTGTAAAAAGAATTATTAAAGTTTACCTTGGAATTTAAAATCGTTACACCACCTTTCTCCAAAAAAAATTAAAAAATTAAAGATTAATTTTTTTCTTCTTGTTGCTCTGGTCACGTTAGAATTTGGGTTGATATCTACGCGTATCACACGTCCTTACGGAGACAAATTCGGTGAGGTCAAAATAAGTAGTGGTCATAATCGGGAAAGTCTACCAAATAATATAACGTCAGGTAAATATCTATCAGAGATAAACACGAGAAGGAGTAATCATATTTATATGAATAAAACAAAAAAAAAAAACAAATTTTGAGTACGTAATTTCTTCTCTTTCTCCTTTCTCTCTGATTGTACAACTGAGTATCGTTGAACAAGAGAAATTAAAACTAAGAGCAAATAATTGTGGTATAGGTAATTATGTACAAGGGGAATATTTACAATAGGAAACCACTAAAGTATTAAACTTGAGCATTTTAAGTTATATACAAATGAATTTGAAAATTTAATTTCCGAAAAGAAAAAATGAAACCACGCAACACTCATGAACAAATCTGCAAGAAATTTTGTGTTACGGTTTTGTGTTTCTACCACGATAGATATTGTCTTCTCTTTCTGAGAGACAAAATTAGTGAATATATTATATACAAGGTACGGTAGGAAATATTATTGCCGAAATAATTACGATACGATAATTTATCCGACAGAGATATCGGAATTAGAACCAAAGTACGGTTTTAAATCTTCCACGTGCCATTTTCCGGCATCAGATCCGTTCATATTATTGAGATGATAACAAAGATTGGAGGCTTTTCTCCGGACGGTACAAAGCACATACTTGGACGCTAACTTAGCCGCAAATTGATTCGGAGCATCTGATAGCACTTTGTTTTTTCGCCAGACTTTGTCACCAGCCTTAAATGAAACGTCGCGTTTACGCAAATTATAATAATCTCGGACATTTTTTTGATAGGCAACATGGAGATTGTTTTGAACTTGTTCAAAAATTTGTTTAAGACCGGTATTTAGTTCAGATGCATAAGTTTCTCGATCCACACCCGGTAGCAATTCTACATCTTTTACTGTTTTGACTTTTCCGTAATAATCCCCACTAAGAGGAACGTATCGGCCAAAATTAAGAAAGGTCGGAGGGAACTTTGTGGCTTCATGTTTTGCTGTATTAATTGCATGGGCAATTTTTGGTAGCTCTCTATCCCAATACTTGTGTCCTTGCTTATCGATGTAGCATCTTATAGCAGTACCAACTGTTTTGTTATTCCTCTCTACAAAATTACACTGGGCAGAGTAGTACGGAGTGAACCAAATTTTTTGAACATTATACAAAGTGGCTAGATTTTTTACCAGATGACCTGCGAACTGTTTACCATTGTCGCATAAAATATATTGGGGTACGCCAAATTTTAGAAAAACATCGTTTTCAAGGTGTTTGACTATACTTTTCGCGTCGACTTTTCTTAAAGGAAATAAAAGTGTATATTTACTGAACCAATCACCTACCACAAGCAGATGTGTATGACAATTTACAGAGCGGGGAAAAGGTCCCATAAGATCAATCGCTATAACTTGCCACGGAAAGTTAACTCTTTTTTCTGAACCCATCAGTCCAATTCGCGACTGGTTCGGAATTTTTGTTCACCACACACTTTACACGACCTAACAAATTTACGAACATCTTGCCTCATTTTTGGCCAATAATAATTATCTTGAATACGAGTCAAAGTCTTAGCAAAACCAAAATGAGCGGAAGTTGGCGGGTCATGACAAGATTTCATGATCGATGAACGTTGTGGTTTCGGAACAACAAGTTTCCATTCGCGTAAATTCGAACTAAATGGCAGAGCTTTTGGGAGGTGTTTATATAGCAAATCATTCTCAACTTTCCACTGAGGAAAGATCTCGGGATTTTCTCGAATTTTAGCACGCATAGATTTATACCAGCTATCTAGCTGATCTAAAGTTATTTCGACAGCAAAAATTTCTGAGGTTACACACGGAATTCTTGAAAGAGCATCCGGAACGACATTATGACTGCCTTTCCTGTGAATCAGATCAAAAGAATACTGACGCAAACGTACTGCCCATCTGGCAAGTTTTCCGGTTGGATTAGATATGTTATTTAACCAAAGGAGACTAAAATGATCGGTTATAACAGAAAACTTAACTCCTTCAATATAGGGTCGAAAGGTTTCAATACAAAAAATTACACTGAGAAGCTCGCGTTCTGTGACACTGTAATTTCGTTCTGATCGGGAAAGCGCGCGACTTGCGTACGCGATTACACGCTCTTCACCTTCGATTGTCTGAGTCAGAACCCCGCCCAATCCTGTATCTGAGGCATCTGTTTGGATGACAAAAGGTTTAGAGAAATTTGGTGGACAGAGAATTGGCGCGGAGACAAGGGCTTTTTTAATTTTCAAGAAAGAAAGTTCGGCTTCTGAAGACCACGTGATAGATTCTTTTTTCTTTCGATTTTTTAACAGATCGTTAAGCGGAGAAACTAGAGTGGAAAAATTATCGATGAATCGTCTGTACCAACTGCACATTCCAATAAATCTCTTAATTTCGGTGGTAGTAGTAGGTCTAGGGTAGTTGACTATGCAAGTGACTTTATCGGGATCTGTACGAAGACCTTGCGAATCGACCACAAATCCAAGATATTTGAGGGATGTTCTGAAAAATTCACATTTATCGAGATTCACCGTTAGATTAGCTCCTTGAAGTCGTTCTAAAACTTCTCCCAAAAGTTCAACATGTCGATCAAAAGTGGAAGAAACTATAATCAGATCATCTAAATATGCAAAGATCTCTGGCTCGAATTTTGGTCCAAAAAGAGAATCAACTAAACGCTGCTGAGTCTGCGCACTATTGCGTAACCCAAACGGCATAACTACAAATTGAAATAAACCTCTACCGGCTACACTGAACGCTGTTCTCTCTTTAGAAGAATCATCGGCCAAAGGAATCTGCCAAAATGCCTTGCGTAAGTCGATACTAGATATATACTTTGCATCTCGAAGCATATTCAGAATCCTGTCTATCCGCGGTAAGGGGTAAGAATCGTGTTTAGTAACTTCATTGATCTTTCTACCATCGAAACAGAATCGGTATTCACCGCTCGATTTTTTAACTAACAAAACTGGACTCGACCAGGGACTGTTGGATGGTTCAACAACTCCGAGCTGTAGCATTTCGTCGAGCTCGCCATTCAGAATTTTTAGCATGTAAGGTGACAGCGGGTATTGTTTTATTCGAAAAGGGGCTGCGTCACCGGTATCTATTTTTAAAGAGATCTTATCTGTACGACCTAAACGATTTTTTCCACCGATTCTTTCGAATCTTTCGATTACAGATTTAGCTTTGAATGATTGCTCATCATCCAAATTACCGAGAGAGCACAAGTGATCAGGCAAAATTTCATCAAGTTCCGAAACATTTATAATTTCAGAGTCGCAATAATTTCTTTGAGTGTTCCAACTTTCCCGTTTGAAATCAATATTAATTTCGAATTGTTTACAAAAATCTGTCCCAAAAATGAAAGCATGAGATATTGAAGATACAACCAAAGCGTGTATAATTTGACAAACATTTTCGATAAATATAGGTAAGTCGACAACACCAATGACAGATTGTTTTGCACCATCAGCTGTGTTAATAAACTTACAGGAAGAAAAACTGGACTTAATATTGAATTTAGATAAAACCTTCAAACCACCAGCGCCCACTACTGAAATAGTGGCGCCTGAATCAAGCAGAGCTGTAATTGGTTGATCGAAAAGATTAACTGTGACGTAAGGTCTGTTATCAGAATTCATTTTACAAAATAAAGGCTCTATCTTGTTGGAAAATTTCGCGTTATTACTTTTATAAAAATCAGACACAGTTTCTTTCCAACGATTCCATTCAGATAAATTGAAAAACTTACGATTTGTAATTTCCAAGAATTGTTTTTTAGGTAAAACATCGGAAAAATTGTTTTTACTAAGTACAGAGTGAGAAATATTTTTACTTTGTATGGGCTTGGCCTTAAAGTCTGCATGAGGAGAGAAAGAATGCCCACTAAAGGTTCTCTCCAGAATTAGTTTTCCGGACGACATTTTTTACATGAATTAAGGGTTACATTTGGTGAACCACACCGATAACAAAATTTATTTCGCTTCAAGGTACAATTTGAAAACGTGTGATTACTTCCTTTACAATTCCAACATACAACAGGTTCACTATGAGTTTTACTGGTATTGTTCTTTGTAGACTTATTTGCAGATTTTTGAAATGTTGAGAAAGGGGTATTTTTATGATGACTTTTTGACCTATTATTAGCATCGGACCGGCTAGACGAAGTTGAACGTGACGAAGAACTTTCATTGGCAAGGGCCAACTCTGGTTCTAATAAATTTAAAGCATTATTTTTATTTGAGTAGGTACTTGAAGGACGGGAGCTTACATTCAAGTAATTTTCATCTTCCAATCGTCTGACTAACTTACTTAAATCTGAAACTGTTTGAACATCTTGTAGAGCTAAAGCAGCTGAGTATTCAGGAAGAAGAAGTCTGCGAATCCATTTAATTTTCGTGGCTTCTATTGGCGGTCTAGATAAACGACTAAACAGTGTATTCATTTTTGAAAAATACAGAGTACAACTTTCTGAACGCATTTGTTTCCGTTTTTTAATGATTTCCCATAATTCTTCATCGTAGTCCGCGATTTTAAAGTCTCGTTTTAAAGCTTCTACTAGAGAATCCCAATCAGTCACTTCAGATATTGTTTGACGATACCAATATCGAGCTTGACCGACAAACAAATCACGTGCAGACGTGAAAACTTCTGACTTACTCACATGTCGCGCTTTCATCAATTCATCAACATTTTCCAAAAATGGAATTAAATTTTTACGTTCTCCGTTAAAAGTTTCACCCCATTTATAAACAGGTACAGCTTTTGAAGTATACGATATCAGTTGTTGTTGAGACGTTGCTCCTTGGCAATTTGAACTTAGAGGAGGCATAGATGAAGATAGTGTTTGAGAAAAAGATGTGTTATGTTGTGCAATAATAGCAGAATTTTTGTCAGCTGGGGTAACTCGGTCATGTAAATCGGCATCAAGTTCTATGCACCTTGCATAAGCCTCATTTTTAAAATCGGTTTGTTCGCTTTCTGGAGTTTCTTCGCCTACAGAGCTGACTGGCATACGTAAAACACGGCAGGTGACATGGAAAATTCGGCTTTTCAAACGTTTGTACACAGAATCAGTTGTTGGGCCTTCAAATTCATTAATCAATACGTCAATGGAATCAACAGTACTTTCGATAGCTTCCTTTTCAGTGGAAAACTTGAAAAGAGGATCTCGTAAAGAATTTAGATCTGTACCGGCAGTTCGTTCTGTCTGTAACATCCGAGCTAACATTTTTCTTCTCCTATCCGGATCTACGCTAGAAATTACTTTTCGGATACGCAACTCATAATTTAGTTCATCATTTAATAAATGATTTGGTTTAAAAGACGGGTCCATTTTTATTTTAGTTATTAGGTGCTGAATATTGAAGATATGAAGAACTTCGATAAGGTAGAAAAGTTCCTAATAGTAATACAATAACGGTCTACGGTAAAAACAATGAATAGATAAGAGAGAGACGGGACCAAAAGCAAGCAATATTCACTGCCGCAAAAACAAATACATCTACCTTACACGATAAATAATAAGTAAAGGTATAGTATAGGTATCGAGTAGGTATATCAACAATGCAATACATATAAATCGGGAAAATGAATTAATCAGTACACAGTCTCAATAGGAAAATCAGATTCCACCACGGCCCTATTTTCTTTCAATTACTAAACTCGAAAAATTGACTTTTTTTATCTCAAATTATTCAAATACAGAAAATACAAAAATCCTACTTTACAATCTGGCCCCACGTTAAGGTGTCAATTTATGCCATGATGTTTTCTCTCCATTCAGAAAATTCACAACATGAAGCGAACGGCACTCAGTTTTTTTCGGCTAGAGCGAGTCGTGGGTTTTTGACTTGCACGTCGCACAGACACAAATTTCTACCGCGCCAACCAGGGGAGTCTGTGCGAAGATGTTAGTTGGTGGAGTATGTCCTGGTCTATTCCAACAACAAAAAAAAAGGAACGTGCTTGCCTTTTTTTTTGTAAATAAACCAGATGGAATGGTCGTGCCTTATAGGATTTCTTTATGAATGAACTGACTTAATTGAAAGTACGATGAACGAAAATGAGATTTAGAATATTTAATAAAGTAGAATTTCTGGTAAGTAACAAAAATGAAACAAAGTATGATGTAACTGAATTTAAATAATATAGTTAGCAACGCAGGTAGGTGCTTCACGAGTTACGTTTTTGTGTAGGGTTTCAGCTTCGAACTGGACGTCAGCAATATACCCTCGTGAGGTTTGAGAGAGATTCCAAACACACCCCCTTGGACTTCGTAAATTAAAGAACCTAAATAATTCCGAACTTACGGAATTAATACCTACAGTGACTACGTCTGTCACGAAAATACCTTGGGCCCAAGTTACCTGTGTCAGCGCTATGGTACGTTGTATCAAGGCTAATTTAGTTCTTCAATATACTTAATCTTAAGGTTAGTGGGAATAAATTGAACATCTCACAAAAAGTAACACGCAGTGTCGCTCCAGGAAATCCAAAGAAAACGATCCTATTCTCGCTGCAAGCGTGGTCTGGATTCCGCGTGAGCGTCGAGGTCCTATCGAGGATTGTGGATGGAACCAGAGAACTTCAGCTTGAATAGGACGTATCCAGGTAATGCGTGGAAACGTCGACAACCTTCAACTTGTGGTGAAGAAATGGCGGAGGCGCCGGATGACTTCGTGGGCTCGTGCGTGGTATAATGGCCTGCTACTGATTACGATGATGATAACTGTGTTACGGTAATGATCGAGGTACTGATGAATATTTCAGTTGCTGTGGTACTGTTTCAATAGGTACATTTGTATTATGTGTATTGCATGTTTCAGAAGATATACGTTCACGTGGACAGGAGACCTAAAATATAATTATTACCTAACAGACCAAAAGAATAAATTAGCGCTCACCTCAGCTTCAACGTTCAGAGGGGAATATATGGATAAAATGGCACGGATGGCTCCCATAAACCCTGGATTGATCCTGATCAAGTTGGCTGAGGATTTACCGTCAACGATTCGAGAACGTTTCTTTCTCTTATCAGAAATTAAAAAACCTACTAGAAGAAAACTCTACTTCTGCCGCTGCGCTCGAGGCTTCTGAGCACCCTTATGTTTTTGTATCAGCACACAGTTTATCACGCGATTATTTGAAATGTATTATACCTATACTTGATATTGTAAAAAGAATTATTAAAGTTTACCTTGGAATTTAAAATCGTTACAATACATTGGGTAATTTCTATCTTTAGCCCCCTCGCCCCCACCTTTCCTTACTTTGAAATTTCAAATGAGATCAC
Source organism: Anaspis maculata (assembly GCA_949128115.1). Lineage (NCBI taxonomy): Eukaryota > Metazoa > Arthropoda > Insecta > Coleoptera > Scraptiidae > Anaspis > Anaspis maculata. Next base: position 38,168,147 of record OX421966.1, on the reverse strand, counting down.
CTATTTTGCGATACATCAAATTGAACAGAATTAAATTCTCTCCCTGTTCTCTTTTGGTTGAAAAACAGTTCAATAATATTTTACAGTGAAGTACCGCTTTCGATGTGATAATGAATCCCTTAGTAACGCAAAGTGGATAAGGGTTATTTCTAAGATGTGGATGAAAATAATAATATATTATTTAACAAGCGGGTAATGATTGCTTCTTACTCATGAGGATGCAGTTTGCCGACACGAGTCTTGGCAAGTGTCGTAAAGCATCCGAATGAGTAATAGCCATTACCCGCGAGTAGAATACTATGCTCCATCCAGTCTTATTGAAAAATGCAGGCATGTATGTATGCGCGTGATAATGGGTGCAATATTCAATAGGATTGGATAATAATATACGAGATGATATATTATCATTATTATTATGTTATGTCAATCATACGAATTAGGCATTATGTTCTAAATTATTAATTTGTGAATGGAAATTTGTCAGTTTATACCCATTTTGAGCGGTAATTGACGTTTTACACTGATTCATCGTAATTTGAATTTATCGACTGAATAATTAGGGAGCTTTGCTACGGTAACATAACGCAGACCAATTAATATTATTATAGCTAGCGCCATAATTTAAAAACGATGCTGAAATGTAAACGTCATTTAACAGCAATATCATTTCAACTATTGAGGGTGCAGTACCTAGATACTGCAATAAGCATCAATAATTTTTGACGGCTGATTTTGTACTGAACTGACTTCACCTAGCCCTGCAATTATCTTGAGCTCGCAAAAAAGCTATTAAAACTGGAAGAGCACTTGATAATTGTGATGAACACATTATTTATCTAGGTATAGGTACCCAAAGCAAAAATGGTAGAGTCGTTCAGGTGAGGATTATCGTACCTATTCTGTCACACCTAGATGACGTGATAACAACTGAACAAAGGGAGAAAAGCAACGTAACGACAACAATAACAATCAGTCCAGTTGAATCTTCTCTCCCCGCTCTAATAATTTGTGCATGTTCCCGTCTTGAGAAATGACGTCTTAGATGTCTGCTTTTCAAGTACACCACCGAACACGCCGAGAAATGAACGCCTCAAATTGAGATAAATGCAAGCGCCAACGAAGGAGCCGAAGAAATCTTAAAACACGTCAGTTACTCGCTACTTTAATAAAGATAAAGAATGTGATGCCCTTTCTCACTGCTCGGCGCGAGGGATGTTCCTCGAATATTTTCGCACAAAACTCTTCAGTTGCAACGGACATTTTCTAGTGTAAATTTTTCGTTCAGTGTTCTTCTCGCTAAGCAAATTCTCTCTAAAATCCTATTTTGACATATTGCCATTTTGATTAGCGCCCGATTAGCGGCATAATGGCTAATCGGTGTTTTTAATTAAAAAATCGAACGGGACGGTGCTGTAACTTTGAATATTTGATCCCGCTGATCCACTCTCCAAGAGCTAAAAGCCCGTCCCAAATACGTGATTGGGATTCGAATCTAGATTGTCACAAATCTATCGCCTGTATTTGTACTTTTATTTTCCAGAACGGTGGTGGTAGGTAGGTATCTAGTAGCCAGTAACGCCAATATGTCAGATTTAGCGGCGGGTCAATATGCCGCACTTTGGCTAGATGCATTTTATCCCGGATAGTGCACAGTGTTCTAAATGCAAATTTTGTGTGCGGGGCGGGTCTGGGTGATAAAAGTCAATTTCCGTCAAGTTTCGAAAAGTGCTCATTTGAGTCCATTATTCAGGCGCTGTGTGAAGCTAAGGAAATAAAAGGTTTTGAAGTTGAGAAATTGTGGGTGTTTCCATGGTGATGTGTTCTAATAGACAATCTACCGCACTATCACCTATTGGAAAGTTTGTCGCTGTTCGCTGTTCGAAAATCCACTACAGCTACTACCAACACCACCTTGAATATCCTTCTTCTTGGCATTGGTCTGTAAAGGGTGGAGGTGAAAGTCGTGAAAATTGCACGCTCACACACATACACACCACACATACACACTCATGTCCTGCATCCTAGCAAGCAAGCGTCTCATTCTTCTCGTACAAGTTTGTCACGGAATACGTCATGCGGCTGTCTAGTTCGAAGCGTCACCACGAGATGGCCGCGGCGCTTCCGCCCGTCTACATGATAGGGTTGCCAGACGTCCTGGATTCAGCCTTAAAATTTTGCGTCCTTTCTAAGTCCTCCGCAGGACGCTAGATGTCCTGTATTTTTGAAACAAAGCTCTCCTGTATTTCAATATACAGTTTCGAATTATTTGTGAGTATTCTCTACATTTTTTCCCGGAGCTGCTACATCGTCTATCTTTTCAACAATCATAAAATGTGCTTTTTTCGTTTTATGGCTCAAATGCCGATTCTTAAAGACTGTTCTCGCTCTGTACTGCCTCTTGGACAGATGCTCGGAATAGACTTCTACTTGACCATGTGAAATCGGAGCTACAAATAAGAACTAATTTCAATATGTCATGCAAAGAATTTTATCACTTGGCATTGAAAAATAATAAAGTTGTTGAGGCGGTAAAGTCCGAACAAAAATACGTTTCTTGAAAATAGAGATGTTTCTGAATTTTTGTGAATTTCTTAATCCTTTTATTCATTTGAGTTTATTTTGATTGAAGATTCATTATAGTAAAGCTTGTTGATCATTAGTTTCAAAAGTCCTGTTTTTCGACGTCTGTCCTGGTTTTTCGAAGCTTATGTCCTGGAAATCCAATTTTTGCATCTGGCAACTCTACTACATGATGCCAGGGCCGCTATTCTTGAATCGTGTGAGAAAAGTCCCTGGGAGTTTTATATAATTCGTACTACACTTCTGTAGCGAAAGTTGCCTGAAAACCACGATTTTAGGCAACATTCGCTACATCAGTGTACTGCGGAATGTATTTCACTCCCAGGGACTTTTCTTACACGATTCAAAAATAGCGGCCCAGAAAGATCGTGACATTACGGGGCATTACCACTGGGTACTTGATAATTGTAAGAGGCAGAGGCACTTTTACATGAGTGCGAGCAACCTGGAAGTTCTCGCAACCGGAGTGCCTGAATAATCACGAATAGGGGGTTGTGCACCAAGGTAGGTTAAGCACAGGACTAGTATGTATAGAACCCTGTTTGGAAGCTCAAAAAGTTTGTAGCTGGACGGATACCGGACGATGACTCCAGCAGTGGGGAACGAAAAGAAAAATGAACCTAGCCACCTCGAATGTCAGAAGTCTCTGCAGAATTGAAGCTGTAGAGAAACTGCAAGAAGATCTTAAAAGGTACAAGGCGTACGTCAACTGTCGATCGCGGCATGTTTAAAAGCCGCCTCCGAGTGTATCACTTTGTGGAACAGGCCAAGTTAGCGAAGCGACATTTCGCCTACCGTAGAACTTCATTTATTCTCTCTCAATTGTGTTTTATTGAAAATGCCGTAACATACCGTCCGTTTTTTATTTTAGGCCCCAGCCCGTAGCACCTTTATTATGGGTTTGACACCCAATATATTATATATTTTTGAAATCACAAAAACAAGATCTTTCGACTGATGATATGTCAAATTATTTTTGACAGATGTTATTTTTTGACAATTGGAAGAATAGTTTTTGTGATACATCATTTTGAAGCCCATAAAATTCCGAAGAGAACTGTGTTTTCATTTTGAAATCGGGTATCTTTTACAGCTTCTAGAGGTCTTTCAATAGGAAAAAAAAAGTTGAATTTCAGAAATACATAATAAATAAGAAGGTACCTATTTTAAAAACAGATACCTATTTTCAATGTTAACTAATGATAATGAATATTAATTGATCACAATGAAACAAAAAAAGTCCTGAAGAAGTTGTTCGAAATGACCGCCTCCTTGTTATTTGAATGAAAGATTCGACGATCAGTGAATTGGAACTACCGGCCCAACTCGATGACATCCGAGCTTGCCAGATAATACGACCCCCTCGATTTTTTTATGAACTTACCTGAAAGATAAGGTGTTTATAGAGTTTCCCAATAATTAGGGCGATTCAAAAATCAGATCATCACCATTTCATTTTTTTCTATTGAAAGACCCCTAGAAGCTTTAAAAGACACCTTATTCCAAAAATAAAAACACAGTTCTCTTAAAAATTTTATGGGCTTTAAATTGATGTATCACAAGTACTATTTTGTAGGGTTGCACGATGTCAATTGACCGGTCATTTGACCGTGTCAAATACTCTGGTCAATTGACCGGTCAAATACGAGCCCCCGGGCCTCGTTTGGCACGATTTAAATAGTTATTTATGTACCATGGGCATAAAGTGCCACTTTTTTTCCCCGCTGTGCGAGATTGCGACCGAGGCCGTAGGCCGAGGGAAGCAAGCACAAGAGGAAAAAACGCACTTTAGCCCAAGGTGCATACAATGTTTTTTGTAACTAGAAAATTTCGAGTTATTGAGTCGTTGAAAAATTGTCATGGCAGCGCTGATTACTTGGTTGTACGTCGCACGATCTACCATGCGATCAACAAAACTCGGAATTGGGGTAGGCTGTAGCCTAAGAAAGCAGCTTGACATCCTGAAATTTAACCAGGTCATAGCCTACCAGATCGCATGGACGAGTGGCAGGTTACCTATCACCTATCTTGAACACGTACCTAGCTGCCGGGGCCTCATCGCTTACTAGGATAAAACAGGTATTTATTGGTTTTGGTATGTAAACGTGCTAATTTTGTTGTTCTTGTAGTCTTTCGTGCTCCCTTCAAATTAATGTTCATTTTGCATCGCATCAAGTAGTTACGTCAAAATAGAAGGTGACGTCTCCTCTGACGGATCAAGAGCGCTCGTTGCCATGACGACTTTTTTGCCCAAGAGCTAAAAAGAGTCACTTTAGGCCCTGTTTTGAGGTCGTAAAATAACGCATTTGATATAGGTAGTGCAAAATAGTATATTATATACCAAGGTTGTGAAGGACGCTGTTATAGCTGCGGCGCCTGTTCAAATCCCGAAGCGCAGCTGAGGGATATAAGGCGCCAAAGCTATAACAGCGTTCACAACCGTGGTTTATATACTATTTTTCTCACTACTAGCAAACATTAAATCCTGATTTGTAAAGATTTTTCAAGAATATGGAATGTGACAGGACTGACAGGAGGTTAAAAATGTGACAGGAGGTTAATAATAGTGACAGGCGGTTAATAATGTGACAGTCAGCCTACTGGTTGTAAAAAATCACTTCACGACCTCTAAACAGGTCAATAACGGCCTACTTCACAGCTAGTAGTGAGAAAAAGTCATTACATCTTATGTATTAACACAACAAACACGTAAAGTATTCTTTTTGGGGTGTTCGTGGGTTATGACTAGGCAGAAAATCTCAAAAGAGGCCTAGAAATCACTCCTAGAAGCAAATCGTGTAACAATTGATTAACAGGTGGTTTCTTAGGTTTTAGACCCCGCTGAACACGACTAGGGGTGTTATCTTTTCGAAATTTCACCCCTTGTCCCTTAAATCCAAGATGGCGGAGAATTGAGGGTGAAAACAGGGTGCGCGCATAAAAAGCTAATTTCTGGCCCGATTTTCTTCAAAATTGGTTCTTTTCTTATGTTTTCGGGGTCGTAGAAGATGATGAGACCAATTTCAAATACCTCTGGGTAGCCATTTGGTCTGAAATTAGTGTTGTCCAACTTCCAGGAGCAAATCAGAAACTAATTTACGAATAACTCAAGATAAAATCATGTAACAATCAGTTAACAGGTGATAAGTTATGTTTTGGACTCTGCTGATCACAACTAGGTATGTTAACAGTTGAAATGTTTACTCCGTATGTCTCAAATTCAAGATGGCGTATAGTCAGAGAAGAGTGGCGAGCGCACAAAAACGCATTCCTAGCTCGACATTCCTCAAAATTCTTCCTTTTTGAATGTTTTTGAGGGTGTAGAAGATGATTAGAATAATTTCGAAGACCTGTGGGCGGTTATTCGTCCTAGAATTAGTGTTGCCTAAGTTTCAGGCGCAAATCAGAGTGGAAAGTTAGAAATAAACGATAATTAGAATGTTGGTACATTTTTGTATCAAAGCATAGAATATAATCATGTAGGTACCTCGGTAGGTACCCAATTATGTATTATCACACATGCAATGGACAAAGGCAAATGTGAGAAAGTGTCAAAGGTAAAAAGTAAAAAAAATCTGTTTTTCTTCATAAAATAGCAATCATAGGTATGCAGGTACAAGGTGGATGGAAAAGTCTCTCTCTACTTTCTGCTTAAGATAAAATCACGTAACAATCAGTTACCAGGCAGTTACCTATGTTCTGGACTCTGCTGATCAATGCTAGGTCTGTTATTAGTTAAAAATCTCACTTCTTGTGCCTCACATTCAAGATGGCGTGGGTACCTATAGTTAGCGAAGAGTAATGAAAGTACAAAAAACACATAGATTTTTCTGAATCATACTTGTCTGATTTTTTTTCAAAATTCTGCTTTCGGAGTTGTAGAAGGAGAGGGGCCCAATTTCGAAGACATCTGAGTGACCATTCCGACTCATTATGCGTGATGTCAAACTTTAAAGGGAATCAAATTATGCAACAACAGTATACAGATTGTTAACTACTTATATTTTAAACTCTGCTGAACATGATATGCTAGACCGAGTGTTAGACTTGGTGATAATATCCCGGTCTCCCGCCAATTATGTTCATTTGGCTACGTCAGTGCTTAATATCATTGCCCAATTGTCAGTTGTCTGCTATTATTGTGCAAGAGGTATCTACTGTTTTTCATAATAATTGTCTCAAGATGTAAAGGTGCGGAGTTGCAGCAGACAGGTGATGATTGGTTTTGAAACTTTTGTCTTATTACTTACTGTAGTTGAATCTGTTCTACTCCAATTTTTAGCAGATTTGATAATGAAATCAATTGTCTTGTCTTTTACTTGTCCAAAGTAAAATCTGTCTGACTTTCATACATAGAAAATTGCATTACAAATACGTTTAGTTGTTGATAGTTGTTAATTGATAATTCCTAAACCGCAATTAATTATTTTTGGCGAATTTTTGAACAGGCACCGTCGCCCAGTGACTGCGGCTGGAAGGTGCATGGCAGATGGCAAAGTTTTAGCGGTGTGGACGGCCCGAGGGCCAGTTCCCGAAGAAACCTATTGTCTCTAGTATACTGTGGGTGTGCAACTCCCTGTCGCACAAAAAATTGTGGATGCAGAAAGAAGGGATTCGCATGCACTGCTCTGTGTAGATGCCTGCCTGGAAAATTTCGAAACAAAATAGAAGACTCGTGATGCCTAAGAAAATTATGGGCTAACTTTGACACTTTCCTACATATTTGCCTTTCTCAATTGCATGTTGATGATACATGATTGGGTACATATATCTATGCTTTGATTAAAAAATGTTCCAACTTTCTAATCATCGTTTATTCCTAATTTTTCATTTTGATTTGCCCCTGGAACTTAGGCAACATCGATACAAGGACGAATGACAGCCCACAAGTCTTCAAAATTATTCTAGTGATCTTCTACACCCCCAAAAACATTGAAAAAGGAAGTGTGAAATGTGTTTTTGTGCGATCGCCACTCTTCTCTGACTATACGTCATCTTGAATTTGAGACATAAGGAATGAACATTTCAACTGTTAACATACCTAGTTATGATCAGCAGAGTCCAAAACATAACTAATCACCCGTTAACTGATTGTTACATGATTTTATCTTGAGTTATTCGTAAATTTGTTTCTGATTTGCTCCTGAAAGTTGGACAACACTAATTTCAAGCCGAATGGCTTCACAAAGGTATTTGAAATTGGCCTCATCATCTTCTACGACCCCGAAAACATGAGAATAGAACCAATTTTGAGGAAAATCGGGTCGGAAATAAGCTTTTTTCACTACTAGCCGTGAAGTGCATCATTATTAACCTGCTCCTGTATTAGAATCGCGATTTTCTAGTAGTAAAAAAAATACTATATAAACCACGGTCGAGAAAATTATTATAGCTTCAGCGCCTTATATCCCTCAGCTGCGCTTCGGGATCTAAACTGGCGCTTCAGCTATAATAATGCTTTCTCAACCTTGGTATATAATATACTATTTTATGCGTGCACCCAGTTTTTACCCTCAACTTTCCGCCATCTTGGATTTAAGGGGCAAGGGGTGAAATTTCGAAAAGATAACACCTCTAGTCGTGTTCAGCGGGGCCTAAAACCTAAGAAACAACCTGTTAATCAATTGTTACATGATTTGCTTCTAGGAAGTCTTTTTTGAGATTTTCTGCCTAGTCTATTAATTGCCAAACTAAGACGTCAGTATATGGAACGGAGAGCTAGCTCATTCAAATCCGTGAAATATATCACTATATCAGTACCTATGGTCCTATGGACCTGAACTCTTCATCAGTGTATAGTAGAAAAGCTGCGTTTCGGTCTTATCTCTAGTAATTTAAATTTAATAAAGTCTAAAAATAACACCAAATATTAGTTTTATTTTTGGAACGAGTACCTGAACTGAGTTAGTTGAGGTGTTCGCGCACCTATACCTATATTTATCAAAAATTAAAATTGAAATATGTTTTTATTTAACTTTATTTATTTTGAAATAAAATAAGAAATCGAGTAAAATACAGGGTGTTTCAGGGATGATAGCAAAAAATTCAACTGTGGGTAGATCTCGTCAAAATATGACGAAAACCTATATACCGAGCTATATACCTTGCAAAGTTCGACCTATAATGACGTAGATACAGCCCTCCAGTGTTCACTTTTTTCGGATTTCAAAAATTTGTAACTCAGGAACGTTTCGACAAAGTTAGCTTTAATTCAGCGGAAGCTGATTTGTCGTAATTATCTATCAACTTGCCAAATTTGGAAACAATCCAACCAGTGGTTCAGGAGTTATGAGGGTCAATAATTTAAAAGCATTCGAAGAAAAGTTGACCTAAGGTGACCCCTCATAACTTCCACGCCACTGATTGGATTCTTTTCAAATTTGGCAGGTTGATAGATAATTATGACAAACCAGCTTATGCTGAATTAAAGCTGAATTTGTCGGAACGTTCTTGAGTTGAAAATTTTTGAAATCCGAAAAAAGTGAACTTCAGAGAGCTATATCTTTGTCATTAGGCCGAACTTTGCAAAATGGTACATAGGTTTTCGTCATATTTTGACAAGATCTACCCACAGTTGAATTTTTTGCTATCATCCCCGAAGCACCCTGTATAGTACCGTATGATCAAAAACTTTTCTTCTCTAGACAGGCTGTGGTCATTGGCAGACAAACAAAGCTGATCTTGGCCAAGCCACAGCCTGCCTAGAGGAGAGAAGTTTTTGATCACACGGTACTTACCTAACGAAATATTCGAAGTGTTGTCTAATTTCAATAAATGATGTTGAATGGTACTAATGGCACCTGTTTTTATGTATTTTTTTATTATTTGACCGATTTGACCGACAATTGACCGTTCAATTGACCAAATCTTATTTGACCGGTCAAAATGCAACCCCACTATTTTGTCATTTGTCAAAAAATGACATCTGTCAAAAATAATTTGTCATATCATCACTCGAAAGATCTTGTTTTTTCTGATTTCAAAAATATATAATATATTGGGTGTGAAACTCATAATAAAGGTGCTACGGGCTAAGGCCTAAAATAAAAAATGGACGGTATAATCATTTTTCTCGTTGATATATTTGTTTGAACGCTACTCGAGTACCGTTCTAGTGAAAAGACGGAGGAAAGATAGATTAAAGTTTAAAGGGTTGATAAAGTGCTGGTTAGAATTCAGTGGTTCCACAAAAATCGTGCGACTCCGGCCGTCCTCCCAAAGGGTACATTCGCTTGATCCTAATGAACATCATATTTGTACGCTAGCTCTATAGTTTTTCCACTCGACATTTTGTACCTTCTTGCTGGCGACTTTGTAAATAACGACATGTTTACGAGACGAAAGGTCTCCATTTGACTTGGATAACTGTTTTCAATTTTGCGAACAGGAAAATTCCAAAGAATTATGGGTCTTGTACATGAAATTATTGTTACTGGTATAAAAACCCGACAACGTTCTTTGTTGCGGAGGTTACCGCAGCTGGCGAAGTAGGTACCTATCGAGTCGCGTTAATATCAAATCGGTTTGGGTTTGTAATCTGACTTTCTTATTCTGACAGTAGGTAGGTACCTGCTTCGTTCGAACAGACAACGTTAAATCAATTCCGGACTTATGTTGAGCCAAACCTCTCTTCCAGAGCGTAATATTTCGTTCATTGTGGTGATAACAGCGAGTCACAATTTCGTTTATTTCATTAATTTCAAAATTAGCCAACCGGCACCTGTTCATTGTCTTTGCTTTTTGTAAATAAAACTTGTATTCGTAATCCAAACTTTGCTTCATCTTCAGTATTGTATCAGTCATTGCTTAACTCTATAATTATTTGGAAGTGCCTCCGTAGCCGGCCCCGGTTACGTGTACTGTAGCCGGAGCCGGCTATTTGTATCGTAACCGGCACTGCCGGCCTCCGTATTGTAGCCGGCACCAAGGGAGTGACAGTGCTTCTTCCTGCCTGCTTTTCGTATCGCAACTCGCAGGTATGTATTCCAATCATTCCTAAAAAAAAAATATTATACACATAAACGTTTGCGAGAAGAAGTCCTCCAGGCTATATAGAGATTCTTCAAATCTTTATTTTTTCTTCCAAACAGTTCTTATGTAGTGAGCTTAGTTATGCTTTCAGGCAACCTATTGAAAAGTCTGACACCCAGAGTGTTGGGTGCCATCATCCCGAGCTCAAGCCTCCGGTATGGAGCCCGTAACTGCCCACCGAATCTAGAGCCGTAACCGTGGAGATCGCCACCGACAGACAGGAGCCTCTGTTCTCGAAAACATACAGACACAAATCAAGGACGAAGATACTAGACGATGTTAAAAATCCAAAATGCTTGAAGAGCTGCTTGCAAGAATAAGTGGAGCCAACGCCCGCAATGACAGGAATTATTTTCTTTTGCGCGATAAAAACGTCTTGGGCCCATGAAGAGGATCCCCATAAGCCCACTCCATACGTCAGCTCCGATTCCACTTGCGCATAATACATCTGGTGGAGTGCACTATCATCTAGGGTGGATTTCAAATTTCTAAACATCCACAGAAAAGAATGGAGTTTCCCAAACAGAGAATGGCAGTGCTCTTTCCAATTCAGCCGTGCATCCAAAACCACCCCTAAAAACATGGTGCTGTCCCGCCATTCCACCAATGCATTATTCACCAACAGGTGACCCGTCAGAAACTTTGCGTTTTTGATTCTTAAGTTTACAAGGCTAGTCTTGGAGGGGTTCAGAGCCAACCTGTTGGTGTTGAACCACTCGACGACCTCATTGACACCTTTCCGGCATTTCCCCTCCAAAACATCCCCTCCCGCAGAGACAATCAGAGAGGTATCATCAGCGTACAAGCAAAGGCCGGCATCATGGACTCAAGTTGCAACCATTTTACACCTTACACCAAAATTTCAATTAACGAAATACATTAAGGTTCTTTGGAGTTCAGCTGTACAGCCAGCCAATGAGCGATTTGGCAAACTGCACCTGTTCATTAGGGTGGGCCGCTGCTATAGGTGTGTTTTTTTTGTTTTCATAATACGGACTTCTAATAGCGCGGAAAAGTTGCAGTTTCATATACTTTTCAAATATCTAGAAGCTTTTTGTCCCAAGTTTTCGTCTTCAGCCTCCGCAAGACGTGTCTTTCAGAAATATCTCAACATTCAGTTTTTGCAAGATAACGAATTGAGTTATGAAGAAAACTGTTGAAATACCTTAGTGAAAAAATAGATAAAACTCTTTATTCGACAGAAATTAAGTGATAAGACTTCAATTATCAATATTTTATCAATATTTTTTGTTTTCGGTCACTCTGGGTTGAAATTTTTCTGACATACCAATATGGGCATCAGTTTCCTAGATTCATTCTTGCTGTAAATAGAGCCATATCTTGATTCAGCTCCACAAACTGCTGATGCTGCTTCTAAAACTGTTTTCACAAATCGCTTTACTGATTGAGTGTAACAGGGAAAACGTGGAAATTCTAATTAAGGAATTATATCGTTAACATTCAGTAATTCTTTTAGTTCATTATCCGACATGTGGTTTTTTGAAAAGGACTCACCTCCAATTTCTCGCTGCACAATTTCTTTCTGAGAAAAAGCTGACACAAGTCGATTTTCTTTTCGAGAGGGACATCTAGCACACGTATTGCCAAATTCTTATGTTCAGTCCCGTTGCCCCCACCCCCTACCCTAGTTTGAAATTTCAAATTGCATTACTTATCTTGTGATACACCAAATTGAAGGCAATAGCATTGTTTCCGTTAAAATACTCTGAAATCTTTAAACTACCCTCTCAACTCTTTTAAAAATTCTTTCATTGTTGATTAAAGGAATGTTTTTCTGTTAACTGCAGATTCTTGAGAAATAGATTTCCCAGCAAAAACGGGGCGATTTTTATTTCGAGGGGAACATCTGAGACATGGGTTGCCAAATTTTTATCTTCATTGCATTGTCTCCCCAATTAAGACAATTTTTGAAACGGATTAAAGGGTGATTTAGGCAATTTGAAATAATTTTTGCATAGAGGAAATTTTCATACTTTCAATTTGATGTATCACAAGGTAGATAATTTATTGCTATTAGAATTGAAGTAGTTTGAAAGGGTTGAAAATAAAACTGTGACAACATGCCACCCTCGAAATAAGAACCGACCTGTTTTCGTTTAAAAATATTTTTTCCAAGAATCGGGATAGTTGATAGGATCGAGAAAATAAGCTTCGATTAAGGATTAGAGAATTTTCGCAAGGTTGGAAGGTGACATGGAAAATTAAAAATTTGTTTGTCAGAAAGAGTACTCTATTATCTTCAGTTTGATGTGTCACAAGTTAGGTAATGCTATTTGACATTTTGAAGTTTTTTTTTTCATTTGGGTGGTCTCTTTTAACAATTTCAAAAACGTTTTGATTGATGTATGATATTATTTCATCATTGCTTAAACTCTTGTATGAGAAACAGTTGAAATTGAAGTTTTCGCCCAAAGTTGCTCAATTTTTAATGTGACCATTTCTGCAACTTCAAGGCAACTGGGCTTTTTCGGTGAATTTAATTCCATTTATTTTTTTGTGATTGAAAAAACAATACTGGAACACGGGTTTTTTGTGCCTAACTGTTGATTTCCATATTTTTTTATTGTAAAGATATTTTTAAACATTTTCTGGCCTAATAAAAATTTGCAATTTTTTTTCCAAATATAGAAATTTCAACGTCATTGCGGACCCTGAAGTGATGATTTTTTTTCAAAAACGCTGTTACGATTTCTTTTTGTAATTTGATTATGCATCTTTTCCGCACTATTAGAATAAAAAAATCGAAAATATGATTTTTCGGCCCACCCTACTGTTCATGCATCATGGTACAAAACTTGAAGCTTCCAGTTTCAATTTTCGCTAGGAACTAATGACGTAAGTCAAGTACTTTGGGAGGAAAGTTCTCACGAAATCAGGTTATTACTTGTGGCGGACCCTGTCATTCTTTCGAAACTATTTGCGGCCATCAGCCGTATCCTCCCAGCCTTGCTCCCAAGCGCTCCAGCTTGTCACTTTATTTCAGTTCCAAAAAATCATTCTACTGAGAATAAAAAGTGAACGGTATATAGGTATTGAATTTGGGAATATTTCTAAGACCGACAAGACACGTCTGCAATAAGTACACAAACAAGGCTTGCCACTTCTAACTAGCGAAGGAATAGGCGGCATCGCTACGCAAAGCCGGCAGTGTGCAAAATATAATTGTCACCTACCTGGTGCCGGCTACAATACGAATGGCCGGCAGTGCCGGTCACCATACAAATAGGCGGCTCCGGCTACAATACACGTAGCCGGGGCTGGCTACGGAGGCACTTCCTAATTATTCTTGGGAATTCGGTTCACATTACTATGGCGCCTCTGACCATCTCAAGAACCCCGGCCTTCTCCACTGATAGCTGGCGGGCCGTATTCCTGAATGAGACAGACCGATAGGTGAGTTACACCGGAAAGGCACGAGACTTTTTTGACATGCAACACGTCCTAAATGGAAAAAATCCATTGCAAATCTCATAGAAGGTGATTTGATTCTTCCTCCTAAATCTTCTTCCTCTCCTTTATCATGGCCCCTTCGACGACTGACACGCTTTTTTCCTGGAGAGTTTCCGCTGAAAAGACGGCCGTAGTCACGGCGTCCTAATGCGGTCTTCATCGAGAATTTTCCGCGGGAGTAGAACGTGGGCTACTTTGAATAATACGTCCAAACGTCACACCGATGATCCCGCCCCGGCATATGAAATCATGCTCACCTCCAAGACGAGCCGGCGGAACGGTTCGAGCGAGGGGGTAACCACTCATGCAATATGTGGGACACCTTGTTTGCAATATGTGTGCAATACGTGTGCAATACGTGTGCAATATATGCAATAAGTATGCAATAAGTATGCAATAGGTTGCAATAGTATGCAATAAGTGTGCAATATCTATGTAATAGGTTGCAATAGTATGCAATAAATGCGCAATAAGTATGCAATAAGTATGCAATAAATATGCAATAAGTATGCAATAAGTGTGCAATAAGCATGCAATGAATACGCAGTAGAGCACATCGCGCATGCTCAGATGTCACCATATCGTAAGTGTGGGTCGTTGAGCCAGGGGACTCAAGTGATTTTCACCTTGGGGACTTGACGTGTCATACCTTTTTGGATTCCCCACAACACCAGCATACAAATAAGCCATCATACGTTTTTGTATCGAGTAGCTTAAGACCGTCATCTTGGAAAAACCGCGCCAAATATGTAGTTGTTGTGGTTTGTATTTTTTTTCGCATCAACGGCACCTCTAATTGGAAAAATGCAACTGAATAAGATGAAACAACAGAATTTACTATAAACACCGTTTAGCACCGTTTTTTGACAGGTCTCGTTAGGTACTCCAAATATCACAGTTCATAGTTCAGCTATGGCAAATTTCTTTATTCAACATTTTCGAGTACACCCGATGATATTCATACAAACCGAACTTCACGTCATTGTCTTTCTAGCGTACTTTACCAGGAATGCTGCTCTTCGCGGCATTTTGATGTCCGTCTGTCCATCCGGTCTAACTGTCTGTCTTATCAATTAATTGCCCCTGAACGAGAAGACCTAGCGAAAATCGACTTCTTGTGTGTAACATGTGGTCACCGGAGAATGGAATTAGGAAAAATAAATAAATTTTTAAACCGTCGCCATCTTGGTCCGCAATGTCAAATTTTCTCGAAAGTGATCCGATTTTCATGAAACTTTTTTTTAATTTCTCCTTGGTACAGCAATCTGCCCATCGGGCAATAAGCATATCTTTTTAAACATTATAGGTACATGACATGTGGAAGGTGCTCCAGTGAGTAGCCTCAATAATGAATAATAAATATTATTTCATAACAAAATGACATACAATACATATTAAAATCATATTAAGATGAAAGAATGTACAATAATAATGCGACTGTTGACACTTGGGTGATTCTTCGTTATCTGAGTCCATCAACCAGGTCGATTGGCTGAAGACGATTCAGTCTTTGTACTACGTCACTTTGGTTAAGAGTTGGTGGGCAAGCGTGTTCGGATGCGATGACATTTTGTCGCTGTATCTCGTACTAAAGTGATAAATGGTATCCTCCACGGACAGCTGGAGATTAATTTCCATTCGTTTGTATTTTTGTCTTATTGGAATTAATTATACTTCGGCGAATTTTGAGGGTTTAAGGATGATGAGTAAAAAAATTTGCTTTGTTAACGCACAACGTTTAACAAATTAATTTCCATGTGACACGTCAATATGGCGCAAATCGTGGAACTAGCATAAAAACCATCAGTATCAGTGCATACACAAGACACGACTAGGTTCCAGTTTTCATCAAAATCGGACCACTTCAACCAATTTCAACATGGCGGACAAAATGGCGGCGGATCAAAAAGAAAACATCAAAATCATTCTTTAACATATGAACCATGAGTGTATTCCAAGTTTCATGAAAATCGGATCACTTTTAAGAAAATTTGACATTGCGGATCAAGATGGCGACGGTTTGAGAATTTTTTTCTAATTACCATTCTCTGGTGACTACATGTTACACACAAGAAGTCGATTTTCGCTAGGTCTTCTCGTTCAGAGGCAATTAATTCATAAGACAGACAGTTGGACCGATGGGCAGACGGACAGACGGACATCAAAATGCCGCTAAGAGCAGCATTTCTAGTAAAGTACGCTAGAAAAACAATGACGTGAAGTTCGGTTTGTATAAATATCATCGGGTGTACTCGAAAATGTTAGATAAAGAAATTTGCCATAGCTTAACTATGAACTGTCATATTTGGAGTAACGAGACCTGTCGAGAAACAGTGCTAAACGATATTTATAGTGAATTTTATTGTTTAATTTTATTTAGTTTCATTTTTCTGATTGGAGGTACCGTTGATAAAAAAAATACAAACCACAAGAACAACATATTTAGCGTGGTTTTTCCAAGATAGCGGCCTTAAGCTACTCGATACAAAAACGTATCATGGCTTATTTTCATGCTGGTGTTGTGGGGAATCCTAAAAGGTATGACACGTCAAGTCCCCGGGGTGAAAATCGTGATTTTTGGCTCCTGGCTCATCGACTAATACCAGTTATCTACCTACCTGTTATCTCGCCTGTTATTATTCTTTGCAGTTTTTTTATCATTGTTCAATTGTTGTATAATTGCTTCTCTTCTACATTTACCTCGAGATTTACCTATCTTCGTCAAATGAGTGTTGAAGGTATGGGAAATATGAACTGTAGGCTGTTTGTAGGTTACCTCCCTGCAGGTACCTACTTACCTACATGTAGGTATTTAAGTGCCGGTTACCGTGTTATTTTGATGGCAATTAGTAATGCAAAATGTATGCAATATGCATGCAATACATGCAATATCTATGCAATATGGATGCAATACATGCAATAGTTATGCAATATCGATGCAATACATGCAATATTGATGCAATACATGCAATATTCATGCAATACATGGAATATTCATGCAATACATGCAATATTCATGCAATATTCATGCAATACATGCAATATATTCATGCAATACATGCAATATTTGTGCAATATTGCATGTGTGGGACGCCTTAAGTCCTAGTGGTTACCCCCTCGGGTTCGAGACGACCTCTACTCACACAACATTGGCTTGTTATGAAGGCCAAGCGTGAAAAGAAAGAGTTTTCCTTCTGTTCCAGCTTATAAAGACTCGGAGTTTTTGCCCGGTAAGACTGTGTTTTTTTTCACGGGTTCTTCTGCTCACACAGGTGTGTGGCAACGATCTGGTCTATGGTGGCAATACTGAACCCACAAAGCCTCACCGCCTGTCAACGCGGTGTACACGGCGAAACTCAGTTCATGCGAGGATTCCGAACGCAACAATTATTGTTTAACCTCGTATCGAAGAAGTGTAAGATGGAATCGAAATGAAGAGATGACAAACAATATTCAGTCGAATGTGTCAGGTACCTACTCGCCTAAGCAGACGATGTTGTCAGTAGATAATTTTTGGGCGTGCAACGGTGGTGGGGGGGACAACCTTGACAGGTCATTGACCCCTGACCTTGACCTTGACCTTGACCTCGAATTTGACCTTGACCTTGAATTTGACCTTGACCTTGAATTTGACCTTGGCCTTGAATTTGACCTTGACCTTGAATTTGACCTTGACCTTGAATTTGACCTTGAATTTGACCTTGACCTTTAATTTAACCTTGACCTTGAAAGGTCATTGACCCCTGACCTTGAAAGGTCATTGACCCCTGACCTTGACCTTGAAAGGTCATTGACCCCTGACCTTGACCTTGAAAGGTCATTGACCCCTGACCTTGACCTTGAAAGGTCATAGACCCTTGACCTTGACTTCGACCTTGACCTCGGTCCGCGTCCTAACCTTGGTCTGTTCCTTAACCTCACCAGTTATCAACCTTCAACATTAAAAACAAAGTCGTTAAAAAAAAACACGTCTGGCGCGATGTAAATTCCTTTGTGGTGCGACAATATATAAGAGCCCGCTCGGTTGGAGAAGACAACATTCATTCGCAACATACCCAAGTGTTAGTTGTTGTTATTGTGCCGTGCATCCTTCAAACGAAAATGTCGCAGTATGGTGAAACGTCTAACGGATACGGAGAAAATAAGGTAAAAATATTAAGTCATTACATTTTTATTCCACCAATCAAAAAATTGAGAAAAGACCTAAACAAGACATGACATTCCAGACCGACCTTACTGACAACACACCAAGACATCGGTGCACTCAATGTCTTAAAACATTCGCACAGAAATCACATTTGAAACGTCATATGCAGCAAAGTTGCAAGAATTTGAAACGCCACATGGAGGAAAGCAGCGGTAATTCTAATAAGCGAGCTCGCATGGCAGGTAAGAAAATAATTGCTACCTTGTGAGTATTATGAAGTGATGTAATTATTATTTTTCCAGAGGCACGTTATTGCGAATCATGCAAGTGTAACGTTGTCGACTTCCACACACACCAAAATTCAACCACGCATAAAAACAATTGCTGCACGCCGTTGGGAGATAATGTGCAACTCATTAAAACTGCTTTCAAATGCCGTATTGTCACATATAGATTGACATCCCCTAATCAACACCTAATTTTACGAGAGTTTATGGATGATGTGTGGACCTCATTTAGGCAGTTGATTCAAGAACAACTCGAGAAAGTGACATCTGTCAAGGTCAATACCGAGCTGTTCGGTGATTACATCTTACAATCAAAAGATGTCACCGACTTGAAATCCTTTCGAACAAAAAATATCGTAATAACTCAATCAACTGACCTGAAACAGTATTACGAGAGATTGATAGAATGCCTAGATGAAAAATTATCAGAATTTTTGGAGCGGGATAGTGGTAAGTTCACAAAAAAAAAACAAAACCAAACAATAGGTTACACCTTTTGATTTTGCAGGTTGGAGTTTGCAAAACATTGCATATCTGGAAGTGAACATAAACAAGTTCAGTCCGCTCCGAGGTTCCTCTTTCATCGATTTACCATCGGACATAAAAAAGAAGCAAGCTGTTGTGAATGTGCGAAATGCGGACCAGTATTGCTTCCTTTGGAGCATCATGTCCGCACTAGTCACCCCGAAAGGCAATCCAACAGGTACGAATGCATACCCGCATTTTTCTGCTTTTTTTAACTTGGAGGGATTTGAATTCCCCATGAAACTCCCCAACATTCCGAAATTTGAAACCAAACACAACCTCTCAATCAACGTCTATGGTTTAGAAAAAATTCATATTGATGGTAAAACCAAGTATGAGATTGTGGGTCCTTTGCATTATACTGAATGTAAGCGACTTGTGCATGTGAATCTTTTGCTTATCAATGATGATTGGGTAATCAGCATTATACATGGATTAAAAACTTTTCGGCGCTTGTATCCACTCAGATATCTAACCATCATGGTACAAAGCATTTCTGTGACGGCTGTATCCAATACTTTGATAACTCTGATAAATTGAGAGCACATGTGACGCATGATTGTGAACATATTTGTGTACAGTTGCCAACGTCTGATCTAAAAACCAATAAATTTGGTGAAAACATTCCTGAGAATATTGTAAAGTATGAAAATTTTGAAAAACAGTTAGTTGTACCTTTTACAATTTATGCCGACTTTGAATCGTATCTCAAGCCGATCCATACTGTCCATCCAAGCACACAAAAGTCTTACTCTGTTGATGTTCAGGAACACGTTCCATATTCCTTCGCATATTATATCAAATGTTCTTTTGATGACACATTGTCAAAATTTGAAATATATCGTGGTCCAAATTGTCCACGAGTATTTATAGAAAAATTGGAAGCGGATGTTACTAGAATTTATCATAATCATTTAAAACATGTCAAACCTATGGTTATTACACCAGTACAGGAGCAAGAATTTCAAAATTCAACAACATGCCACATATGCGGAAAAGTGTTTAGTCAAAACGAGGTTAAAACAAGAGATCACTGCCACCTTAGTGGTAGTTATCGAGGGGCAGCACATATGGTTTGCAATGTAAACTACAAAATTCCTAGGTTCATACCTGTATTCTTTCATAATCTCAGTGGGTATGACAGTCATTTATTCATCAAAACGCTATGTCTCGATGAAGAAAAAGTTGACGTGATCCCTACAAATACTGAAAAGTATATCAGTTTCTCGAAAAATATCTTAGTCGATCATATCGAAAACAAAGACGTTCATATAAAATTACGATTTTTGGATTCTTTTCGGTTCATGTCATCATCACTTGCTGAGCTATCTAAAAATTTAAATTCCGATCAATATCCAACAGTGAGAAAATTTTTCCGTGACACTGACAAATTTGATTTAATCCGTCAAAAAGGTGTTTTTCCGTATTCATATGTTGATAATTTGGATAAATTGAGTGATACAGCATTACCATGCAAAGATGAATTCACCAATCATCTTACTAAGGAAATAATAAAGGATAAAGATTATGCTAGAGCACTCACTGTTTGGAATTTGTTTGAATGCAACACCTTGGGTGAATATTCAGATTTATATCTAACATCAGATGTTTTACTGTTGACTGATATATTTGAAAATTTCAGGAAAGTTTGTTTAGGGGCATATAAACTAGATCCATGTCAATTTTTTACAAGCCCATCGCTTAGTTGGGCTGCTATGCTTAATCAAACCGGAATTGAACTAGAACTTTTAACAGACCTAGAAATGATCCATTTTTTCAAAAACTCAATCAGAGGAGGGGTTTCTCTTTGTTCTAAAAGAGAAGCCACTGCTAATAATAAATTCTTGAGTGATTATGATGCCTCTAAACCAGAATCACATATCATGTATTTGGACGCAACCAATTTGTATGGGAAAGCTCAATCAGAATTTTTACCTACGGGTGGTTTCAAGTGGTTAAATGGGGAGGAAATTTCCAAATTGGACATTGCGGATATTTCTGATACGTCAGATAAAGGGTATGTCCTTGAAATTGACATAGAGTACCCCAAAAAGCTACATGATTTGCATAATTGCCTACCCTTCCTACCACAAACCATGAAACCTGAAAACTCGAATATACCTAAATTAATTCCGAATTTGTATGATAAAACTAAGTATATCGTCCACTATAGAACTTTGAAACAGGCTCTGTTACACGGACTGGTTTTGAAAAAGGTTCATAGAGTTTTGATGTTTGATCAATCGTCATGGCTGAAAACATACGTGGATTTGAACACTAAACTTCGGAATGCAGCTTTGACTGCTTTCGAAAAGAATTTTTTCAAGCTCATGATAAATAGTATTTTTGGAAAATTTCTAGAAAATTTGGATAAAAGAGTTCTAATTCACCTTATTACTCATTGGGAGAACCAACGCAAACGATATGGGGCTGGTAGTTTGATAGCAAAACCTAGTTTTGAAAGTGCGACAATTTTCTCTGAAACGTTGTGCGCCATCAAGATGAAGAAAACAAAAGTTTTTTATAATCGTCCGCTTTATGTAGGATTCTGCATTTTAGAAATCGCAAAATCAATTATATACAGTTTTCTATATGATTTTATAAAACCTTTGTACAAAGACAATGTTGAGCTTTTATATACTGACACCGACAGCTTGATTTTGGAAATTTTCACTCCTGACGTATACCAGGATATCAAAAAATACTGTGATAAATTTGACACAAGCAATTTACGTCCAGATAACCCTCACGGTATTCCAATTTCACCACCGACAATCGGCTTGATGAAAGACGAGTATGCTAATAAGTATATTAAACAGTTCTTAGGTCTTTGTGCAAAGACATATATGATAGTGGTAGATGGAGATTTAAAGTTGAAAGATAAATTCAAGAAAAAAGCAAAAGGGGTTCCTTATGCCGCTGTAAAAAAACAAATCACGCTGCAAGATTATCAAAATGCAGTGTTTGAAGAAATTCCAAAATTTTGTGAAGCTGTTACTTTCAAATCAAAATTACATACTGTGTATACCCAATTACAGTATAAGCTGGCTCTAAGTACTAGTGATAATAAACGTATAAAAAGGTACAATTCCATGAAAACATATGCACTGGGACATTGTGATAGTGTAGTAGATCGAAATTTAGATTTATTGCTACGCATGTGTGAAGAACTACGCTAATTATTTATAAGTCATCCACTGTTTATCAACTGTTTGTACAGTAAGCGAATAAAATGTGTATATTGTGAAAACTTATGTAAATAGGTTGTTTAATGTTACTGATAATTGTTGTTATTGCTAGGTAATAACCTGTTACATATGTTTGATTTACTTTGATATGTGTGAAGATATGATTTTGTAATAAATATTCTAGATCGAAACTGTCTATTAATTACCCATCACAGTGGAGTATAAATTCAAACGGTCATAAGTATCACTCATTAGTTGTTGATACTGTGTTGAACGAGCATTATATCCATCAGAAATCAAAAAAAATGTTAGTTCTGGATGTTCAATGCTTTAAAGGTGATAAAAATAATTTAATTGCTAAAGAGATGGCAGCGTATGATGGAACAAAAATTGCACACTTTGTCTTCAAAGCACCTTTTCCGATGGATCATCTACCATCAGCGCAACAGAAAGAAGCTCGCTGGGTAATGAGCAACCATCACACAATCGACTGGGTTGAAGGTCACACACCTATGCATCGCTTTGGAGAGATAGTGAAAAAACTCACACAGCTTGAAGAAGCAGTGTATGTGAAAGGGCAGGAGAAGGCTGGATATTTGCAAAAGTATACGTCAACCCCAATTGTACAACTACCTGAACAACCAAACATCACAGCTTGTGAACCTGCTTGTTTCTATCACACAAGTACGCCGTCCGTTTGCGCCTTGGCAAATGTATTTTTTTTACATGATTATTTTAAAATGGAATAAAAGAAATAATATTCATACAGGTTTTTTATTTCTGGTATCAAGAATTATTATCAGGTAATACATTTTGTGGTAAATATTCTACCAAGTCAAGTATACGCATTTGTTCATATAAACAAATCAAACATATCTGATTATCAATATATAATTCACACAATTTTGCTGCTCTTCCGAACGTGAGGGCTTGTTCATAATAATAGTGAGAATTCACTTCATCCATCCTATAAACGGCTTCATGCATATAATTTAGTTCCATATGTACCAATTCTGAATGTACACTTTCAATAAGTTTCAATAGTTCTTCGCAGGTTGATGAGGTTGCGGTTTCTTGCGGTTTAGGAGTCATCTTCTGCTCCTTCCTCTTCTTCTTCTTCTTCTTCTTCTTCTTCTTCTTCTTCTTCTTCTTCCTCGTCGTAGTCTTCAAGTATGAACGGTTCCACTTGCTTCAAAAATGATGATAACTTTATTCCAGACAGCAATCTGTGTAAACGCCGAATAGATATCTCATTTGCAAGATATTGGGTGCAGTACTCTTCTCCTTGTCGATGTCTTATGCATTCATCGAAATATAGTTGCTGGTCATCAACGTCGCAGTATCTAATAAGGGCATCCTCCAGAAATTGTAACCGCAGGTCATACAGCAGGGAACGTGCAGCTTTCACACACTCTCTCACAATCTTCCACTCTACCTCACACATGATGTCTTTTAAACAGCAGAGTACTTGTAGCTTTATATCATCCTATCCCCACTCTAATTCAAAAAAATCCCTACTACCCACTCCAAGGCCAAGAGTGAAGGTAACCGGTTTAATAGAAACATGTTGGAGCATGTATAAAAGTACAACAAAGTCATTTCCATAGAGGCATCACTTCATCTACCATGTGTCTTGAAGACCACACTACTGAGCTGTATTCATACCGCAATCGCCTGAAAACCTTCAACAACTGGCAAGGAGTGCTAACACCTGAATCGTTGGCGTTTGCGGGATTCTTCTACACAAAATGGGGAGATATGGTGGCTTGTCCTTTCTGTCGAATTGAAGTATTCAAGTGGAGGCATGATGACTCACCTCTGAAGGAGCATGAAAAATACTCTAAAGATTGTAAATTTGTTGTGGCTATGAAGAAAAAGTTGCAATAAAGACATGTGCATGGTTTATGTTGGTTTTACTTTCTCACAGGAGATGGTGTTACAGTCATCTCCCGCTCACACATACCACATAACTCTCACATTTCAAAAAAGTATAAAAGGTATCGAACGCATCTTATTCACACAAATTGTTACGTTGCTGATTTGCCGAGATGGGAACTGTAAGGATTAGTAGCAGATCTAAACCAAGACGGAGAAAACACCATGGAAAAAAACGTATTGGTGGTGTTTTTAGCTTCAAGAAAGCTATTGCTGCAATTCGGAAACGTCTCCGAGGAAAACCAAACCCTAATTTGCAAGGTTCAATTCAAGACGCACTGCGTTCTATAAAAAACAAACAAGTCTTACACCCAACGCAACGCATCATCCCTATACCAAAAGTTGGCGGCTTCCTCCCACTCATTCCAATTTTTGCTGCATTATCTGCCTTGGGAGCTTTAAGTGGTGGAGCTGCAGGAATTGCCAAGGCAGTCAACGATGCGAAAAGTGCTGCCGAGCAACTCAAAGAATCCCACAGACATAATCAAACCATGGAGTCTATAGCGCTGGGGAAAGGTTTCCGTTTGAAAGCACATCAGAAAGGATTAGGACTATACCTTGCGCCATATAAAAAAAACTACCAATAAAGCTACCAACACGTGCTCTAACAGATGTGGACTTGAAATATTATGCAAAAATACTAAAAATTCCCCATTTCCGTGGTGTCTACATGCGCAACAATCTTCCATCAAAACCATTTAAAAACGAGTGTGCGATCCTCAATTTGGATGATAAAAATAATCCTGGTACGCATTGGACAGCCTTTGTCATAAACGGGAAAAGCATCAAATATTTCGATAGTATGGGCAATTTGAAACCTCCCTTGGAGGTGATAAAATATTTTCGGAGTGTTGGTAGCCCTAACATAATTTATAACTATAACAGATACCAAAATTTCAACTCCTATGAATGTGGTCATTTGTGTCTAAAATTTTTATATTTGAATTCACATCAGTGAATCTTGTCAGTTGAGTGCTAGCTCTGGTGTGAACAAAATGTCATCATTTTTTACTCTGTCTGGGAAAAGTTCCATTTTGACTTCAAAGTTCACCCCGCCCATCGTATTACCGAAAAACGTGACATATGTAATAGGTTTAACTGATTTTGAGTCTTTTAATTCTATCGCTAACGTTACCGCAAACAATAATGTTATTAAAATTGGCAAGGAAAGAATTACCATACCCATTGGAGCATACGAAATAAGCGCTATATCAGATTTTGTGAATAGCAGTATGAGGGAGAAGAAATTTGTTGATCCTCATTTTGAATTAGTCGGTAACAACAATACGATGAAAACACATTTGCAATGCTCGGAAACCGTAGATTTTAACGTGGAAAACTCCATTGCGCCTCTCTTGGGGTTTAATCGTGAAAAACTTGATCAATCCAACATTAGTCATCAATCACCACATCAAAGCAATATTTTGAAGATTAATTCCTTATGTGTAGATTGCAACATTGCCACAGGCTCCTATCATAACGGTCAAGTTGTTCACTACATTCACCAATTTTTCCCTCGAGTTCCTCCGGGATATAAAATAATCGAAGTGCCAAAGAATATCATTTATTTACCAATCACAACCAACATAATTAATGAAATATCTATTAAAATATTAGATCAAGATGGTGATTTGGTCAGTTTTGGAAAGGAAGTCGTTAGTGTAGGACTACACCTAAAACGTGATGGGTATAATTTTTAAGACAATTTCACGCCGACCTAAACAGTGTTTTCAAACGCATACTTTAACACAAGTGAATCGTAGATTTTTAAGATCTTTAGGATATGTAGTATTAATATAGAATAAATCGTGAATAACGTTAGTTGGATACAGTCAGTCGAGCAAAATGGTTGATGTACTAGACATAACAGAAAAAGTGGCTTACGATGATTCCATTATTTCATGGGATTATCATGAGCATCAACCGTACACCCAAAAATTTAACAATAATGATGAAATACGAATTCCAATTCCCGAAGACTTATGCACTTTACCGTCTCAAAGCTTTATTTACGTAGAAGGTAGTGTCCAAGATAAAGATGGCAGTGTTAGTAAGACTACTAAATTGGTGGATAACTTTTTCGCACACTGTTTAAGTGAAATTCGTTATGAGGTTAACGGTATACCAGTGGACTCCACTATAAAACCAGGACTGGCGTCGACTATTAAAGGATACTGCTCATTTTCGGGAAATGATATCAAGGGATTAGAAAATGCGGGGTGGGGTAAATCGTTTACTGATAAATTCCATGGAAAGTTCAATGTTTGCGTACCACTCAATACATTGCTGGGATTTGCAGAGGATTACAAGAAAATTATGTTAAATGTGAGGCAGGAACTCGTACTAATAAGGAGCAATACTGATCATGATGCAGTTTTAAATGTGACCAATAATGCTGAGCCTAGGATTGTATTCAATAAAATTTACTGGAATGTGCCCCACATCATACCTAATCTTGCTCGAGAATTAGCCCTGACTATTCCACACAACATACTTCTGACCAATCAATACGTTTGAAACCTTCGAGTTGAACCAATGAAATTAGTTTTATACTGATAAAACACCACCTTCGTATAGTTTTATACTGATAAAACTGTGCCTTCCTTTTTATAAATAAACATGATACTTGATTTAAAAAGTTTCTGAAAATCGTGCCTGCTATGAGCCTTTCAAGCGTCACCTACACACAGTGACACCGCTTCCAAAAGTGGTAGTATTGCAATCGGTATATATACTCATCCCTTGTGTCCAACTAGAGGTGAGATGTAGTTTACTATATTTGTGAAATACCACATTTAGGCAGTTCCTAATTCAATTAAGTAACAATAATTTTGATCTGCAATGATTATCCATGGAACATTATGTAATTTCTGTTTGTTATAATTGCCGCATTATTATTATTTTTGCCACAACGGCACCGTACGTCGCCGTAGGTAAGGCAGGCCAGGCCACCCTCCTGCACAGCAGCTGTCACATTGACAATGAATGACATCCGCAATCCGCGCGGGGCACAAAATCGCAGATTTAGCCACAAAGAGAACCAGTTCATCATTTCTGAGGTTATGGTTATATTTTGCGGCCAATGTGGTTTCGTTTTTTGGAAGGCAAAGCTTTGGAAGACGTTTTTACGTTGAGAAGCACAATAATAATTGAAATATTAGCTGTTTGTTAGATTGTAAGTGCACTTGATTTCCAAAGCAACTTGATTGAATTAGCATGACCGCATGACGGTGTCACAACGCCAAAAAACAATTCAATTTTTGGATATGGGGTGGATTTGGAATCAAAACGTTTTCATATTTTGATTTTCACGTTTTGTGGAATATTCTCCGCAAATACCACTCGAGCTAATACGAGTTTTATCAAAATTTTCGAACTGTTTCTCAAGCTTTGTTTTCATGAAGCAATTCAACTCGTGGAAATGGTCACTTTATTATCAAAGACAAAAACCCTCCAGCTACGCTGTCGGGTTTTTTTCAGATAATAAAGTGACCATTTCACACTCGGTGAATTTCTTGAAAACAAAGCTTTCGAGATAGTTCAAAAATTTTATCGATAAAACTCATAGCTCTTGTGGTATTATATACGACAAAATACATCGGTAAAAATGTTGACACCTCAGTTGCTTTCCGTTCATGGGAATTACACTATTTACCATCAGTGCCCACAACCAGAAGTCATACATGGCCTATCAAAACAACCACTGCAAGCGAAGCTCCCAGATACGTTATCTTAATATTCCAAACAGACCGCGAAAAAAAGTTTGATAAGGATATGAGTAAATTTGATCATATAACTTTCCAAAATATACGAGTTTATTTGAATTCGCAACGCAAACCGTACTCAAATCTGAACATTGATTTTGCAAACCAGTGTTATGCTGCATTGTATCAATTATATCTAAATTTCCAAAAGTCCTATTATTATCACGAATCATCACACCCTGCCCTGGATACCGATGAATTCAAGGATGCTCCCATGGTCGTCATTGATTTTTCGAATCAGAGAGAAAGTCTTTCCAATTCCGTAGTTCTTCGGATAGAATTCGAGACCAAAGACGCAGTTCCAGCAAATACAGCAGCTTATGCTCTAATTCTACATGATCGAAGATTTACCTACAACGCGTTTACGAAACAAATCAAGCAAATTTAAGTTTGCAGAAGAAAATACTGTGTAACCACTGAATAATGTTGAATAAATATACTTTTTTGAAAAATTTTTGTTTTTTATTTCAAATAATACACTTTCTAGAAGTTCAATAATCTCTATTAATTCTGGCGCTCTATGCGTTATTTTAGAGGGTCTACTAGAATCTTCAGCGTCGTTTTTTCATCTCCCTCTTTTTCTTCCTCTTTTTCTTCTTCTTTTTCTTCTCGCTTCGTATCTTTTCCAACCCCATACCCAATTTGCGTTTGGCTTTCATGATGTTGGTGACGAACCATGCAGTTGTTTTCTCACCGAGTGACGCATCTTTCGCTTTTACTCTTTCCCAAGCCCGATTCTCTAGAATCTTATCCGCTATATGACGAGAGCTTAGATTTTTTGATTTCGAGTAGGCTTCATCATGTTCCCTAGCAGCCTGATCCAATTTGTTTATACCGGAATCCCCACGTTGCAACCGTTCATGTAACTTGGTGCCAGGTCCAAGATATTGATATCCTGGGACGTGTAGTTCAAATGGTAAACGGTTTATTATACCGTTCACCAAACCAGCTCCTGCAACGCTCAACATTGCACTGTTCCTAGTTTACAATAATATAAGGATTTATTTACTCATTGCGGGAAACTTTGTGTAAAGAAACAAATAAAGAATTTTTTTCAATTAATTTATTTCAAGTATTGATACAACTTATAAAGTAAAATTAGATTACAAGATAGATATGGTTTCAACTTGTATAAATATTTCCTATAACTATCGCAGTTGAACTGCTCACAAAGATATTCTATTCCTATTCTAGATTTAAGATAAGCTAAACACAAGTTATAAGCTAGAGTATAAACTATTATTTCATTCTGTTTGTTGATGCTGTGAGATGCGTCGAATAACAGATATTCGCATTCTTCGCTTATCTCGATAACAATTCTTTTTACATCATTCAAACTATTGAAATTTAAGGTTTTCATAATCCATACGTACTATAACTGGACAGTGATGTAGCATGAACAACAAACAATTTGCGTTTTCAGAATGAGTCTGCAGCAATGGAGTCAACACGCAGTATACATTTGAAATTAAATCGCCACTTAGCTTTCGCATGCCTCTTAACAAGTCAAAGTAAAAATTTCTAAACTCCTGATGTTTGAGGATGTTCAGACGATTATCGATGATGTCACATAGGGCACGCCATTCTTCAGCAGTTTCTCTCCCCAAAAACACATGTTGATGGTCCTTGATAATTTGTATAACTCGAACTGTTTTGATTTCACTGAAGTGAATACTGCAGTTTTTCAGATGTAGAGGTATCGGTTTATTTGATGTGGTTTGTAGATAATCGATAAGTATATCGAAAATTTCCAAGAATTCAATCCAATCTTCCGGTTCAAAATCGATATGCTGACTGCTGCTGCACAATCTCACTAACGGCACAAATTCATGTTGGATGCTTAAACCAACGCAGATATACTTTTGTTTTGTTTTAGTCAAAAAATGTGTTGTTTCATTCAACAGAGGTAAATAACCCAGAGGTTTGTTATTACCGGACTGTGCCATGATGAGAACTAAACCTATCTAATCCCATTCTCCATTATATCGACTTTCCCCCACCATACCTCCCTATTTGAGAACTTGTTATAGCTCAAGGTCAAGTTTGCTCCCCCCTCCCTCCCACATTTTCAAGGTAATCATACAAGTTTAGTGAACTCTCTTTCCTTATTTCAATTAAAACAGCTTTGTTAAAAAAAATATTTATTCAACTATACAAGGTTTTTTTTATCAATCCAGCTGGGTTGTTTGATTCCTAGCCACTTTACAAAAATATTAGGACCTTTGCGATGGAGGATGCGTTCAACTAAATATGCGTCTGGATGTTTCACTAATTGAAGTTCTGATGAGTAAAATCCTCCTAATATTTCTTCATCCTTCTCGTCTTTCAACATATAGTGTCGGGGGTCAGTCTCCTTAATCTTAACAACAGTGAATATTTCATTAGACCAGTTTGGACGATATCCTTTAGAAAAGGCTTCCCTATGCTTGCTTATTCGTACTTTATCTCCAACTCGAAACTTAGGTTTTCTAACATCCACAGTCTTTATGAAACTATATGAATCATTCAAAATTTTCTTCTCGTTGCTTTTATTGACATCCTTTGGTTTGAAGCCAGTTGTTCTATGTTTCGTTTCATTATATTTTTTAACAACTTTCGGTAATAGATCAAGCCACTTGTAATTGCCTTGTAAACTGAACTGTTTCCACATAAGGCTCTTGAGGGTCCTATTCACCCTTTCCACAACGGAAGCTTTCATTGTTGAATAGGTGTTGTAATGATTGATACCGTGTTTTTTTAATAACTCTTTTACACTTTGATTGTAGAATTCTTTCCCCATATCTGTATGTAAATTTTGTGGGATGAATCTCTTAAAAATTGTTTTCAACGCTTCAGAGATATCTTCACCTCTTTTCCGTTTAACAGGTATAGCGCACACATATTTAGAGAACACATTGATTGCAACGAGTATATATCTATAACCCTTGTTGACTCTTGCATACGGTATCATTTCCACGAGATCGCATTGTAGTAAATCACTTAATCCCTTCACTATCACTCGTCTGCGTTTAAAGTTTTTTCGAGCTGGTCTATGCAATTCATCAACAATGTCTTTTTTCACCGACATTATTTTTTACATTTAAATACAAGAGTTGCAACTAACGTTGGTGGACTTTTAACACTATTAGAATAGAATGAAAATTTTAATCGTCTTTCGTACGGAACCTTTTTGATATCTTCGTAAAAAGTTATTGTGTTGGTTATTGGATTGAGCGTTGCAACTCCTACCTTTGCAGTTATGCTTGCGTCAACGAGCTCAACCACTTCAAAAGGAATTTCATAATGGTTGAAACCAGGAATATTGTATAATTTATATAAAAAGTATTTTTTGTTTGGATCTGTAAATCCTAGGGTATTACTGAAAAAATTCAGTGTTACATAAAAATATTGATCTGTAGTAGTTTGGTGATGTGATATCTTTTGTTCTAAGTTTTTCATTGCTTTTTCCGAGTCATCACTCTTTTTCTTATGCACCAGTGATCTGCCAAACTTGTCAATCATGTTAACTGTCTCTGATATGACTGCGTGTTGATTGAGCTTTCACTTCATTTTATAATGCGTGATTGTTTGAGTTCTTGAATTATATGTAATATTTCATTATCCACTGCTGTATTACCAGCATGCTGTGCAGCAATCAGCAATCTCAATCTGTTGACCAATTTATTCGGGTTTTTCCATGGGATGAATTCTACTTCTTTATTATTCAAATGAAGAAATGCTCCTGCACCTGACTTGGTACGTGAGCGTTTGTTTAGAGATGTGGGTGTTGTGAAACGTCGTGGTGTCATGTCTGGTTGAGATAAAATTCGTTTTACTATGGAATACTTTCTTCCACCGTTTCCGGCTAGGCGATGTGTAGGATCATAGTGTTGTCTTGCCGCACTAGAGAGTTCCATAATTGCTTTATAATTTCTTTCGTCTTCGAGTGTATAGTTTCCAGGTTCCTTCTTAAAGAGGAACTCATACAGACCGGGTGTTCCTTTATATGTCACACCATCAATTTTAACATCATCACCAATAAACTGTACTATTTTGTTACCAATAGAGAATTTTTCTGTAGAGCGATCTAGTCGAATTCCATATTGATGATCAAATTGATTTTCAGTATCTCCAATCATATTCCTGATATATTCTTTAGCTAAACCACTATACTGCTCTAAATATTCATTCATTACTTCTTCATGTTTGGATATTTCATGCAATGACACATATTGATCATCTTCCTGAGTTTCCATATCGCTGCCAACAGCATCATCATCATCATCGTTGGTAAAAACATCTTCCGAGAATGAAGGAGCACTTTTGCGACCGGGGAACTTTTCTTTGTAACTAATTTCATTTTTTATTTCATTTTTTATTTCATTTTTTATGGGGGTTGGAGGGGTTTTCACTTCTGATTTAATATTACTCAATAAATCCTTCAACGGTTTTGTGATAGGTGCCAAATTTTTTTCACGTTCAAAACTCATACGGGTTATATCAGAGCGTAAACCTTCAAGTTTCTTTCTGACAGCCGCTCGGCTCTTAATCAACTGTCGTGCTATCCGTTCATTCATTGGTAATGATCTTGCTTCTTAGATGTCTGTTATAAAACAATCAAGTCCTCTGCGGTATCTCCCGTTATTTATAGGTGAATCTTTGTCTATCGTTAAAAAGCCGTGAGGTTCCCGCCAACACTGTGCACAAATATCTCTGAATTGTTCTCTGCTCATGTCCGGTGCGACATGATTGTTTAATATGTGCTCCAAATTCAATGTGTCCTGTTTGAAAAGGATTAGAAAATTTGCATTGTCTCTCACCAATTGCTTTGGTATTGAGGAATATGTTTGAGCTAAATAGAAACAATCAATATTTCTATGTCTGCCAAAACCAAAGTAGTCTCTGATAATATTTTGATTGCATGATATAACATCGTCAAAAATTATAACTGAATTCTCATTTGCTTGATTTGGTGGTATGACGTCTGCTCCATCTTGAAATTCAAAAAATCCGATTTCTTTGATTGGTTTTAGAATTTTTTTCAAGTGTAAATATTTTGGTTGGAGAAGGGTTTTGCAGTATAAATAAATATTTCGAAATCGCAAGCCGTTCGGGTGCTCTAACAAACTTAACATCAAATTTGTTTTGCCGCAACCGCTTCCGCCAACTATCAAACCCCGTTTGCAACCTCCCAATAACGCACCGTGCGTGTAGAAATTTTGCATATCTGAAACAACCTCATCATAGTTTGTAACAGGCAGTGTGTGATTTTGCTTTTCCAGTTTCATATTCTCAACTAAGTGAAATCCTTGGTATTTTTTATATTTATATGTGATTTTCAGGTTGAAATAAGGTGTATATAAAAAGACAGATTCCGAATAGTTATTTTATTTTTTAACAATTCATTCCAATGCTTGACGTATTTTTACTGAAAGCAACTTATCGAGCTCCAGAAATAGACGGTGAAGAGCCATCTGCTCTTCTTGGAAGAGTTTCCTCAGCTTCTGCTTCTTTGCAATCCTGGGAGGAATTTTACGGATTATCCGCAAATTTGGTTGTGGGGTGTAGGTGTCAAAGCTGTCCTCGCCCCAGCATTCTTCATCACCAGATTGTTCTTGGAAAAAACAACAATATCAAATTATGCTTCCTTCAAAATTACATTTAGCTTACCTTCCGCATCGGAATCAAAATTCAAATGATGATGAGTCATTTTTCGCGCAGTTAGCTTTTTTGGTGTTTCATCTATTGTTCCTCCAGAGTGTTGTGGGATAGGATCCGACACTGGAGTAGAAACTTTGTTCTTTTCGGTTGACATGTTGTTATTGAATCTATGCTGACGACTAAACCTAACCGGCGACAATCTGTAATATATATGTACAATACCCCCACCAATTTCCATTGCTTTTGGTGGAGATTGATGATGATATTAGAAATCAAGCTTATAACTATACCGCTCCTCCCACTCCTACACCTGATCCGTTCAGACAAGTCTAGACATGTTTCTTCAAGGTTGCTCCCCCCACTCCATGCGATTGAAGTCAATGATCTTTCAAGGTCAAGGGTCAATGAACTTTCAAGGTCAAGGTCAAATTCAAGGTCAAGGTCAAATTCAAGGTCAAATTCGAGGTCAAGGTCAGGGGTCAACGACCTTTCAAGGTCAAGGTCAAATTCAAGGTCAAGGTCAAATTCGAGGTCAAGGTCAGGGGTCAACGACCTTTCAAGGTCAAGGTCAAATTCAAGGTCAAGGTCAAATTCAAGGTCAAGGTCAAATTCAAGGTCAAGGTCAAATTCAAGGTCAAGGTCAAATTCGAGGTCAAGGTCAAGGTCAGGGGTCAATGACCGGTCAAGGTCAGGGGTCAATGACCTGTCAAGGTTGTCCCCCCCACCACCGTTGCA
Source organism: Anaspis maculata (assembly GCA_949128115.1). Classification (NCBI taxonomy): domain Eukaryota; kingdom Metazoa; phylum Arthropoda; class Insecta; order Coleoptera; family Scraptiidae; genus Anaspis; species Anaspis maculata. Next base: position 38,133,844 of record OX421966.1, on the reverse strand, counting down.
CGCCCAAAAATTATCTACTGTTGTCATAATAGCAGGAACAAAAATGACAGTGGATATGGCGTTTATGGAGATGGTAACAAGAAGCGAAGAGGGCAGGTCCAAAGATGAATGAGGACAAAAGAAACCGTATTACTAACAAAAGAAGATAATGAAACAGCTGGAAATATTAGGATGAACGAGTATAGCCTTGAAGCAGTAGACCATTTTGAATACTTACCTGGGAAGTATATTAACATGTGAACATGAGACCATAGTGGAAATCAATGCTTGGTTGTCGTTCAGAAAGCTGAAGCTATTCTTCACTGGGAAATGTACGAGGATCCAAGCCTGGGTCAAAGAAGTTCAAGGTCACCCCATCAAAAAGCCTGTAAAGACCTGTCATGACTTACGCCAGCGACACCTAAATGCTTATCAAGGGAAAAGAAAAAATTCAATATTTTTGAAACAAAAGTATCGCGGAAATTTTTGGGATCGGCTAAGGAGAACCAATGCGATGACTAACTCATACATTTTCACAGAGAGGCCACTTGAGTGGCAAGAACACAACTATTTTGATGGTTGGATCAAGCAGGTAGTAGGTAATTATACCAAAAACTAATGCAGCCAAATTAGTCCATCAAAGCATTCCGGAGGGCTATAGAAAAAAAGACCAAGAAAGCGCTGCCAGGATGAGGTGAGAGACGATTCGAGGCGAATGGGGGTGGGAAAGAGAAAACGGAAGGCAATGGAGAAAGACAAATGGCGATTAATCGTCGAGCAAGCCAAGTACCTACATTGACCGTGAAGCCATTCGAAATAAAGTAAGCAAGTCAACAAGTTTATGGTGGTAATTGATCGGCGCACACTTGAATAACATCGCGCGTCGTCGCAAATTGTAATGTTTGGGGAAAACTTTGGATTTGAAATCAATATCGGAGGGAGTCGGTCATAATTCAGGTGTATAATTCAGTATACTTGATTCAGAGGAACCATAGGACCGTTCAGTGTGCACACAGATTGAGATAACAGAAATTGATTTCTCTCTTGTCGTCACATTCAAAACGAAGTGAACGAGGTGACGAAAAAGTTTGAACTCTGGCTTTGTTAAGTTATCGCTTATTGGAAGTAACCTTTCAATTCTTCTTTCGAATAGAAGCATAGCTGGTGAAAAATATCTTCACTAATCGGAGTATTTCTATACTCAAGAAATGATCTGTGCATTTTTTTTTTGACTGTCTACGGATAGTTTTATTGGTTTTGTTTCATCAAAATACCTCAGTACTGGACTTTCTGTCAACAAACCAGACTATTGAATTTTTCAACATGGACTTGATTCCAATCCCATGACACATTCCCATGGAGCGGCGGTAGCCGAGTGGTACAGGTGATGGCAAGCCAAACCATTCGCGCTGCCCTGTGTGGGTTCGAATCCTACTTCATCCATGGATATTTTGTGCTGTCCCCGAGATTGCATGGTAGAGCAGCTTTATAGCTGAATGCCGCCTCGTAAAATAAGACAATTAAATAAATAAAAATAAAAAAAACATTCTTTTTTAACAATTTTCTTAGATCTGTTTTTATTGCTGCCAAATTTGGAATAAACTTTCCCATGTAAGTGATCATACCGAGGAATTGACTTGATTATTTACTGATTCTTGGTGCATTCATTTTCTGGATTTGCTTCAATTTTAGAAATATCGGCCCTGATTCCTTCTTGTCCTATGATGTGTTCAATGAATTTCACCTCTGTCACTCTAAATTTGCAGTTCTGTCCATTGAATCTTACTCCCCATTCCTCAGCTCTTTTCAGCACTTTTATCAAAATCGCATTATGTTCTTTTCGGGCTTTCGCAAAAATGCTCGAATCATCAATATAACTTGACACACTTGATTCCTTCGAAAATTATTTGACATTGTATGATCTTACATCACGTGGCACTTGATTCCGTAACGCCTTATTTCACCAATAATAATCTCCGTCCTTGACTACTACAATTAAGTATTATATTATTGAAGAGTTCGCTTGCACACCTACATGTGACCAACTTCAACATGAAAACTGTCGAGTCTGTCACTTCCAATTCTTTAGTTACAGGGGGTCTACTAGAATGCATAAATGCCGTACGCCGTACGGGTCCACACAGCTGCTTTTTTAATGCAATACGTCGATACAAAATCAAATTTCATCCGTGCTGTTTACACAGCCTAGTTCATGTCACCGAGGAAGACTTGAAAAATGTAGCTGCATGCTGAATGATGAATGACTGAATCAAATAAATCAAAATAAGTAAAACAAACCTCCACAGCCCCATTTTGTGTTTCTCTCGATGAAATAATTGAGCAGGTATGATGCTCTGCGGTCGGTTTCGTCTATCCGTCCGGCTCTTTCCACCTTCGTCGCCCCCAAATCCCGACCGACCGTGTGGATCAACAAATTAATTGAGTGTATTGAGCCCAATTAATGTAAACTCCGGCCCGATGTATAGCCGCTATAGGGAGCCGGCTGTACCGGGCCATTGTAAAGGTGCCATAGACGGTCGGAAGGGTCCTCGCCTCGTCTATATCCTTTCTATAGTAGTGTTAGTGGCATGCATCAGGGCTTTGGCGGGCAGGAGGCGGCAGCAAGCCAGTGGCGGTAACAGCTCCCTCTCTCTAATCCAAATGGAAACCTGTCAGCCAAATGGCTTATTTATACGCTAGATTTGCCGTTAAATGCTCTGTGTCTGTAGCGTATTTATGTGTATGTCTCTATACATCGCCATTCGCCTGGCTCTGATAAATTACACTTTAAACATCGGCCAGAGCAGCCTAGCAAATTACACGGATAAATCAATGTAAATATTTTAAATTTCGAGGGTCCGAGGTAGACGCGAGGCCCCTGCGCTCGGATCCGACTGCTTGATGTGTTTTGTCTCGGTCGGTACAAAACACCCCTCGCTGGGATTATAATATTATCAGCAAAGTGTTTTTTGCAATAAAATTTGCGCTTGTACCAACTCCGGGCACGTTAGAAATTAATGTAGGTAAGTAGGTATACTGCTCCTCAGCGGAGCGAAGTTTCCGAAACTTTGTCTTCACCATACCAACCACAAACTGATGAGCACGCTCGATATATTATGTAGAGTTGAGCCGGCGGCTATATACTGCTCTGGCAATAAAACTCCGCAAATTCCGGTTTTGGATTTGATACCGAAGGTTTAGAGTTCTATTTCCGAAAGCGGAAACGCTCACTTATATTGCAGTAAAGAGAAACACGAGGAGAAGTATCAAAAACTGCAATCCTGCAATAGCTCACTTCTCGGGAATGTACCTATCTCCATAATATCGAGAATGATAGTAATTGACTTGGAGATATACTTAAATCAAGTTATGGTAGCAGTCTAAACAAAGAGCCAATCCTGAAGGGTTGATTGCGTAAGTTAATTTGACCTTATACTGCGTCTGCTGAGCACGTGAGCACATTAACGGAGAGTTTCTCCATACATCCCTAAACTTACTGCCAGCATAATAATTACTAATATGGACGTAAAAGTGATTAGTTAGTAAAGTGGTAACATAATTAATGTCCCTCGTCAAAAACCCCGCCGGGAACTGTGTGGAACCCATAGTAACAAGCGCTTCGGCCTAGTCCGGTCCATGTTTGTCAAACATGTGCCTTATCCAGCATAAGCACATTAGAAATTGATGTACCAATCATGGAAAGGTTAATGAAAATAATCACAAGGTTCACTTTCAATATTCTTTGTGGTGACTCCTTCATAACCGAATTCCGCTACAAATTGGTGTCAGAAGTGAGATTAAGAAACCACGCAACGAGCAACGCAAGCAACGAGTTCAAGGAAACTTGAAGAACTCGACTGCTTCAGCGATAGATCAATCCACATGAATATAAATGATTAGGAAAATGATTAAGCATCAGAGGAACAAAAGAGAAAAAGCAGAATCACTTGGTAGAGTAACCACTTGTTGAAAAAGTATCAAAGAAAAATAGATCAAGCATTGACATCCAGGTCAAGGACAACATTCAATAACTCTCAACACTGCTGCTTATTTTCCAGGAGTCAACCTCATACATTCACTCGTATGATAGGTATGCAGTTTCCAGTGTAAGAAGTTATGCTCATTAAGATCAATAATTTCCCATGATGCATACAATTCATCAAAGACGACAGTAAAACTCGCCATCCTATTACCAACACGTTGTTACTTTCAAAAATACCCACTCCCTGTCAACGCTACCGGAATGGACGTCTTGGCTGCGCGGCGCTATTCTAGGCTGGTGACTGCAGTGGCACCAATCGCGTGACGGGTCGGGCCCGATTGTTTCGCCGTTTTTCCTTCGTTTGTCTGAAGAGAACACTCGTCTCTATAAAACCGGCCGACTGTGCGAGTCTTTCTTCCTTTCCTCTCGCCGCAATTATTGTCTATTACACATGGCGGAACAAAACATTCTCCCGGGCGCGCCATTTTGAAGTGAGTGAAAATTTGTGCGTTTTTAGTTCGAAGATCACATTTCGTCTTGCTTGGGATAGAACTTTTGCTCCACAGTATGTACAGTGGGCAAAGTAGCTCAGCTAGCTGGACATGTGAACTCACATGCGAGAGATCCTGGGTTCAAATTCTAGTGGAGGGCAGTTCTTTTTTTTGTTTTTTTTTCCCATCAGGAAGAGGTGGTCATTGAATATTATGACATTTACCGAGGGGTCGACCACGGTCAAAAATCTGGTACAAAAAACCTCCAAATAGAGTAAAACCTCCAATACCTCCACAATATCTCCACGGATCCCCACGGATCCCCACGGATCCCCACGGATCCCCACGGATCCCCACGGATCTCCACGGATCTCCACAGATCTCCACGGATCTCCACGGATCTCCATAAGATCTCCACGGATCTCCACAAAACCTCCACGGATCTCCATGAATCTCTACACTCTAGCGCATGCGCAGTTTTTGCATACATTCGTACACACATACTGCATATAGGGTTGTCTCAAGTGGGAATCAAATCCAATTGTTTTCTGATAAATTTGTGATTGTGACCGTGTCATAAAGGCGACCTCGATTTTGATCATTCCATAAGTAGGAATGGACTACAAACAGTGGCTAAGAGGGTTTTCTGAAAGGAATTTTGCGGAAGATACACACATTTTGAAGAACAAATTCATGAAAAGTAGGAAACTACGCAGTCTATTTTTAGCGCCGGGCGGATATGCAACCTCCCGAACGAAGTGGAAATGGTACTGACGAAAGAATAAACACACTAATGGGACTGGGAAGTAAAAAAGAGTTGTTGAGCCGGGAAAAGCTGGAAATAACGCGTCATAAAACAAGACAGGGCAGGAAATGGCAAGAAATCTTGAAAAAAGCAGGAAAAGACATTGTTTAGTGGTAATACGCTACCAAAAGGCACGAACGGGACCGAGGAGCGGAATAGAGGTGTTGGGCGAGGACAATCTGAAAAGAACGCGTGATTAAACAAGAAACAGGGCTAAAAATCGCTAAGAATCGTAAAAAAAAAAACATCAAAAAGTAAGAATAACTCACACGAAACGGGAAGAAAGTCGCAAGATAAGGCAGTCGACGCGTGTAAAGAAAAAATGAAATGCAGGGAAAAAACCGAAAGAGCTCAAGAAAAGGATAACAACGCATCAAAAGCATCGCGCAAAAGCATAAAAAGGGGTAAAGTACGTAAAAAAAAGGAATAAAACACAGCTTCTATACGCAACATACGAGTACAATACAACTATACATTTTCGTAGCATGCTTTTATTTTCCGCTCAAGTGATATAGGCAACCAACAATACAGCCGTTTTCACTGTTGCCTAAGTTGAGCCCGTGGGGTCCCATCAAGAGTTCTGTATTGACCCTGCATGACACAAAAGCTGAAATATCTGGCACGTATTCTGTTTTCTTCTTCACAGCATACACTTTGAAAGGCACAATAACGATAACCTGCGATGAGCGATGTCGCACGCAGCTGTCGGCTAGCTGTCAAACGTTGACCATTGTGAATGAAACGTCAATTGTCAAAAAAAGACCAGCAAGAATAGAGTGTGGTTACCATGGCGATAAGCAAGGAAAGTTAACAATAGGGGCTTGTCCTGAGCAATGGTAACCACACTCTATTCTTGCTGGTCTTTTTTTGACAATTGACGTTTCATTCACAATGGTCAACGTTTGACAGCTAGCCGACAGCTGCGTGCGACATCGCTCATTGCAGGTTATCGTTATTGTGCCTTTCAAAGTGTATGCTGTAAAGAAGAAAACAGAATACGTGCCAGATATTTCAGCTTTTGTGTCATGCAGGGTCAATACAGAACTCTTGATGGGACCCCACGGGCTCAACTTAGGCAACAGTGAAAACGGCTGTATTGTTGGTTGCCTATATCACTTGAGCGGAAAATAAAAGCACGCTACGAAAATTGTCAATTTTCTCCTACAATTTCATTTTATTTTTTAACTTTTGGCCAGCTTTTTTGATCAACTACCCCTATGTGCGGCGTGCAGTTTACCCCATCTAAGATTTATTCTCGAAAAGTGCTATTTCGCTTATGTCAAACTGGTCTTACTCAAGCACTTACCTTGATTTTCTTATTCGTAACGATTCGCAACAAACACGAACATTTCGACGAGCACGGGAGTTACGTGTTTGGCTTAAAAGTCAATAACTTGAAAACAAGAAAAGGAAAACAGGAGTGATATCCGTTACAGGTCGTCTTGAATTTGAATGGGATAGTACAGAATTATATATTAACGATATCAAAAATTTGCCGTTCTATCAATAGGAAGTATTTCTTCACTATTTTCAACTAGAGCTGGCCAACGAATCAAACTTATCAAAATATTGATCCAAAGATATCATGACTTCAAATATCGGAAAAATGTCCAAATTGAGCAAAAATCTCCACAAATCTCCACGGATCTCCATAAAACCTCCATGGATCTCCACGAAACCTCCATGGATCTCCACGGATCCCCAAAAACCTCCACGGATCTCCACGGATCCCCACGGATCTCCACCAAACCTCCACGGATCTCCACGGATCCCCACGGATCTCCACCAAACCTCCACGGATCTCCAAGGCAAGGGACAGAAAACCTCCACGGTGGTTAACCCCTCGACATTTACTTACCATACTTACCATAGCTCATGATTTTTTCAAGTTTAACCTGATTTATCACCTTTTATATTCAAAAAAGTTACAGCAAAATGATTGAAAATACAATCATCAACTCATTCACAAGAAAAACAGCATTTTTTAGTTATCTTTATGTAATTTTTTCAGAGCTTTTTCAAACACCCTGTAGTGGAACAATCTTTATAATCTGATTCTACATTGATAAGGCTACAAGAGCTATCCATTGAAGTTGAAATAACAGTTTATATGACTGTGTTACCCTGATCTGAAAATGCTACATAATATTGGAACGTTTTTCTTTTGTTTCGGGCTGTGGTAATGACTCAAACTTTGAGACTTGATTACTCAATAAGAGAGGAGTTGAAAAAACATATTCACAATGAAATGAGATCGTGGACTAATTGGCTACACCCCTGGAATAGAATCATCGCTGAATTCTCAAAATCATTTTTCAGACTTATGTCCGGCTACGAACGCGATTCTGCCCAGTGTGCACAGGGCTGATTGCTGTTTTTTTTTCGGGAGTAGGGGGCATGCTTTTCAGGCTTAAATGGCACCAGGGGAGTGTGGGAATCGCCGCGCCTTCGCAAACCCTACCCACTGAGCCCCCTCCTTTTGTCTTGTGTTCATCCTCCTCCTGGAACCGTGTTAACATACCTTCAGAAGAGGATGACTATCATTGTCTTCGTTCTTCTTCAGGCTTCTCGTCTTTCTCTTCCCTTGTCATCACCTCCTTCATGAACACTTCTACCGATTCCCATTGCTCCTCACTTTCCAGCATCACTTCAATAAAATTTTCTGTCCTGATTTCCTTTTTGAGGGTTGTCACAAGCGATATTTACTCTCTTTGTGGTCCATCTTGGGCAGTAGAACATTGTGTGCTCAGCGTCGTCCGTTGCGTTACACTACATACATTCTTTATGAGTTCCTTTGTCCACTCCGCGCGTCCATCTTTGTGTTCTACTCTGTCCGCCAGTTCTGAAGTTTTTTATTCTATCGATCAGTCTCAACTTTTTCGTTGGTATCTCGTGCATGATGGCTGATTGCTGTTGCCATTGAATTTTTTTTTTAATTCAATGAAATATAACAAGAAATTTTTAACTTTTTCTACTTATCACCTTTACATGTTTTTATAATATCTACTATTGTACCAACATTTTTGAATGGAATGTTTTAATACATTTTTTTTTCAACATAAAATAACATGAAACATTGCACCTAGTTTCAAAAAAACTAACCAACAATTTGTTTTTGAAATAAAAATAAATTCCACATTCCCTTGAAGTTCTACCGTCAGTGGGTTCACCCTCGTGAAGTTGGTCGCGCCCACAGTCAATATCGCGTTTATGACTATTGGAATCGTTTGTTTATCGTTTGTTCACGTTTGTTTAGCTATTTTCGACGTTTGTTTACACCCCTTTCCCCTTTTTTGAAACCCCATTTGGGTCGGGCCAACTTCACGACAGCCCGACCCAAAATTGAACAAACGTAATTTCTTTATGGGAATCGTTTGTTTATTATTTGTTTACGTTTGTTCAGCTATTTTGGACGTTTGTTCACACCCCCTTCCCCCTTTTTTGAAACCCCATTTGGGTCGGGCCAACTTCACGACAGCCCGACCCAAAATTGGAAAAACCGTGTTCACTCTTTGTGAATCGTTTGTTCATCGTTTGTTCACCTATTTCCGACGTTTGTTTACACCCCCTCCCCCCCCTTTTTTGAAACCCCATATGGGTCGGGCCAACTTCACGACAGCCCGACCCAAAATAGAAAATGAGTGATTCCTCTATGGAAATCGTTTGCTTATCGTTTGTTTACCTATTTCCGAAGTTTGTTTACATCCCCTCCCACCATTTTTTTTAAACTCCATAACTTCACGACAGCCCGACTCAGAATGGAAAATGAGTGATTCCTCTATAGAAATTGTTTGTTCATGGTTTGTTTACGTTTGTCTAGTCATTTTCAGCGTTTGTTTGCTCCTACTTCCCCCCTTTTTTGGAACCCCATTTGGGTCGGGCCAACTCCACAAGCATCGCGACAGCCTGACCCAAAATAAAAAAAGGTGATTTCTCTACAAGGATCGTTTGTTAATTGTTTGCTCACGTTTATTGTTTGGCTATTTTCGACGTTTGTTTACACCCCCTCCCCCCCTCTTTTGAAACCTCTTCAAAATTTCCAATTTCCTACAAATCATTTTCAATTTTTCTGTGGTACCAGTTTCAGATCGTTCACCTTCATCCATATACCAATGCGTCTGACTGCCTCACTCGCTTTTCTTTCTACATAATTTGGTTCCCAATGAAAAACTGCAAGTTTCAAACTTTTTAGCTTGTGAACACCAACTTCTTTTGAACAAAGGGTAAGTGATTCTAGAACATTTTCAGGCTGTTTCTCCAGAAATTCTCTAAGTTTTCCGAGAGTTTTCCACTTTGATATGAGTAACCGGCCTAGCTTAGAGAGACCAGACACAAATGATGGAGCTCAAAATGAATTCCTCATTAGAGAAAATATCTCAATTCTTAAATTTTTTGTCTCAAATTCTAACTTCCCACTCGAAGAGACGTCTTATACTTGATAAAATTTCCATCCATTCATTGCTACTTGTCAGGGAAGTTTTGGAGATACACAACCGATATTTCCTATTTTTTTTGTCAGAAAATAAACATTGGAAAATGATATTTTTCATTTCTTTGAGAAAATGAACATTGAAAAATTAGGGAAAATAAAAAATAGGAAAAATAAGTACCTACTTTACTCAGTTCAATAAAAAAAAAATGTTAAAAAAAATTTAATGAGTGAAAGGGATATAAAACTCATCGTCTTCCGCCTGGAAGGCACATACGTTATATTTTTCTTAATCAGGCGGAGAAGGAAAGTCTTCTCCCAAACTTTGTTTGGTTAAAACTGGAACACCCTATATACAGGGTGGTTTGATGGGATATATGGAGAAACACCTCGCAAACTTTCAATAATGATAATAGGTACAGTGTCCTCCGTTATCTACGCCACTGACCAAATTTTAACAAAATGAATATCATAATTCGAATTATACCGGGTGTTTATAAACGTCTGTGATCGCGGCAGGCTTTGGTCAGGCCAAAAGTCGCAGTGAAAGGCACGATTTGAAAGAGTTATAGGAGATTCCAAAGGCGATATGATAACAAACGTTTATAAACACCCGGTACCTGGTGATCATTTGAAAACCATCCACCTGCAGTAACTCCTGATTCCTAGCGAAGATGTCTTCGAGCAAAAACAGGTCGATTATTATATCGAGGGCGACATCTAAAAGATACATTGGCTATTTTCTATTTTGAACTTTGAAATTTCAAATGACACTACCTACTTTGCAAATCAAAGAGAAATCAAATCTCTTTCTGGAAGAATGTTTCTCAAATTTTTAATCCCTCCCTACTTCCTAAAATTCTCGTGAGTATCCAATTATCCAATTGATCATTCTTGACCTCTCAATTCTCTCCAATGCAGTCAACGTCATCTTGCAAAGCATCGAAAAAGCAAATTTTCTGTGGAAAAAGTGCAACTCAAATTGACCCCTTCGCCTCGCCCTTCGCCCCCCACCCCACATCACACCTGTGAAATCTGAAATGACATTACCTACTTTGTGATACATCAAAATGGAGAAAATTGAATTTTCTTCCCGAATAAAATATTTGAAAAATTCTCAAAACCCCATTTCCCTCCTAAAATACTTCGAATGTCTAATTCAATAGGGGGAGGGGCTGAAAGCTTTAAAAAAACAGTTTTCAGAAAGAGAATTGAATTTTCTTGAATTTGATGTATCAGAAAGTAGGTAGTGTCTTGTCAAATTTTGAAGTTGGGGTTGGGGACAGCAAAGGGGTGAATTTGGGTAGCACTTTTTCCACCGAAAATTCTCTTCATTGATGCTATCTAGGATGACATTGACTAAACCAAAGAGAATTGAGGGGCCCAAGAAATAAAATGGGACTTGAGAGAATAGGGAGAAGAGTAAATTGAATTTTAGGGGTGCAGGTTGAAAATTTTGAAAATATTTTTTTCAGAAAGAGAATTTAATTCTCTTCAATTTGATGTATTGCAAGGTACGTGGTGTCATTTGAAATTTCAAAGTTGGGGTAGTTTGGGGCAAGGGGGCTGAAGATAGAAATTCGCCAATGTATGTTTCAGATGTCCCCTTCGATATCAAAATCGACCTGTTTTTCGCAAAGAAATATTCACTAGGAATCGGGAGGCAAGTGGATAGTTTTCAAATGATCACCTGATATGTATTTAGGTATAATATTAGTTCAGGAGCTTATGTATAATTCCGTGGGATTTTGAATGAAGGAGCATAGCGACTATGTGTAATACATTCCTTAGATAGCCAGCAATCACACCTCACCAGGTGTTCTGCTTAAATTTCTTGCAGAGCAATTATACAGGGTTAAACAGAAAAAATAAATAAAAATTCGTAGCTCCAGACCGAGAAAAGGTAGAAAGCTTGATATTGAAGTTATTGAACTGATTATTACAACGTGTACCTACCTACCTGATGATTATTCACCAACATTTCTTGTTGATGATGGCGACATGACGCCGACAATATTTTCTGAAAAGGAGAAAACTAGTAGGAAGGTAATGTGAAACCTAAGCTTCACAGATGTTGACCTGTTGGCATATATTTCCTTATTGCTCCTCTGATGGCTCCTGGGCTATAATGGATGAAACTGAGCTTACCGTATCTGCGCTATCTATTCACAATCTTCAGAATAACATTTTTGAATCAACTCAATCATTATCAGTGATCAGTGATCTCAACTTGTGAAAATTTCACTGGAACTGATAGGTAATTGCACAACCACAGGTGGTAACATGTGACATCAAAAAACAAAAAATGTTTTACTTGTGAAGAAAGGCTTTCAAAATGCTTTCAAGTGTCTAAGGGTCGATCTCTACCAAAAGGCTTCTACCATAAAGTATTGGTAAAATCTTTGGCATATCCAAAAATGATCGTGATAAGCATCTCCTTCTCAATCTGCGTGTATTTTACTGTGACTCACCTCCGGCTCCACCAAACTTACGGAAGGTCCTCTTTTGACTTGGATAACTGTATTCAATTTTGCGTACAGGAAAACCACAGATTTGAATTCATGGGTTTTGTACATAAAATTATAGTTACGAGTATAAAAACCCGATAACGTTCTTTGTTGCGGTGGTTATCGCAGCTGGCGAAGTAGGTACTTATCGAGTCGTGTTAATATCAAATCGGTTTGGGTTTGCTATCTGACTTTCTTTTTTCGAAAGTAGGCACCTGCTTCGTTGGAACAGATAACGTTGAAGTAATTTCGGCTTGGGTTAAAGTCAAACCTCTTTTCCAGAACGTATATTTTGCTCATTGTGGTAATAACAGCGACTGGCAATTTCGTATATTTCATTCATTGTAAAATCAGCCAACCGGCACCTGTTCATTTTCTTTGCCTTTTGTACATGGAATTTGTATTCGTAATTCAAACTTTCTTCTATTTTTAGTATTGTATCAGTCATTGCTTGGTACTATAATAATTTTTGGGAGTTCGGCTTACGATACTGTGGCGCCCCCGGCCATCTTGAGAAGCCCGGCCTTCTCCACTGATTAGCTGGCGGGCCGTGTTCCTCAATAAGACAGACCGATAGGTGAATCGCACTGAAAAGGCACGAGGCCTTTTCAGCATGCAACACGTGATATCATGAAATATGTTATGCCAAAATGCCCCAAATCACGAACGCCGTACTGGACTTCCCAATTATTCTAGCACAATAGTCAAATTGTTGACCGCACCGCATACAGCCCCTCTAAACGTTCTACACACGACCAATAAAACTGAAGTGGCGATATTTCAGAGGTAGGTAAGCACCTAAGTATGGGAAGGATCCCTAAAATTATATGGCAGTAATTAACATCCGCTCACACGAAAATGTATACATTTCCCATATTGAATACGACGATTAGGTTGTAAAATGGGATTTAAAAGGGTCTAATTTATGAGTATGAGTGGAGAGAGATTTGGGCGCGCGATTTCGACAGCGGCGCCTCTGAACCCACACGCATACTGTACCACTACCCGCCGCTCGCTCGTGTTTCCGTTGCGGAATTAATTAAAAGTAATAAACGCTCACCGAACGCCCACCGTGACCGGAAATGGCAATCGCAGTTAGGCATGGGTACGTCACATCCAGGCCCGGACGTACGAACGTCCCGGAAGGTAAAAGAACTGGACCAGACGAGGAAGCGGTGCTGGCTGGCCCCAGATAGAGGTGCAGCTCGCCTGAGCAGGTCTGAAATGTCCGGGATGCGTTGTTATGTGACATGTGCCCGATAACGGGTTGAATCCCGTAGATAGGCGATAGGACAGAGGACATGTGCGATACATGCGACGATAGGCCGGCTCGCCTGTCACATCCAGCGCGCCGTAGGGCCTGTAGAGGGCCTCCACATACAAACACATACAAACGCTCGCCCGCCCTAATTACCCCGAAACGCGCACATGCAGTATAGTACATCAGATGGCTAAATTACTTATGTGCCCAAAGTGGCGGACGGGGAAAGGCGCACCTCGACCCTTTTCCTTGCGGCCTTAATGGAACGAGGCAGTGTTTGGTAATTTGTTGTAAACATGGGACGACGGCGATTTCGACGGGGACACGGCCTGCGCCGTTCCTTTTGTTGCTTTACGTTACGCGAGGGTCGGTTGTGCGTTGCGATTTGCAAGCTCACCTTTATGGCCGTTCTCTTGGATCGACGCTGTTAACAATCACTTGATCCCTCATGGCTGAATAATAGCTAGTAGGTAAGGTTCGTACGTAGGTACTATAGCAATCGTAAATGGACCTCCCGTGAGCTATGAAGTTCCTTAATAAAACAATAAAGCATTCTAATTTATTAGCGCCTCTCTCCTCGCATAGTTTACATTGTGGCGGCCTGACGTCACCTAAAATATTGTCAAGTATTCCGCGTACTATGCTGTGGGCGATCCATAGTGCTTATGTAGATCCCGACTAATTATCTCAAATGTTCCATAAATCTTCCAGAAAATCCCACAGTGGCCCGGAATACGATTTCGCGGCGACTTCCGAAAAATCCTACACATTTCGCGTATAATTCTGCCGTGCTCTAAAGCCGACGCCGCCGCCAAATGGACAGATGTTTTCTGACCCACCGTTCAAGTTACCCATGTATTTCAATTGGCAAGCCATCACGTATACTCCGGAAATGTCCAGAGCTCCGCATTTGTACACTGCGACCTAATGGAAGAGTATAGAAAGATCGCGTGCTCACCAGAATTCACGGGAATCGGCGCTCGTAGTAATATATAGTTGAACTCAAGCAGCGCTTCACATAGAATGAGAGAGGAGGATGCTGCGGCGCCCAACTAAGTCAGTCAAGAAAAAGCTCGGAATAAGTGCAGGGTGTAGAGAGAGAGTGTTTTGAGAGCATCAGTACTCTGTAAAATGAACGGATTGTTGAAGATATATTTATTGTCATTATTGTACTCTTGATCGGTTTCTTTGTCCTTCTTTATGTATACTGTGGCGCTTTTCTTGAGGAGACAGGACGAAATTAAACTTTTTTTTTAATATAGTAGTATAATGCAACGTTTTACGTTTATTTTTAGCCTGATGAAGCACTAAATTAGAGCGAAACGTTGCATTTTACGACTATAATAAAAAAAAAGTTTAATTTCGTCCTGTCTCAAGAAAAGCGCCACAGTATTGTGTATTATTGCCGATTGATATACCTACATGGACAGGGAGCTGATGCCTCAAAACTTACGTCATAAGGTACATGATTTTAACCCTGTAGGTCTAATGTGCGTTGATAAGGTTGTTGAAAATTTCTTTGTCTTACATGTCAGACCGGGGGCTTTAGGCTGGTAGAGGCTTGTCAATTTTCGAAAAATGTCAAAAATTTATGTCATAAGGTACATGAATGAAACCAAGGGGCTTTTGTGTGGGAACATCTCCTTAATCAAAAATTGGGTCAGAAGACAAAATTTTTGAGGGCTCTCGGTCCATAAGACAAGTTTGAAATTTTCAAAAAAGGCCAAAATTTACCTTCTCCTGTAGACTTCTCCTTTGGCATAATTTCAAAAATGGAAAACTATTCTTACATGATTTTTCACGCAGGTTTAGAATCTGTCCACAATAATTCTTAATGGTAGGTACATCGCTTACAGGGTGCAACATCGAACATTTTTTCTCAGATCATACACCCTGTATTTTTACATGGAAATCGATTCCGTTTTTCATCTTGATTACAAATATATATCACACTTGATAGGTTAGTCAACAAAACGCCTGTGAAAAAATTGATGAGTTTTGGTCCTTTTTTGAAAATTGCAAACTTGTCTTATGGACCGAAAGCCTTCAAAAATTTTGCCTTACGACCAGATTCTCGATCAAGGGGATGTTCCCACGCAAAATCCAGTTGGTTTCATTCATGTACCTCATGACGTGAATTTTTGGTCATTTTTTCGAAAATTGACAAGCTCATACCAGCCTGAAGCCCCTGTTCTGACATCTAAGACGAAGCAATTTTCAACAACCCTGTCAACGCACATCAGATCTACAGGATTAAAATCCTTATGACGTAAGTTTTGAGGCACCAGCTCCCTGTCCAACAGTACTGTGTTGTGTTCATCCTGCCAGACGTAACAAGGCAATGCCTAATTTGATCAGACAGTCCAGACACAATTGTTTAAAGATGTCAGATGCAAATTGGCTCTATTTGCCTGTCTAACAAAATCACACTTCAATGATTTGGAGTTATAATTTTTTTATTTGATGGTCGTGAGAAGTGCAATCCTTTGTTAGATTTAGTTGAAGATCGAATATTCATTCAGTAAGTTCGGGTGGTGTTCTAGTTGTCCAGGTGCTTTAGATTGGCACGGATTTGTGCTCTTATCTCTTTGCGTTCAACCTCTTCTGGAGGTAATGGTAGCAATAGCTTGAGCGTTGATTTGATTCGGAAATAACCAGTGAATAAGTGAATAATAAGTAATCCATCCTACAAACATGTAGCAAGTAGCTACAGCTCCAAAGAAAATGATGATATGACACCGTATCACTTTCGATCTCTATACTTATTGAATCAAAATGAAAGAAGGAAAGTCAACAGGTGGCTTCCGCTCAGGAGTGACTTGATTCAGACGATCTGGAAAGATGTTTGCAGTCAAAGCTCAAGTTATATACCTGACCACAAAAAATTTATCAAAATCAATAGCGGTGATTATAGAAATTGCGGAAAAGTAGGGGTATTGAAAAGCTCAAACTCCCTCACACAGACCCTAAATTGAAGCCAAGTAATTTTAAAGTTGCCTGCTGGTCCTGAATAAGGTTCTTTTCGAACAACGGAAATAAATCAGTCGAAGTGTGCCAACCGAAAAAGATTGTGTCAGTGTAAAATCGCTTACTGACTTGGTTCCTGTAGACGTCACTCGACAAGTAAGTACACATGTTTTTTTTCAATTGAAAAAGACAGATGTCATTATAGGCGTCTCCTATGTGCGTAGCGCGCGTAACAATTTATGGATTTGAGTGTCCCAGGTGCAGCGGTTTTTGTGGACACAAGTAGAAATAATGATCTTGAAGGTCCGGTTTTGCGTTTCAGAGAGATTTGACCCAGGGTAAGCATCAATTTGTGTTGAGCTTGGTGGTCCACTAATACTTGTCGGTCCGTACCTTGAACTCCTTGCTGCGATACTGCACACTGTACGCCGTTGTCACATAGTACTGAATCTACCCGAATTCTGTGTTCTCTTTTTATTCACTTGGTGATGCTTGATGAAGCTTCTGTAATCGACTTAGGTGATTCCTCACCTTCCTTGTGATCATCTAGTGAATGATAGTCTCGTAATAATCTTTAGTTTCTTAGATGGAATAACATGTGTGGTAAGATTGGTGAGAAACGCTAATGGAGTCGGACAACTCGTCGACACCCAACTCATCGACAGGATGACAGGCCTCTAAAAATCGGACGAAGGCCTCGCAGGGCTCACTAGGGCTCCAAATGACACTTAGAGACACGAGGGGGCCCCGTGAAACTTTTACCAACACATTAAGACTAACAGGAGCTAACTAGAGTTTGGGTAAACTAACACATTGTGAAATGGGGCTCAGAAGGGCTACAAATGAAACATGAAGACAAAGGGGGGCCACATATAGGGCTCTGAAAAACTTGATAAGGCACAAAGGAGATATCTAAGATTCCAGAAACTTCGAGAAATTGGAAGTGCGTTACCTGGTCTGCAACGATAATCGAAGACACAAGGGGGCTCAGTAGGGCTCCAAACGATACTTGGAAGATACAAGGGGGCTCATAAGGGCTTTAAACGCTTCATTGTGGACACAAGAGAGGAGAGGCGTCTAAAACTCGGTCGAACGCTTGGCGGGGCTCACTGAGACTCCAAATGACACTTGGGAACACGAGGGGGCGCCCCGTAGAACTTTGACCAACACGCAAAGACTAATAGTCCAGGAATCATAGAAAAAATAGCGAACAAAAATTAAAGCCAGCCGGATTTTTGTATATAAGCTCAGTTAAGCATGTAGTTTAAAATAATAAAAGTCCTCAAGAGTCCGGTGTGAGCTTTAGCCGTTGTGGCCTCGAGAAGAACTTGAGGATCAGTTTTTCGCGTATATCTCGTGAACAATTGCACTTAGGAAGAGATTGCCCGGTAAGAGATTGTTGAAAATTTTATTGTCTATAAGAAAGGTCCTTACACATTCCATCGTCAGACCACTCCTTCCAAAAAACACAGTCAACCTTTTTTCTGATAAGTGGACGAAAAAAATTTTTTTTCGGTGACAACTTCAGTCTTTTGAAGATATTTCGAGAACAGCTCAAGATATTCAATTCAAATTTAAGACGACTCCATGACCATGAAATCAGAATTATTTGTGGCGATTTACATGTCTTTACTTATTTTGGTTCTTGAGATACAAATGTTCAACTTTTCATTTTTATTTCACCCTGTATATACCGCCGGCATAGTTCGTATTGATGGTTTCAAGTTTCAATCAAAAGAGAGTAGATCAAACAACACCTCTACTAAGTGGCACTCCGCCATCATGAAACTCAAGGTCCTGTGGCAGCTCTCATATGGGCATGTGGCAGAGGAACTGTTGTCTCCCCGATAGCTTAGTGGTCAGAGTATCCATCCGGCAAATGGAAGAGCCGGGTTCGAGTCCTGGTCAGGGCAGACACTTTTTCTCCGTCACATCGCGCCACAAATGGTGACCCCGAACAAAAGCAGCACGCACGCAACATGCAACTCAAACAAACAGGTACAAAGCAAGCAATGCACAATTGAACAGCACCGCCACTTCTCTGCCCTACGTCTACCCACGTCCTATTCGTCGCCCTAGGTGGGGGGTACTGAACAACGGTCAACGGTCCATAAGTACGGCGAACGCAGGGGTACATACGAGACGAACGACGTCTCTGGAGGGGGAGTACTGTGGCGGCTCTCATATGGGCATGTGGCGGAGAAACTGTTGTATCCCCGATAGCTTAGTGGTCAGAGTATCCATCCGGCAAATGGAAGACTCGGGTTCGAGTCCCGGTCAGGGCAGACACTTTTTCTCCGTCTTCCAGCATCGAGCATCTGAACTATTTTGATTTTCTTGTGTTTTGACGAAGAAGGAGATAACTGACGATGAAATGTGTGAAACGCTTTCTTGTAGGCAGAAAAATTTCTAACAATTTTTTCCCAGGAACTTTTTTCCCAAGTGCTATTTTTCACGAGATATACGCAAAAAACTGATCCTCAAGCTCTTCTCGAGGCCACAACGGCCGAAGCTAACACTGGATTCTTGAGGACTTTTAGTATGTTAAACTACTAGGGCTCCAAATGATACTTAAAGACAAAAAAGGGACCCTGTAGGACTTCAACCAACACATAGTGACTCACAGGAGCTAACTAGAGCTTTGAAAACTAAAGCAATGAAAAAAGAGCCCAGCAGAGCTACAAATGGAACACAAAGACACAGGGGGCACATAGGGTTCCGAGAAACCTAAGAAGGCACAAGGGAGCTTTCGAAAATTCCAGAAACCTCGGAGAAATCGGAAGGGGGTCACCAAGAATGTAAACGATAATGATTGACGACACAAGGGGGCTCATCAGGACTCAAACGATATTTGAAGATACAAAGGGGCTTAACAGGGCTTGAAAGGCTTCAATATAGCCTCAAAGCAGGATAGAGCTTTGGAAGGCCTGCCTGACCCACTAGGGTTCCAAACGACACTTGAAGACACAATGGGGGGGCCAGTAGGATTTCGACCAACACAAGAAGACACACGGGAGCTAACTATAGAGCTTTGAAAACTAATGCAAGGTACAAAGGAGCTCAGCAGGGCTACAGATGCGACATGAAGACAAGGGGGCCTAATAGGGCTCTGAGGAACCGTTCAAGGCATAATGGCGAAGCAAATCTCCAGAAAATTTGAAAATACCCAAGGGGGTTCATCAAGATCCCAAACGATACTTGTAGAGACAGGGGGCTCCGCAAGGCTTGAAACGCTACGTGAAAACTCAGTGGGGAACAAGGGCTCTGAATTTCACACTCATACTGGGCCTCATCAGAGCTCCAAAGTTTCCGGCAATGAACTGTCCGTGCGAAGAATTGTCGGCGAGTCGGGTGTCGGCAAGTTACCCTGTCGATGAGTTTTTCTGTCGGCGAGTTGTCTTGTCGGCTGGATGTCTTGTCGATGAGTTGACTTGTCGGTGAGTCATTTCCTGTCGGCGAGTTGTCCTGTCGATTAGATGTCTTGTCGGTGAGTTGTCTTGTCGATGAGTTGTCTTGTCGATGAGCTGTCTTGTCGATGAGTTGGGTGTCGGCAAGTTATCCTGTCGATAAGTTGGGTGTCGATAAGTTATACCAAAGCCACCTTAGTCAGTGAGCACTCCAACTCAGGTATCAGTTTAATAAAAGGTAGTTATTTCAAATGGCAAAGGACAGGTTGGAATTGGAGTACCTATATATTTCACCCATATCTACCTAACTCGCATGAACTTTCCTTGCTGAATTTAAAAATAGACTGACCCAATAAACATGTACCCATTTACACGCTGGACGGAATCATATCCTTCTAACACGTTTGATGTGAACAACTCGATTGTAGCATACCTTATTCCTATTAGCGTGAGAAAATTTGAGGAAAAAATGATGTGTATGTAGATTGAGGAGGTCACCTGGTTTATGGATACTTTAAGAATGGCAAATATTCGAGTGAGAAACCCCATCGCGGTCTTTTTTGAGCTGGGTTCTTTCTAAGTATATGGGTATTCCCGAAATTGAACAGTTGTCCGTCCCTCAACATTCATAGTAAAGCGGCCGGCGCCGGCGTGCTCACCTGATATCGTTCTCCTTTGCCAGAAGCCGGTGGGCGATACCTACGCATCTCTTTTCGAACCCTCCGAACGCTGAGAAGACTTCTGGCGGGTGTTATGATGTTTTCGTCCGTGAATTGCCGTCTATCATGAATGGTACGCGTACCCAGGAATCTAGTCACCAGGCCGATCCTGCGAATATTACCATAACGAATTGTCAACGTCAGTGTGTCAAAACAATATCATTTTAGAGATCCCTGTTTTGGAGTTCAAGTGATGTGATACATACCAATCTCCTGGGTGAATCGCCTTGAGATTACAGATATTTAGAGTGTTACTTTAAAGGGACATAGAGGCATCGATGAAGATATCCGCACTCAAATGATCTCACACCTCTCGCTTAACCGCATATCTGTTTGGTTTCGAAAGCCTGAACAGATGAAATATTCCCTCAACAGATCTTTACAGACAACTCTTTGGTTATACGGGACGCGACGCTCTGTACAACAAGTTAGTAATGGAGGACCTGATTAAAATTTGGTATCTAGCTTATGCTTATGATGAACAATTTTAAATGATTTTGGATAAGCCACTTCAGTCGTTGAGTACAAAAAAAAAATGAACAGATAGCCAAAAGATTGAGCTATCGAACGTATTGAACAGAATCAAAATAAGTCATGACAAAAATATCGAGGCAGGCATCTTGTTCTGGAACAGGGTGAAATGTGTCACACTTATTTTGCTGAGCAGTTTATACCCGGTCACTGAGGATTAGGTAGGTTCCAGTTGAAAAGCAATAGCCTCAAGTTCGATAACGCCCTGTGACGGCAGTCAACACTAAGCTCCGGGAAATTCCTGTAACTGAAGGCGTACGTCAGGATTTGCCTCGCAGTTTCCACTCACCTCGCTTTATGGCATTAGGTATGGGTCCGTTCCTTGCAACGTCGGATTCGGAAATCCCAATAAGGCCCCGGGAAGCCGAAGACAAGTGGTGGCAATGCCCGTCCATTCCGACGGTCTCCTTCGTTTTGTGTCTACCGCCACTTTGCGATAGCAGCACACACACACACACAAAGTAGGTGCGGAAAGGAGCAGGATAGTGGCTGGTGGTCCTAAAAACGCCGATTGCTCTGCTCTTCTTCCTGAATCAATCTCAGACACACACACACACACAAGCAATCTGCGCTACGTGGCATTCATACCGATAGAGCTCCTTTCACGTTTAATTAGTTAACAATAACGACGCAGACACCGCACACAGCAGTGGCGAGCGGGGTCGCTATTGTAATATCGCAATCCTTCGCATGGAGAATTGATGCTGGAGGTGGTATTACGAACGTCGGGTGAAATAGAGGAGATGGCGAATTGTCGGAATGGCATGTCCTTTCACCCTTACACAAGAGGCACTATAGTGTGGCGCTTATAAATAAAGGCAGTCAAGCGCCTCTTAAGCACCACTTTGGAGAATTGTTTCTATAACATAGATCAAATAAGTCGCGACACACAGTGAAAATGGCAAAGACGACACATCTTCTGTAGCTGACTCGCATCGTGGTGTGTCGGTGAGCATTCCGCGAGTACCTTTGCTCAATTATTGAGTGCTCACGTGTACTCTCGCAGTTGTTCAAACTTTAATGATATCGTGCAAGTGCCGAAGTGTTGTGGAAATATGGGTTCAGATATCTACTCTGATATTATGTGGAGAAATGTGATTGCTTCCCGGATTAAAATGGCTCCCTTCAATATACCTACAGGTGATTCCAAAATTGCGGATTCCCTCCCGTGTACTTGTGGGAGACGTTGACGGGGCACGGAAAAAATGGTAAAAAAGAAACTGGCCCATTTGTTCTCCGAGTTATGAAGAGGTGAAGTTGAGAATTTAATTTCTTCAGTTTGCATGATTTTGAAGCAAAGCAATGTTATAGGCTGTCTGATTTCTGCATAATTCTAGTGGGCTGCGATTCAGGCCGCGATGGGCCGGTGGCGAACAGCCGACTAGAATCATATAGAAATCAGACAGCCTATACTTGCGAACAATCACAATCATGTCGTTAGTAGTTCCCGAATGAAAATTTCTCTTGCAATTGAGATTTGAATTGTGCTCCATGCTTCATTACCGTCCACTATAACGTGCTTGGAAGGACATCCGCCATTTTTGAATCACCCTGTATTAGGATACCTACCTTATAAGTACACAATAGTAGTTTGTGCTGGTAAACTTGATCATAGTCGACACGTTGCAATATTATTGGTGAGCTCACTTGAAAAAGGGGTTCACTTTGACACCTTGTACCTTCTCAATACGTACGTCAATCTAAGAATTTTCTTTCTATGTTGAAAATAACGTTATTCCCTTCTTTGATTTGCCAAATCCCAATAATTTGTCATCATTGATGTTGATTATGAGGATTATTTGTGATCAGATCTCATGCTTGATCTCATGTTTCTACCATAAAGTTTGTTGACTTACACGGGATATATTGGTCACTCAATATCAATTTTCATTCAATTGACTTATTCCACGAGGCGACATTCAGCTATCAACTGCTCTACCATGCAACTTCTGGGATATCTTTATTTTTACGTCAAATGAAGCTTTGTCGGCTGTTGCCAAATTGATCATTATTGTCGGAGTGCCTTGGCTGCGGGGTGGTTTTATGATGAATATAGTATCCGCTGGTCTTTTATGTGGAGAATAAGTTGGGCATTGGGCGGATATCGTCAATAAATTTCCAGAACAGAACACATTAACGAATGGATAGGCTGATGGTGATCTCTGCAGATCTTAGTCCCATTGAGCATGTTAAGGGTGCTTTGCTCTAATGCAGAAGAAAATGTTGAATCGCTCAGTTTTACCACATGGGGTTGAGAAGTTACGAGAAGCTGTGCATGGAAATTGGTTTGCCATTCCAGTTGACATTTTGAATATTGTCACACCAAGATGCCAAGAAGTAGTACCAAGAGTAGAACGGACAAAAGGCGGTCCTACTTGTTATCAAAATGTTGATGTTCGTGGTTCTTATTGCCTTAAAAGAACAAAAACAAAGCCTTCTTGAAATTTTCGAATTTATTATGTCAAAAACAATGACGTAGAGCCAAAATTCAAAATACTGGAGCAGAGACTACGCGCTGAAGTAAGAACGAAATATACCGAGTGATCCATTCATTTTACGTAGGTCAACCAACTTTATGGTAAAACATGCGATTACAAATAACCCTGTATAATAAACGACAGTGACAACAAATTACCGCAATTATGCTTACCAAATGACAGATAAACGGTCTTTTCAACACCGAAAGAAATTTTCAGATTGACTCAGTCATTGAAAAGTAACAAATTGTCAAATTGAACCCATTTTGTAGGTCAGCCACTTCGAGTGACAAGTAGTTCACCGTCACGTGCTTTTCTGCTCCCCATCAGCTGTTTTAGATTCGAAATGTCCCATTTACCGATCTGGCGAGGCCGGCTCTGCCTACCTCGTGAGAACTGTAGGAAATTTCTACAAGAACCAGATCTAGATGTGGCTCTCGCACCTCTGACGTCCACCATCTCCGGACATCGGGTTCCTTCGAGCTGCAAGTTGCACACGATTTCCATCATTTTAGTTCTCGAAAACTTTCAGACTACAAGATTTTGTCTGGAAGCTATCTCTTTATCTCTGGGGTGATGCAACTTGCCATCTTGGGAGCGCAACGCTCCCCGAGCTCTCTGAAGAGGGCTACCAGCTCAAATCCACCCCGGCGAGGATTTCGATCTAGCCCTTGGCCTCTGGAAGCTGTGATACACGGTTGTGTGTATTTCCCTCAGGCGAGGAGTGTTGGAGTGCGGCTTTTATACCGTAGACGACAGGGGCATACGTAAGGTTGTATTTTGTTTGATTTGCTGTTTATTCAAAAATATAAATAAATTGAAATTAATTTGCTGTTCATTCATTTCTATTGTTTTGCGAAAGAGGTACTCGAGTATTTCTTTGTTGAAAATAGAAAAGGCTCGAGAAAAGGGCTATGTTGGGGAATTAAAAGTGGGTAGGGTAGTTCTACTACCCACTTTTAGACTCGTAGAATAAAATACGTGCACCTCTGCGAGTATCGGTGTTGCAAAAACCACATCCCACTCTGTTGTTTGCTTTTGTATCAAACACATAGAAAACTTGTTTGTTCCATCATGCAGAAACTTTGATTTCCAAATTTTGTGTTTTGAAAATTTCATATTGTATCAGTTAAAATTCAGAATTGCTCAATTTTTTCTCCATGACTTCTTTCTCCACCAAGTCAGTCTTCTTAATCCGGTATAAAAACTATCTGTGTGTTTAACGTACGGGTATGATTTATAAATCGTTACTACCTACGGTTCGATTTTATACTTCATCGAATATGCTCTATTCTCTTGAGATTTCCGCATTTTGTAATATTCGTAACGCAGGTACGTGATAAAACCCTTCTACCCTAATTAATTAGACGTGAAATAATGACTCTTACGTTGTCTATTTTGTGCCGTCGGTTTGCAACCCTTTTTACCTGAATCGTTCTCATAATTTCTCAATTCCTTTTTGATTCCCGAATTATTTTATTCTCCACGCTCTTTTTGAAGAGGACAATCAAATATTGCGGAAGGACAAAGTGTTCGAAATCATAGATCTTTAATTTGCCGACTAATCAGTTATCGCATTGAACCTTAACTACTTCATTTGAATTGATTATTAATTACACACTCTCCTATCCGTGCTGACTTCAGCTAACAATAAAGAATTAGTTGATTTACATTCGTTTCTGAAATTAAAATCACATCCTAATTACTTGCGAGAACCCGCGTTGAGTTTGGATTCCTTGCATAATGACCCTTTCAATTTCAATTAACTCTTCCATAACTAAGTTCTACTTAGAGAGTACTTAGAGAGACATCGATCACGTCACTTAGGGAGATATTCTTTATTACTCATTGAGTATGGTTTTTGTGTCTCGAAAATTATAGCAATTATTTTAATTATCAATCAAATAATTTACATAAACGTTGGGTGTTACAGTTTGATCAATTTACGTCCAGCTGGTGAAGTGTTTTCATTTCCATACTTAGACAGGCAATAAGGTATCAGCCTTCAAATAATTAACCAGGAAAATTATATTACTTTTTGATGTCTTGAGGATTTTTCGAAGCGACACTGCATTTTTTTTTTTTTTTTTTTTTTTGAATGTTTCACGACGCATCAACTACGAGGTTATTAGCGTCGACCGGACATTCAGTGGGTTTTTGGTACACGTTTTTAATTATACTTGAATTGCCTACTGTTAACTATGTGAGGCCTCAGTACTCTGATAGCACTCAACTCTGTAGTCAGAAATCCATTTTTTCTGTAACCGCTGTAGTCAGACAGGTGCAGATATGGCATAGTTAGGTCGGAACAATTTTCGGAACAATAGGACAACACAAAATATCCATGGACGAGGCGGGATTCGAACCCGCGCGGTAGATCACGACTGGCTTGGCGCGGCAACACCAAAACCACTCGGCCACCGCCGCTCCGACACTGCATTTCTGGGCATGTTTAAAGCGGTTCTCTTTCTAGGAACTCTTGCTAATGCTCGTGAAACCCCTTATCGTTGCGAAAGAGTTCAATCTGTTCTATTCTATGGGGAAGGTATCTAGAAGCTCACAGCTACTTGCACACTATTGACTCGGTTTGACACTACCTGTGGCTGTTCAAAATACACAAAACCAACTTAATAAATCAAGTTTATTGTCAAGTTGAGTTGAGTTGAATCAATTTAACAAAATAGTTGCTTTCACTTCTTTGAACAACTATCATTTGATTACATAGAAGGTAACTTTGTTTTTTCGTTCAAATTAGTTCTAATTTAGTTTGGTTCTCCGGCGATTTTTGCGAGAACACTACCCACGAATCCGTGGAGCCCGTATTCCATCAATAGAACCCAGCCCTTTTCCACTTGCAGCTGTCGGGCCGTGTTCCGGATAAGACTGACCTCAGGTAAATCGCACCGAAACGACACGAAATCGTTTTGGCTTGTAACATCACTATCTATCACTCTCATTACTTGATTATTATGTAAAATACTATTTTCGACTTCACAACAATTTGGAAGGGGAAGCATTTGGATCGTGCAGGAAAAATAAATTAAATAGCGACGGATATATCCGTTTTGGGGTTCTCTGTTCCCAGAGTGATGGTCCGAAGGTACCTGTACCTGTACTTATGTCTGTCTATGCTCCTTGACGATAACTGCCAATCCGTTGATCCAAATAAGTTGAATTTCGGTACGTAGGCATCATTTCAGCCTAGAATGCACTACATAATAATTAGATTCTGGTGTTATAGTCCGGCGGCTTAGTAGATGAATCATGCACTTTGTGCCGGAGCTAATTTAATTTTATTTTTGTGAAACATGGTTAAGAATGAAAGTTTTGAGGGGTGGAGCCATTCTCAATTTTTACCAGGGGGGGAGGGGGAGGGGGTTGTTCTGGCTTTTTGAGGGCTCTTTGGACCTTTTCTTTTGCACTCGATGTTGTAAGCGGAAGCATGGTGTTTTCCAGATCTGTGATAGATCAGGATTTTTTCAAGTGGTGTCGGCACTCCCTTCCCTCTTGGGAAGGGGCTGGGGGGCTCAAGCTGACACATGTGACCGATTTCCACTTTTTCTTTGATTTCGAACCAATATCGGCAAGTTTGGTATTGTTTCCGATTAAATCACATCTTCTGAACTCAACCATGACTCAAAAAAATCGATAGCGACAAGTTTAAACAAGTTGTGCAGAGAATATCATGTTTTTTTGTGCTCCTATTTGAAAACATTTTTTGGGGGTGTTTGAGACATTTGTGGTTGCATTTCATTCCAGGTCTATTATTTTGCGCCTAAGGAACGTATTTTAGCAAAGTCATTTGTTTTTGTGAGGAAATAAAAAAGTAAATATGTAAACGTGTTTTGAGTAAATTTTTTCATAATTCAACAACGTCTGAAAGGTTATAAAAGTTCATAATTGTGGTATTTAGTGTTCTTAAGGAGTTCCGCGGGTTCGTAAGAAACCATAATCCCAAAGGGCAAGAACCTTGATGGGGACGTAGAAACTGGGGGCGAGAGGGGTGAAAATTTTTACTCAAAATTTATGAGCGGGCTAGAAACAATCTTTGTTCTGTTTTTCTGTTTCTGTTTTATTTCGCTAAAATTGATCTTAAATAAAACTCAAGCCTCCTATGTCAGACAAAAAAAAGCTGCCATAAGCTTTTATGTTCAAAAATTATCAGAATATTGCTGATAAAACCGTCTATGTCACGTATTATAGCCAAATCTAATGAATAAGATCAAATTTCATATCCCATCATGTCAACTTAATTTATAGTGAATATTATCTCAATCTAAAATGGAAAAAAGTATAGTACATCACGTTTAAAGTACAATTTAGTTCCTCCTGAAAAGTACCCCTTTTTGACATAGGAGCTGGCTGAAGTTCTGAAAACGGTGACATAGAAGGTTGCTGTTCTTCGCCATCGATATCAAGGTTAGTTTATTGTAGTGAACCATCTACAGGGGGATATATCCTCTTTTTCGTTATCATAAGCACCGTCTATCAATTGTCATTGATAGTTATATTGAATGGGATTAATTTAATGAAACATGAAATCTATCGGGTCATCTCATGAGAACAATTTTCTGATTAATAGCTACTACTTCTAAATCATCCACCATCAGTGGGACGTTGCACAATGAAATTATCCACGTTGTCGATTTTGGAACTCGGTTTGAAACTTCAATGTTAACTCTCTGATTTACGATGCCTAAATCTGCAGAAACTTCCAAATCTTAACGCAATCATCATCACCACCAAAGTGTGACCAAGTTTCTTTCGTCAACAAAGGCACCGCCAATAATGAAACTTTGTAAAATACATTTTTGCCTGTGTTTTTCTCGGTTCAAAACCGATGTGAATTTGCAAAAAGGCCACAGCCACAGATGTTGATGCTGCTGAACAGCCCCATCAGACTTGTCGACCATTATTATAGAATTTGGTCTGGCATCAAGAAGCTGGCTTAGAGCTGAGCTCCTGGGAACGAGACATGCCCAATCTCAAGTCAACCTGACGCGCAAGCAGTTGACGGTCACTTGCGGCAATCTCGCTCTAAATGTCCAACCCTTTGCAGTTGTAGCAATCAACAAAGTCTAATGTTGCCGACTATTGGAAGCTCCTGCAATTTTCTATTTTGTTCACAAACACGTGCAGTCAGTGCACTTACAAAAACTTTCATCACGGTGTCATATGTTGTTCCGACGGAATGGAATAGTCTCCAATACTCACGAACAACTAGAAGTCTTGCTGTAGAGCTTCATTGCTGGCAAGGAAATGTACACAAGAACCATTCTCTTGATCACGAAGCTTCAGGACTTGTGATCTGTTCAGGTGGTCCAGCTGTTGGAAGTATTAGGGTAACATTCATAGATTCCCGTCGCTCCCAATTTTTTCCAAAGTTTAAGAAACTCCTTTCCGTAAACTGCATCTGAAATTCTTGAAACGCAAACTGCAGATCTCGCTTAGGAGCTGCTTTCTATATCGCTTCACACCCCTCGATGTGTTGTGAGAGACGGCGACAATTTACGTTGCGAAGGGGAGCTGGGGACAGCTCATTTGAAGGAGCGTTTTGCAGAGCTATTTTTGTGTACCGAATCAGGTGTGCCAGTCGTTGGTACGTGACCTTGCAAGGAATTCCAACCGAACATAAGAAAATGGAATGAGAAACGGCGGTCGGTAATTCAGAATCTGGCGGAGAAAAATCGAAGAAATTTAAACGTGAAGTCGTGTGTGGATATTTTCAGGTTGAGGTGATCATAGAGGCGATTTCATCGGCACCAAAAATGAAGTTAGTATTTTTCAATCAGATTGTCTCAAGTGCTCAAGGATGTAGGTACGCAAGAGCAAATGAGAGCTCACCTGCTACTGGCATGGAAACTACGTATTGTTTTAGAATCAGGCATGGTCAACTTTTGCTTCGATTTTGGCTCGGTGACCACAAAACTAATTATTGATGCCTCGGGTTTTGCAGCATTTTCGACGTTGCACTTCGGTAACAGCTAATAATTGATGGTCGTAGGTAAAACAACAAGGGCATGGATGTAAACATGTTGCAGATACGTAACACAAATGAGCTACCCGGGTGTTCGGCACCTACAGCGCTGAATTATTATTGCACATGTTATACACGTCACACAAACATGAAAGTATCGATTTCCGGTTCGGTGATGCATTTCGTTGCACGTTGCAATAACGTTGTTAAGTGAACATCGAAATGAACATGCAAAAGAAAGCACCACAAAGACATGTTGCTTCCGTAGCGCTATATAATCCAGCTCTGTACAGCGTTAGCGACAGCTAATTCATGCGAAAATAATCATTTAATTGAGTTGCCGGAGAATTCACCACACACTCTTCAGCTTCACTCGGAACATCCCGAGAATGACTTGGTAATTTGATTAGTAACCCAACACTGGCTGCAAACTGCTCCGCTAGACTTTCACATACACTTAGGGAATTGATTAGGACCTCGTCGAAAAAAGGACGACCGTACACCGAAAGCCCCGCACACATGAAACACACGTAAAGCGGAAATTATCCCGCCACCACCGGGAGAGTTCCGGAAAATTTGAGGGTTGCCGATTGCGCCTTATGAAGGAACGAAATTTTATTCTGACCATCACTTGGACGTGACTAAGATTCTTATTTTTCTTCAGTTTCAGTGGAATTACGTTGAAATTGTCACGAAAAAAATTGTTCCACAACGGTAGGTACTGGTACGCCCCAGCTTAGCTTCACGTCCTTTCATATTTTTACTTACTTTGAATGCTAGATATTTGAATTCAATAACCTGTTGGATGTAGCTTCCTGTCTCGAGATTTTATGAGAAAATATTTTTTTAAAGAAAAATCTAGGGTGGAGCGTTTTGAAATAAAAGCCCTATATAAGCACGAAATACCGCTAGTGGGTACCTATTATGTCCAGTCAAAATAGTTTTTAACCGGAAATAAATTTGGAAGTTGACGAAATGCGGTGGATCGATGCAGAATTTAACATGGAATAACATACTGAAATTCCCGAGAATTCCAAGGCTTGGCATTTTTTCTAGGGCCAATAAAAGAGCGCCATCCTTGTGCGATTTTTCGATTTTTTCTGAATAACTTGTAAACTATCACGTTTAGAACACAAAAACCCGCGAAGCAAATGTAGCCCGTTAAATTCTCAAGAAATCAGTGTCAAACTCATCACTTTGTGGTCGATAGTCTCTGGGATACAGCGTCTGCTGGAACGCAGTGAAAATGATTCAGAATTTATTTCCGGATTTTACGTAACAATTTGCATAGTGTCAGTTCAGGGGCTGTAACGTGGACAGCAAATGTGCGGATTTCAGTGTGTTTAACATTTTTGGAAAGCCAATTCAACATTTGGTATAACACACGGAGAAAAATATTTTTGTAAATTTGAACATTTTACAAATGTTGGAAAATTCTGCATCTTTTCAAACCGAATTGGTATTGGCATATCAGATTTTACTTCTAACCGGAAAGGACCAAGTTCTTGGGAATAAATTACGATTGGTGTTGATACGTTATGTTGCAATAATAAGTGACTATTCCTCAATCAACTGCAATCTTAGGGCTGAGCTTAACAGATGACTAGTTGATAGCACAACAATATTTCAACCATCATAATGTTCTTTGAGTTGAAACCTCATTATTTCGAATTCATCTCTTCGTTTGTTTGGAAGAACTAGAAACAATGTATAATTTGTGTTGGCTGTTATTTTTATGGCAACCACAATTTGTAGCTGGATCATCGCACTGTTATATTCATATCTGCACCACGAAATGTAGTACTCTAGGTTTTGTGTTGTTGAAATCTACTTCTTTGTGGTAACTCTATACACAACTTTTGAGTAACGCAAACATAAACTGTGTTTTTCTCAGTTCCGATCGCAAATAACGTACGTGACATCCCCATCACCACCTCTTTGCTTTGCAGGATTGCAGGTCTGTGCAAGTTCAGTTTGGTTTCGAAAGTATTGATGCAGCAAAATGGACACGGTGGAGCAACTGTTATCAGAATGGGGCTTTGAATGCTTAGTGCCAACATTTAAAGGTAAGTAATCTGTTGCATGATGGGTTGAATGGTGAAGGTTACATGTTAGATGTATTTGTTAATAGAGAACCAAATAGATTTGGAGGTTTTCCTATCGTTGAACAATGGAATGATGAAGGAAATTATCCCACAAGTGGGGCCACGGTACAAATTTGTTCAAAAATTGCTACCGTATACCAACAGCCAGTATTATTTACTGAAAAAATCACGCAAAACAAAGCCGTTCAGTTGAGAGCCACTTGCCTAGCGCAAAAACTTATGACTACTGCTGATACCTAGGTTTATCATGGGCTAAAAAATTAGAGTGGTTCTCGAAAGTTTTCAGAATTTTCGGAAAGCTTCCACTCAAAACGCTAAGCGTATTTTGCAAAATATGTAGCATAGAGGTTTCCTCATTTTGATGAGGTCTATCTGCAGTTCAAATTTCCGTAACCATCAACGAAACACCCTTTATATAAAATTTTAAATGAACGTTTCAGAACATCAACAAGTTTTGGCATTCTTGCTTTTGCCGCTTCTTCTTCCCCCATGTCCGATGAAGTCGAAACAGGCCGGCGAGAGGAACAGACCATCGAAATTGGAGATCCAGCAAGCGTTTTGCTGTCACATAGAAGTAAGTACTGTCCCGTGTAATATTGATCAACTTTGATTACTGCATATATTATCATTTCTTCAGTTTATGGTTATGTTGACAGTTGCACATAATATGATTTCCATAACTCACCATTCACAATCACTCTCACATGTCCACTAATCTCCCATCATTATTCTATCCAACTTGTTTGTCAAATTTATTTAAAACTGCGAACAACTAATTGAATAAAATTTTGGTTTTGCTCTTAGACTATTGACAAATTACATGAAACTATCGATGAGAGAAGAAAGAGACTGCAGCGTTTCAAAGAAACCCTGCAACCCATGGTGATCATTGTGGGACCGACTGACCAGAATTCAACTCTGGTCAATTCAACTCATGGAATCTAAAACATGAAAGAGATGTGAGATGTGTGAATGGATTTATTGTACCTATGCATATACCTACGTGTTATGTAATTATTGTGAAAATGTTCAATATATAGTCACAGAATGCGGTAGACCATTTATGTTTATACATACATTCAGTGTCAAAAACATGTTCAAGTAGGTTGTAATACAATACGATAAGTATCTGCTACTATGTACCTACCTTCATGGTTAAGAAATGTGTTACTTTTTATACAGATTTATCAATAAAATCAATGTGATGGATAACGAATTTTTATGGACTTTAACATTGACTAAAATAATATATTATTGCTGGCCCCTTAACGGGCCGCTAGCACTAGAGGCCGGCCGTGCATGCCGTCTCGTATAAAACCACTTCATAAAAAAATGTGCCTGCAATTTAAACTTTGCCAACGACACACTTTAGCCACAACTTTTTTTTTATGCAAAAATTGTTACAACCTTCAGTTGAAATTTCGAGAAGATACGATTAAAATACCAAAAACCCGATTTTTCGAGGGTAATTTTCCCGTTTTTTCCTATTTTACTCATATTTTACCGAAATTTCAACTGAATGTTATGCATTTTTGCGCAAAAAAAGTAAAAAAGTTGTGGCGAGAGTGTGTCATTGACAGAACTTAAATTGCACGCAGTTTTTTTCAATTAAGTGGTTTCATACGAGACTGCATACCCGCTGCTGACTCCTAGCCCTAGCATCCCGTTAACCCCTCACAAGTGCTATTCCACCTAAATTGGAAATGTGAAATGCAACAACAAAATTGGAGCTATGTCAGATAGGAACTAAATACTTGCATAACTCAACCATGCAACATGATTATGTAAGTAGTTTTTGGTTGTTATGTACAAAAGCTTTACGGTGGATCAACTACAAAGTTGCGGTTGGGCTAAATAGACTCAATTTTGGTTTATCCCCAAACTCCTTGTGATTCATTCATACACCATTATGAGAGTATCTAGATTTTTGTTGTCATGTACACAAGATTTACTTCTGATACAACTACA
Organism: Anaspis maculata; assembly: GCA_949128115.1. Classification (NCBI taxonomy): domain Eukaryota; kingdom Metazoa; phylum Arthropoda; class Insecta; order Coleoptera; family Scraptiidae; genus Anaspis; species Anaspis maculata. Next base: position 38,100,239 of record OX421966.1, on the reverse strand, counting down.
AGATTGTGGTTCAAATACCAATGAAACTATGTTTGGTGCAACACTTATTTAATGAAACCTGTACAACATTCTTTCATCCACAAATCTAATGTTACAGGGACAGTCGCTTGGAGGTGGCCTATATCCGCCTACAGATTGTTGTTAAATACACCTCAATTGTGTCTAATATAGCTTAATATTTTTCTCCGTGCACTTTTGTCTAGAAGTCGCCAACTTCAAAATGGTACTTTTCCTCGACCTTTGAAATCTATACTTGAAGTCCCGAAGAATCCCCAAAAATCGATTATTTTCATACCATGCCATTTGCTTCATTTTTTCGGTATGGAAAAACCATCTAGAAAATATATGGAGGATTGAATACCAAAAAGAATAACATGGTTCAGAATCTTTTTCTCAGTGATGGTTCCTGAGGTATATGGGTTGAAAGACTGAAACGACCCATTTAGAAAAAAGATTGGTAGTTCGGACACTAACTGCTGAATACTGTACGGACCTTGCATTTGATGATACAAAATGCCACCCAGCAGACGGACTATTTTCTGGGAGGTTCATTTTTGTTTTTCGCTTTTGTACAAGGTGTTCATGATAAAATTCACCCCCCCTCTAGGAGATTCCCCTTTGAGATATTTTGAAAAACTAAAAACTTTTTCTCAACAATTTTCCCCAGCGACTTTGAATCGATCTTCTAAAAGTTTTCAATTGGTACCGTATACAGGGTGTAACATGTAACTTTTTTATTTCAAATGCAACACCCTATATTTTATTACGTCATTTGATGAAGCCTTTCTTTCTGATTACAAAAATATATAACATTCATGATTTATTTTGACAAGCAAGTTGTCAAAAAAATAATAAAATAGGTAGTCAAATAAATTGAAAATTGAAAATTACACGACACCCTGTATTGGGAACGAATTGGACCATTTATCCATGCAGAGTTAAATTATACAGATAAAATGCTTCGAGAATAACTTTTTTTCAAGTGAACTGTAGAAACCAAAGCCATCTTGCCGCGAAACAAAAGTATTTGACTATAATCAGTTTCACGGCTATCTGCATTAGAGCAAGCTATGGAAAAATTATTTTTTGTTGGTAGGAATGAGTAGGAATCCATAACCGACGTCGCAGAAGGTTTGTATAAATGTGGTATGTGAAAAGGTTAGGTATTGTGGCGTTTGTGGCAGATGTCACCCGTCGCGCGGTGTGATGCACGTCAAGTCAAAATGTTCAGTTTATTTGGGGAAAACAGATAAACACGTGTTCCTCGGAGTGTCAATTATCTGGACACCTTCTTCACGGGTTGGTGGCTCTTTACTTGTGCTTTGGTAGTGGCGGCCAGTGAGCCAGTGTATAAAATGACGCCAAAGGAAGTCAGCGGCAGCATTAAAGGGAAGTAGGACTGATAGTAGGAAGTACTACGTGCTCTACAACACTAGAACAGCATACAAGCCAGAAAAAGATGAAGAAGGGAATACATACATGAAATGGTCAATAATTTCATATTGAGAAGATCTTCCAACACAGAGTAAACTCACGCGTCGTGTCTCGACTGTCTTGTCTTGTACAGTGCAACTCCATAAATCAATGTCCATGGAAGCGAATTTTCTCAACCTCACTGGGGCCACTGGACAGGCATTTTCATTAATTTTTCTTCCCTTTAGTGCTGCCGCTGACTTCCTTTGGGGTCATTTTATACACTGGCTCACTGGCCGCAACTAGCAAAGCACAAGCAAAGAGCCACCAACCCGTGAAGACTGGTCCAGCAAATTTACACTCCGAGGAACACGTGTTTATCTGTTTTCCCCAATAAAACTAAACATTTTGACTTGATGTGCATCACAGCGCGCGACGGGTGACATCTGCCACAATACCTAACCTTTTCACATACCACATTTACACAAACTATCTGCGACGACGGTTATGGATTCCTGCTCATTCCTACCAACAAAAAATATTTTTTCCATAGCTTGCTCTAATGCAGATAGCCGTGAAATTGATTATACCTGTTTTATTATTTTTTCGACAACTTACTTGTCAGAATAAATAATAAGTGTCATACATATTTGAATTCAGAAAAAAAGGCTACATCAAATAACGAATTGAAATATAGGGTGTTGCATTTGAAATAAAGAAGTTACATATCACACCCTGTATACGGTACCAATTATAAACTTTTAGTGGATCGATTTAAGGTCCCTGGGAAAAATCGTGGAGAAAAAGTTTCTAGTTTTTTAGAATATCTCAAAGGGGAATCTGTTGGACAGGGGTGAATTTTATCGTGAACACCCTGTACAAATTATTCAAAATTTGTTGCCAACATCTAGCTAGGTACATATAACACTTTTTTGGTTATTTTCCAATAGTTGCGGCCTGAAATTAAATATATTCAATGCTATTATGAGACCTATATCATTCTGATCAATTATGAATAATGGCTTTATATTGTCATGAATATGACGGAAGGGCCATAACGAAAGGCTCATCTCTTAAGTACGAATTATTTTATTGGGTATAAATTATAATAATTCATAAATCGCCTTCAGCAAAAACAACGAGCTGCCACAGGAGATGCTGATGAATGCTGCAAGGGCAGCACAATTCTTAGTTCATAACCGCCGTGGTATGCCAGGTTCACCAAGCAGGAGGAAACGAGCATCGACTTGATTGGTCGATTCGGATTAGACTTACATACGCGGGCACACGGGGATGGATTCATCAACCGGGATTCGATGATCATGACTCGACTGGTTCGGTGGTAGGAAGAAGTACTGCGGGTTGAAGGCAGACCGTCGGTTCAAGGGACTGAGGTTGTGCCCTCAGTCCCAAGTTTGTAATAGTCATGTAAGTAGTGTGATGTGGAATTATTTTATAATAATTAATAAACTTGTATTATGTTAGCATGCTCGAGTTCCATTTACCTTCCCGTTTCAGCTGTGCAAAACAATAAGTGAAGAGTGAGCTCTCAGTCCACGAGTAGCAAAGGAATAGACCCTTTTCTACTCGTGACAATATATTTACCTACCCTACCACTCCGGATGCAGCGTTGTAATTATGACCATATGACCTCATATTTCATTTCCCGTCTAAGTAACGTATGGTCCGAAAGTTTTGGGAAATAGTTCCAAGCTAATAACTTTTTCTGAATAGTCTTTATTTTCGTACATGATATTGCAAAAATTAACATCATATATAACAATAACAAATTCATATTCAACATATTGAAAATGGACCATTATCTTCGATGGATTTCAATTATCTTCTGCCATGTTCCATGATTTTCTGTATCAATTTGTCAAATGCGAAATTCTCCAATGTTATTGAAAAATGTGACGTCGTAATTGGTCTTCATTCGCAGCTTCCCATCCCTTGTCGTATACTATCCTGCTCAATACTTACCAAAAATCTTATATTGGTCGAGCTTGCGGTACATTGGGAGGCAGGAGCTCTGAGAAATTAATCCTGCTGTTGTCCAGAGAATGATCGAACATGGCAGAAGAAAACCGAGAGCCATCAAAGATAATGGCCCATCTTCAATATGTTGAATACGAATTTGAAATTGTTAAAGATGACGCTAGTTTTTGCAATATTGAGTTACAAAATTAAAACTATCAAAAAAAAGTTATTAGCTTTTGAAAAAATTCCCAAAACTTTCGGACCATACGTTAAACTGTGATGAAAGGAACTTCATCAGGATCAAGGCCCCTTTGTCTTTTGCTACGGTAGCTTATTCCTTTGTAGCTTCTTCCATGTTTTTCACCAGCTGATCGTTCCAAACCAAAATATAAAAATATTAACTCTTAGTTGCTTTGTTGATAAAACGTAATAGGTACCTCTTCCAGTTGGTTTTCTATACTTTCAAACTTGGATTTTTCAATGCTGATATGTCAACACAGCTTGAAAATTCCTTCAAGTAGCCATAAGTTCTACCAGTTGCGAGTCTGCCCCACACGACTCTCGTGTTTATGACCGATTTGTCGATATTAGCATGTCTTCGGTACTTTTATGAATAATTTCACGACATCCTGTGCGGTAAAGTTCTACAACACAAACCAAACCAATACGTTGTCACTGTTTGGGAACAATATACCAGAACAATTTTTGGAATGCTCATGTTGGTTGGAGTGATATATAGCCCAACTTAAAACGTATTCCAGATTGACAATCATGTTCCCAAGTAGAGCTGATTCAAAAATGTTTTCCTTCGTATTTTGTTGATCTTCATCAGAGTCATTAATTGCAGGAATCAAATCTTGGCTGTCTTCAAAACTTTCAATTTCCATCAGGTGGTCATTCTGTGGAAAAGAACATTTTTATTTGAAGGTAGTTAATTTCAAGGGCAAATGTAATATACAACCTCTTATTCACTTCTGACATTCATATTCTTCAGTTCCTAGTGGAAATGTGTATATGGGCACATTTGGGCCATGCAGTCATGCAAAATGCACCGTGGGCATATTCCAACTGTATCCCATGTGCACCATGAGGATGTGCGTGCCCATTGCGACCATGGTACATATGGGTATATGTATGTAGATTGCGCATATCCCCATGGAGCATATGGGTGGCCCAAATGTGTCCGTGGGCACTTCGACTAAGGTTTTGGGTTTGGTTTTGGTTGTTTTGAAAAGAATATTTAAACCGTTGCACCGTAGAGGGATAAAAATTTGATTTGCTGTTTTTATATCAAAATTGAATAACTTTCTCACTTAATCCAGAAACCTCTTTCACCATTTGGGTATTGAGCCAGTTAAATAAAAAATGGAATTATACTTTGTACTTACTGCTGTTTCTGCATTTCTCTCGGCAGTTCCATTGCTGATGGTTTCAACTTGTTCCTCGGGATTGTCTATTTGCGAACTGCAATAAACACACTCCTTTTTCTAGCAAACACTGTTTCGTCGCCAAGTGGTGAAGTTCTTTCTTCAAATTCAAGTTTCGTTTTTTTTTTAGGCACTGGGAGGAGGGGGGGGCGGCCCAAATTTATTGCCCATTTTTCCAGTGGCGACAGTCGAGGACCGCTAAGTGTCACAATGACATTCTATTGAATTGCATACGAAAAGCGTATCCGCTACCAGCAATACACGAAAGTATTTTGTACACTAGAGCCTATTTTACCAGCGAAATCCACTGTACAAAATTTGAGTCTAACGGTTTCTACACTGTATTTAATCGTTCGGGTCTTGAGAGAATTGCGACGCCAGCGCCTCTTGCAGGAGAAGCGCGCTAGCCCAAATCGCCTCTGGTGTTAAAGAGTATGGTTGGTAACCCTAGAATGGATGACTCTGAAAAACTGCTAACGTCTTCCTGATATTCTATAGGCAACCCTGTGGAGCCCACCGTACGTAATTTACGGCAAAATAGGACGAGAAAAATGAATAAATATTTGTATGATCGGATCAGCTGAAGCTTTGATTTGGGCGATGGATGAAAGAGGGCGCTAGCTGTTAAATTAATAATGTACGAAGGAATTGAGCAAATTTCTATAACCTGATATAATGCCCCTACATCTACACTCTCGACATCGTACAACTACATTCAAGCGGTGCATGTCGTTGTACGAGACCCGCACATCATGATCATGCCGCTCCCGCGGCCCCTGCTGCCCTGCTGCTGGTGCCTGGTTAATCCCGTTGTCCTGTAATTCGTCATGAAGTGGAACAAGTAGACAGAAAGAAGCGGCTCCGAACACTCATATCCATCGCCGACAAGCTCCTCTAGGATGAGCCCGGATTCCCTTTACGGTTGAGCCCTGTCGTCCACGTACCTAGATGCGTCTTGACTCCCTTTATGGGTGAGTCCTGGCCTCCACTGAAATGCGTTTTGAACCCTTTACAGATGAGTCCTGGCCTCCCTCAGCTGAGCTGTGCCGCGAGAACTCGGAGCTTGGATGCTTGGAATCCATGAGCCTCGGAGTGTGTTACCTTCTGTCGACGCCTGTTGTCTCAGAAAGCGGGATTCCGGGATCTAGTGGTTTGGCGTTAGAACTTGGGAGCAGCTCTTGCGCCTGTATTCTGAATTCGCCTACATATTGTGCTAGTGTCTGCCCTGCAATTGAGCATTGAGTCACATTTCTGCATCATCCCTTGTGGGTATCTTTCACAAAAAAGGCGTTAGAACCCTTGTGCTCTTTTGGGTGATTTGCGTCATGTCCGCGGTAAACAGAGAGCCAGATCTGGTAGGAGAGTTCTAGAAACTCACGCTTTGCTGAATTCTGAGAAACCCGAAAAAATAATTGAAACCAAATGAAATCGCGCTCAGTTATATCAAAGTTCAGACCCTTCCGTAGAGTCGCATTTGTTAAAAAAATCAGTTCAAAAAAACAACCCTTCCCATCTGAAACTAATGACTTCGTTCTAGAGTGCATGCAATTGCAGTTATTCAAATTTCTATGTTCGTTGGACTTTTGAATACAAGAGAATAAATGTTATTGATGGATGCTACACAAGTAGGCGAGCGGCCGTTCCCTATTTTTCGAGCTATAGTGACCACGGGCGTACAACAACGATTTTTGATTTTCAATAGTAAGTACTAGATGGGGGTGTGCCGCCTGTGAATTTTTTTCGAAATCGCCCCATGGGAACTCTTGTCAGGGCCCCATTCCCATCTTTTTTTCAAAGTCATATTTTCTTCATTTTTTGCATTCGGCAGCTCATAACTCAGCGACTATTGATAACAAAGCGAAGATTCTTTAACCAATACGATGTCTGGATATTACTTATACCCTCCACATCACTTTTGTGTTGCATTTCGTGATAATAACCTTCCAGGACCATAAAAACATAAGAGGTGCAGAAATACGTCACAAGAACTTTGATATGCGGAAAGCCATATCAAATTCTCAAAATATGTGCACATATATGCGAGAACATATGTAGAGAATACTCCAAAGATGTTTTTGGGAAAAGGGCGTTGCAGCAGGTTTTTTGGTTTTTGAATTATGATTTTTTCAAAATCCGACACTGATATATGCGAGCGGCCGAGCGGCCAAATTGGCGCTAAACGAGGATTTTCATCAATGTCGTTGAAAAAACATCACAGTATGAGCCACAACAGCGGTTTTTTTTGTGCTTCACCTAGTAGTAGGTAGCTCAAGGTTCAACTAGACTTCAACCAAAGGGTCAACCTGAACTACCGTTTCCGTTAAACCGTTCTAAGAAGTCGTCTACTCCACTGCAACATTTTGGAACAAAAACTTGTATTGCAGTGATTTTGATGTGGATTTTTTATGTATAAACTTCGATTCCTCTTTGAGACTCAATGTCAGTTACCTTCTACCTCTTCATAACCTTCCATAGGTAGGCACCCCTATCACACTTTGTGTCTTTTTAATGATTATTATTATTACCTACATAAATTACGAGCAGCACAGGACCGCAGACTTCAGAGCATAACATTCCAATTGCCTCGCATGGGCAAAGGGAGATGGTTTTACAAGGTTTCTTCCCATGGAAATTGCAAAGATAATCAATTCTGAAGAAATTCCAACTCTATGCTGGTGTGACCTTTGAAATTTTGATCATCTAACCGCAGTTTTTCACTAGTTAGGAGGGTTCCATACTACTTTCGGGTGACGAAGCTTTTCCTTCATCGAGTCCTTCATGCATGATTGTGCTTGTCATGAAGCTCATATGCCACATGTTGCTTAAATTTAATGCAGGTTCCGAGAGTGGAACTCTGTCAATGTTGTTTCCGCTATTTACAGCCAGTTGTGCCGGGAGATCATTTACGGATCCATGATCGGTGGCATGTTTTCTGCTTGCATCTTAGACAAAAACAATAAATTTTCTTGCTTCCAAAACTTTATCGGTCAATGATATATGTTGGGTGATGATAGGAGTGATAGGACGCTAAGAAGTGAGGTGACAGATCCAACAGATATTTTCATTCTCCTTGTCGCTTGAAAGGCTTATTTCTTGCCCACGCCATACATTGCTGACACTGTAGGTATTGCACTCTGTTGAAGGATTAAACGACCTGCAATCCTGCAAAGCTTCCCAAAAGTTTTCTCCAAGGTGGTCATTCTCCAAACTGTTTTTGGCGCATTATCCTACTCTATTCATTGCGAGATTCATTGAGACAAGAAGTCACACGAATCGCTCTTGTTCTTTCTCACGATAAAAAATAATCTCCAGTTTGGTGTCGACTGAATTCTCTGGATTTCATAGACCTGCTTTTCTTTGGTAGCATAGCAACGTATTTGTTCTAGAAACTTGCGAATTTTATGTCGCGAATCGTCGCCGTCGTACCGATCAAAAATTAAGTGAACTTTGCTGGCATTAAGAAACCTTGTTATTTTTCCAAGACAGTGTCGACTTCAGTCGTCAAATGTCTGCAACGCTTTTCAGTAATAATTATTTTGAGGCATTTCAGCCATCCACCAAACACACGGTCGTTGTACGGTCGTTGTATGTACCTATCTCAGACAAAGAGCCTGATGGTCATGCACGACTTCACTCGCTCCAGAACAATTTGGATTTTGCTGCTGTTATTGGGCGCTTTCCATTTACCGACACAAGTCGACTTGTGTCGACACAAATCGGCACAAATGCGTTCCATTTGATTTGTGTTGCTGTGTGTCATCGACACAAGCTAACACAAGCCGACTTCAGTTGACACAAACCGACACAAAGTGTTGTAAATGGAACGGATGTGGTGGGATAACTTGAGACTTTTTTTAATTGACATCATTTTGATTTTTTGACAAAGCTAGCGCTCACCGATGAAATAGGACCTCGAGCGACGAGCGAGACATTTTTCTGAACATTTAATCCACCTTGGCGAATGGTAATTAGTAATCTCCTCATCCATCATGTCGGCAAAAACGTCTTCGGGCTTGAGTTTCTTATAGTATAGGTGCATAGAAGTTTCGATCATTATTTCTCGATTCAAGGCGATCTATTATGAAGCTTTGAAGCTGTTATTGACCTTTGTGTGTAGTGTCGAGCCATTTTATTTGACAAGTACGGCCAGCATTCGGAAGAGAGGTCACCATGTTGAAATAGACACACAATATAATAATAATAATCGAAAGCTGAGGTTTACATAAAATCCATACAGAAATCACTGCAATACAAGTTTTTGTTCCAAAATGTTGCAGTGGAGTAGACGACTCCTTAGAACGGTTTAACGGAAACGGTAGTTCAGGTTGAACCTTAGGTTGAACCTTTGGTTGAAGTCTAGTTGGACCTTGAGCTACCTACTACTAGGTGAAGCACAAAAAAGACCGCTGTAATGGCTCATACTGTGATGTTTTTACAATGAAATTGATGAAAATCCTCGTTTCGCGCCAATTTGGCCGCTCGGCCGCTCGCATATATCAGTGTCGGATTTTGAAAAAATCATAATTCAAAAACCAAGAATCCTGTTGCAACGCCCTTTTCCCAAAAACATCTTTGGAGTATTCTCTACATATGTTCTCGCATATATGTGCACATATTTTGAGAAATTGATATAGCTTCCCGCATATCAAAGTTCTTGTGACGTATTTCTGCACCTCTTATGTTTTTATGGTCCAGGAAGGTTATTATCACGAAGTGTAACACAAAAGTAATGTGGAGGGTATTTGTAATATCCAGACATCGTATTGGTGAAAGAATCTTCGCTTTATCATCAATAGTCGCTGAGTTATGAGCTGCCAAATGCAAAAAATGAAGAAAAGATGACTTTAAAAAAAAGATGGAAATGGGGCCCTGACGAGAGTTCCCATGGGGCGATTTCGAAAAAAATTCACAGGCGGCACACCCCCATCTAATAGTACTTACTATTGAAAATCAAAAATTGTTGTTGTACGCCCGTGGTCACTCAACCCCTTAAAATGCACGTTTTTCGCTAACGGCCGCTCGCCTAAAGGGAATTCCACCAAGAGGAACATCCGGTTTGCTCTCGCAAAACTGATAATTTTATAACAGCATTCATCTGGTATTGGTAGCCCGGTCATGAAATGGAAAATCTAAATATTAGAAGCTGGTCGTATAATTACTTGGACACTTGACGACGCGATGGTCAAGGTCATTTGTATATTGAATTGTTAGGGCTCGGTTAGTTATTTTAGGGTCTGAGCTTTATTTATACAGACAATAGTTGTTCCGAAGCCTTCTCGCATTGGTTCCTCGGCGAGCATCTTTGTGATAAATAATGTTCGTTTCACCCAAAACAGTACGGGGCGCAATCAAAACGATCTTCACATCAAAGTCTTGTACTTTGAGTTGAGTAATTGTTTTGCGTACTCTATTATTGGTTTCAAAGTTTTGGGAGGGAGAAATTAGGTTTAACATTTCCTCTATTTAGATACTCGCGTTCGCGATATCCGTCTGAGATTCAATGGCAATTCAAAGTGGAAAATAGGTTCAGTACGCAAAGACACATCTAATCCTTCTCCAAAACGGGTCAAAGAAAACCTAGTGTGAAAAGAGCGGAGCAGAAAGAATAGTCCAGATATAAGAGACGCAGCCTTTGAGGAGAGACTCATAACAAGAAGACTCAAGAAGTGCCCCGCACTCACCGGCTCACGAATTTATATTGTAGATTGTAAGGAACGAGATAGATGAAAGAAAAAGAGTAAAAAGTTCCCACTTGCTCGTGAAATTCACTCACTTCTTTCACAGTGTCTAGGAGCTGAGCCTTACCCTAACCATAACCTCTAACAGTACCTAACAGGAATGTGTAGAATCAGATGTTCGTCGGAGTATTGATGTGTGACGGCTCTGATATAATTATAAGGAAATCCCATCTTCCAGGGAATAATTTAGGAAACCTGAATGGCCTAATCAACAGCGTTGAAGTAGGGTTAGAAATAGCACCGAGCCTTTATTTACCCACTTTGAAATGTACGATTGCGGACAAAAATAAGTAGAACAGAGCCTGTCATGAAATGTAGGTACCACATTCGGCCTTATGTCACAATGACAGCAGGTCAGCAGAGCGAATCAGTACACTCCGTGTCAGTCTCTGACCTACTTTTTTATCCGCAATGGTATATAGAAGTTGATATATTGATTTTTGTGAGAAATAATTTCTGTTTCTTATTGTCTTAGAACTGGTGGTTAGGTCGATCTCAACACTCTCAAAAGCTCTGTCCTCGAACTACAAGGAGAAAATACAACAGGATGGCGTCCTGATACTAGATGATCATCGGCCAAGTGGTACCAAAAGCGGGAGAGGTGATTTAATTCAAATGAATTCGAATAAATAAAAGTATAATGGGTTGTCTACCCATCCAGGCGTATAAGCAAAAGAATTGGGAGTTTCACCTTGAATACTTGAATCTGTCAATCATGCATTGCAGCAATAATAGGGTAGTGAAGTATATGGGTAGTGACCACCATCGAAAAATATATAAAAAAAAATCATACTAATCGAATGTAGAGCCTTAATAACAAGACTACGCTTCGTGAAAATTCGAGAAAAAATCCAAGTGTCTTGAAATCTGCCTTGAAAGTGGCTACTTTTGCGAACGATTTCAAATCTACCGAGCTGTGAGGCGGGCTGTGACGTTTCAATCTTCTGACAGTGGTGGGGATGACCGGGATGACCCCACCTCCGTTGCCTGTGTGTCAGTGTTGACGTTGACGTTTGCCAGCATAACATAACCATTAATTGAAGTCTGATGTAGTTTTGAAATATTCATAAATCATGAAAGATTTTACCAACTTTCCATATTTTCAAGCAAAACAACTGAACAACACGAATCACCACACAGATACACAAAGCGTTAACAATATAACAATCAGCTGTTATGAGCGTTGACGCTAGTGCTTTTTGTAGTAAGTTCTGTAGTGTTGTCAAGCCTGCTTCTCCCCCTATGAAAGATTGTGACGTCATCGCGCCAAATTTGAAATGATCGAAAACTTTCAGAATATTTTACCAAGAAAATTTACAAAAAAAATCTGTTGACCATATAGCGTCACTTCTTATCAAGAAGTGAACTTTAAAAAAAAAATAATAAAAAAAAATCGGTCCCTACCCTATTGTGATGCATACCTTTCTGTGGCTGCTATCTCTGACAAATCAGTTTGTTATAGATAGGCTGTGTTTAGAGGAACCTTTGCCGCCTCTCGCAAGCACCATTAATAAGGCCTCTGCCACTGATTGTTCAGCAATTTCCTCGTCTGCACGACACGGAGCGAATTTCCCACCTAGAGAGCGCCTGCGAACCGTCAAACTGTCCGAATCAAACCCGTCCGCCGCGTTAATTGCTTGTATTGTGATATTACAGGACCCAGCTGAATGGAGGTCTAATAATAAAGCAGGCGCGGGAGCTAGGAGGCTTTAGATTTGGAGCCGCCGCTTATGCCTCAACTATTAGGGCACCAAAAGCCGCGTGCGGATGGAGCCAACACAGGGCGCGCTAGCTAGCTAGTAGACCGACGGCGGCGTAAACCAGTGCATGTCTGGAGTAATTTAAAGTTGGTTTTAACAAAGTTTGTGGATTTAGTCATTATAAATTTAGGGAGAGGTCCTGAAAACTTAATGCATATATTCCCATTAACAGGATGTAGGGGCGCATTGGAGTGCTAGCGACATGCTATATTATACCCAGTGTTGGCCCACCTGAGAGCACTATGTCATATTACCAACTACACATACACACACTCAACCTCATGCACGCCCCCCAGGCACACACTCGTTTTCACCGGATTCCATGCGGGCTTTTCTTTCATCATGTAGCTACCATCACTGCTGCTGCCACCGCCGCTAACTGGAGGCGACAGTAGCGTAGCCATAAAAGCCGCTGTCCCAAATGTCTACGAGGGTCGCTCAAATCGCACGACGAAGTTACAACAGCTACTCTCACAGACATCACTGCCTCACCTTCGTCATGTGAATATGAACGTAAAAGCCATTACTTCAAGAAAGATTAACCCGATACCAAATCTAAATGCGCACCATTAATCAGTCATCAACTGATTCTGATTACAAACGCGACTCTATTTTAATTCAATTATTGGATTTTTCAGGCTGATCTCAAAATTTACATATCCCGAAGAACTGGAAGCTTCGGAAACGCAGGGGAGACCCACTCGTATTTTTCCAGATCTAACCCACCAGATCTGGTTCTCTGGGTACCGCTGTCACAACGCAACGTCCAGAGGGCCCAAAGGCTCGAATATCTTTTCTGTGGAAGTATCCAACAAAGGATGAGGCTTAACAGTGACTGTACCGATGGCAGACAGTAGAACAGATACCAGCACATGCAGGCAGATTCAGAACAGACGCGTAAACTCCATCATACATTTTCGACGACAAAGCTGATGTGGATCGAAACTCTTCGTCGAAGGATCTCAACTTAGCATTTTTTTTTTCGGGAGAGGGAGAATGCTGTTCACGCACACTCCGGCTTGGTGGCAACGGAGTAGTGTGGACCCGGCAAGCGTCTTTCGCTGAACCCCTACTCACGAAACTCCCCCTCAAACCTGGGGCCTCATTCTTGAAATGGGCAACAAAGTTCTCATGCAGTGTTGCTATGCAAGGAGAGCTATGATTGGCCCTTGCCTAGCAACTACACACGTGAACTCTGTTCCTTGTTTCAAGAATAGGGCCCCTGGTTGTTAACCCGCCCCCTGGAACCGGTGAGCATATCATCGGGGGGCGGTTGACACTTTGTGACTTCTCTCTCTTCATCCTGTGGCGATATTCATTGATGCAACTGTGTCCCGTTGGAAACTGCGTAGTGAAGTAATCGACGTCTCCTTCTTTTCGGTTCATCCATAATGTGACATCCGGAATTATAATATGTGTCTGTCTGCCCTTGCTACTCGTATCCTACTCCAGCTGCTGATGTTACGGTTTCAAAAATCGACTTGGCGATACAGAATAATGAAACCAGGGGAACCAAAAAAAAAAAACAAAAAGAGAGTTGGTTGTTATTTTCGGAGGCTCCGGCTGATTCTGCAAAAAAAGATCCAATAACAATCGGCCGAGTAGCGATTCAGTGTTTCTCTGCTGTTCCTGTTGATGGCAAGCAGTACCACCAGTCATGTGATGTGCCTCAAGAACCAAAATTAAGAAAAGCGGCGCTGAACGCCACTCCTAGAACGCCGCGCCGCCTTTGGTTGACAGCAACTGTCAGTAATCGCCAACTTCGTTGAAGTGACCGTCTCGGTCCTATTTCTCTCGTCAGAGTCGTCTGAGTCCCAGATGCCAGAGCGTATGGTGAGCTTCTGGAATTCTTCAAAGGTACCAAATCAGTTCACTACCTTACCGTCCAATCGGCGTCCTCACCACCGTTGTCACTTGGTCCAGATTATCAAGATCCTGCTAATCGTTGCGGTTGTCCCGAAGCTCATGCGTTCAAGACTCGTTGGTGGGCAAACCAAGTGATGCCTCTTATCTTTTATTTCACTGTTTTTGAATGACTTAACTATTTGACATTTAGCGTGTTGAGACGTTATTAGGGGGTAGCTATACCGGTTTACTACACCAATTTCCCTTGGGGTAGGACGATAGTATGTTGTTTTTCGTGTAGGTACTCTGTTTCAGTGTCGTCGCTGGAGCTTCGTTGGGCCCTTCGAGTTCTCGCAGCGTCATCGAAAAGGTAGGTACCTACGTTATAGTTTGTGACCCAATTCTCGCGGTATTGCCCACCCTTTCTATTGGCGTCCTCTGCGCAACGCCCCTTTATTTTTGTTAACACGCCATGTCAAGTTGAACTGTAAATATTCTTGAACCTTATTTTTTTCCCGATCATAAACCTGATTTTTGTAGTTTATTCTGTATTTTTAATTCTCCCAATCCCAACTATCTCCACCTCGGAATCAATCACTTCCAATTACGATTTCATCCCGTAATACTATGATTCTATCATTTGCATTTTTGCTCCCGTAGCGGTCTGGCCCAAATATCTTGCTTTCCTTCCGCCAAGATCGCGATAGGTCCTGATGGCTACCACCACCGCTGCTTCGTGGGACACCGTCCTATATGCTGAAGCTGAAGCGCCATCGATCTTTCCGCTGCTGCCACTCTACGTCTACACCACTCCATTCCTTACGCTCTACTCCAGATTGGTACGCCATACAAAATTATGCTCCGCATCATCATTCACCAATCTCAACTCACCAAGCCCAACCCTCCGCTCGCCGAGGCCATCACTGCGTTACAAGAGATACCGAAACGAGATAACTTGTTTCTGTCGTTTCTATCGGGTCTGGATCGTCTAGGGGTCTCAACTCTACATCCTCCAGGTGGATCGAGACTCGTCGTCAAAGAGTCTTAACTCAGCATCCCGGAGGTGGATCGAGACTCATCATCGGAGGGGCCTCAACTCAACTACCTAAAAAAGGGGTAGAAACACAGCATTGACGGGTTTCAACTCGTCTCCCAGAGGCAGATCGAAACTCAGCCACCAAAGCTCTCAACATCCTCAAGGAGGATCTAAACACATCATCAATGGATTTCAACATTGCATTCTACAGGCGGATCGACACGCAACAACCAAAGGGTTTCAACGCGGCTCTTTTCAAGTGAGTCGGAACTCAGCGTCGAAGGATCGCGACTCTACGTCCTCCAAGTGGGTCGAAACGCCTTATCGAAAGGACACAACTCGACATTCTCGAAGTGGGTCGAAACTCTTCTCTAACAGACACGCACAAGCACTCAGCAACGGACATGACTTGTCGGGAACGGATGGCAGCCCAGGCGGATCGGTCCAGGTACAACGGTCAATCTTCATCGATACTTCTTCATTCTAAGCCATTCGGAATCCATTTTTTGCATCCAAAACGACAGCAAACGGCGTATAGTCATGAGAACATTCCTATCAGGTAGGTACTGCAAAAATGACATTTTACTTTTTTTCCTAAAAAGACATGGCACACACATTGAAAATTTCAGAAATTTCAATGTTGGTATGTTGGTCACCACGCTTTATCAAGTGTGTATGCCAATTTTCAACTTTCTCCGAGCCAAATTGGATGTTTCCAGCAAAAATGGACATCAGATCTTTTCCCCTGAGAAAAGCATCATGCGCATATGGGAAAGTTTGAGAATTTCACTGGGATATTCAGTAAACTTCAGTGAACTCGAGTACAAAAATTCAGTCCTTCTCCAGTTTTTCTCAAGTTCGATTTTTGTCTAATAGACTTGAATGTGATACAACGTTTTATCTAAAACTCATACAGGGTGGCCCAACGAAAACAGAACAGAGGGATTTTCGGGCATTTCACCTTATTTTTTTGAATAAAGCTTGGACAGATCGATTTTTATACCAAGGGACATCTGAAACATACATTGGCAAATTTATATCTTTAGCCCCCTCACCCCCACCTACCTCAACTTCGAAGTTTCAAATGACACCACCCACCTTGCGATACATTAAATTGAAGATAATTAAATTCTCTTTCTGAATAAAATATTTCTTCAACTTCCAACTCCATCCCCCTTCTTCTTGAAATTGTCTAAGTTTCCAATGTAATATTTTCGACCTCTTAATTCTCTTCAGTACAGTCAACGTCATCCTGCACAGCATCGAGGGAGAAAATTTTCTGTATAAAAAGTGACACCCAAATTCACCCCTTCACTCCCCCACCCCAACTTCAAAATCTAAAATGACACTTCCTACTTTGTGATGCATCAAATTGAAGGTAATTAAATTCTCTTCCTGAATAAAATATTTTCAGAATTTTCAAAAGTCATTTTCCCCCTCAAATACTCAGAATGTTCAATATATTAGGAGAGGGGTTGAAAATTTGGAAAAAAATTTGTTTTTAGAAAGAGAAATCAATTCCCTTTAATTCGATGTATCACAAAGATGGTGATGTCTGTTGAATTTTGAAGTTGGGGTGAGGGAGAGGAAAGGGGTGAATTTGGGTAGCACCTTTCTCCACCTAAAATTTTCTCTTCTGCAAAAATCGCTGCAGAAGCCAAAGAAGCATCAGTGTTGCATATTTGTTGCCTGTAAAATCAAAGGCGGCATATGAGAAAGAACTCTGGGTGAATTCAACGAGTGGAGAGAAAGAAGGGGTGTATCAGTAATAACTTAGATGTTCTTCTGGTATAAAGAGGAAATTTACGCTTGTTGAGGATCCACATACGGTTTGCGTGAAACTCAACAAACCACAAGGTGATGGAAATGGAAGTAATGTCAGAATTGATAAAATACTGGACGAAGAAAAGTCTATGTCTTTCAATATCAATGTTAATGTTACTATTAATAAGTAGCTCTTTCAAATGATTGTTTTCAAAACTCTCTCTTATGAAGTCGTGAATAAATTTGTAAAAATAATTGGTTAGTACGGTTGTGGCCATTATAAAGTGGACGATAATGTCAACGAGTTGGCGTGCTGTCATGCGACGTTCAGACCAGAATCCTGAAAAATCTGTCAAGTGTCGTCCACTTTAAAATGGCCGCAACGGTACCTTCCGTGGGTACTCACTTACAATAAAACGCTAGTATCTTACA
Organism: Anaspis maculata; assembly: GCA_949128115.1. NCBI lineage: Eukaryota > Metazoa > Arthropoda > Insecta > Coleoptera > Scraptiidae > Anaspis > Anaspis maculata. The sequence goes on along the minus strand of OX421966.1, from coordinate 38,082,844 downwards.
GCTATAAGACACTAGCGTTTTATGAGGCTCATATAATACATTTTTGTAATCAGTGTAATTTAGTGTTGCAAAATTTCCGAAAAAATTTTTTTGGAAAAATTTCTGAAATTTTCCCAAAATTTTTTGGGAAAAATGGAAAAATAGAAAATGTATTCAAAACACGTGTAATATGGGTACTCACCTAATTTCTTCGGGGATTCCATTATTTTGAAGTTTTGATAATTTTTCATTATTAGGACTTGTAAGATTGTCATATCCCGAGTCATATCCTCATGTCACGAACCTCCTCCTCATGTTCTGTTCATGTTCAAAACTCCCAAAAGTCTGATGGGATTATTGAGATTTTAGCATAGGTGAGTATGAGGTAGATACCTGAGTCATAAAAATTATCTAATGCAGGAAAAAGTGAATTCTGATTCTCATCAATCATCTCGTACGAGCTCGTCCGCTTGGCTTCTTTTTTGTGGGTGCAAGGGGAGGGCTTAAGGAGGGGAGTGTGAAGGAGTTGAATGAAATCAACCAGTGATTGTTTTTCCTTTTTCGGAGTGCACGTTCTTAGTTCATTTTCGTTGATTGACGAAGTGACCGGCCAAAGTCGATGTATCTGGGATGAGCTATGATTCGTGTTCAAAAGTATAATTATTAGGTTTGTTCCATCAAGAGGTTTCAAACTAGTCAGAGCCAATAGGAATTTAGAGAATCAGTTTGCAAACTGATTTGGGCGCTTCTCATTGGCTCTGACTAGTTTGAGATTTCTGATGGAACAAACCTCTATTTGTTCTTGATATTCACGAATAGGTAAGATTCCAAACTCTAATTAATTTACAAAGATTTTCAATTTTTTTAATGCTTCTAAAAAAAGGCTCCAAATTAGGCGGTCAAGTCATTTCGAAATGAAAAAAAATTTCATTTTTTTCGACCTCGCGGAAATTTTGAAAATATTTTCGGAAATTTTTCCAACCCTTGCAACACTAGTGTAATTATATGCCTCCATAATATATAAGTTGTGAAAAAAAAATGACATGTTTATATAACATTTTCGAATTTTTCAAACTTGGTAATGTTATTCAACGAAATGGAAGGAAGACTAAACTTCAGCCGACTTTATATCCGTGAAAATGTATGAGCGGCATAGCGTTTTCCGAGAAGGGTGTTGGCAGTAAAGAAGATGTTCCGCCAGGCGGCTTATACGCGGAAATGTAATATTAATTACAAATACACACAACAAATTTACATTGTTTCGCGTAGTGCCCCGGCATCGGGTTGTGTGAAATGCGCGTTTTCCCTTTTCATTTTCCGTTCACTAATTCACGTTGCAAAGCTGAGGGTATTTATATAAGTTTTGGATGAGTTGAGCAAAGTAGCCATGACTACCGCCGCATTGAATAAACTCTAGTCCGCCCGTATTATAATATTAATCCTTAACGAGTGTTTAGTGTACTCTCTGCTCCTGGCTGAACTCTCCCCGAGCTCGGAAACTTATGTCCTTCCCCTCCTTGTGCTCCTCTCTACCTGCTCCTCTCGTCTTTGCTGTGTGTCTAAGCTCCTCCATTCTGAAACCCTTTAGAAATCTAGCGCGACCTTATACAAAGGAGTTTCATTATTAAACTGGGCGAGAGACCCACGCGCGACAAGGTAATAGGTAGGCGCTATTTGCCCGGTGACAGACAGGTAATCTTCTTAAGTGGTCCAAAAGAATTGAACGATGCAACTTCAAGTATCAATTGATAATAATTGTGCTGCTGGAAAGCGACATTTTGTTGTGCTGGTGACTCTTCTCTTTTTATCTCTGACATGAAAACAGTGTAATGAAAATGAACAATTGAAGTGGCTCCGCAGCACGAGAAGTCCTGGCAAAGGTGTAGCTGCCGCCACGTCGTTCAGTTACCAGCAGCCAGTAGTTCAACGTTTCTTCGCAGCACAGTAACCTCTTGCAGATCACGACCATGTGGCGTGCGCCCTCCAATATAAAGAAATTGAAGGTGTCCTGGTGCGGTTTACCCGTAGGTCGTAGGTGGGTATAAGTTCCAAATAAATGTGGTAGTAGCCAGTCAACTCCTCTGATCTTTATATCCAGCCACGCGCTCTCATTCTTGAGAGCTGTGGCCTCAATCGCGACTACGGCGAGCGTGATCTGGGAATCGTCAAGGCATTCAGCACGTTAGACCTGAAGTCGGGCTATTAGCAAATACCATTGGACCCAGAGAGCAAGACCGCGTTTTCGACGTCTGACGGCGGCCTGCGCCAGTTTTGCGTCATGCCGTTCGGTTTGAAAAATGCGCCAAGCACATTCCAGAGGATGATGGTCCAGGAGGTCCTGACCGGACATCTCCGCCAATTCTGTATGGTTTATCTGGACGATATTATCATCTACTCAGACACGTCCGGAAAGCACCTTGAGAATCTGCGCCTCGTGCTCGAACTCTAGTTCTGGCTTTCCAGAACTGAAGTTCGAGCACGGCTTACCTTCGCAAGCCTGCACTTCTTCGGGCACGTCGTAAGCTACTGGAGCAACGTGCCGCAGAAGAAGCATTTGGAACTCATCCGGTCGGCCGAAATACTAGCCACAAAACGCCCACGATACCAGTGTTCGCATCCTCATCATACCCACCTTCACAGTCGCAACTCGAAGGAGTTTCACAGGTATTAAATAAAGAAAAAACTCTAAAACTTTCAAATTAAATCAAAATCATCTTTAGGGGCCGACATTTAGGAGGCTGTAGCTCTGTTATGAAGCATTTCGGTACAGACGGTAGTTTTTGCTTTGTGAGTTTGTTGTTCATTTACACAGTTTCAGCTTTTGTGATGAGGATGATTGTATGTTGTTGTACCGCTTTTTTCCGTGAATAAACGCTATTATTTGTCAGCCTATGTTTATGAAAACTTTTCTCTAAATTGTGGTCGTAGAATCAAAAAATGGTGGAATATTGACGCCATTATTACGTGACAGGCCTAGAGGGATATTTTCATGATGTTTTTTTTATAGAAGCAACTGACCTTGAAACGCTTTCGACCTTCTCTTAGATCATCCCAGCCATATTATCAGCAGTCAAACACGTTTGTTCGAGACCAATATTTACTGAGAAAATATCTGAAATTAATTAGCAATCACGTGCACAGCTACAGAATTGTTGGAATGCCGATCTCTACTGGCCTGGCACTGATCAATGATGACGCGACCCATCGATTGAAGTTCAGCTGGAGAATTCATTGTTTGCCTCCATAAACTTTGTCCAGCCGAACGCCTCGCGCGATTTACTGAACGGGTGGTTTTATTTGTTCTGAAATAAGCAAGAGGGCTGCGTTAGCGGTTTGCGGTTTTGGTCCGACTAACTCACCGTATAAGCTTGAAAATATGAAGATCCGAGCTAACCATTATTGATCACGTGAGTTATTGTTAACAAAGAAATCGTATAGAGAGGGCGATTGCGTCCTTGACATGGCATCAAGATCACTTGTAATGTTGCGGATTATTTCAATTTCGCCTGTTTCAATTTTAAAACGCTGATTATTCTGCTTTGATACTGCACTTAATTTCGCATCACTCTTTCCAAGTAATTATCGCACAATTGTTATGATTTTACAACGATCATCAGTGTTCTTCTCCCTAGTCCTCTGATCGCATTTATCGCCAACAAAACTAAACTGTAACTTCACTTCGTTCTGTCGCTGCTGCTGCTTACATTATAGGAGCTGGATGTTCTGGAGACTTCGACGACCCGTCCGGAATGATCTTCTCGGAGCGCCTTCGCCATTCGCGAATATTCCAAAGTCATCGTCTCAACTTTACTGTTATATTTTCCCGATAGTCTTTGAACGTACTGAAATGGTTAGGAAAACTGGCAACTTGTAACAGTATCCTCACTCTAGAAAAGAGATGTCCACTTCAAGGCCATGGACGCGATTGCGCTATGCGCTGTTCGAACTTCGAATTTGATCACGTGGTCAGGTAGGTAGTTTGAAACGAACTGATAGGGGACATTGAGGTGACTGTGAACACTGAGTGTATCACAAGAAGTAATAAACGTGAAAACGAACATGATCATCATAGGATATTTGGTCACAATTTTCAGAATGAATTTTTTATTGTTGGTGTTCTGCCGAAAGTTCGGTCTCTTTTATAAAATAATCCATATTTTATTGCGTCAACTTAGACACTGTTCCCCTACATCAGTTGAAGTATGTTTGGTTGTCTACATCTGAGTGTGGTTGTGTTGTACAACAACGAAGGTTAGGTACTGTTGTATGTTGTGTTGCCTATTATTATGCTTCAAGCTTAATGGAACTAAAATGAGTAGGTACTATAATGAGACGCTTAAAATTATTAAATAAAGGGGAATTGAATATTTAGAAATAAATTGGAATTACGGGCGGAATTGGGAAATGATGAAATTGCACACGGGGTGATAGAGAGTCAGGAAACGTATGCGGGCGCATTGGTTTGGTTGGCCCGTGGTTGAGACGTGAGAGGGAATGAGGCAAGAAACAAGGATCGGGCCGAAAGTAGCGACGGGGGTGAAAAGGGTCGTGTCGTAGCAGTCAACAACGGCAGATGTGCCTGATGAAGAGAAAGTCAATATTTATTGAGAAGGATGAATTAAGAAAAGTGCTTAAAACACTGTTAATAATTATAGTGCATCAGTGACAAGGAAGGAAAACCTCAAGGCAAGTCTGGTTTCCATCGTAATCAAATGATAGTGTCACAAACTTTTTCGTCTGAGAAACAGTTATATAAAAAAACAAAAACAAAAACGAAAAAAGAGTTGGTCCCGGTTAGTTTGGACAATTGTGCCCGGCCAAGGGCGTGAGTTCGGTCTCCGAAAAAAAGACCTAAATTCGGAGAAGGGCGCCAAGGTCCTGGCCTCAATATGGCGATTGTCGGAGGACCTAAGTCGACAAAATTGTGCAACTCAAAAAAAACACAAAAAAGTACCTACCACTGTAGACAAAAAAACAACTATGAAAAAAGTACAGTTTTAATAATTGAACGTGGATTATGAACAAGACGAGATTGTGATTGAGGCTAAATGTTGTTACAGAAAACTCGAGAGTCAAGCTTTCAGAAAATCGGTTACTTCACTGCAAAATTTCTGAAACTATATCTGAAAAGCGCAAAAGGGGAAGGGCTAAGTTCCGCACGCGACGGGGTAGATCAAGGCAACTCAACAATTTACTCAAGAAATAGATGAAAATAACTATCGACCTTTCGGGTATAGACGTTCGTGCACGAAAGAAATACTTTTGGCCACCGCTGCCCAATCCGGTCCTGTCTATGCTGCACTCCAGCACATATTCTCCTGCGTGATTAAAATAATTTTGAAACGAAAATTGCTACGTTATTCTTACACACGAATTTACACCGATCAACCGAAAAACTCAACTGTACATACAGCTGCAGCACTACTTAATTAATAACGTGTAACCGTTCACTTGTAATAATAACAATTAATTATCTGATAATGAAATATTAAGCCGCACTAAAAATTACACGGCGCACAATCTAAGGGGATTCTTTGGAATTGACAAATCGGCGGATCTTATCTCTAGCCACCTAGCTTGGATCCTGGGAAAGTCCCGACAGGATTAAATCCTTCCTACTTGACGCCAGAATGTCAAATCCTCTTGGTCCTCCACAAAAAAAGGAAAAGTGGAACAGAAACCAATGGTACACCAGGGCTCCAATTGGACGAAAACTTCCTCGCACCCCAAAGAAAAAAAAAGACTAAAAAAGAATACTTCGCTATGGTTTTGCTTGATGGCAAAGATGAGGTATCTTACCCCAATTAAATGTTCAGATGTTGAAAAGAAACGGTAGTGATTGGGTCCAGAAATAATTACGGTAACACGTATAATAAAGCACACAACGGCTAACTATTCCAGGATGAAGTAATCTAAAAAAAAGGAGAAAACGTGATTTCCACTAAATGACAACATCTATCAACCTTACCTTGCTCACAGAAGCTACCATAAATGTTCGAGAAAAATACTAGCTCCAAAATTCGGCATATACAACAGACGACGACGGAATTATCCGGTAGGTAATAACCGATTTCTACTGCACTGATAATTACAAATCCTCCAGCTGGAGTAATCACAAAATGCGAAAGTATCAGATGCAATAAGCTCCAGAAGTCTCTTCGAGCGTCGAAATTTTCAAACTTGAACCATCTACCAGACTTTTTATTAGCGCCTCAGACCTTATCGCGCACTTCTTCGACGAGCTGCTTTTTTCGCTCGGTCCGATAAACTCCTATCAGGTACCTCCAGTAATAATTTACGGTATTATAATTTGGCAAAGCGAAATTTTAAATGAAAGAAGGAAATTACTTAGATGAAGGAAAACTGAATACAGGGACCCAAATTAAGCCAATGACCACGAGTGGTCTTAGATCAAAAAATGAACGTTACATAACCCCCCCTTTACCTCCCGGGTGATTTACTTGGAAAAAAAATCACACTCTAAACCTGTTCACATCCAAATACAAAAGTAACAATAACAAGAACAAATAGACAACAACATTTCGATATAAGGGTACAGAAACTCCTAAAGCACCTACATAGAAAAGACCAAAGTGATTAAACTCCTCGTTCGGCTCAAGAACGCTACGTACTTGCATGTGCATCTTATCCCAATCAAAATGGTGCGAAAGCTTCCCTAAAACCATCCTACTAGGCGAAACTTCCACTACTAGCAACGATACAAGTTTCACGAACTTAGATGATCACCCGGCACTCGTAGGATCCCCATCGACAACGTCGCAAATATCGCTGTTAACACACCGCCAGAATCAGATGAACGTCACACTACGCACCTGATCTGAACGTACTCGACCAACGACTACAACACTACTACCGTTGCGACTAAGACCAATACGTCACCAATGCCAAACTTGTTGTCTCTGAAGTGTCGGAGAGCGAATCCCGAAACGGCTGAGTACACCAAGAAATACACCATAAATTCCATATCTTGGCGCTCAAATACCTACTCCGTCATTCAGATTAACAGAAACCACCCAGCTAAGATAGACAGCTGCAGGACTTGCGGTTTAGAGTTTATACAGCCCGGATGAACGACTGTGTTAGAGGAGTGAATCGAAAATACAACCTCCTCTAACTGAAGGTCGCTGGCTGTACGGGCTACCCAGGTGACCGTAGCGATTACAAGAAGTAACCGGCCAGACAGGAGAGTTTTTACAGCCCGGATGGACGACTGTGTTAGAGGAGTGAATCCAAAATACAATCTCCTCTAACTGAAGGTCGCTGGCTGTACGGGCTACCCAGGTGACCGTAGCGATTACAAGAAGTAACCGGCCAGACAGGAGAGTTTTTTTACAGCCCGGATGGACGACTGTGTTAGAGGAGTGAATCGAGAATACAATCTCCTCTAACTGGAGGTTGCTGGCTGTACGGGCTACCCAGGTGACCGTAGCGATTACAAGACGTAACCGGCCAGACAGGAGAGTTTATACAGCCCGGATGGACGACTGTGTTGGAAGAGTGAATCAAAAATACAATCTCCTCTAACTGAAGGTCGCTGGCTGTACGGGCTACCCAGGTGACCGTAGCGATTACAAGAAGTAACCGGCCAGACAGGACAAACAAACTACCCCTCCGATGCATGATCCTTCAAATCCTTCACATTCCAGACTCCCTTTGGTTTACCCAAGCTGTCTTCCAACTCATAGGTCCACGGTGAAAGTCTTTTCTTAACCAGGAACGGTCCCAAATATTTCGCCTCGAAGCCTGCCATTCGATAACGTGCCTTATTCGAAACCGGAAAGTTCCTGCGCCAAACCTGCTGACCAATCATGTAACTTGTATCCCTACGCCGGAGGTTATAGGCGTCCCGGTTCTTCGCGAAAGCCTTGTCCAACCGTTGACGAACTTCACGATATAAAGCCTCGAAACCACTGGCACGACTCCTCAGAAAGTCATCGTCATGTCTAACGACATTAGCACCACCATCCTCCGGACTTACTTTGTTGCCTCCATCTAAACACATTTCACGGCCGAAATTAACAAAGCAAGGCGTCAAATTGGTGACCTGATTTTTGCTGGATCTCAGTGCACACGCTATCTGTTGCAATCTGTCATCCCACAACCGATGATTGTCAGATACATAGGCTCGCAACATGGTCTTGATGGTACGATGATAACGTTCCACGGCGTTAGCCTGCGGATGATGTAATGCAGTATAGGAAACTTTGACATTGTAGGAACTCAAAAATTCCCTAAATTCCCTGCTCGCGAACTGCGGACCGTTATCGCACACCACGGTATGAGGAACTCCAAACAAACTAAAAACACGTTCGCCCAGTAACTTTATCACCGTATTAGAGTTTGCTTTCCGAATCGGAAACAACATGACGAACTTACTGAAGTAATCGAGAACAGAAAGAATGTGCATATTACCGTGTGTAGACTTCGGTAAAGGGCCAACGAAATCAATGCAGATCAACTCCCAAGGCCTACGCACTTCCGGTCGTCCAGTCATGTGACCCGATGGAGCCTTCTGTTCTCCCTTATTCGCCAAACAAGACTTACAGGAGCGCACATAGCGCGCAATGTCTGATCTCATCTTGGGCCAGTAATATCTATCCGAGATCCGGTGAAAAGTCTTGAACACACCTAAATGACCCGCTTCTGGCTCATCGTGTAACCTCCTGATAATCTCGCTGCGCTGGTCCCTCGGAACCACGACCTTCCAAGCGTCATTCTCTCCAGTCAAGTCAGGATAAACGCATTTGCAACGCCGGTACAGAACTCCGTCCTCGAAACGCCACAAAGGAAACGACACTGGACTGTCAGCAACCCGCTTGATCATCTTCACGTACCAACGATCACGACTATCAGGCTTCGTCAGAGACCCGGAGACCTCATCAACAACGGGGACACTGCGAGACAACGCATCGGGTACTTTGTGATCTTTACCATGCCGGTGTACGATCTCAAAATCATACTGCTGAAGCTTCACACTCCACCGCGCCAGCCGTCCCGTAGGATCCTTCAAGTTACTCAGCCACAAAAGGCTGTGATGGTCGGTAATAACTCGGAAGTGACTTCCTTCGATGTATGGGCGAAATTTGGTGACCGCAAAAAGCACCGCGAGGCATTCTTTTTCAGTCGTTGTGAAGTTCCGTTCTCGACGATCCAGCGAACGACTAACGTACGCGATAACATGCTCTCCATCACTCCGAGTCTGTGACAGCACCGCGCCCAAGCCAAAATCACTGGCGTCCGCCTGTATCACAAAGGGCAACTCGAAATCCGGGCAGCTTAGCACTGGAGCAGACATCAGACTAGTCTTAACCTGCTCAAAAGCCGAGGAGCACTCCTCAGTCCACTCAAATTTACGATTTTTCCGAAGCAAAGCTGAAAGAGGCGACACCACACCTGAAAAATTAGGAACGAACCTTCGATACCACGAAGCCATACCGAGCAGTCGACGTACCTCAGTGACAGTCTTAGGGACCGGGTAATCAACTATGGAGGAGACCTTCTCTGGATCTACGTGGAGACCGGTACTGTCTACCACATAACCCAAGAATCTGAGCTCTGAACGACAGAAACAGCACTTCTCAGCATTTACAGTGAGACCAGCCCTACGCAAACGAACGAAAACTTCCTTAAGAACCTCCAGGTGTCTCTCAAAGCTGGTGGAAATAACCACTATATCGTCCAGATATACGAATACATTCTCCTCCAAGTCAGCCCCAATCACCCTATCAATCAAGCGCTGCCACGTCGCTGGACTGTTGTGAAGCCCAAAAGGCATTCGGCAGAACTGAAAAAGGCCGCGATTGGGCACAGTGAAAGCAGTCACCGGGCGTGAATCACTGTGTACTGGAACCTGCCAAAACGCGCTCTTCAAATCAAGACTCGAAATGTACCTAGCGTCTCTCAGCCTGTCCAAAATGTTCGACACGAATGGCAGCGGATACGCGTCTCTCTCGGTGACCTGATTGACTTTCCTATAGTCGACACAAAAGCGGAACGAACCATCCTTCTTCTTAATCAAAACGATTGGCGAACTCCAAGGGGAAGTAGAAGGTTCTATAATGCCGTCCTTCAACATCTGGTCCAACTCCGAATTCACATATCGCTGAAGGGCTGGGGAAAGAGGATAATGTCTCTGCTTGATAGGCGTTGCCGAGGTTCGGATTACGTGTTCCACCATATTTGTACAACCAATTCTTCCATTCGTTGGCGGCGCCTCTCTGGCTATCAGCGCCTCCAAAGTTGAACGCTGCTCATCCGTCAAAGCAGATCCGGGCTCGATCGCACCACTGACTGGCCTCGCAGTCACCACATCGCAAAAACTCCACTCCCCGTGTCGCATGTCCGGTACAATTCGAAATGCGGCAAGGAGGGAATCAACAAAACATTAACCACATTCACACGATCACGCACCCGCATCAGAACATCCACACTACCCAAAACTTCACATTCCTCACCATTTGCAACCTTAACAGATGTCACCATATCCGGTCTTCGAGACGTATGAAGTCCAATACTGCTCAAGAAATCAATGCCCTTGGAACCAGCAACAGTGTGAGAGGCTCCAGAGTCCAAAAGTCCCAACACTTCCCGGCCACATATTTCAACTCTAAGGTAAGGACGTTCGTCACCCATCGCATTTGACAAAATAAAATCCAGATTTGCTCTAAGCCTGTCATTCAAATTCTCGGAGTACGGGTCTGTATTTAAGATTGGCGAGAGCTCTGCCCGCTGCGAGGACTCGCCAACTCGTTTTCCGGCTGATTGACTCCGTTCGACTGACCACCAGGTTGATGTCGTGGCCGACCACCGATCTGCTGTTGAGACTTCCTCCATTTAGTACAGTCCGGACAATTCCTCTTCGTAAAACCAGGCTTATTGCATCCATAGCAACGCAAAGCCGCTGACTCACTGCAGAAACGTGCGATATGCCCCTCCTTATTACATCTAAAACACCTATTCGAAAAACTGTCCTTGAAACTCCCAGAACCAGATCCTGACGGTTCAACCAGATTCACACAAGCGATCGTCGGCTCAACATAATCCTTTTGTCGTCGCGAAGGAGGTTTATAGTTCTCAACACGATATCTCTTTGTTTCCAGCTTCAGACATTCCTCCTCCAATTCCTCCACAGAGTGTACCACGCCCAACTGCTCCAAATAAAAAGGGGCCAAGTTACGGCTCAACACGCTCAACCGCACATCTCGAGGTATGGACCCGTGACGCTCGAACAGACTCGTCATGGCTGTAATGTAGTCCACAATCTTCTCATCTGGTCCCTGGGTTCGGTTCAGGATATCGTTAAATAAACGGTGACGATAATCCGGTGGAAGATAATGATGCGTAAGGAGATCGGACAGCTCCCGCCACGAGTGACACCTGGAACGCTGTGCTCGAAACCAATTAAGGGCCTTTCCCTCAAAAAGATCTGCAGCCGAAGTGAATAATTCCTGTTCCGAAACACCACGCGCGACGCTAAGCTCTGTTACCCTTTATGAATCACCAGAGAACTTCACGTTCCATTTGTAAACAGGATCGGACCTGCCTTGAAAACCCGAAGCCGCAGAAGTCGCAGGAGGTGGAGTAAGATTCCGGCTTTGAGTACCTAAGAGTCCCGAAACACCATGATTACCCCCTACCACAAGTTGTCTGGGCGTGCCGTGACTCAAAGGGACACTCCGCACCTGCTCAGCATCATCATCACTGCTAACCTCCCCGGCCGAATCCCCTGCAAGTACCGCGCTCAAATTCAGCACCCCTAGGCTAGCCTTTGTCGCCATTGACTGGTCCAACAATTCCAACAACGACGTCAGCTTACTGATACAGGAACCTCTCGCTTCTAATTGTTCGGCCTCAACATCATCTCCCTCTAGCGGTGCTCTATTAACTCTACCCAGTAGATGCAATATACGAGAGTACAGTCGTTTATGGCTTAGCTTCGACCTAGGATCCTGATACTTGTTAATGTCTACCAGCAACTGTTTGTATTTGGCCCCGACCTGTCTCAACTCGACCTCATAATTGTAAGTGTAAGCAGGGTAAGTAACAGACTCAGGATCTGATCGTTCGGCTGCAATCAACGGACACAACTCGGCTCGCAACTCTTCGACGGTTTTATCAGTAGGATCTTTCCCCCTGACCTTCAACTCGTACTGCAACTCATCCTTCAGCAAGTGCCTCATTTGCATTTGCGTACCAGTCGCCATATCTTAACCTAAAAAAACTCAAGAGAAGGAAAGAGAAAAAACGCGACCTCGACAGCCAGGAAGTCCAACTCTAAAAACGCTTAAAAGGAATCAACCGCGCATGCACCACCTACTGAGCAACACGAAATGTTTTTACTAACACCCTGTATAATAACTGCACACCCTGTACACTGAACCCTTATCTGAGAAAAAATCGCAAAATCTCTCAATGTATCTATGAATAACGAGTTGAGTCACCCCCTAAAACCTACAATCACAATCAATCACCAACAACCTGAAATAAAAAAGAAAAACCATAAATGTACACTGCGCCTGCGCCCCACGTTGGGCGCCAAAAATTGTCACAAACTTTTTCGTCTGAGAAACAGTTATATAAAAAAACAAAAACAAAAACGAAAAAAGAGTTGGTCCCGGTTAGTTTGGACAATTGTGCCCGGCCAAGGGCGTGAGTTCGGTCTTCGAAAAAAAGACCTAAATTCGGAGAAGGGCGCCAAGGTCCTGGCCTCAATATGGCGATTGTCGGAGGACCTAAGTCGACAAAATTGTGCAACTCAAAAAAAACACAAAAAAGTACCTACCACTGTAGACAAAAAAACAACTATGAAAAAAGTACAGTTTTAATAATTGAACGTGGATTATGAACAAGACGAGATTGTGATTGAGGCTAAATGTTGTTACAGAAAACTCGAGAGTCAAGCTTTCAGAAAATCGGTTACTTCACTGCAAAATTTCTGAAACTATATCTGAAAAGCGCAAAAGGGGAAGGGCTAAGTTCCGCACGCGACGGGGTAGATCAAGGCAACTCAACAATTTACTCAAGAAATAGATGAAAATAACTATCGACCTTTCGGGTATAGACGTTCGTGCACGAAAGAAATACTTTTGGCCACCGCTGCCCAATCCGGTCCTGTCTATGCTGCACTCCAGCACATATTCTCCTGCGTGATTAAAATAATTTTGAAACGAAAATTGCTACGTTATTCTTACACACGAATTTACACCGATCAACCGAAAAACTCAACTGTACATACAGCTGCAGCACTACTTAATTAATAACGTGTAACCGTTCACTTGTAATAATAACAATTAATTATCTGATAATGAAATATTAAGCCGCACTAAAAATTACACGGCGCACAATCTAAGGGGATTCTTTGGAATTGACAAATCGGCGGATCTTATCTCTAGCCACCTAGCTTGGATCCTGGGAAAGTCCCGACAGGATTAAATCCTTCCTACTTGACGCCAGAATGTCAAATCCTCTTGGTCCTCCACAAAAAAAGGAAAAGTGGAACAGAAACCAATGGTACACCAGGGCTCCAATTGGACGAAAACTTCCTCGCACCCCAAAGAAAAAAAAAGACTAAAAAAGAATACTTCGCTATGGTTTTGCTTGATGGCAAAGATGAGGTATCTTACCCCAATTAAATGTTCAGATGTTGAAAAGAAACGGTAGTGATTGGGTCCAGAAATAATTACGGTAACACGTATAATAAAGCACACAACGGCTAACTATTCCAGGATGAAGTAATCTAAAAAAAAGGAGAAAACGTGATTTCCACTAAATGACAACATCTATCAACCTTACCTTGCTCACAGAAGCTACCATAAATGTTCGAGAAAAATACTAGCTCCAAAATTCGGCATATACAACAGACGACGACGGAATTATCCGGTAGGTAATAACCGATTTCTACTGCACTGATAATTACAAATCCTCCAGCTGGAGTAATCACAAAATGCGAAAGTATCAGATGCAATAAGCTCCAGAAGTCTCTTCGAGCGTCGAAATTTTCAAACTTGAACCATCTACCAGACTTTTTATTAGCGCCTCAGACCTTATCGCGCACTTCTTCGACGAGCTGCTTTTTTCGCTCGGTCCGATAAACTCCTATCAGGTACCTCCAGTAATAATTTACGGTATTATAATTTGGCAAAGCGAAATTTTAAATGAAAGAAGGAAATTACTTAGATGAAGGAAAACTGAATACAGGGACCTAAATTAAGCCAATGACCACGAGTGGTCTTAGATCAAAAAATGAACGTTACAATAGTTGTTCAAATGGGGTTTGAGTAATTGTTTTGTTTCAAAAATAATAGTAGGTTTTGTCCTTGATACTTCGAGCTTTCAAGTGCGGCCCCTTGTCTCCCACTACCTACCTTCAAGACGCCAGAAAATGATGGAAGCTTCAGTATAACCCTTTGGGAAGCTCTTGTTTCCTGCAAGTTGATTCCTAGGTCAGTTCTGCTGGAAATCCAGCGCTCTCGACATATATTTGAATCAAATCTGGACGACAATCTCTCACGCGATATTTTCCCCATTGAATGAAATATTTAACTTTTTCGCACGACAAAGCGTCTATGAGAGTATGGACATAAGGTTGAGTTTCCCAATGGGAGAACCCCTTGAGCAATGCCAAGAAAATTCAGTGTCGTTTCGAAAATACTTCAAGATAGAAAGGAACAGAACATCAGTTTTGCAGGCTAATTAATTGGAGGCTCACCCCGACAATAGGCTAGTGGAAATTTTTTTTATTTCTTTTTATGAAAGATCCTCCCAAAGTTGTTGCATTGGCGAGATGATTTTGTTTAAAAAAGTTTTTGTACATATAAAAAAAAACATGAAAAAGATTTGTCTGTTTGAATGGCGCGGCAAATGCGTGAGCGTGACGTCACATTTTGAAGAGCCAATAGAAACTCTAGTTGGCCATTCAATGACTGAAGAACATCCTCTTGTTTTGAACTGATTTATACCAAAAAATTAAATGAAATGCTGGAGTGCTATGGTTTGATCTCACATTTTTGTCGTTTCTTCCTTAGAATTCACTTATTTTGGCTTGTGCAGGCTTCAGATTAATGTCACAACAGTGTTATTAGTGTCATATGAGTGGCAGTACTGCGAGTGTCACATACTATATGTGAAGCCCACGTCAAATAATCTAGCGTTTTATAATACAGTTTCGCTTCATAATGCATAATAACTCCATGCAACGGCATCAAAAACAAGTTCCTTGTATCAAAAATGTGCTCGCACGTGAAAATATACCACTACGTAATGGATCCAGAACCAATGGTTCGGTCGAATGTCAAATGCTTTCCCCTCTCCTTCCTCCCTTCCACCTCCTAGCCCACTTTTAAGCTGTGACGTAGCATATTATTCCTGATTTGAATAAGTCCACTTCCAAATTGATTTTATACCGAAATTAAATCATATTTCTAAGAAAAAATTCCAACTACAACTTCGTCATTCACATATTCATCAGATTTATGATACCTACTTTTATACTGAAATGCGATTGATGTCCAGTAGCCTATTGTACAACTGATTGTAGATGTGTGTGAAGTTATTCAACCCAGCGTGAAATGAAACTGCTGGATAAGGCTGTAAGTTCAAACTACAGCACCAGCCGGATATAAAATCTATATGGAATGTAAACACTTAATTTTATGTGAATTATTTGATTGCTAATTAAAATAATGGCTATAAATACGAAAGATCAGGACAAAACTCAGTGAACAACAATCTCTCTCTAAGTACAATTAAATACTCGAGATTTCTATTCGTATATGGAAGATGACCTAGGTAGAAGAAGGGGTTGAAATTTAGATCTCGACGAGGTCTTGAATTACTTGAGCAGGGAATTAAAACTCAGGTGCGTTAGGGAACGGATTCAACAATAGTTCTGAAAATTAAGAAGAATGCGAAACGGAATAAAATTGGAAGGGTTGAACTAATTCGTCGTAGGGCTTTCACACGTAATTAGGGTGTACTTTCTTTCAGAAACCGAATGTTAACTGAATTAACTAATTCCTAACGCTAGCTGATGTCAGCACGTCTGGAAATCATGAAATGAATAATCAAGATTAACTCAATTAAATTGGCGATGATTGATTAATTTGTAATAAAGGTGAGATGTGGTTAAATGACTTTGTTTATTTCAATATTATTTCAAATCATCCTTTTTCAAAGAGCATGAGGTTACTATAGTTTGATTGAGGTATTAACACGACGTGAAGTTGAGGTAGGTGGAAAACTAATTTAAAGGATGTAGGTAAAGGTAATAAAAAATTACGGCAACGAAAAACACAACGTAGGGTCACTAAACGTATCACAGCTAATTAATTTGATTATAGGAAAAGGGGGATCGTACAGTACCTGGGTGCATCTCATTAGATTACGATGTTATCGAGTGTTATAACGATCAATTAGAACACCAAAATTGCAATAGTGACTTTGTGAATATCTGAAATAGCGTTTGACTGATATAAATTGAGATTTTTGATAATATCCCTGAAACATTCCAGTTACTTATATTTTTTCTCTTCGAATCAGCCAAAGTGTGCCGAACAATCAAGGAATCGCATTTTATAGCATGTTTCATGGTGGCCTCCGAACCTTTCACATATCAGATTTTGGAAAGAAGAAATTTCAAGCTATGAAATGGTTATGGTTTCAAAAATTGATTTTTTTTTCATTGTGTGTTCTACAATAACGGGTGAGAAAGTAATGTTGAGGAGAAATTATAATTCGATTGATTTCAAGGGTGGGTATTCATTCTTTGAGATTATTCAATTTTCAAGATTATTCAGTTTTCGAGTGAATTCAATTTTCAAGATTATTCAATCTTCAAGTTTATTCAATGTTCAGGACCACCTGACTTTTGGTTGAAGGCACGCTTGCGCGCCTTCATGGCCTAGTTTGCATTGAATATGTAAATGTCAACTGTCATCTATCAACGTATGCCGGTCTCTAATCTAATTAGCATTTTTTGCACGAAATTTTTCTTATTGCCGGTGGTTTGAGCCCCAAGAAATCTCAGGAGCACTTCTAGAACACAAAGACTTTCTCAATTATCTTATTATCTGTATATAAAGGCATTCTGCGGATTTGCTTCAGCGCCAAAAGTTGCGGTTTTTTTTGTACTTTTCCTACAGGAAGTTATCTATTTCCATAACAACAATGTCATTTGAATAATCATTCCACCTGCAAATGTCGATTTCAACGATGCATAAATTTCAATTTTGAAAATTTTCCTCACACATATCTTTGCGACTGCCGCATGAGGGTACTGGAACGGGCGGGATATTTAAAATGTGCAGAGCGCCTATAGGGTTTTTGCAAACTTGGGGTAGAAAATCAAACCGCAGCTCCGCAGTCACGGAAATGCTTCAAAAGTATCAGAAAAATGTTGAAAAAAACTTGGGGTTTTTATTTTTGGAAAGATGGAACATCAAAAGCAAAAGGTCCTGCGACCCCTCTGTTTTAGTTATTTTGGAAGATTTTAGTAAACTCTTTTTAACAGACTAAAAAGCAATGTTTTTGAACTTCTGAATGTGTTATGTAATTTCATTTACTATAGGGTGAGTCGTGAATCTTGGAAATCCAGTTTCCTCCAAAAATGCGCAGAAAATTTCATATGAGAACCATTCGTGTCATTTGTTGCTCTGCATCAGTTTTATAACCTCTAGAATCTTTCACGGTCATTTTCGAGAGAAGAATAGATTTTTACGATTCATGATTTATAACCGTACACTGAATTAAATTACGAAACACATTCAAAAGTTGAAAAACTTTGCTTTTTGGTCAGATGGAAAAAGTTCGCAAAAATATTTCAAAATAACGAAAATAGAAAAGGTCGAAGGACTTTTGACCCCCCATATTTCCAAAATAAAGAATATAATTTTTTTTCAACATTTTTCTGGCACTTTTGGAGCATTTTCCCGAGCATTTTCTTAACTGTGGCTCAATTTTCAACTCCAACTTCGCAAACACCCTGTATAAGTTAAATCATGCATTTTCTTGCACACGTAATCCAACCACTTCAACAGGCGTAGGTACCTACTAAAAAACATAAATTATCCTTTGCATGCGTAAGGCTGATACCTAATCATCGACAATATGTCTGAAAATACATAAAGTGAAATCTTTGCGCTAGAGACGTCCTGTCAGCGAATATGAAACTTAAATAAATTGACCTATTCACGCGGAAAGAGACTAGTCACATCTCATGAGGTATGAGGTAAACTTTCTTTTCGTAACTGAACATTCACTCTTTATCGTGACTCTGGCTTACTTGGTGTGTAAATAACGATAACTAGTAGAGCAAAATCCACTTTTAAATCTCAGCATTCGCTGATGCTTCTTGCGTTGCCATTCCTTTTGCCACAATAAATCCCGCAAGACCGGACGGACGTAGCGGCTTCTATCGGAAATAAAATTCAACAAATCTGCGTGCAATTTATGAAAATTGCCTCGCGAATTTTCCCAGTGGCAGTCATCCATAAAATTGTAGCCGGCGGAGCTTTGCCTGTCACGTGGTTGGAAAAAAAATCAGAATTCAAATATCCATGAAGCTTGTACGTAGGTACCGACCTATACCTGTCTTATTGAATTACGAAAGCTATCGATCCCAAAGATCTTTCTTCCTTATAAAAAGCCGCAAGGAGAGACAACACGCATCAGAGGTGGAAGGGGTAAGTGCCCACGAAAAATTAAAAACCAATTAATTTCGCAGCTTCACGCGGCATTTCTATTCCCCCTAATTAAAACCCCTCTCGGTTTTTCCGCCGTCTTGAGTTTTTATGCCTCTCGGCCGCATCGGCTCTAATTTGTTGTGCAATATTCAACACGGAGTTCAGAAGACCTCTTTTTGCAAAAGAATAGCGCCCACAGAACTCATGATACCCGTATCAATACTGCATGGTGAGATAACTAATGTATAGAGTGCACTTTACGAGCAGAGTGCACATTATGATGCACTTTATACTGGCGTGCCGAAATATTAATTCAGTGTACGGAAGTGATGGATTTTTTATCATTTTTTCTGCACTTATTCTGGTCACGGCACCACCCCAGAGGAAGGAGTAAATTATTCATTTATTGTCTTTGGAATATCAAATCAAATGGGAGGATGGAACCTTCCTCTGTTTTTATCTCCAGGCAGGTGCCTATGCTACGACTGGCATGGATTCCGTTTCCGCTATTTCGGCGTATTTGAGATTCGGTGATCGCTTCAGGGCGTCCGTCGAGAATCCCGGGTCCCCTCAGTCGAAAGGTTCTGGTGACGCGTGGCACACCGCAAGCCCGTGTTCGTCACGTGTCACCTAATTTACCGTATGATAATATCAGAGCATTGGGGAAATTCAACCAGATTCACGAAACTACATTTTTCTTGTTCAGGTATTCAGCCGGTGGATGGCTCCTCAGATAAGAGTGTGGTTAGAGGGAGAATTCTATATTGTTCGCGATGTTGTAGTAGGTATTGTGTACCTACTGTGTAGTGCATATCTGTTGGCATTTCTATAAATTGTCATGAATTTGCTTTTGGTTTAGCTCTGCCTGGGAATTACAGATGAATGATTTTGGAATTTTTCAACCTTTTACCGTTCCAGGTCAAATTCCGTACTCACTTCTGACACACGCACACATGCGATGGGATCTTAGTTGATTTGTTGGATTCCAAAGTGACCAGAATTGGATAATTCTCTGGGTTGGTGTGCATTCGGTTCAGGCTGGTTCAACATCAGGCTGGATACGAAAAGCTGGAAAAATTCAAGGCGCCACGCATATGTTTCGGGTACACCACTAGAAAAAACACACTGATCCGAACCTATATTCTAAATGCAAAAGAAAAGAAAGAAGAACAAAGAAAGAAAGAAAAGATTCCTCTACATTTTCTGTAGTTACAGGTCAACTTCTTCTCAGTTATCCCACTTCTGACACCAATATCACTGATTTTTGTCAAGTACTTACTTTTGTAATCAGGACATCAACTACTTATTTACGTTAGATTTACAGAGTTAGTAGGCTTCATTCCTTGAAACAGTAGACGGCACAAGTGCATTGTGCAATCAATAGTAATAAAATAATATTACAAGTGATTGGAATGTTATCGATAATTTTGACCAAGCAGATCGAAAGTGCTTCTTGAACCGAAAACTGCCCTACTCCGAAAGATTACCTAAAGCGAAATTATTGTGTTATTAGAATATGAATGGTTGAAATTTCCAAATTGAAGGCATTTATTTGGTGCGTACCTATCCTTCAAATGACAGATGAGTGCAATATATATCAAAATCAAAGCTGAAAACATCCCTCCAGAATGACCAACCAGGAATATCAAATGCTGAATCATTTATTTCCACTTTTCAGTTTTGTTCGGTAGTATGAACTTGACGAATACACCTCTAGGTTTAATATTATTGCGTATTTCGCGTACGGGTTCAATTATACCGGGTGTTTATAAATTTCTGTGATCGCATCGCCTTTGGACTTCGCTTTCGATCACTACAATTGCGCCTGTTACTGCGCTTTTTGGCCTGACCCATGCCTGCCGCGATTACAGATTCTTATAAACACCCCGTAATTGAAACGATCGTTTTAAACCATATACACCACTTATTACAATTTACTAGGTGACAACAAAACACATTTTTGGGAAGAATAAAGGTACAAAAGGTAAGATGGAATGTCAATTCGCATTGACTATTTCATTGAAAAAACGGGACATTCGCCCATAACTGGCATACAAACGTTTGTTTCAAGCTTGTTAGCTCTCGTCAGTGACAGATATATGTTGGAATTAAGCTCTAAATGACAAAAAAAAAATCGAAGGGGGAATGTCAAAAAAAAATCTCTAGTTCATTACCGGAACCCCGGTGTTAGAAATAATTATTTGAATTAAAAGGAGGAAAAGGAAAAAAAGAAAGAAACACTTACTGAATGATCCAGGTTTTAGAATCCAAGCCAGAATGAGCCGCTCTTCTGCGGCTGCAAGGCAAGGACCCGCCTGGCCTTTTGTTGACGTTAGAACGCCGAAATTAATTGAATTTACTAGATGACAACAAAACTCATTTTTGGGAAGAATAAAGGTACCAAAAGTAAGATGAAATGTCAATTCGCATTGACTACTTATTTCATTGAAAGAGCTGTTGATTTCCCAATAACTGGCATACAAACGTTTGTTTCCAGCTTGTTAGCTCTCGTCAGTGACAGACATATGTTGGAATTAAGTCCTTAATGACCAAAAAAAATTTAATCAAGCGGCTCATTCTGGCCTGGATTCTAAAACCTAGATATCATTCAGTCAGTGTTTTTTTTTCCCTTCATTTTTCTTCTTTTGATTCAAATAATTATTCCTAACCAGGGTTCCGGTAATGAACTAGAGAATTTTATTTTGACATTTCCCTCTCGATATAATTTTTTTTTGTCATTCAGTGCTTGATTCCAACATATATCTGTCACTGACAAGAGCTAAGAAGCTCGAAACAAACGTTTGTATGCCAGTTATGGGGGGAATTAACAGTTTTTTCAATGAAATAGTCGATGCGAATTGACATTTCATCTAACCTTTTGTACCTTTATTTTTCCCAAAAATAAGTTTTGTCGTCACCTAGTAAATTCACTTGATTTTGGCGTTTTAACGTCAACAAAAGTCCAGGCGGGTCCTTGCCTTGCAGCCGCAGAAGAGCGGCTCATTTTTGCTTGGATTCTAAAACCTTGATCATTCAGCAAGTGTTTTTTTCCCTTTTTCTCATTTTGATTCAAATACACTACTTATTACTGCGTACTACAATGAATCCACGCCAAAAATTATCCTCCTGGAATATTGCAGAGGTTACTCCAGTAACACCATCGTGTATTTCTTTCAGAACCTTTTCCACTCTCTCCTTGGGAAGCACCAATTGAACCATCTCCTTCCCACCGGGACTCTCCCAGACTCTCTTCAGCAGCCCATTCTCGATCCTCAGGGAATTCCACTGTGCTCAAAGAGCCTTGACCCTCCACCAGAGATCTTTTTCATGCAAGCGTACCTATGGCTGGGTTCCCACGCTGCTCCTTCTTGAGCTCAGCCGTAGTCCAATTCCTTGGGGTTTCAACGACGATTGCCTTGACTTCGAAGCTCCCATTCTGTTGGTCCACCCCCTCTCAGTGCCTGCAGTCCCCGTGGCGTGGTCCTCGAGAAAGACTATCTATGTTGCCATTTCCATTACTCTTCCCAGGACGATGTTGACTTCTTCGATCAGCAGCTCCCCGTTCCAGCATGAGACGGTCTGCTGAAGCGTATCGCCGCCTGCGCTTGCATTGCAGATGTCATGGTCTTCCACATCCGAAGCAACGCGGTCTTCCTCCAGCTCTTGGCTCGCCTTGGGGTCTGTTCTGAGACATAGCGCTGAGGAGTTCCTTGAATATCTTTTTTACAGATTTTTCGGAAGTATGTCGTGCTTCGGGTTCGTCGAAGTTCACATCTCTAAGACGATGAGGGCGCCAAGCATCTTTGGCTGCCTCAATGCGGATAGCTTGAATGAGTGCGTCGCTGATGTTGACTGGATTGCCGATTATGACCATCTGACGCAGATCTGGATCTCTTAGTCCGCCCACGAAAGTCCCTTTTGCGATGTCTTCCAAAACATCTGCTGGATGTGCTGGATAGGCTAGGTGAACAAGCCTCAGGACTTTGGATTCAAATTCCTGAAGGCTTTCTCTGCTACTTTGTGTCCTGGCCTTCAGCTGGGTTTGATGAATCTGCCGCACATGATTGTTCCCATATCGAAGCTCCAGGATCCTGGTCAGCCTGGCAAAATCTTTCTGTTCGCTCTCCGGGATAGTCTGGAGCAGCTGCAACGCTGGACCTCTGAGAGTCAAAACTGGAGCTGCATCTCTCCCATCGTCGCTCCATCTGATCCGTTTGTTCCGGCAGCGACATCGAACTGCCTCTCATAGGTAGTCCATGGGCTTTTCCCATCGAAGCTCGGCAGCTTCAGATGATAGACACCCGCTGAGTACATCGTAGCACTGGCAGCAGTTTTCTGGACCTGTTGCTCAAGCTTCGTCATGTTGGTTTCCATCGCTTTCATTCTTTCTTCTACCATCGCAACCATTTTCTTTTTCAGCTTGTTCACACTGCCGTTGAAATACCGCGTTTGTTGTTTCACAACGGTCAAAAAAATTTCCCTTTCCTCCAATCGTTTCTTTTCCTGTCCTTCTAGAATAATGTGCAATTCTACATTGTCTTCCTGACGCTTTCTTTTTTGTTGAGTTTCTTGTTCTTCCAAAATATTCATCAATTCTTCTTTCTCTTGTGAACGTTGCTCTTGCAGAAGATTCTGCAATTCTTCTTTTTCTTCCATGCGTTCCTTTTCCTGTTCTTGCAGAAGATTCTTCGAATAGTCTTGTCGCTTCTTGTCCTCTCCTTTCTCTTCAAGGCACTTCTTCTCCTGTTCTTCTTGAAGACTTTTCTGCTGCTGCATTATGGCCATGATGTTCGCCAAAGTGTCTCCGACTCCTGTCTTCGACATGCTTCTCGTTTCCAGTTTTTACAAAATCACGAATGTTCCGAACGTCCTGTAGTCTGCTACGTTACAGTTTTGCCTTGCCGAGGACAAAAGCTGATTTCGTCTCTGCCTGCTTGAGACTGAGATTCGAACGGGCTAAGGGCCCGTACGAGTAGCATGACCCCAACACGATATAGCTCAGTCGGTAAAAGAACATAATCTCAGGGTAGCACCGATTCTCGATAGACGCTGACGAGTCACCGGCGACAAGCACCATTTCTAGTCGTGGGAGATAGGAGAGATGATCACCCAAAACATTGCAAATTTCACACGTATAATGAGGGCTCGACAGATTACATAAATATGACAATTTTAACTCCACTGGAGCTGAGGACTCACAGGTGAGTACGTGTCTGAAGGACTGGATTAAAGCTAGTGAAATAACAGAGGCACAGCCTCAGCGGTGACTATAAATTCACATAACTTAAATTTCCTGCGCAGAAAGGGGCTGCGGTCCACCGATTTCCGTCAAACAGCCCGTCCGAGACGCCACGGTCCCCTCCAGACTACTCGGAGCAGGGCACGGATCCTCGCTGTGCTTTTAAGTTCTAGGGCGCCAGACAGGACTACCTGCCGGTCGAATGGTTGGATGTGGCGTGCCTCCACATGAATTTGCACGGTCTTGCGGTGGGGTAACCGGGGACCTCAGGCAACCTAAAAGACAGAGACACGGCAGTTAGTCGCTCACAACTGGACTTGGGAGAAACTACCCTGACACACATCTGTCAGTGGTGACACTTCTGGACGTACCAGCTGATCACTGTCTGACTGAAAGATGACAGCTGACAGCAGCTCTGACATGTGTGCGCTCAGGTTAATTTCTTTGAAGCTTACAAAAAATCCTGGAGAAAACATTCGAATAGAGAAAAACTTGAAATGGTGTCATAATGAAAAATGAAGGCAGAGGGAAAAATTACATGCTGATGGCAAAAATTTATAGCTACGGAAAGACTCGCAGTCGAGGCGTGATTCACACGATACACGCATTAGAAATATGCAAAACCACTAAACCGAACGGCGTGCGCTTTGTGAAGTGGCGGCTTTAGGCCTCGATCGAAGGCGCGCTCCTCCGATGACTTGCACTGCACTTTACGAAGCGGCGCCGTCGTCCCACAGGCCACGAAGGCATGGATATGGCGTGTTCCGTGACGCAAAGCCAGCGTCCGACAGGAACGAGTATAGTTGATGGTGATTTTCCTGAGCAGCTGACGGCAAAGGTTGTGTCGGGCTCGGCGAAGGCCTCTCGTCGGCTACGACGACGCTACCAGTGGCATCAGCGATCCCCTGCGTGCGGCAACGGAGAGCCTCGCGGTTGGTAGTCGGCGACCATCGGAGCCAGACACGATGACAGGTACGATGCCAGGTACGATGCCAGGTACGATGCCAGGTAAGATGCCAAGTACGACGCCAGGTACGATGAGCTTAGCTTTCAGGAACGATGAGCATACCACGTACGACCTGAGATAATCAATTATGTACAGGGCCCATTCCCCAAAGAAGGTGCTTGCTGCTTACCCAAGTCTGGCGGTGCCAGGGAGCAGTCTTGGTGTAGATTTTAGCCGTACATGCCGTAGCTACCACATTTCGAACCAAAATGGCGGAACTTGCACGCCACGGCAACGACGCCGCGCATGTGCCAAGCCGTGTTCCACTGCCACCCGTAAACATTCCTGGTCTCACCGCAAAATGAGTCAGGTCCGGACTGGGCCAGAATTCGAGGCATAACAAGTCGCAAGCCGAATTACACTCAATTATACTGCTTTCTGACACCAAACGTTACGTGTTTCGCGTACGGGTTCGATTATAATTGAGACGATCGTTTTAAAACACACACTGTTTATTACTGCGTACTACAATGAATACACGCTAACAATTATCAACTTGGAATATCGCAGGTTACCACTTCGCTTTCTATTGCACTCGTTCGCTTCGTTCGCTGCGTAGGCTTAGGACGGTGCTTATATTATATGCCTCCGATTAGTGTTCCCAAACTTTCCATCATCCTCCCGCAAATTTCTCAATGACCCGGCATATGGTTTCGCGACGACTCCCGCGTATAATTGGAGTATAATTTGCCGTGTTCTAGAGCCGGCGCCGCCGCCAAATGAACAGATTTGACTTGATCGCGCGTTGGAATCTCCCCATTCAGTTTCACATACACGCACGCTCTGGAATGCACCAGAACGCTCCGCACTTGTACACTGCAACCTAATGGAAGACTCTAGAAAGATCGCGTGTTTACCAGAATGCACGGGAATCGTCGCTTGTAACAATATTATAGATATTATCATCGCTTACATTTCGATTTACACTCGGATAATCCCGAGAAAATCACCGATGTTGCGATAATACACCTTACCTCCACCTGTCGATGTATTATATACGCCATAGCTTGATTAGCTTGAGTGCCTTTACTCACCTACCGTCAGTTCCACAAAAGAGATGATCAGCGATCAAGGCTGATTGCAGATTAACTGAACTTTTTTATACTAAATGCTCGGTGATTAACCACAAAAAATGCCTGAAATCTGTACTAGACCCATCAGCTTTCCATTATTGACAAATAAACCATCATTTCCATTGATCAGTAGGCTACAAATTGACAACAAAAATCGCGAATCAACTGATCTCGAATTATCTTTTTTGTGGAACCCAGGATTAGTCTATCTATAATGATACTAAATGTAGAACACACTGTAAAAGCTTGCTGGCCGATGGTGTTTTTGATCCAAGAATCGCCTCTGCCTTCGCTCATAGTTATCTAGCCAAAAGCTATTTCGATTTTTGTTGCACAACCTTAATAAAACTTTTAACAACCTTGGTAGCATGCCGCTTGAATGACAATGGTTATCTTTTATTGCATCTAAAACGCGTCGATGTTCGAATTTGAGCAAAACTTATCTAACTCACCCGACGCGGGAGGCTTACGGCAGCCAACACAAAAGATTAAAACTCACTTCCGGAACGTTCGAAATATAACATTTCGATGCCGATATAAACTCCGAGAGAGCACGGCCAAGTGTTGCGATAACAGGGGAAAGTCGCAGCCGTCCCGAAACTTCCGCGTGCTTCTTATTCAGCTCGCGGCTTTTTGCTCTCGCGCCAGATAAAAATGCAACTCTCTTCCAAAGTGTAGTTGCAGGAAACTTTCGGTGGCGGCGGAAGGCCGAAACAGCACTCCGAAGGGCCCTGCTGCATTCTCTACGTGTTATCCTGTCCATATTAAACTCGATTAAAATGGGCGGAGCGGAAGAAAGGAGCGAGCCAGAGAAGCTGCGATGGTATCCCGGGGATCGGGCTTCGTTAAGCGCACTCCTGCAGTTTGATTACTAATTTAGAGACCTCCTGTTTGGCTACCATTGGCATAACTAACCGGAGGCTAGGGTACTATAGGTGGTGCGGACAAGCGGAAGCGGAATTTCCTATGCGGATGCATGACATGACGTCTCCAAAATCATCAGTTTCTGTGCGTCCCTTGGTCCTCAACCAAGTCCCGCTTTGCACGTCGCAGTCATCATCATCATCATCGTCAGTTTATCATAATTTATCAGACTCGTACACCATGCCTCGAGATAATTGCGTGAGTGATATCCTGTGTAGATTAACGCCTGAATATTACATGAACGAGGATCTCTGAAAGGCACCCAGCAGATCAATAAAGGTAAAGATCTTGATGGCGCTTTCAGTGCATATAAGACCAACAAAACTATTCTTTGATGTTGTATGGATGGAAAGGCGGAACCAAAACCAAAAAGAGTTGAAGAATTGTAAAAGGGGGCACGCTTGACCTGCCGTGACAGGTTTCCCGCTGGGAAATTCGTTTACGGGCGTCCGCCCAGGCCGGTCCTGATTCCGCCACAATATTATCCATCTGCCGGACATGGCAAGGGCTCCGCACACGACGCGTCCTATCTCCAGTGACGTCACCTTTGACGAATTTATCAAATTTATAAACAGGGAAGCGTCACTCTTCATACCGGCTCGGCCTCCTGGGACTCCGTCTAATATGTCATTCATCATCGATGACGCATGGAGTTCGCCTCTACCATTCATCCTCCGGAAATCCCACGCCGACGTCGACCGGCACAGCAGCCTGCAGCTCGGCTATATACCTACTGTCTCTTTCTCGCACCACTTGCCATGATTGCTGCAAAGGAATCACGATCGCTGATGCATTGACTTTTCACTTTTCTTGCTTTTCCATTCCAACAAAGATATTTATTGTTACGAAGCTCGCGACCATCCCGGCTCTTCCAAGAGAAATCTAGATTTCCGCGTTGCATTGGGGAAGCATCGAGAGACTGCAGCGGTAGGTCACGACACGTCGAGACTTCTGGTGGAAGTGCCGTAGAAGGTACGCGTATATTCTCGACGCAGATACAGAAAAAATCTTTGTGTGCTGGAAACACCAACGATCAAACAAAAAGCATCCAGAACCTTCGATGCCACTATAAGAGAGGAACTCGACCTGGCATCGGCAGAGTTGGAATCGAGCGATCGTGGCGTCAACATCTCAAGCGACATTGTGAATTTCTGAGCGATTAATAATTCTAGTGCGTTATTTAGTTGTGTCGGTAGTAGCTCATGAAGTGAATTTGGTTTACGAGTGAATCAGCGCATTTAATTTTGAAATGGGCGAACCCGAATACCGTAACATTATGTTGGATCAAGGGGAAAAACTGTAGAGTAGATCCTTGTTGACTTTGTTTCTCATCAGCAGGTACACAAATAAGCCGTGCCAAAAAGGCAAAACCTTAATGTATTGGTACTCATATATAATGAGTTTATTGAAAATTCAAAATGAGAGGTATAGGGCTTCTTAGTTCTACGGATACTGCAAGCAACATCATAGTTAAAAACAATTGCTGAGCACAAAGTGACAAAAAAGTGGCCGGCAATCGGGCAAAGATTTTGGGAAGAATCTGACGTGTCAAGCTTTAAAAGTTGGGGTGCCGGGCGGTGTTGGCGATTATCATGATTTGTCTCGAACACAAACAAATCCAGCAGATCTCCTTCCAGTTAAAAGCAAATTTGGTGAAATTGACTTTGGCGGCTGGCGGCACTGACAAGAATTCGACCAGCTAGCAGCTAGCA
Organism: Anaspis maculata; assembly: GCA_949128115.1. Taxonomy (NCBI): domain Eukaryota; kingdom Metazoa; phylum Arthropoda; class Insecta; order Coleoptera; family Scraptiidae; genus Anaspis; species Anaspis maculata. Next base: position 38,054,213 of record OX421966.1, on the reverse strand, counting down.
TCAGCAGTGTCAAAGGGGCCACACGATAGGCAAATTTGGAGTACCTACTTATGGTTAACTCTACAGGGTGTCTTCTTCCTGATTCCACATACTATTCCACCCGGTGTTCCCAGATGGTGGAGGGTTAGTATACTCTGGCATTGTTTGGAATCCCCTGCAGCACACAATATAATGTGCTTCAAATGCTTATCTAAGTTGTTCCACGACTATCGGTGTGAGCTTGGCGTGGTCTTCGAAAAACGAAGCACAAGACTTGCGCGGAGCAGGCCAGCAGGCAGCATCACTCCTACTTTTTTTCTGGTTGTCAAATCTCAAATCAAAAAAAAACTACGGGAGGTCTCCACTCGCGTCTTCAAAGCATCGTGTACCTACAATACTACCTTCTGCTTCTAGCTTCCGAATTCAGTCACCGATTCCAATTGTATTGTCATCGTATACTGTTGGTGGCATATTATGCCCTTGCTTGATTTTACATTTTCCCTTCAGAGCCGGTTGGTCTCTGCGTGGTCTGATAAACAATAACGTTCCTGAATGTATGTAGGTTGCCAGAAGAAACAAACTTATAATGTGAAGGACAGAGTCGCTTCATCCTGTCCATCTCGAGGTACATCCCCTCTCAGTCAGAGTTACGACTCTGGATAATAGCAGAGCTAAGTGGCCACTACATCCACGACCTAGATACGCCGTTTTCTGTCGTTACACATATGCGCTCGGCCGACCTTTGGAGAGGTCAGGCGCTGGCCAAGCGGCGGCGGGCAGGCAAGCAGGCAGGGTTTGACCGATGGCGATCGACCACGACGGATGGGGTAATTATTTTTTGGACGCGACGCACGCCCATGCATCACCTGTTAATTGATGCTGGCGATTATTATTTGTGCCCGACGCCCCCTCGAGCATTTATCAAGATTTGATCTGGGAATTGGCCGCGCGGCCCGCGATGAACCCTTTGTCTCAATTAAAACAAACATTGTTGACACGCACACCCTTTCGCTTGTGATATACCTACCGTCCATGGGGATGATTGAAGGAAGCACTTTTTTTCATTTGGATGATTGATGGCGTTTTTTTTTCGGTTTTTGTTCCTCAAAATCCATCAGAAAATCCTGCCCACTGAAAATTTAAGCATACAAAATGTTTTTTGATGTCTCTATAACAAAAGGTTAGTCCGTTTA